>CM043865.1:8020567-9272067 GCA_023846275.1 Vanilla planifolia | reverse complement strand
ATGACTACTGCTGTTAACAATGAGGCGAATGGTAAGCTATTGAAGCAGGTTTGAGACGAGATTGTTCGAAGATATTGGATCGAGCAGATTTCAATTTGCCTAAAGACGTTATGAGTGATTAGGATATTTGATTTATAGGGAGATTCTAGACTTCATTGTTCAAGTTGATGGGAACTAATCTAAATGTTTCGATGGCCAATCACCAACAATCGATGGCAAACCAGAGAACAGATAAATTGCCAGAAGAATATTTGAGGCATATGTCACAAAAAGTCAGAATAATTGGTTGGAGTTGTTGGATAGTGCATAATTTTTTTATAATTTGCACACATCATCAACAACAAAGCTAAGTTTTTTTGAGCTAGTTTTGGGATAACAACCCAACACTCTGAGATTACATAGCAAACATCTAATGAAAAATGCCATGTAGCAAATAAGTATATTAGAGACAATTAAGAAATAAGGAATCCCATGACATCTTAAGAAAAGTTGCCAAAATGATGAAGAAACATGCGGATCAGGGGGATAGGTGGGTGTAATTCAATGTTAGAGGCAAAATATTGTTAAAGTTAACTCCACGGATTTGGAAAAAAATCAACAATTAATTTGTATATTGTGGGCTAATTCTGAAATATGATGGATCATTTAAAGTGGTTCAAAAGGTCGATAATATGATTTATTGAATGAACTTGTTGAAAAGAATGAAGGTCCACTTAACCTTTCATGTGAGTTTTATAAAAAAGTATTATGAAGATAAGGTGGAGCTCTCAATGAGCAAGACCAAGTGTGCTCTACCTGTTGTGCAACAAACAATTTGATCTGGATATGAAAAAAATCCTAAATCTCTAGACCTTTAAGCAAATCAAGAATACCCATAGGATTGAATTTCTTATTAAATGGAAAGAGAAACCAAGAGCTAACACATCGTAGCAGAAGGACACTTTATGGCAATTCAAGAAGCATATTAAGGAGTACATTTCAATGAAGATGTCAAAGTTCTTCTAATAAGGTGGTTTGTTACCCCATAGCTTCAACAGACTTTTGTAAGGATTGTACAATAAATATGCAGTCAATTGAATTTGGGAATTCGATGGTTGTGTTTTGACTAATGGTTAGGCAAATTATGGAAATTGCCGACTAAATTTTGAATTAACTACTTTTGGAACATAAAAATAAGTATTGAAGTTCTTTAAGGCCATTGTTGTATCTATGTACTCTCAAAAGCTTGTACATTGTTATCTTAGTGAAATCCAAAAAGCTGAAAACATTTTCATAACCTTAATTTTGCATATTTTGTGTAGTTGGGTATCACATGAAGAAAACGAAGTAAGAGAAATGAATTTTTGAACATTTTACTTTCCATTTCAATTTATTATTTGTTAGTCCCATGAACATATCTTAGGTTATAAGATTTCAATCTTAAGAAGTTTTAATGATAATTTAAATGTCAATTTGTAAATTTCTAAGCTAAAAAAATAATGGTTCTAAAATAATGGAAATGACTATCTAACATAGAATTATTACAAATACAATATATATGTTACAAAAGAAATAAAGTTAAGATCCATAGCATGACAACAATTTTGATTGAGGCTTTAGTCCATTTTTTACTCAGAATCATTGCAAGGGTCGAAAAGAAGAGTTTGGTTCAATAATTATTATATCGCATCAAATATATTGCATCAAATATATTCATTGTAGATCGAAAAATTAATTTCAAAGTTATTTTTCATAAGGCCCACTTGCATAAACACTAACTAAAAGGTCCACTTGCATAAACACTAACTAAAAGGTCTACAATTTACCCATAAAACCCATGATACACAATACTCATGAAAATAAGAACATGATCATTAGACCATTAGGAAAATGGTCATAGTGACAATACTCATAAATACATAGAATTTAAGTTCCAATTTTCATATGAATTGGATAAGAATGAAAACATTTTGGAAAATGGGTTATAAAGAATTAAATCAAATGTTTATAACTCCTTCCAACCCATAATTTAAAATTCACAAAAACGAGTCAAAATGAAAAATTTCTCTTTCATAGTACTACCTAGAACATAAAATACAAATATTTAAAAGTCCCAATTTTTTTATAAAAATTAATTTTTTTATGAATTTTTAAAGCTTACAAATTTAAATATAAGGTAAGCTTAGCTGGCATGCACGATACATGAGTCATGTATGAAACATGCTCTAGCATGCTCTAGACTATCCAAAATTAGAGACTCACGCACACTGATAATTTCTTTGTGCCATACATAGATGTGTGTATAGTAGTACATCATGTCTCATATTTACTAAAAAACAATTAATTTGACTTACTAATGACTTTTTTTGATCATTTGGCAAATTTCATATAATGGAGTTACAAAAGTTGCAAGAGCATTTTGATTAAGATGTAGGTTATAAGTATACTTCATTTGGCATAATTTCAAAGGTTAACAAGCATACTTAATGAATATCACAAATGAAATTCTAAGGGTATTCATTCTCACTCATTTCTTAAGCTAATCCTCACCTCTTTTAGTCTTAGGATTCTTAGTATTTTATACTCCATTTGTTGAGAGTTTTGTGATGAATTTTTTCTAATAAACTTGTAAAAACATAATTTTATCTAAATCCTTGTATGAAATTTATGAGAACCGATCTCTTAACCTTGGTTGGATTGAGTGTGCTTGTGCCTTACTCAGTTCAAAAAGGAAAGATGTAAAAGGCTTCTCTTTTGACCTTCGCAAAGGAGGTTGGCAAGTGTAAGCTCCAACAAATCAAACGAATAGAACCTTGGCACAATCCTTTCTATGCAATGTCATTTTGTCCAATGGGCTATTTATTATCAAACCACCTCTATTTGTAAAGCTCCTTTTTCATTTTAGAAAATGTGCATAAAGCATTATTTGTACTTCGTTGATTTTAGGATATGGAGCTTGATTCAAGTAGTGTATTCTTGCCCGAAGAAAGAAATAGAAATAAAGAAAATCATGAAACCTTAAGGAGGACTCCCTAAGAGATTTCACTAGTCAAACGTAATACTAAAGCAATAACACCTTTTGTTATGCAATTACCTCAAATGATTACCTTAAATATGCATGCTTAACTATGGAACAAAGGCTATTGTTTTGGCTTAAAATTCAAAAAGTAGGTTCATGACACAACTCATCTTACACAATGTTGTCTTATCGAAAGCAAAACGAATCAGCAAAATAAATCTTATTTTTTTTATTTTAAAAGTATGAGAATGATAATATTTGTGATCCATTGATTTAGATATGGAATCTGATTCAAGGTATTTTTTTCCCTAAGAAAAATTTACATGAAAAGCAAATAAAGAAACATTTAATGAATAGACTCCCTAACATATTTTCACTTACTAAGCATAATGTTAAAGCTATAACATGCTTCTATTATGCACTTAGATGATTATCTTAAATTATGTTTGCTTAAGTCAAAAAAAATATTAATCACAACTAATAATAATACAAGTGAAGTTAAGAAATCTAATACAAATATTTTGACATATGACTAAATAATTTAATATGAATCATGGTGAATAAATTTTATAAATGTGCAATAGATTTAATAATATTGCTAATGATTTACAATCTTTTATAAAGAAACAATTTAATCAAGATCTTATGAGTAAGATTCTTACAAGTATGTGTAAGTAATGGAATGCAAAACTAACTATTATCATGATGGCAATGGTACTCAACACCTATTCACTTGAAATTCTCATGAGATCACTCGTTGGCCATGAATAAAAAATGAAGAAAAACGAAGACGTGAAAGAGGAAGACTCTAAGAAGACCTAGAAGAGGAAGACTTTAAGAAGAAGAAGAGGAAGACTTTAAGAAGAAGAGGAAGAAAACCTTAGTCTTAAGAAGTTCAATATAAGATGAAGATGAATTAGACAAGGAATTAGCATTTGTCACAACAATTTCATCACTTGATAAAGAAAAGCAAGGGAAACTTAGAAAATAAAACATGCCATCTAAAACTAAAAATGTCTTGAAGAGAAAAGAGCAAGAGTGACAATATGGCATTGGAAAGGTGATGAATATCTCCAACTATGGGTTTACACTCTTTTGGGCCATGAGAAGAAGATGGGGAGGAGAGGAAATAATGCAAGAGAAAAATTGGGATGAAGCATGCCCTTTTAGATAGGAATACTCTTCTAAGCACCAAAGCTTTTCATGGCTTTATTTAAAATTCATTAAAAGTCTTCTTAATCATGACTTTAAAACAATTTATAGACCCAAAATGAAAAAATAAGAAAAACTCAACTAATCTTTATCTTTGTAAAGATAAGACATTTAAAATTTGAATTTTTTATCTAAGATTTCTGGAGAAGATAATGTTCTAAAAAAGTCATTCTTTATCACATATTAATTATATAAACCAATTATCAATTATTATAATTCAACTACCATAACTAATTTAAAAAAGAACAAAAACTCTCAAAAATTACAATTTTTTGTTAAGTTATTATATGACTAAAAAACAAAAAAATAAAATAAATATATAAATACTATCTTAAAAAAGATATTCTAACTCTTCTCTTACTTTGTTGTAATTTTCAACTTTGAGCTTTCATAACTTGTTTATAACTACTTGGTATTTATGCAATCTCTAATTATCAAATCATCATTTGGCTCAATCTATACATCCAAAAAAAGTTTTAACTCATATGAATCATTTTTTAATACTTATCCTACATAATAGATGCAAGAAGCCCAATTACATCAGAATAGAGTATCATTACAAGAATGAGAAAAACAAGTAAAAGAAAATCATGATGTCTAGTTAGAGTGAATTTGATGAGCTCCTCAAGCAACAAAGCAAGTGATAAGTAAATCTTTGCCTCATGGCTCAAGAAAAATAAGATGATGTCTCGATCTAGACCTTATATTGAATTTGATGAAGATTTCCAAGATCTCTACAATGAATTTAAAAAATTGGAAAAGAAATATATTATAATAAAGAATATCATTACTTTATGATCAAGTAGTACCTAATGACACTTCTTATGAGAATATAAAGAAAGAAATTATACCTTACTTCCATATTTAAATGACTACTTGGACAAATTTAAAAGCTATACAAAACAATTTGAATCAATTATATTGAACTTGCCAAAGAAAATCATTTTCAAATGACAAGGATGAAATCAAGACTTACATAACATGGCAATGGTTCTAATTCATACTTAAGTTTTTTTTCCTACATAATTAATGGAAAGGTTGAGTTAGAAATTTGGCTTGATAGATTGAAGAATCAATTTAAAAGTCATTTTTCAAAAGATCCACTTTCATAAGCACAAATTAGGACTAATATGCACCATGAGAAGCAATACTCATCAAAATACTAAAATGATCATTGGAACATAGGTAAATACATAGAATCTAAGTTAGTTTAAATTTTCATATGAATTGGATAAGAACTAACACATTTGGACTATATGTTGTATAGGAATGAATCAAATCTTTTTGACACTTTGCAATTCACAAATTAAAATTCACAAAAATAAGTCAAAACAAAAATTTCATTTTATAATTTTAGGAATACAAAACTGGCATGTTCGGTTTTTTTACTTAAACATTCATTAATTTTATGTTTTTAGCTTTTTTTTTACCTGTATTTGTTATTTGATGTACCTAGAATCTTGTCAATCGATGCCCTTGATCATGTGAATTATATAACCTTTGCCTTAAACAAGTTTATGGGATTTTCTGAGCGTGTAATTATTTTCCTTTATGATGTCTATGCATGTTATGAAACTATTGCATTGTGTTAATAATGTTACCTTTTTTATTCATTTATTCTATGATAAGGATTTTTTATGTACATCACAATTAGTTTGTTCTCATAAAAAAGTTTGAGATTGTTAATCCCATGAGCCCATCATGTGTTATCAATGACTTTGATGATAATAGCCTAATCTTAAAATATTCTAATAATAATTTAAGTGAATTTGTGTATATTTCTCATAATAGGTATCTAATTATTCTATATGGTGGAAATGACTACCTAGAAAGGAATTATTGCAAACACCATATTCAAGTGACATGATGAAATTAAGATCTATATAACATTTCAATTGTTCAATTGAACCATACTTTATTTTTTTGTACTTAGTATCATTATAAAGGTTGAGTCTAGGAATTTAGTGCAAGAATCATCATATTGCATTGCATGCATTATTAAAGACTCATTATCAATATCATTTTTGAAAAGGTTCAATAGCATAACTACTAGCTTAGATCTGTAGGCACCTTGAGATACAAAACTCACCAAAATACTAGAATGATCATTAGAACATATGTAAATAAACAAAATATAAGATAATTTAAATTTTCATGTGAGTTGGATAAGAATTGACCCATTAAACTATTGGCTATAAAGTGTTGAATAAAATATTTGAGTCTTAGCAACTTATAAATTAAAATTAACAAAAGTGAATAAAAAATTTATATTTAATTTTAGAGTCTTAACATGTTAATTTTTTACTTAAATATGCATTGCTTTTATGTGTTCAGTTTTTGTAATGTCCTAATGCCCATAAGCACTTAAAGGTACGAATTTTAGCATTTGACAAAATAAATCCCAAATAATCAAAATTTAGATTAGCATATAAAATTGAATAGAGCTAGTTTAACGACTAATTTTGACTTTTGTCGCATAATTTTCTGAGCTCTAGTTGAATTTTAAGAAATTTCTGAAGTTAACTAGAATCAAATTTGATGTTTTAATTAATAAGTTTAAATTTTTAGTTAAGAAACTGTATTCTTTTTATATCTTGAATTAGCTTCAGTGCCTTCGCGACTCGAGAAGGATTGCAAAGGACCATCCCCCAAGAAATTTCCTAAAGCATGCTATCGAGATCATAAGAGGAAAATCAAAGAGAATTTCATAGTAAGCTTTCCTGGGAAAAAAATGGCGATCGAGAGAGAAGACACAGAAAAAATCGATAGGTATTAGCAAACAAACGAAAACCAAATCGATCAGGCCACAAGGCTTTCCATTGTCGAAAACCAAAGAAGAATTGTACTAAGGTTGCGATTCAAAAACTGGAAGGGAAGGAAGAAAGTCAAGTTAGCAAGGCCATCGACAAAGTAAAATGTTATTATTGATTTCAACAGTTTTTGTTTTTCTAAGGGGATGGTGGATGTTGTGCTCATTGTGAGTAGAATTGTTGAAAAAAAAAACAGGGTTGAGCTTTGGGAGCTATTGCTAAGAAAGAAATAAGAAAATTTCTTTTAGTTAAGAAAAAGGAAAAAAAAAACTCAATTGAGATGAGATTGATTTTAATGTTATTTAAAGATAAGAGTTGATGGGTTTTATTGAAAAATATTTGATTGTTGTCTTTTCAACAAGTGGAAATTGAAACAACTAAATAATGTTGTCAAGCTATAACCAAATTTGAAAAAAAAAATATGTAAAATCGGTATCTCCATATGATTTATTATCGATACTGATATATGTACAGTGGAATAAACTATAGAAATTGATTTGAGATAAACTATAAATTTCTTGTAGGAAATAAGGGGAAGAGAAAAAGATAAAGAATTGAAAGATCATAAAAAATCAAGATAGGTGAATTTAATTATTTGAATAATAAGTATGTATAATTTATTTTCAATATGAGATGACATTTATGATACATGATTGCATGTTTGATATTATGTTATAGAATGAAAAGAAAAATAAAAGATAAATATATGACATGATGCGTGATAAAGTTATTATGGTTAAGTATTTTGTTGAAAAAGAAAAAAGAATAGAAAAAGAAATTTTCTTAAACTTGTCTTCATAATTTTATGATATATGATGAGCATTGGTACATAACACTAGACATGATAGGCACTGGTTTTATATCGGGCCATCACATGACATCAGATACCTCCGTCACCACTAATATTAGATGTAGGGTCGATGTATAGAGATGATATATAATTGATATAATTGGTTAGCTATGATATGTCTATAAACAAAGATTTAAAGATAATATGATGAAATACTACAGATGAGATGAGATGAGAAATGATTAGAGTATGGGATATGATCTTATGAAAAATAACTAAACTTAATTTAAAAAAGAAAAAAATATAAAAAAAGAAATAAAAATATAAATATAATATGTAAAAAGAACAAGATATGTTTGCACCTTAACTTATCTAGCATATTATTTATTCCTATTTTTAGTTGATTATATATAAGAATTGTCGATATACCATATTGATACTATGCTTATCACATTTGATATTATTCTTTTATCATACATTGTATTTATTTATGTAGAATTTACTTGTTAGATATTTTATACTCATCTTTTATTTATATTATAAGACATGTCACAGATTTACAGAGAAATGATGTTTACAATAATATGTGAGGTTTGTGGGTTTGATATCTTATACATATTAATGATGTAAATATCATATCACTAAATACAAAAAGAAAAACAAGTATGCATTTTTACTTCATTTTGATCCAATGCAACTATTTGAGTATAAAGAAATTTATTTTATTATTTGTCATTCTCAATTATGATAGATTTATGTTCTCACATTATGTTACAATACTTTGATTTTTTGTGCTATTAATCAATAATTGCAGTAATTATAGACAGAACGTGACAGGATGATCTCAAAATGAGATTATTATAATTGAAAATTTGGGTGAGGATACTAACACAACATATACATGACATCTATTTCAAAGTAATTTGCTTGTATAAATGTGATATTTGGATGAGATATTAAATATTAATATGTGAAAACTTATTGAATTGAGATCCAATAACAAAAAGATTAAAAAAAAGAATCTCCATATGTGCAAGGATCTAATAATTTGAATACCCGAATACAAGCAATATCATTGTCCTCATAACAGATGAGTGTATAAAAGAAAAATTTCTTGCTAAATAAAATTGTTAATCTATTTTATTATATGTATCCCCTTACTTTGTTGGAAATTGAGATCATTTGGTGATAAAAAGGAAAATCAAACACATGCATATGATATTTGATAGCATAGATTGTCCAAAGCATAGAAGAGTTCCTCCGACTATCTTGATACTAGAGAATGATATTATAAACTGATATGAATCATGCCACTAGATCAAATTCTATAGTAAACTTGTGAAAGAAATTACATGACAAGAATTTGTAGAGAATTTTGAAAAATGTTATATTTCTATGTCTACATGGAAAAAGATACAGATAGATCTATCAGAGTTGACTCAAAATGGCCTTACAATATCTACATATGAAAAGAAATTTAGTGCTTTGTTATGACATTCTTGACATGGTTAGTTCAAAAGAACAACATTACTTTTTGTTTTGCAAAGACTTTAGACATGATATCACAATTATTTTGATTTCATACAAAACTTTTGATTTCTTTGATTTAGTTGATAATGTCAGACTAGTAAATTAGAATTTACAAATATTAAAATCTCATAAAAAGAAAGAAAAAAAGAAAGAAAAAAAGAAAGAAAAAACTCAAACAGAAAAAGATACTTCTTATAAAAAAAGCTTTAAAAAGTTTTGGGGCAAGAAATTTTGTTTATGAAAAATTAGGTTCTAAAACTTATACGAGTAAGGCAGATACGAGAACTATTATAAAGATCCCTCAATATTCTAAATAAGACAAATTTCATAAATGGGCGTATTGGTACAAGCATAATGAGCAGATCCGATGTTTTACATGTGTAGAGACAAGCCACATTGCTAGGTTATGTCCTTAGGTTAGAGCAGTATTTAAGACAGTTTTAACATCTATTATTTCTAATGGTGGTAGAGGTGGAACAAGCAGAGGTATTGTATCTACCTTAGAGTCTAGAGCTGCTTCTAAGGAACAATCAACAAGCAAGGGTGGTTATCCAAAAGTCTATGCAATATCATAATAAAAGGCACTCCACTCCACTGATGTTATATAAGGTACCTTATCTTTTCAGAGATTCTAATATTAGTTATTGATAATAGAGCATCCCACTTATTTATCTCTCAACATATATGTAATGCTCTATTTATGAATTTTTAATATTTAAAAATTACATTGTTAGTCATGATACTAAAATTAGAGTTGAAAAATACATCAATGGACATATAGATATATATAAGAATGAATTTTCTATTAAATTAATAATTTTATCTCTAAAAAAATTTGAAATTATTTTGGAAATGAACTGGTTGGTAGAACATCAAGTGAAAATCGAATGTGTCGAGAAAAATGTGAAATTGAAAATATAGACTAGAAAAGAAGTGATTTATTATGATAGCAGAAAGAAAATTCCTCTAATATCTATGTTAAAAGCTATCAAATTGATATAAAAAAGATATGAATGATTCTTGTTATATGAATGTGATAATTACAGATTAAAAATTTGAGAATTCATAAGTTATCCCTATTAACTGTGAACATCTTAATAAATTTTTAGAGGAATTGTTAACATCACCTCTAGATAAAGAATTAGAATTTGACATACAATTAATGCTAAGAGAACTTATATCTAAAACATCATATAAAATGACGTCAACAGAACTGTAAAAAATGAAAACCAAAATTCAAAAATTACTAAATAAGGATTTTATTAGATTCAATGTCTCCATAGGAAATACCTATTTTATTTGTAAAGAAAAAAGTTAACAGTTTATGAATGTGTATTAATTATAGGAAATTAAACAAAATCACTATAAAAAATCGATATCCTTTACCTCGTATCGATGATTTATTTGATTAGTTACAAGATGATACAATATTTTCGAAAATAGATTTGAGATTTCGTTATTAACAACTAAAAGTAAATAAAGAAGACATACCTAACATTACTTTTAGGATTATATATGAACATTCTGAATTTCTAATGTTATTATTTGTCCTAACATATGTACCTACAATATTCATTAACTTGATGAATAAAAAATTCAAAAAATATCTAGATCAATTTGTGATTATTTTATTGATGATATTCTTGTATATTTCAAAAATACTAAATATTATTTTGAACATTTGTATACTGGGCTATAAACATTATATGCATATCAGTTGTATGTTAAATTTTCAAAATGTAAATTTTGGCTATTCAAAATGTCATTTTTAGAACACATTATATGCAAAAAGGATTTTTGTAGATTCTCAAAAAATAGAGATTATTGTAAAATTGATCTTAACCTACAAATATAACTAAGGTTAGAAATTTTTTGGATTTGGTAAATTATTATTAAAAATTTGTTTAAGATTTTTTTTCAAATTACAACAATTTTTTCAAGACTTAGCAAACTATGAAATTTGAATAAGATTTCTCTTGTGAAAAGGGTTTTCAAAATTTGAAAAAAAAAAATAATATCAACTCTAGTGTTGACTTTATCTGAAGGAATTAAGGGCTATTAGATTTGTAGCGATGCATTATTATTAAGATTGGGTTGTGTTTTAATACAATTTGAGAAGGTAATAACATATGCTTTCAAGCACTAAAATCACATGTAAAAAATTATCCAGTTCGCTACTAGAACTAGCAACAATTATATTTGCTTTAAAAATATAAAAATAGTATCTCTATAAAATGAAATGCGAAGTATTAATTAATCAAAACTTGAAATACATTTTTACTTAGAAAGAACTAAATTTGAAACAAAGAAAATGTGAGAATTTATTAAAGATTATGATCTGAAAATCATTTGTCATCAAGTTAAAGCAAATATGATTGATGATGCCCTGAGCAAGAAAGTACATGTTAATTAATTATGGCTCAACTAATGAAAAAAGATTACATTTGTAATTGGCAACCTGTTAAAAAAAATGCAAAAAAATGTGCAATTGTTATAGCAATTGTCTATCAGACCTGACTTAATGAAATCTATTAAAGGAGATCAACTTCACAATAAAAAATGCCAAAAACAAATTAAAAAAACCAAAGAAAGTTGAGTATCTAATTTTACTTTAGATAAAAATGATGTCTTGAGATTTCAAGGTCATTTATGCATTACCAATCATTAATAATTAAAAAAGCTATTATTAAAAAAAGCTCAACACTCTAAATATATTATTCATCCTAACAAAACAAAAATATGCCAAGATTTAAAACAGAGATATTGGTGGCATGCTTTGAAAATAGATATAACAATGCGTTAAAAAATGTTTGATCTATCAACAAGCAAAAGGAGAATAACAAAAGTCTAGTAAATTATTACATCCTTTGCCCATTTCTAAATGGAAATAGGAAAGTATTACAATTGATTTTGTTATGAGAGGGCCTAAATCATTGGCAATATATGACTATATATTGATTAAGAGATTAAAAAAATTTATACATTTCTTAGCAATAAAACTAACAATTACAACAAAAATATTTGCTTATATCTATTTACAACAAATTATATTACAAGGTTTGTCCAAAAAAATTATATCTAATAGAGATCAAAATTTATATATCATTTTTGGAAAAAGATACATCAAACTTTTGTTAAGCAATTAAAATTTAGTATTGTTTCACCTACAAACCGATGGTCAAATAGAGAAACAATTAAAGTTCATTAAGATTATATATTCTAGATTTTGGAGGAGATTATGAGAATTATCTATCTTTAATTGAATTTGTATATAATAATAATTATCAAACTACTATAGAAATGTATGATACTTTTTATAAAAGAAAATTTCAATCTCCATTATACTAATTTGAAGATAGAGAAAGACAACTTATTGGGTGAACCTAAATTTACTGATAATGCTACAAAAAAAAATAAAAATAATTAAAGAGAATTCAAATTGTATAAGACAGACAAAAGAAATATTTTAACAGCAATTATAAGAATGTTAAGTATCAAAAAAGTAATCACGTGTTTATCAAAATCCCACTGAAATGAGTTCGAATTTGGCAAAACAAGAAAATTAAAGCACAAATATATTGGTCCTTTCCAGATTATAAAAAACTATGATAAGTGATTTACATGATATATTTCATATATATTTATGTGAAAATATATCTTTGATTTAACACATATAATCAAATATCATACAAAAAGAATTGAAATTTAACAAGATATAATATATCAAAAAAAACCAATTATAACTCAAGATTGAAAAAAAAGAGAATTAAGAAACAAAATAATTCTAATAATTAAAGTGTTGTGACAAAACGATACTAATATAAAAATAACCTGAAAAATAAAAACAGATATGAAGGTAGAATACCCTGATTTACTTCGAAATTTCGGAATAAAATTTCTTAATGAAGAGAGATTGTAATGTCCTAACGCCTGTAAGCATTTAAAAGTACAAATTTTAGCATTTGGCAAACTAAATTCTATATAATTGAAATTGAGAAGTAAATAAAAATTTGAATAGAATTAATTTAGCAACTAATTTTAGCCCTTGTCACATAATTTCCTAAACTCTAGTTGAATGTTAAAAAATTTCCAAAATTAAATATAATTAAATTCGATTTTTTAATTAATAGATTTAAATTTAAATTAAGAAATTATGTTTTTCTTAATATCCCAAATTTGGTTCAATGCCTTCGCAATCTCCCAAAGTGTGTCTATCTAGACCTTAGGTAAAAAATTAAGAAAATTTCATAGTAAGAGCCCTGAAAAGGAAAACAAAGGGAGCCGACAATCAACAGAAAAGATGCAGGAGAAAAATCATGAGGTTTTGATGAATGTACAAAAAAGTAAATGATCAGGTTGTGAGGCTTTTTATCACCCAAAAATCAAAGGAGAATCATATTGTGGCTACGACTCAAAACCCAGAAGGGTTAAGATCAAAGAAGATAAGCTCTACTCAAAATTCTACCTTCGGTCTCTTAGTTTCTCAATATGCAGGAAGAGAAGTTGATAACCCCCTAGAAGGAAGAACGTGGGGTTAATAAGGCCACCGATCAAGTAAAATGTTATTATTGATTTCAACCATTCTTATTTTTCCTAGGGGATGGTGGATGTTTTGCTCACCATGAGAATTGTTTAAAATAAAACAAAGGTCAAGATGTGGAAGTTGTTACTAAGAAAATAACATAAAAAATTTCTTTCAATTGAGAAAAAGAAAAAAAAAACAATTGAGGTGAGATTAATTTCAATATTATTTAAAGATAATGGTTAATGGGTTTTATAAGAAGATATTTTGATTAGTATATTTTCAACAAATGAAAATTGAAACAACTAAAGAGTGTTATCAAACTATGACCTAATTTGAAGAAAAATATATAGAGTCAGTATCTTCACATGATTGATTATTGATACTGATATATGTACAGTGTTATAAACTGCAAGAATTGATAGATTGTGAATTTTTTGCATTAAATAAAGAGGAAGTGAAAAGAATAAGTGAGAAATCATCAGAAATCAAGGTAAGTGAATTCAATTATTCATGATGTAAATAAGTATAATTTATCTTCAACATAAGATGACAATTATGATGCAAGATTGCATGATATGATATTATATTGAATAATAAAAAAGAAAATAAAATATAAGTATATGACATGTATGAAAAAGATAACAAGATTAAATACCCTGTTTAAAAAAAAGAAAACAGAAAATAAAATTTCCTTTGCATTTATCTCCATAATTTCATGATATATAATAAGCATCGATACAAAATGCTAAACATGAGAAACACTAATCTTATACTGGGCAATGAGATGGCATCAGAGACCTATGCTACTATTAGCACTTAGTATAGAGTCGATATATAGAGATGATATCTGATTGATATGACTAGCTAGTTATAATATACTTATAAGTAAATATCTAAAGATGATGTAATAAGATGTCACAAATAAAAGGAGACATAATTATAATTTAAGATATAATTCGAAGAAAAAAATCTAAGTCTAGTTAAAAAAAATAAAAAATATAAAAAGAGAAATGAAAAAAATAAAATATGTAACATGTAAAAATAACAAAGATGTGTGTGCATCTTAATTTATCTAGCATGTTGCTTATTTATGTTTTAGTTTATTAGATATAAGTATTGTCAATAAGTCATGTTGATACATTGATATTGTTCTTTTATCATATTGTTATTTGTTTATATAGATTTAACTAGTGAGCATTTTATGCTCACCTTATATTATAGAATGTGTTATAGATTCATATAGAGAAGATGCTTAGAATAACATATGAGGTTTGTGAATTTCATATCTTATACATATTGATAATGTTATAAATATCGTGTCTGAGTAAAAAATAAAAAAAATGTATACATATACTTCATTTTGATGCAATGTAACTGATTGAATATCAAGATAAATCTATTTCATTATTTTCATCATGCTCATCTATGATGATTTTATGTTCTTATATTAAGTTGCGACACTCTGATTTACCATTACTGTTAGTCAATAATGATAATAAATGATAGACCGGATGCAACAATTTTTTTACTTCATTTGCTATTTGACATGCCTTGAATCTTGTTGGTTGATGCACTAGTTATGTGATGTGACCTTTGTCTTAAAGAAGTTTATTGGCTTTTATTAGCATGTAACTCTTTTCCTTTATGATGTCTATATGTGTTATGAAATTATTACATTGTGTTATGCTACTTTTTTTACTCACATATTCCTTAATAAGGTCTTTCTTATAAAGATTATAATTGATTTTTTATTATTAAAAAGGTTCAAATAACTAAACATGTGAGTCCAACTTGTGTTATCAATGGCTTTGATGATAATAACCCAATCTTGAAAAGTATTAATCATAATTCAAGTGAATTTGTACATATTTCCTATAAACAAATAACTGTGGCTTATAATATGAAGAAAATGAAAACCTAACAAGGAATTACAAAAAGCTCCATATTCAAGTGACAAAGAAGAAATAAAGATCTATATAACATAGCAATCATTATAATTGAGTCTTACGATATTTTATTTTATACTTAGAAGCATTACAAGTTGAATTTAGGAATTTGATTCAATAGATTGAAGAATCAATTTCAAATTCATTTTTCAAGAGGTCCACTTGCATAAGCACTAACTAGGACTCAAATACACCAAGAGACAATACTTTATCAAAATACAAAAATGATCATTGGAACCTATGTAACTCCATCAAATCTAAGGTAGTTTAAATTTTCATCAAAATTGGATAAAAATTGACACATTTGGACTATAGCTTATAAAGTGTTGAATCAACTGTTTTTGAACTCTTTGAAACCCATAAATTAAAATTCACAAAATTTAGTTAAAACAAAAAAAAATCCATATTATAATTTTAGGACATACAGAATTGACATGTTCAATTTTTACCTAAACACATTGCTTTTATGTGTTTACATTTTTTACCAACACTTGTTTGTTGACATGTCTCGAATCTTGTTGGGTGATGTATTATGTGAATTACATGGACTTGCCTTAAAGAAGTCAATGGCTTTTATTAAAATGTAACTCTTTTCCATCATGATGTTTATGTGTATTATGAAACTATTGCATTGTGTTAACCATTCTACTTTTTTATCCATATGTTCCTTAATAAGTTATTTCTTATGCACATTATAATTGATTCATTATTATCAAAAAGTGTGAAATTGTTGGCCCCATTAACCTATTTTGTGTTGTCAATGGCCTTGATGATAAGAATCTAATCATGAAAAATTTTAATGAATATTTAAGTGAATTTGTGCATATTTCCAATAAATAAGTAATTGATGGTTCTAATATAGTGGAAATGTACTAACAAAGACTATTGGAAACATCATATTCAAGTGACAAGGATGAAATCAAGATCTATATAACATAACAATCATTTTAATTGAGTGTTACGCTACTTTTTTCATACTTAAAAATCATTAAAAGGGTTCGATAGATGGAAAAATTAATTTTAAATTCACTTTTCAAAAGGTTCACTTGCATAAGCACTAAGACCCACATGGACCATGAGACACAATACTCATCAACATACTAAATGATCACTGGAACATATACAGATACATGGAATCCAAGGTAGTTTAAATTTTCATATGAATTGGATAAGAATCAAAACATTTAGATTATAGGTTATAAAAGGCCGAATCAAATGTTTTTTACTCAGGAATCCATAAGTTAAAATTTACAAAAATAAGTCAAAAAAAAAAAATTTCATTTATAATTTTTGGACATACAAAATTGGCATTTTCAGTTGTTTTAACCTTAACATGCATTACTTTTGTGTTTAGTTTTTTTTTATCTTCATGTGCCATCTCACTTATCTTAAATCTTGCTGGTTGTACTATGTTCTATGAACTATACGATATTTGTCTCAAAGAAGTTTATGGGCTTTTATGAACATGTAACTCTTTATCTTTATAATGTCTATGCACATTATGAAACTATTACATTGTATGCTATTTTTTGTTCATATGTTCCTTAATAAGTTCTTTTTTTTGCACACCATAAGTGGTTTATTAACATTAAAAGGGTAAGATTGTTAGCCCATGAGCTATCTTGTATTATCAATAATTTTGATGATAATAATCTAATCTTAAAATATTCTAATAATAATTTAATAAATTTGTATATATTTTCTAAAAATAGGCAACTAATGGTCCTAATATGGTAGAGTAGGGATTAAGGATTAGCAAAGAATTATTGCAAACACCATATTCAAGTAGCAAGGACGAAATCAAGATCTATTCAATGGGTAATAATTCTAATTGAGTCTTACATTTTTTCGTACTTAAAATCGATATAAGGATTGACTTTAGGAATTTAGCTCAAGAAACATCATCCTACATCATATGCATTCATGATAAATTGAAGTATCACTTCTAATGTCATTTTTTAAAAGGTCCACTTGTATAAGCACTAATTGGGACCACATGCATCTTAAGACACAATAATCATTAAAATACTAAAATGATCATTGGAATGTATGTAAATACATAGAATCTAAGTTTAAATTTTCATACGAATTGGATTAGAATTGAGACAATTCGACAATAGATCATAAAGGGTTGAATCAGATTTTATTGAGTTTTTGCAGGCTATAAGTTAGAGTTTACAAAACAAGTAAAACAAAAAAATTTCCATTTTATAATTGTAGGACATAAAAATTGGTTTGCTCACAAGTCTAAATTTCTTTTAGTCAAATTTCATATTTTAAGACTAGTTAGCACATGAATACATGGGACTCCACATATTATATGTGAGAGCCACTTATGTTATGTGAGTATGCATTATACATGAGAGTTGCATACATAAAGATCTTATGTATGGAACATGCTTTAGCCTAATCCAAACTCTCCAAGGAGACTCACATATGGTATGATATCTACTTCATACCATACCTGAATCTAACATGTTGTACATTAAATCCTACATACAACACGTCCTACATAAATTTGCTTAAAAAGAGTAGCTTGACTTGCTAATGATCATTTTGATCGATTGAGCTGATTTTTTATAATGAACTAGACATTACAAGGGCTTTTTGGCTAAGATGTTTATTATAAATCCATGTAAATTGGCAATATTTGAGAGGTCACAAAGCATACTCAAAGAAAAATCACAAAAGGCATTCAATAGATAAGAAGGATAAAAGAAAAATCACAAATGCCTTCTCACAGGATTGGTGTTACAATTGCTTGGGGTTCAAAAAATTTAGTTGTAAAAGACTTCTCTATTGGCTTGTGCAAAAGAGAATGGTGAGCATAGGCACAAAAGATGTTGTTTAAAAGTGAAAGTAGACCCAAGTTTTAAAGGCTGAACTACCTAAAAATAAGCTTTCATTCTCTCTACCTCTTTACTCCATATTTGTACTCAATTGATATTTCTCACTTTAAGTTTGTGCTAAATTTAAATTTATAAAACACCCTATTCACCCATTTATTTGGTGTACCACGAGCCAACACTATTCTTTTTTAGTCATTTCATTCACTCAAAAGAAAACAAAATCTCACCTTGGATGACTAAATCTCGTATGGTAAAAACTTTAGTAGTCATCACCAATTTCATTGGAATTCTCACTCGCATCTTATTTGGATATATTTTAAAAACTAAAGCATCTAGGGAACAATCAAAACTTAATGTATAGCTAAAAATAATCAAGACATGTATTATGCTAATCCTAGGTCATGATTATTGACTAAATGCTTCCTAGGTCATTCCTTGCTGGCAAATAAAAAACATGTTAAATAATACACTTCCAAACGGCTAGTGCAGTGAAACATTAAAATTTAGTATAAGGACGTGCTCAAATAGTCATGTAAGTAATACTATAAGATGGATCAATGATAACAAAGCTATTTTTAGTTAGCAAGATTCATTGATTCA
Source organism: Vanilla planifolia (assembly GCA_023846275.1). Taxonomy (NCBI): domain Eukaryota; kingdom Viridiplantae; phylum Streptophyta; class Magnoliopsida; order Asparagales; family Orchidaceae; genus Vanilla; species Vanilla planifolia. Next base: position 9,252,807 of record CM043865.1, on the reverse strand, counting down.
ATAAAGACAAACAACAAAAGAAAGGTTCCGATGATAACTGTTAAGTCATAAAGAACAGTACAAGCATTATCAAGCTTCTTGAGCATTACTTCATGAACAAAACAAAATTTTCATAAAACAAGTTTTTAAGTAATATAGAAGGCAAGTTTAACCAAATGTACCCAAATCCAACAATTATTTTGTTTAGGAAAATTTTTTTTGCATGTTTTCAAGTTCATTTGCAAACCAAAACATGACAAGCATTATATCTTTTGGTATTGTTAAAAGCATGTGCATAGTACTGAGCTTATCATGAATATCCAAAACAACATGATATCAAATTAAATTAGCAACACAAAAAACAAAAGAACTTTTTTTATAAACTTTCAATACATAAATAAATAAACAATCTTCAAAAGTAAATAAATAAATAAAACTCTAAAAAATCTTACAGGGAGTGATATCGAGCGCTTTATTACAGGATATTGATCTGTACAAGCATTACATACAGTTGTAGTAGTGCTTGTTGTGGACCTTATTTTTGATGAAGATGTGGTATGAGAAACATCTAAATCTGAGGAAGGAAATGAAGCAGATTTGCTCAAGCACCTTTGTACCTTTGCATCAGAAGAAATAGCATAGCCTAAACCCTGATGTAAACTGATCTCCTCAAAAGTAACCACCCTGTCCACTTTAGAAATTACATCTACCTCAGGGAAGAACCCAAAAGAGTTTAGAAGATAAAAAACTTCATCAACAACTACACCAGCTTCCTTATCAATGGAATTTTCTTCATTAACAGCAGAGCAACAATTAACTGTCCATTGATCTTGATTCTTAACACTCCCATTGAAATTAGTACAAGTACATTGTTCAACTTCAGCACTTGGCTCTTTTTTGGGTAAAGAAAGCAGGCTTGACTCGCAGCAAGTCCCATCAGAAACTGAATTAAGAAGAGGCTGAATACTATCTAGTTCCTCCATCTTAGTGCTAAATATGAAAACAACACAACAAATGACATAGCCAAGGTGTTAGCAAACATGTAGCAACTTCCTCCCTATGATGCAATCTTTAATGATAAAAATGTAGCAAGCAAAGGTAATCCAATAAAAGTGTATAACATCAAGTAAAAAATCCATTAAATCATGATCTACCTAATTACCACATAAAAAAAACAAATGAGCATTCATGTCTCCAAAACATGTCCCGATTCAAAACCATGGAAGGCTAAGGACATCTATCTTGCCATAAGAATGATCTATCAGAATAAATTAAAAAATGAAAATCACATAGTAAACATAACAAAAGAAAAAGTAATTTAAGGTAGAAAAGTGTAAGGCGTGTACAAAAGAGATGAGTATTTAGAACTCGTAGGGGGCCTACAGATTGTTGAACAATTAAATTGACTGTGGATAATCTACACAAAAAAATCTATTAAAGAATGCATATTAGTACCTCAATTATCAACAAGGCAGTCCCCGAACAAAAATCTGAAGAATAAACCAATTCAACCAAATTCAAATATGAAACCCTTTCTAAATGACGATTCAACCGCTGTCAACTCCTCCGTGATATAAAACTCGATCCCAGTTCCAAACTTCCAATAAACGAAACAACACTTCGCTGAATAACAGTTTAACTATTTCCAATTGACGAACCCAAACTTTACTGGAGCCTCTAGAATGACGATCGGTACGTGTATGAGGACGAGAAGTTGCAAGAAGAAAGAAGAAGAAGAAGAAGAACAAGAGAAGAAAGAGGAACCATAATTGCAACTAGCATCAACTAAAGTTACAGCGACGACTCCACTTCTCGAGCTCTTTCAGGCGATGGGAACATAATCCACCGTGCAAGGAAGTCGCCGATTGGATCAACATCTCTATCCAATGAAGGAATTCTCGGAGCACCGAAGGCATCACTGCTACTCCCAGAAACTAACTACAAAACAAGATCACTAATAAACCCTAAGAACTGTTTGTCTTCACTGTCAACTTAGCCCATTAACGCTTTGTTGATCGGACTAAGGGATGAGCCCGGCAAACGGAGAAGATATCCGACTCATGGTAGGAATGCTAAATGAGGCCGAGTCGCCTGGCCACTAGGATATTGGAAAGATTTATTCTTCTGACACGTGTCCAGAAATTACGATATTTACGTTGTACATAAACAGCACGGACGAATTTGAGGTCCACGTGACGTACCATCCAGCAAAGCAAACGAGTCATGGGCTGTTGCAGCTGAACGTACCACCATGAATCCCATACATTAGGCCTGCTAAACTCACTATGATGCTTTACATGTGTTTCTATCCAAAACTTCATTCTCAATTCGTCTAATATGATTAAAGTGATGCACATATCTAGATTAGCTTCAATGATGTCATCAATTGCATAAAGCTAGCTTAGGATAAGTTTTTAAAGTATTGTAATGTTTTTTAGTACGTCCTCATTATTTTATCAATTATCTTTGTCTAGTGTAGTATGAACACATGTGAAGCGATTATGTAATTCCTCTAGTATCTTCTCACCATCAACACTAGTAAATTTCACTTTACACCTTGTCAAATTATATGATAATATATTACAAGAAACAAATACATTTCGTATGTCTTTGATAAAGAGCTTGTCAAAGAATGAATTCTTGGCCAAAGAAAGAAACCAAGGCCTACTTTGCTAGTCTACATAAATCACGGGCTAATTGATTTGAATATTTTAGTATTTTGTTTTCAACATTTTATTAACTTCTAGAAAGAGTTATATCATCTTTGGAAGTCTAATGGTCATACTTTCCGGAATCTTCACTTGTGCATTGTAGTAATTTGTTATTGGTTTATAGTTATTATTTATTGGTTATTTTCATTGGTATAATTTCTTATGCAATGAAATAATCCACTACAAATAGAGGCAAATCTAAAATGAATGAAAGTTTTTGGTCGATATTGATTTACTCATATCTTGGTTACTGGCTTGAATGTTTGAGTTAACTTTACAGTCTTCTCTTAAAATCACTTTGATAAATGGTTCATCATCTTCATTATCTTATATTTTTCCCTTCCATCTTCGGTTTCTGTTTTATACACTCCTTATAGCTTCTATAAAAGCTAGTATTTAACAAAGTTTAATATGTCATAAATATTGAAATTTAGCTCATGTAATTGTAATAAAATATATTTTAAGAAGATCATGTTTATAAATAAAAATATTCAAATAATAAAAAAAAAACTTGAAGAGCATGTCATGGCTTTCAAACTTAACCAAAAATATTATTTGAATACCAAAAAAAAGATACTTTAATGGATAATTCCAAAGAAATTAAAATTGAAATTTTGATGATAAATAGAACTTCACATGAATTGTTAAAGATATTAATATATTCATAATTTCACAAATTGTACTAAGGGAAGATTTGTAATTTTAAAATCTTGGCATAAATCAAATTTGTTTTGATAGAAGATAGATGTGCAAATATTGAAATGTTGATTGCACCATGGTAAATTTTTTATTATAGAAATTTGGGCTTGTATCAAAAAGAAATTTATTGATGATAGATTTATAAAGAAATAAATATTAGATTTTGACTAAGTATTTTGTAATTTTTAAATGTAAGCACAGAAGAAAATTAAAATGATGGATGATAGATTTGTAAATTATAAATATTAAATGATTTGTAAAAACATTAGTTGGAAACTGTGGGAACATAATTTTAGATGTACAAAGACTGATGAAATAAATATAAAATAATATTTTTTTTATTATTGTTTAGCCTTAAATCAACATTATAAGCTTATTACTTTCTATATATAGTTAATGGTGTGCTATCTTTTGGGGATGTCAAAATTTTTTAGTGAGCTTAATTACCTCAATATGTTGATATGTGCAAGGAAATTAAAGAGAGGTAGATCTATTGTTCTATCCGAGGAGAACTAAGAAGTTTTATGTCATTGATGAGGTAAGTCCCATAATTATTTATTGTTTATACTATGTAGAATTCGCTAAAGGAGGAGAAGGTGTCAAGTTCATCAAGAGTGCACGTTGTACTTAGTACTTTGGTATCTTCATACAGTACGATAAGCTTCTGGTACAAGTTTTAGATTGTACTTGTACGATATGCATAGCTGTTGTTACAAGGAGTGGTTAATCGTACAGGACGATATGATTATTATATTATACAAGTTATTTAAGGCTTAAAGAAAAAATGAACAGGTCAATTGAATTTAATCTTATGGTATGATATTATTATCGTACATGATGATAGGAGGATGATATCATCAAATTAGTGAAAGAAAGTAATAAAATAAAAATATGAAGTTTTTTATTAACCATATATTATAATTTTGTGTATCATATTGGATGATCATAACAAATATTCTAAACCAAAGAAGAATCGATGGAGTCGTATTGTACAATCCTAACATAATACAACATGATAACTTTATCGGAGTGGATTGTACAATACAATAACAAGATCATACACATACTACATAATGTAGATTTCTCACAAATAGTTTTATAAATTAAATATATTAGCCAAGCAAATGCTACTTTTGAGTCCAAATTTAAAAAAATGTAGAATTTAAAGACATGTGAAAAAAGCTACAAAGTAAATACAACACTACTAAAATAGATTTGGAAGGAGGTTCCTAAATTGAAAAGATTTTTAAGCAAGTAGAAATAAAAATACATATTTCTTGAGGAATTCCATTACCTAACTTATTATATGTTATATATATTTTTTATTAATTAAATAATCAGTATTTTATAGGCAATATATATATATATATATATAAATTAATTTTTAATTTATTTTATTGTAAGCATCTTTTCCAAAAACATAATTATTATATTTATTAGTGCACACAAATATATTAAGCTAGAGTTGAGAGATGAGAAGTTAAATTATTGACATAAAATTAAGTAAATTAAAAAGATAACTTGTTTATCTTAAACATGTCAATAGTAAATAGAAATTTATTTTGCAATAGCATAACATAAAATAATAGTTAAACAAAAAATATTTTTAACTGATTATTTATAATAACCAAGAATTGTATTAGTTATATATATATATATATATTTCATTATTTAAATATATCTATATTAATATTCTTATATACATATTTTTGAGAAAGTTGAGTACTATTATGTTCAAACCTATGTATCATGACAAGTTAGTATAAGAATAAATTAAATTATTAGCATATATTTGAGCTAATTATAAAGAAAGTTTTTTTTACCTTAAACTTGTTCATATTAAACAAAAAATTTTCTTAATAAAACATAACATAAGATGATCGTTCTTTAAAAAATTGCTCTAAATCAAAGTAACCTAGGGTTAAAATCAAAAGAAATTTTATTCCACAACCCACTAATATAAGGATAATTGGATTAAACTAATCTTAAATAATCTAACACTATTGTTGCTAAACAAGGCCTTGTGGTCATGCATTCTATAGTGCAAATGCTAGGAAAACCATTCCAAATTGAACACAATAACTAGACCTTAGCTTATTTCGTAATTAAATAGCTCTAACAATGCTTTGGCCTCACATACTATTTTATGTGTCACTAATATTGTGTATTTCATATTAGAAATGTAGATTAAAACAATTGAAGTGGGTTTGAATATTGGTTCCTTAATCTCAAAATGACTTTATACATTACTATCGTTGTTGGGACTTAAGAATATCAAAAAAAGATTAAGAAATTAATATTACTATTATTTTGTAATATTAAAGAATTTTATTAAATAAATAATCAATATTGTATAGGCAATATATATATATATTTATATAAATTAATTTTTAATTTATTTTATTGTAAGCATTTTTTCCAAAAACATAATTATTATTATTTATTAGTGCACACAAATATATTAAGCTAGAGAAGAGAGATGAAAAGTTAAATTATTGACATAAAATTAAGTAAATTAAAAAGATAACTTGTTTATCTTAAACTTGTCAATAGTAAATAGAAATTTATTGTGACATAGCATAACATAAAATAATAGTTAAACAAAAAATATTTTTTAACCAATCTTAATATTTATTAGTGCATACAAATATATTAAGCCAAAAAGAGAGATGAAAAGTTAAATTATTAGCATAAAATTATGTAAATTACAAAGAAAACTTATTTATCTTAAACTTATGACTAGTAAATAGAAATTTATTTTGACATAATGTAATTTAAAATAATAGTTAAACATAAAATATTTTTAACCTATCTTAACTCAAGATAACAATAAAAAAAGAATTTCAGTCCCTAATTCAACAAACACAAAGATAACTATGTTACACTAGTCTCAACAATTTTAAACACACTTGTTGCAAACAAGGCATAAGGGCCATGCTTCTTATGGTTCACAAGCTTGAGAAACTAAATCAAATTGAACTCAACATGTAGGTCATAAATTATCTCACAATTCAATAATCCAAAAGATGCTTTGATCTCGCAAACAAACTTCTTTATACTTGGATAATATTATGTATTTCAATCCACGTATTTTGTTCAAAACAACAAAAACAAGTTTAAATACCGGTTCCTTTGATCTCATAAGCGGCTTTATAAATTTAATATTTTGCATAAGCAAATGCTAGATTGAGTCAAACTTTAAAAAAATACAAAATTCAGAGACACAGTGAAATTAATTATTGAAAAAAGACGTGCAGATTGTGAAACACGTAATTTTATTATGGTTGAATTGCAAAGGACTACAAAGTCACAACAAAAGAGACTTGGACGGAGGTTCCTAAATTAAGATGATTTGTAAGCAAGCAGAGATGGAAGTAAATGTTATTTGATGAATTCCATGACGCATGCATTTGCATAGAAATATTGTGAATTGAATCGTGAGAATCCAGATTTCTTGGCTAAGTTTTTAAATTCTTCTTCTTTCCTCTCCTTGCCTCCGGGATTATGAGCTAGCATTATCATGTCAGCATGAAACACGACCCGTGCCTCCGACGTTTGCTGAGGCTCGTCTGGTATAATGTATTCGACAATCACCACCTTTCCATTTTTATGAAGCGAGTTTCTACAATTCTTTAGCACTTTGATGCTAGATTCATCGCTCCAATCATGAAGAATCCACTGCAATTAGATAGATAATATTTAGTTTATAATAATAATACATATTAACGGCTATAATTAGAATCAAGTCGACAAACACCCATACCTTCATTAAGATGAGATCCCCAGAAGGAATGGCGTCAAACATGTCACCACCGACGTGCTCGACCCCCGGGATGTGGGCGGCCTGGGAGATGACGTGAGGAAGATCGAAGTTGATACCTTTAATGTGGGGGTATCTTTCCACGATCATTTTGAGGGTCGATCCAAGGCCACCGCCGATATCGACGACCACATCGACGTCGTGAAAACCTGGGTAAGATTCCATGACCTTGTTCATGATGATGTGGGTGTGACCCTTCATGGCATCATTAAATAAGGCATTAAATCTAAGATCTTTTGCGGTATAATCGAACAAGGACATTCCGTAAGTTGAGTTAAATGGTGACTCTCCCTTAAGCAATGTATCCTTGAAGTGATACCAAGTGTCCATGAGGACTTTGTCTTGAATCATGAGGACAAGGGAAGCGATGGAGTTTCCATTCTTGTCAGGGGCGAGGTACCTGCACACGGGCGCCGCACCGTATCGCACAATTGATCGACCTTGGGCATCAGTGGAACTCGAGAAGGTGAGGATGGAGTAACTGCAAAGAAGGCGGAGGATCCGCTCGATGATGGGGGAAGCGAGTGAGTTTGAGGTTTCAAGGCGGGCTGTGATCTCTTCGGCGGAGAGGTGTGATCCAGAAGCCGAGATGAGGTTTAGGAGGCCGACCTCAACAGCTACCCGGAGGGTCATTGGGAGAACAGAGAAACTAACCAACTGCATCGCATAAGTGTATGCATCGTGGTCAAGTTCCTCGTGCAATGCACCGCCATGCTGCTGCTTCATGTTTTCAGCTACAGGAATCATTTGAGATCAAGATTGCGGAGCTAAACAGCTTTAACGTCTTCCTCTCGTGTATGTATGGCTTAACTAGTTGCTTAGGATATTTTCTTCTGAGCATTGCTTTATATATAAGCCCAAGACAGAAAAGAAAACTTAATGATATACATTTTGAGTCACGTTGATCGATTTTATTAATCCATCCTGTTACATGCGTTGGATTTCCTTTATTTACCATCAGCTAGTTTGGTTGAAGGGTGTTTTATCGCGTAGCTCTTTCCGCGTGTATACACATGATCTCATTTTTTATACCTACGTATTATCTTATCATTTCCATCCGGCTTTAATGTAATTTTTTATGTTAATTTGCAAACCTGATTGCCCAACTAACCAATAGAATGTTATGCATGTACGCCACGTGCATTTCATAATCCTTTGCATTCCTGCACCAAAGACACGCTCTAGTAATATTAATATTCATCTCTCTCACATGTTAGGGCTAACTTATTTAAATATTATAAATCTTTATACTTGTAACCTATAAAATCATTTATAACCTTAGAACGATGACAACATTCAAGAAAATAAAAAAAATAAAACAATTCTTAACTTCCTGAAAGAATTGTCTAATAAGAAAACATTATCAATGCATGAAAATTACACACCAAGTGAGATTATTAATTGATTAGTTAACTACATAATGGATGCAATAAATGGCCATATGGCTGATTTGAACTTCTTGATAATTAGCATAATATCTTAAGAGTTATAAGAATAATCCTTATTCAAAAAACTATTTATAAAAAAAATTTCTTGGCTGATCAAAGAAAAATATCCTATCATATATTTTATACAATATATTATGCTTACTCACAATATCTCCTAATCAAGAATATTGTCAATTTAATCTCTTCGATGTTGTCTTTGTAAATATGACTTTATAGATGAAAGACAAAATAATAAACTGTCTTCTAAACATAAAAAATAACAACATTCTTAACATTTGCATAATCGATATTTTAATATATTTCTTAAAAATTGTCTCCATTTTGAAAACTATTTAAATTACGTTTTTATTATCAGTGCTTGGAACAACTAACCTTTGGATATACTTATTGTATTGTCATATTAAAGTACTTGTTCTCTTATAATGTTTACTAATAAAATTATAAAACATATAATAAGTTAGGTTACATAAGTTGGAAGATTTTCTTGAATAATTAATCAGCATCCAAATGATTTCTTCCTACAACATTTATGTGAAACGAATGTCATCAAGCTGGTTTCATGTCTCTAAGTTCTGCGTTTTTTTAAAATAAGACTCAAAGTAGCATTTGCTTGGCCAATATATTAAACGTATAAAGCCTTTTGTGTGATCAAATGAGCCACTATTTAGGCTTGCTTTAGCCATTTTTAATGCTTTTGTTGTATGAGATAATAGTAGTATACAGAAGTTTCTTTGCGAGATCAAAGCATTCTAAGAATTATTAAATTGTTGTATAATTTAAGCCCTACATGTTGAGTTCTATTTCGTTTAGCTTCTGATAGCTTGCGAACCATAGAAAGCATAGCCTATATATCTTGTTTAATGAGAGGTAGAGTTCGATTAGTTGAAATTAGTTTAACCCAATTATCCATATATTATTGGGTTTAGGGAATGAAATTCTTTTTTATTTTTAACTAAGATTATGTTGGGTTAGAACAATTTTATATGCAACTATTATCTAATGCTAGTTTTTATTAAAATAAATTTGTTTTAGTATAAACAAGATTAGAATAAATAATACAAAATAATAATTATTTTTTCTTGTAAATATGCACTAAAAATATTTAAAATTAATATATATACATCTGCATAATATTAATAATTTTACTAATAAAATTCTTTTATATTACCAAATAAAAATATTATTGTTTTTCAAAAATTATTTTTAAATATATTAAACATTCATTGTTGTTATTAGGATTTACTAAATTTCATGGTTTTATAAAACTTAGAAGTTGATTTAAATATTACAAATCTTTAGATTAGTATATTACAAAACTATTTATATCTAAACTGTGACAACAATATTTTAGGAAATAAATAAACAAACAACTCAAACGTTGTCAAAGAATGGTCTTATAAGAAATTATCATCAACAGATGCAAGCTGTATATCAAGTGAGATTATGAATTAATTTTTAACTACATAATATATGCACCATATGGCTAATTAGTTGATTTAGATTTGTAGATGTATCAACATACTAGCCTAATTGTTGCAAGAATCAACTTTAAACCAAAAAACTATTGATAAAAAATAACTTAGTTGATTAAAGCAAAACATCATACCATTTGTTTTGTACAACATATTACAGTAGCAATATCTACTAATCAAGAATTTTATCAACTTAGTCTTTTTGTGTTTTTAAATTAAATATGATATTATAGATGAAAGAATGAAATGTTAAACTGTGTTTTGTAAATATAACAAAATAACGATATCTGTAGCACACCCATAATGGTTGCATGTTTGTTCTCCTAAAACAGTTCCTTAGAAATTTTGTCTTCTAGCACTAGTTGAATTATTTTCTTGTTGTATGTAATATTCATCATTGTGATATTTATCAATAAAGTTAAGCAACATATAATAAGTCAATATTATAGCTACTTGGACACTAAGTTTGAAAGTACTCATGCAATTTAGCACATTACTCTCTATTTCACAATTTTTAAAGTTCGTTAAATGGCATTCCTAAGTTGTGCATGTGAGTAATTTTACAGCTTATATATGTTATTATATATATGTTGTTATATTGTGTGGTATCCACTCTAGTAATACCTAAGTCCTTTAATATTTATGATAAACCTTTTAATGTTTGCATCATTTTAATCACAAGACAATTTTTTCGATAAGGCATATTGAACTTGTCTTACATATGAACATAGGCATTTACACCAATGTTTCTTACTCTCAAGTGACATAAATAAATTATCTACCAAACTTTATTATAACTAAAATGTTTTGAGATACTATTCTTATATTAATTTTTTTATTTATAGTAATAATTGCTAGCATATGCATCCTAGATAATGCATTAATAACATCTTTAAACTATGGATATAAATTTGAGTTGTTTCATATATGAGAGGGACAAGTAACAATTTCTAGAAAAAAGTATAATTAAGTTTGAAGTAAGTGTAAGAATGTCATAGAATGTTGAAAGGTTCAATTAATAGTTTTGAGTTAGTGATCGAAGAACTTACACCAAGGCTTATAGCTATCATTCATCTAATAATGCACATGATCATAGCAACTTGTTTTCTTGTTAGGTTATATTTTTGTTGATTTAGTAATTCCAAATATTGATAAATGATCTCTATTTATAGTTCAAACAAAAATATGACAAAATAACTGCCAAATGACAAGAATTGGCATTTTTGAAAGCTAGTTGTTACAGGGGATGTAAGAGGAAGATGAAAAGTCATTATCATATGATTTAGGCAGACAACATAGCCATCGTCTGATCAGAAAAATAATTAAAGGATTCAAATCAAATCTCAAAAATTTTTGGATCATTAGATTTGAAAGTTGGATGGAATGTTATAAAGCACAAGAGACTATTCATGAAGGTGGAGGCACTCTTAGCTATCAATCAAGCTTTCTGGATGAATGGCTAGATGAAAAGAATTATCACAAATGTAGAGAGGTCTTAGTCATTTGATCAAGCTTTTTGGATGAATAACTAGATGAAGTTCACTATTCAAAAAGATAGATGAAATTATGATCATTCAATCTTAAAAATGCACGATTGGATGACACTGATTTACTTCCATTTAGAAGCAAATAGTATCATTTTTTTAGTCTCACATTACAAAGTTTTGCATGTTGTTTGCATTTATATTATATCCTCTATGCATATTAGTCAACCTAACGGGGTTGATTGCCCTCTAATATTCTTGGGTGCTCATGACCCAAGACACCTGTGCACATATTAAATGGATCTGACCTAACCAAATTCAATTGCTTTACATTAATGAGTCTAACTCGACTCTTTATGCATAAGCTAGAACCAGGAGTAATGCTCTCACCCGATATATCCCAAGCTACTATGGGATTTTTTCCCTAACTGAGACTTGGACCCAACTTGACTTAGTTATTGCTAGTCTCCTAATATGCAGCTCCCTAAGGTCAAAAGCCCAACATTGTAAGCTATTTGGCTCTAGCCTTTCAGCTTTGCTAAGGAGTTGGGTGCTTAAACGAATTTGTTTTTACTTTTTTATTTATATTAAAATATTTTTTATAATATTTTAATAATTATAATAACTTAATTTTTTTAAATGAAATGTAACCTAATACATCATGGAGTAATCAACTCAAATAAATATGAATATATAAATGCTCATTGATGCAAAAATTGTAAAGAAAAAAGTTTAACATGCTAATCATAATAGATTTTTAGAATTATAGTTCTACTAATCACTCCACAAAGTGATTGGTCATTGGCTCCAAAATTAGTAAGTTAAACATTCAATCTCCATATATTTCATATGATATAAGCCTTGGTCTAACAAACCTAAATTACTTTAGTACACTTAAGATGGAACTAAAACAACATTAAGCTCAATAAAATATTTATAATATTTAACTTGGTTTTATGATCATCAAATCAAAAGGTACAATTGGGCAATACAATGAAGGTAGTGTGAGTTTTAACAAGTTATACCAAGCTTATAAGATTCAACATGCAAATGTGGCCTTAGGGTTATTAGCATGTGCGCAAGAGTAGCATGCATATTTAGGTAGTGTAAGAGCAAAAGTGTAGGCTCGAGCATGAGTGTGGACAACTTATAGAAATAATTGCTATATCTACATGGTGTATGGGGCTAGGCAATGGAACTTGTGTAGTGCTATAAGGCCAGAGAGCTTGTGAAGGGAAAATAAAGGTCTAATAAAGTGATAATTATGGCAACACAACTTTTTTAGAGTAATGTAGATGGAAAAAGGCATCATGACCCCATTTAACCCTATTCTTATAACAAAATAAATCAATAATTATGTAAGTAAATTAAAGATTATGCATAAATAATATGTGAGGATAGAAAACCTACATAGGTAAGGACCTAACAGTGACACTTAAATTTAACCAAAATCAATACATATTCTTCACAAAAGATTATAAAATAAATTATTACAAATAAAATTAGCTGATCACCAACACTAGTATAATTATATAGTCATATTAAAGTTACAAAATATATAATTTCAATACCAAAATAATAGAAATATAAAAAACTATCACATGTTAAAACTATTTTCTAACTCAACTAATAAGTACTATCCTCATCCATAGTACATACATCCCCATTTGTTTATATAAGGAATGCATCACTTATGATATAAATATTAAGAAAATTCTAAATGAACTCAGTAGATAAACTAATAAGATGATAAAATAGAAACATAATATAATTAAAAGAAATAATACTAAGAGAAAAATAAAATAAACAATAACAAAAAACTAAAAATAATAAAACAAATAAATGCTCAATGAAATAAATACCCATAATTCCATGCAATTAATTCCATTATTTTTCTTCTATTTTATTTTCTATTTATGTAAATATGTTTCAAACTTTTATTTTCTTTAGATCATTATCATCTAAAGTCATTACGAGCAATATAAATCTCTTATAAGTGTATCCTCACATTGTACCATATATAGGCAATTCTTGCTTAATATTATGTATTGTAAATAAGTTGTCCTTGTTATATATTATGTATATCATATAGATGTAGAAATAAATCTAGATGGGTTGTTCTTGCCATATATTATTTGTATACATATAAATGTAAACATTGATGTGTTGCCTTGCTTTATGTGAATAGCATATAAATGTAGATATTAATAAGCTATCCTCAGCCTGTATCTTGTAAATATATATGAGCTATTTTTTCTAATGTCATATTGTTAAGAGAATTCTCACCCAATATAAAATTTATGTAGATGATGATGACATCATTACCTAGTATTGTATGAGGTCATGTAACATATAATGGGCAACCTTGCCCTTAGGATAAATGTTCACAAAGAACTACAAATTATTTTAGTCTTTTTCCTTTTAATGATGAATAACTATATCAGATATCCATATCTAGAAATATTTTTTTCAATTTTCTTTTTGTATATATCTATATGTATAATGTTGTTTCATTATGTGCCCATATCAAGTAAGTTATCTCATCACACATTATTATGAATAATAACATGAAAGAAATAAGACAAGAAAATCTATACAATATAAATAACTCATATAAAAATCATTAAGAATCATATAAATTAATATTAGATTTACAACATAATTATCAAGTTACCTATTATCTGCAATGCATGAAAAAACACAAAACATATTCCAATACTCATAATAATTACCAAAAATTAACATGAAAAAGTTTACGAATTTATAAATAAATTAGAAATTAATTTACTAAAATATTTAAATCGTAGTTACAAGGTTTACGTATTTGAATATGAAGTTATAACTTTTATCATCCCTTGATTTCTTTTGAGTGTTATGTTTATGTAAGGGTAAATACATATCTTAATTATATTATGCTAAAAAGGTAATTAAAATCATGAAAATCCCTTTTTAAATAGTTAAATTATTTCTTGGAGCGTACTTATATAATTACAAAAATTATACCATATGATCATTCATAACAAAGAAATCTGCATTATGTAATGTGTATGATCTCATTATAGTAATGTATAATCCACTCCGATAAAGCTATCTTGTTGTATGATGTCACTATTGTACTATAAAACTTGATTGATTCTTCTTTATTTTAGTATTTTCTTATGATCATCTAATATGATACACAAAATTATAATGTATGATTAATAAAAAACTTTATTTTTTATTTTATCACTTTCTTTCACTAATTTGATGATATCATCCTCCTATCATCATGTAAAATAATAATATAATACCATAAGATTAAATTCAATTGACCAGTTCATTTTTTCTTTAAGCCTTAAATAACTTGTATAATATAATAATCATATCGTCCTATATTATTAACCACTCCTTGTAACAACAGCTATGCATATCGTACAAGTAAAATCTAAAAATTGTCTAATATGATTATTTTTAAAAACTGTCCTACCACTCTACCAGAAGCTTATCGTACTGTATGAAGATACCAAAGTACTAATACAACGTGCACTCTTGATGAACTTGACACCTTCTCCTTCTCTAGCGAATTCTACATAGTATAAACAATAAATAATTATGGGACTTAACTCATCAATGACATAAAACTTCTTAGTTCTCCTCGGATAGAACAATAGATCTACCTCTCTTTAATTTCCTTGCACATAACAACATATCGATGTAATTAAGCTCACTAAAAAATTTTGACATCCCCAAAAGATAGCACACCATTAACTATATATAGAAAGTAATAAGCTTATAATGTTGATTTAAGGCTAAACAATAATAAAAAAAATATTATTTTATATTTATTTCATCAGTCTTTGTACATCTAAAATTATGTTCCCACAGTTTCCAACTAATGTTTTTACAAATCATTTAATATTTATAATTTACAAATCTATCATCCATCATTTTAATTTTCTTCTGTGCTTACATTTAAAAATTACAAATATACCTAGTCAAAATCTAATACTTACTTATTTATAAATCTATCATCAATAAACTTCTTTTTGATACAAGCCCAAATTTCTATAATAAAAAATATGCCATGCATAATCGACATTTCAATATTTGCACATCTATCCTTTACCAAAACAAATTTGATTTAAGCCAAGATTTTAAAATTACAAATATTCCCTTAGAAAAAATTGGGAAATTATGAATACATTAATATCTTTAACAATTCATGTGAAGTTCTATTTATCTTCAAAATTTCAATTTTAATTTCTTTGAAATTATCCATTAAAGCATCTTTTTTTTGGTGTTCAAATAATATGTTTGGTTAATTTTGAAAGCTTGACATGCTCTTCAAGTTTTTTTTATTATTTGAATGTTTTTATTTATAAACATGATATTCTTAAAATATATTTTATCACAATTACATGAGCTAAATTTCGATATTTATGACACATTAAACTTTGTTAAAGACTAGCTTTTATAGAAGCTATAAGGAGTGTAGAAAAGAGAAAATAAAGATGGAAGGGAAAAATATAAGATAATGAAGATGATGGACCATTTATCAAATTGATTTTAAGAGAAGACTATAAAGCTAACTCAAACATTCAAGCCAGTAACCAAGATATGAGTAAATAAATATCGACCAAAAACTTTCATTCATTTAGATTTGTCTCTATTTGTAGTGGATTATTTCATTGCATAAGAAATTATACCAATGAAAATAACCAATAAATAATAACTATAAACAAACAAGAAACTACTACAATGCACAAGTGAAGATTCCTTAAAGTATGACCCATAGACTTCCAAAGATCATATAACTCTTTCTAAAAGTTACATAAAATGTTGAAAATAAAATACTAAAGTATTCAAATAAATTAGCCCATGATTTATGCAGACTAGCAAAGTAGGCTTTGGTTTCTTTCTTTGGCCAAGGATTCATTCTTTGACAAGCTCTTTATCAAAGACAAACAAAATGTATTTGTTTCTTGTAATATATTATCATATTATTTGACAAGGTATAAAATGAAATTTACTAGTGTTGATGGTGAGAAGATACTAGAGGAATTGCATAATCACTTCACATATGTTCAGACTACACTAGACAAAGATCATTGATAAAATAATGAGGACGTACTAAAAAACATTACGATAATTTGAAAACTTATCATAAACTAGCTTTATGCAATTGATGACATCATTGAAGCTAATCTAGATGTGTGCATCACTTTAATCGTATCAAAGGAATTGAGATTGAAGTTTGGATAGAAACACATGTAAAGCATCACAGTGAGCATGGTTGGCCTAATGTATGGGATTCATGGCGGTACTTAAGTCAATTATGTGCATCAAACTACATGAATTTCTTTATTGAATAACTATAAAACTTAACACTCTAAATTTTGTCTTATTATTTCTTGAAAATTAATACATGTATCCAAATTTTAAAGATGCTATTGATGTATTTGGTGGAATGCATGTGCTTGCAAATTATTAGTTGAATCAATCAAAAAATGGATATAAGAATAGGAAAAGATTTGGAATCTTAAAGCATCTTGATTATAGTGAAGTTTTAAAGGTAATTTATTCATGTAGCTTCAAGGTGTGAATGCTTTGATGTAGACGTGCATGTTCATAGGTGTGGTGTAAAACGAGACAAGTTCAATATCTCTCTTGTAAAGTATAATCTTGTGAATCAGATAAACACTTTACTATTTGTGTAATTTGATTTGCAACTTTTGCTATTTTAACTTTTTGCTCAACCCAAATACCCTTAGAACTATTTATGTTACTAATATTCAACTTAGAACTTTTTTCTTTAGCCATGGCATGGAAGAATTTTGTAATTTTTTCCCCTTCTTCAAGCCATTTGATGCTAGCCATTTGCTGCTAATAGACTTCCTCTATTGTAATAGTATTAAGAAAAGTTTCATTAGCCTGCTCCATCCTCATGTCGTCATTTTGACTTGTTTAAAATTGAGCTTCTTTAAGTTTGACTAGTTATTCAACTAACTTAATTATGTTAAAAATGTTTCCAAACTTTATTTGGTTCCTTTCATTAAGACAATCTTTTAGCTTTTTAAACTTAAATGCAAGAGCCTTCATGCCAAAGTTATTAATTAGTAATGTTTAATTACTTTAACTATTTGTAGTAAGTATTGGTACTTCAACCACATGTTTTGAAAACAAAATTGTTTTAGAATTGATAGAGAGACTTTAGAAAAATACAGATGTAACGATATATGATATGAACTTGCTCTATAAAGACGTTAAATTTCAGCTACTAGAATTTGATTTATCCAATCTTAATTCCTTAACATTGTACTCATCCTTTGCCAAATTTATCTTTCCTTTTACTAGACCAAATGAAAGGATAGTGAAAGAATTGAAATTCTTTGAGATTGGCTAATTTATAGAAAACTTAATAAAGTGACAAGTTTGAAGGGATTGATTACATTTTACTTAAGGTTTATCAATAATTTTAGTTATATTGTGGCCCCAATATTGGACATTAAAATAAGATGAATTTTGTTGGACCCCAAGTGTTAAGAAAGCCTTTAGCCAAATCAAACTTCGTATAGCATATAACATAAGTTCATAGGTTACCTCATTTTAATAAAGTATTTGAAGTTGTGATGACACACGAGTAGGCATTGAGGGAGTGTTTTGTCAAGAAAATCATATAATCACTTATTTTAGGAAAAAGTTAATCGAAGCCCAGTATTTGACTTAGGATGAGAAATTTTACACCACCATTTTCAATGAGGTAAGGAATCAAATATTTTACATTTTCATGTAAAATTGAATAAGGTAACATATCAAACTTAAGTATGAGAGCAAGATTTCCTAATGACTTGCGAAACACATAAGCAAAGCATATTTTGGCTTGATAATTAATTTATGAGTTTAAAAGAGTTTGTTAAATGCGTTTCTAGATGTTGATCATATACTAATGCGTTGTGATTGTGCTTACACAATTCCTTCGAAGCTTTAGTCGTAAGTTAAATAAGTTAGCCCTAACATGTGAGAGAGATGAATATTAATATTACTAGAGCGTGTTTCTGGTGCAGGAATGAAAAGGATTATGAAATGCACGTGGCGTACATGCATAACATTCTATTGGTTAGTTGGGCAATCAGGTTTGCAAATTAACATAAAAAATTACATTAAAGCCGGATGGAAATGATAAGATAATACGTAGGTATAAAAAATGAGATCATGTGTATACACGCGGAAAGAGCTACGCGATAAAACACCCTTCAACCAAACTAGCTGATGGTAAATAAAGGAAATCCAACGCATGTAACAGGATGGATTAATAAAATCGATCAACGTGACTCAAAATGTATATCATTAAGTTTTCTTTTCTGTCTTGGGCTTATATATAAAGCAATGCTCAGAAGAAAATATCCTAAGCAACTAGTTAAGCCATACATACACGAGAGGAAGACGTTAAAGCTGTTTAGCTCCGCAATCTTGATCTCAAATGATTCCTGTAGCTGAAAACATGAAGCAGCAGCATGGCGGTGCATTGCACGAGGAACTTGACCACGATGCATACACTTATGCGATGCAGTTGGTTAGTTTCTCTGTTCTCCCAATGACCCTCCGGGTAGCTGTTGAGGTCGGCCTCCTAAACCTCATCTCGGCTTCTGGATCACACCTCTCCGCCGAAGAGATCACAGCCCGCCTTGAAACCTCAAACTCACTCGCTTCCCCCATCATCGAGCGGATCCTCCGCCTTCTTTGCAGTTACTCCATCCTCACCTTCTCGAGTTCCACTGATGCCCAAGGTCGATCAATTGTGCGATACGGTGCGGCGCCCGTGTGCAGGTACCTCGCCCCTGACAAGAATGGAAACTCCATCGCTTCCCTTGTCCTCATGATTCAAGACAAAGTCCTCATGGACACTTGGTATCACTTCAAGGATACATTGCTTAAGGGAGAGTCACCATTTAACTCAACTTACGGAATGTCCTTGTTCGATTATACCGCAAAAGATCTTAGATTTAATGCCTTATTTAATGATGCCATGAAGGGTCACACCCACATCATCATGAACAAGGTCATGGAATCTTACCCAGGTTTTCACGACGTCGATGTGGTCGTCGATATCGGCGGTGGCCTTGGATCGACCCTCAAAATGATCGTGGAAAGATACCCCCACATTAAAGGTATCAACTTCGATCTTCCTCACGTCATCTCCCAGGCCGCCCACATCCCGGGGGTCGAGCACGTCGGTGGTGACATGTTTGACGCCATTCCTTCTGGGGATCTCATCTTAATGAAGGTATGGGTGTTTGTCGACTTGATTCTAATTATAGCCGTTAATATGTATTATTATTATAAACTAAATATTATCTATCTAATTGCAGTGGATTCTTCATGATTGGAGCGATGAATCTAGCATCAAAGTGCTAAAGAATTGTAGAAACTCGCTTCATAAAAATGGAAAGGTGGTGATTGTCGAATACATTATACCAGACGAGCCTCAGCAAACGTCGGAGGCACGGGTCGTGTTTCATGCTGACATGATAATGCTAGCTCATAATCCCGGAGGCAAGGAGAGGAAAGAAGAAGAATTTAAAAACTTAGCCAAGAAATCTGGATTCTCACGATTCAATTCACAATATTTCTATGCAAATGCATGCGTCATGGAATTCATCAAATAACATTTACTTCCATCTCTGCTTGCTTACAAATCATCTTAATTTAGGAACCTCCGTCAAAGTCTATTTTGTAGTGGCTTTGTAGTCCTTTTCAATTCAACCATAATAAAATTACGTGTTTCACAACCTGCATGTCTTTTTTCAATAATTAATTTCACTGTGTCTCTGCATTTTGTATTTTTTTAAAGTTTGACACAATCTAGTATTTGCTTATGCAAAATATTAAATTTATAACAACAACGAAGATTTAATATATTTATATGAAAAATAACTAAAAACTACAAAAATTTAATTATATTAAAATAATTTCTCTTAAAAAAATAATATTTAAAAATATAGTGCAAAGGAATTGATTTTTTTTTATAGAATTCTAATCTTTAGAAAATGTTAATAACAACAACGAAGATTTAATATATTTAAAAATAACTTTTTAAAAGATAATAATATAATTATTTTGTAGTAACAAAAGATTTTATTAGTTAAATAATGAATATTATATATATATCTTAATATTTTTATATGCATAATTTTGAGAAAAAACAATTATTATTAAGTTCAAACTTATGTATCAAGCGAAGCTAATACAAGAATAAATTAAATTATTAACATATAATTAATTAAATTATAAAGAAAGTATACTTATCTTAAACTTGTTCATATTAAACAAAAATTTACTTCAATAAAACCGAACATAAGATAACCATTATATACAAAATTGTTCTAACCCGACATAACCTAGGGTAAAAATCAAAAGAATTTTTATTCCCAAATCTACTAATTTAAGGATAACTGGATTAAACTAATCTTAAATATTCTAACACCAACTGTTGCTAAACAAGGCAATGAGGCCATGCATTCTATTGTTAAAATGCTACGGAAGGCAAACCAAATTGAATACAATAACTAAACTTTAGGTTATCTCCCAATTCAATAATTCTAAGGATGCTTTGGTCTCACATACTACTTTATATGTTAATAATATTGTGCATTTCATATCACAAATGTAGATTAAAATAATCGAAACAGGTTTGGATATTTATTCCTTAATCTTAAAGTGACTTTCTAAATTACTATTGTTGTTGGGACTTGGAAGTACAAAAAATAGATTGAGAAATTTATATTACTATTATTTTGTAATATTAAAGAATTATATTAATTAAATAATGAATATTTTATAGACATAATTTATTTTATTGTTTGCATATTTACCAAAAACAATATTATCATTATTTATTAGTGCATACGAATATATTAAACCAAACAAGAGAGATGAAAAGTTAAATTATTGACATAATATAGTAAATAGAAATTTATTTTGACATAACATAACATAAAATAATAGTTAAATAAAAAATTGTTTTAACTAATCAAAAAAAGCATGCAACATGTAATTTTATTATTTATGGTAGAGTTGAAAAAGATTACAAAGTCAATACAAAATAGACTTAATCCATCATGTTACATGCGTTGGATTTTTTCTATTTACAATCAGCTAGTTTGTTTTAAGGTTGTTTGATCGCGTAGCTCTTTCCGCGTGTTTACACATTATCTTATTGTTTATACCTACGTATTATCTTATCATTTCCATCCGCCTTTAACGTAATTTTTTATGTTAACGTACGCCATGTGCATTTCATAATTCTTTACGCTTATTTAACTAATGATTAAAAAAAAAAAAGCAAGTGTTCAAAGTGTTTTTTAGATTGTTTAATAAGGCTACCTATGTCAACTTGTAACCACACAAGTCCCCCTTCGATCTAAGATGTTTTAGACCTTATTAGGATTTGCTTCTACAACATTAGGAAACCAAAGAACTTATTAGGAGACCTATTTAAGGTTTGGCTCTTCACAAGAGGCATCAATTTGTGTTTTAATGTTTTGACCAATCTAATTCTTAATGATAATCAATCTTCTCGCATGTATGCTAACGTTGAAAGTAATGAAGGAGTAGGAGAAACTTTTGCAGCAAGATATGAGATGAAAAGCAATTATAATAAAGATGATTGTGATAGTAAAAGTAAATTCGAATTGTAAATCGTGCATCAGATAGTAATATAAAAAAACCTAAATCTTAAACTAAAATTGTGCAATGATGTCGAGGATGATAGCGACAATAGAGATAAATTAGAATAACAAATCGGATATCAGATCGCAAATAAAAAAAAATAATCTAAATCACAACCTAGAATTATGCACACATGTATGATAAAAATTTTGTAATTTTTAAAGACAAAATGTCAATAAAAAAATTAATATTTTCTTTGTTATTCTATAACATAATTTTAAATAAATTACAATGCTAAATCTAAACTTAAAAATAAAATAACATAAATAAAATTCTTAATAAAACATTTTAAAAATCATGACTTATTATAATCTAAAATCATCTCAAAATATAAAATAAATAAATAAAATAATAAATGATCTCTTTGATTAACTTAGTACCATCCATTTTTATAACATACTCTATATAAAAAACATTTCCACATAATGAAAAGTGTTGATATTGACAATGAAAAGTGTCTCTTTAATATGTTTATTTATGTTTATCTATGAAGATGATGTTCTAAAAGCAATTATAGAGTCCACAAGATTTCCAATCTTTGATCATAATAGAGGTTTTTTGTATAGATAGTGTTTAGATAATGCAAACTCTTTATTAATTGCTCTTCTTCAAACAAACATTTTTTTATCAACTCGTTCGAATACTAAATGACATATTCCTATCAAAACTGGTCAAAATTGACCTCGATTATTTCTCTTAATAGGGATAAATTATCCTTTTCTTTTCCTTCATGCAAACATTCCTCGTTGCACATTTGGTTATACTTACAACTTCTTTTCTTATCCTCAACATGCTAATTGATATCCAAAAAAACTCTACCAAAGCATGAGAAACTTATATCATTACAATTTTGATAAACAAAGTTAACTTATTGAGACATTGAGCAACTCTATAATCTTAAGTACCCTTTAGGACTATTCAACTCATATCACATCAATCATGAATTTCTAAAGCTTGATCAAAAAAGAAAATTTTGAACTAATATACTCCCAACTCTATCTTAAGCAAGCTCAATAACCACAATGATAATCAAACTATAATCTCCTAAGAAGAAAACCATGTTATCAAATTCTCATGTTATCATCTAAACTTGCTAATTATTGAAGGCTACTATTTCAACCAAAAAAATTCAAAAACAACAAATGTGTTGTTTAGATCAAAATACACCTCCTCTTGCACCCTAACAATCACATAAACAATAAAACCTTAGTAACTCAAAAATTTAGTAAACAATAAACGATATATACTTGCACAACAAAATAAAAAAAAAAAAATCATCACTTATAACAATACACTCACTTGGAGAGGCTAATTTGCTATATTTAGAATTGATATGATGCACATCACATACACTTTTTGGAAGAGCTTAACATCATCTACATGGACATACATATATTCAATATGATGTTCCACCTCACTTAAGGGAAATACAAGAAATTAAAAAAAATCCAAGATGCTAAGTCATTGCATCAACTACAAACCAATTTAATCATTACAAATATGTAAAACAAAATATACTCTTAAGTGTATAACAATTATGTACATGGACAATAGCTGCATATGGAAAACATTCCAATGCATCATATACGTTCACATGATGCTTCAATTACATGAGAAGCTTTTCAAGACACTTTGCACTATCAAGCTTTTCAGCTTTAGACTAATATTTAGTAGAAACTCCCAAATGTTCCTGGCACAAGTTGAAATAGATACTGATGTCCAATTTAACATAAAAAAGATGTTTAATTTGGTTCAAAAGCATACCAAGAGTATATTTCATATAAAACACTACAATAAAATGTACATCATATAATTCTTACCTTTGTAAACATTTTCATGTCACAGATTCGATAATATTCCTGACGTGTGAAAGACATGAACTTTACAGTGATCCCCGAACAATACTAAAAACCGAAATCAGAATTTCAACACCTATCAAAACAATGATGAGCCATTCAAGAAAAACAGATTTCCTGTTTTCGAGAATTTCTTGTAGGAAGCGAATGTTATGCTGCAAAACAAGGGAAAGAGAAGGCACATTCTTATTCAACATTTTCACGGCAATCTCCCAATTTGTTTGAGACAAATCAAAGTACATGCACACAAATCACCTCACCTCAACGAACTTCAACTTAAAATCAAGGCTTCCAAACCTTTGGCTCAGCTCATATTCATCCCGAAGATACTCCCATATCTGAGCATAGTTGGCATTTCTCCAAGCAATGTCTGTCCTGCAAAAGTGGTAGCTAAACATATATTCCAAGGGAATGAAAATACCATGCGAATACAAGCATATGATCATCATAAGAAGTGGCAGAACTTAGAAATTTGAGGATAGGGATTTCATCGGGACAGATATTGCTAGTACTTTTGATGGGTAAAGCTAAAAGGTAGATTCCTTCCCTAGTAGAAGAGATGCTTTTAAGTACGGTCTGTGATGACTTACAAAAGCACTTTTTTGTTTCGATCTTCAAAACATTAAAAATTTAGCAAATAATGTTTATAATTTCTCATTTTCTGGTCACGTAAATATCTTTTCAGTAGCTTACTTCTAAAATATTTTTTCAAAAATTCTTTTTCAAACGCAATAATCGGTGCTGAATAAATCCTTTGTTACGAGAAAGCAGTAGGCCGAATACTTCTTGAAGAGTGTGAACATTAACTGAGGTTTCTACCGCGGAAGCAGGTGCCTCTGCAACATGAATCAGCACACAGATTTTTTTTTTTTTTTTTTTTTTTGACCAAACAGTGTATAGAAGGGAGCGCTGCTAATAATAGCAGAAACATATTAACTGACTAAAATAGAGAAGAGTAGTAAAAGCATAAAATTAAGTAATATTATTACATAAAAAAACAAAAGGGTAAGAGAATTCAAAGAACTTAACATACAGTTGTTGATAGAGGAGCAACAGTTGCCAATCCAGAATTCCAGTTGAAATCCAACACACAATATATCGATTTATTTGATTTTAAGTATATATATTCATTTGAATTTTATTCATCTTAATTCGTACTTCTAAATTCATCTAGTTCTTTTTTTTTCCTTTTAATATCGGAGAAAGCTTACCACTGTTATCGATAACTTTATTCTTATAACTAGTGAGCTTCAAGTTTTTTTGTTCATCTATGATGGTTCCCTTTTTGTTCCCAGTGCTAACCGAAGGAGATATCTAATGCAAACTCCATAAATTAGCTGCAAATCCCAGAATGGAAAGAATACTTATTCTTTGTCTACATTCTTACTATGAAAAATCTCCAAAAGAACTAAAAAAGATGTCAATGGGCACATGGGTGTGGGATTCATTAGCAATCAAAAAATTAATTATAAGTGTAGGTTTTACACCCTGCTCTATAGTTCTAACAATAGTGTGACATAGGTTCTTATTTAAGGGGTTTTTTTATGTGTGATTCTTCTTTAAAGGCATTCCTCGATGAAGACTTCTATACAAGGGGTGCATTGAGCCTTTTCGATAGAGACAAAAAAGACATAATGTTTAGTACTTAAAAGGATATAGCTTGACTTGTGGCCCATAACCTTGAAATGACTACTGAGGATACAAAATTGTGACATATATACCCCTCTTGAATGCTCAAGATGTTGATACAAATTTTGCGCTTGTTGCCAGTCTTATTAGGTGTAATGATTCTAATAGATTGTGATTATAGGATTCAAAGATGGCAAGTTTGCTACCTTAACAGAAAAAAGCACTTACATTGAATAAATCTTTCATGAAGTAATGTAGCTTTGAAGACAAATAAAAAAAAAATTTCCATGATCATAAAGTGAGGTTGATGAGTTAGGTTTGAAGAGCATAACGATGATAGTTTAAATTATTATTTTCTATTACATATCACTATCCAAATGATGATCAAACTAAATTGACTAAGAAATCTTCGCAATTTGTCATCTTTAACATGAAATGGCATGGAATATGCACAAGTTATAACTAAATTCATTTATAATAATTCAATAAATAAGCCTAGATGTATGAACCCTTTTAATATAGACAATGAAAGGAACCTAAGATGCCATTAGACCTTATAAAATTATCTGTTGTATATAGTTCACAGGAATTCATGTTCTCACTTGCACAACATATTCAGCATCACAAGGATATTATAAAAAATTATAAAAAGCTCCAAGTATTAAAAGATGTGCTGATTCTCATAAAAGGGTGGATGAATATCAAAGAGTTGAAATGATTATGGTTTGATTATGACCTGAAATGTTTTCACCTAGGAATCCTAAGAATTAGTTGAAAAAAATGAGTTTATAATGAATTTTTAAAAGAAAACATGAAAATATTTGTGATTATATCTTGAATGTATCCCATTTAACATAACTCAAATGCATGCTTCTAATGCATCCTCTGCTTGGCCTTCCACAACCTGAAATGTTTTCACCTAGGACTCAAAAGAAATTACTTGCAAAAAAGACGACTCTAACGAATTTTAAACGAACACGTGAAAATATTTGTGATTAGATCTTAAATGTATCTCATTCAACTTAAATCAAATGCTTTCTATAGATGTACTCTTTGCTTAGTCCTCCATCTTGCTTGTCCCATTTGCTATTCCTCAAAAGTCACAACAACATGTTCTTTTTCTACACTTTGTTTATTTCCGTATTGATTTGCCTACAAGGTGTTCTTACCCCGAGCTCTCAACAACAGACGTTATTTGTGAAGTTACAAAAACGGAAGTAGAAGTGTAATAATAATGGGGAGCTGAGCAAAAAAGAAAGGAAAAGAAGATTTTTGCCACAAGAAGATTGAATTTTCTAAGAAGTTTTCCTTTAAAGTATTCTAAATTCATGAGACGTTAAATTCCACAATTTGAAATATCTCATTTATCCTTTTTACTTATTTATATAAAAGTTTGGAAAGAATATTTTATTACAAAATACATAATATTTTAATTTTCATACGAAAAATGTGATTTTTTACCAAAGAAATTCTGCAAAATTTGCGCCCCAAGCGGCCTAGTCGTGTACATGCCACCTGCCTACGTTGGGGCATAATTCACATGTGCAAGTATTGTTCCTACCAGCAGACAACCCTATGCACATAAGTCGACTGCAGTGGCACACTAGGCAGCCAACAAGGGAGCCAAGTCTTCTCGCATGTGCTCCTACACCTCTGCGTATAGGGCTTGACCAACTCACTTTAGCAAGCCACTCACTCGCGGTTATTGCTGCCTGGTTCTACTATGACGACTTTCATTGTTTTTTCACCTCCATTGATTTTTTTTCATATTTTTTGAGTTTAATCAGCCTGAATTAAGCTCCTAATTATAAGTCCATTCTTTTTATAATTCAAGTTTAATTGAATCTTATTCTCTAAACTAATTCTTTGCAAGATCTAGTTCTTATTGTCTTCATTAGAAGGTTGAGACTTTCATTAGTTCTATCAAGTGATTTTTTAATTTTATTCCAAATGGTATTTAACATTGATAAGTGTTCACTAACCTCTTCACTTGGTCAACACAAATAACACATTTTGTCAATGCTTCTGTCTCATGTTCGAAGGAAGTTATCCATCCTTCATAAATCGATACCATTGTGTACGTCAATAGTAAACGACAGCTCGATCCCATAAATATAGGTTCTCTAATATGATTTGGCAGACATCTAAAGATACCACTTCATAGATAACCACATCAATATAGTTTTTTTATGAAAACAAACTTCACCTTACACTATTTTCAACTCTAGTTTCAGAGTCTATAAATCTACTATAGATAATAGAGTCTTAAATGTAATTTAATCTCTTTATAAAACTTTCTGATATTAGGTTTTTTTTCGCTTCCAGTGTTAATGATAACATTGATGAGCTATTTGTCCATTTAAATTCTTTGATGGTAAAGAACTCTTCTCTTTATTTTATTTCATATAATATCTCTTTTAAATTCACTATAAGAGATAAGCTTTCATTAGCTTGTAAAGAAATTTCAAATGCCTTTTTAGTCTTAATTGTATAAATACTTAATCTTAAAATTTTTTTAAAATAGTTCATGATATAATTTCCAACATTTTTGCTGTATGTGTCCTATTTTCTTGCAACAATCACAATATTTCTAAGTTCTACTAGTAATTGTAATATATTTTATTGGTAAATACTCATTTTTTTACTGCTAATGATTATATTTAGAATTTCTAGTATTTTAACCTTTAGATTTTCTTCCTTTGCATTCATTTTTTTTGTTGATTTCTATTGCAAAAGTATTCACATGTTTTAAAGATTAAATAAAGAAAAAAAAGATAATTCAAAGGTAATAAGATGATATAAACCTATAATATAATTCAACAATGTCTGCATCTTGTTGATTGGTATTCTTAAACTTATAGCTTGTCAAAATTTTATAATATATTTCTACACCGTTTGTCCTTTCGAATTTTAAAACCACCTCCATTAATACTTATATTTATTGAGTTAATAGAACTACTAATGCTTCCAGGTTTAATAGTAAAATAGTTGGCAAAGACACATCAACTAAAGTCTCCTCAATCTTCTAATTCTCTTTTACAACTTGCTTTTTAACTATCTTTTTCTTTGCTCCTGTCATTGACATTGAATCGAAACGCTCTAATTCCAAAAATAATATGATCTATCTATAAGGTGTTATCTCCCCGAGCCCTCGACAACAGACCTTTTCGAGTTGCAACAAAATAAGTTGAAGCGAGAAAATGACAGGCTAAAAGAAGAATTAGAAGAAAGCTTTTGCCATAAAGAGATCAAATTTCTCAATTAGTTTTCCTTCAATAGGTTCTAAATTCACAAAGTTTTGAATTCTATCATTCTAAACTGTTTTATTCATTTTTATTACATTTTTATATAGAGTTTTGAATATAATATTTTATTACAAAATATATAATATTTTAATTTTCACATGTTATGACCAAAAAAAGAAATTCTACGAATTATGCAAGCCATGTCCCAAGTGGCCTAGCCACGCACACACCTCCCGACCATGCCAAGGCACGGTTCTTGTAAGCAGGTACTATTCTTGCGACGCATGTTGACCATGGCAATGCGGCAGGTTGTTGACAAGCATGTATGTGCAATGCATATTCGCTTGTCCAATGTGATCGCACTCCGCAAATGTGCGCGAGCATATGGCACGTTGGGCCTTCCTATGTGCGCAGCTCCTGACCGTGCTGCAACGCGCCACTATGATCAGTCGGCTTGGTTCTACTACGATAGTTTATTGTTTTGTCGCCTCAATTTTTTTTTTTCACATTATTTTAGCTTAATACCTAGAATTGAGCTCATAATCACACATTTATTATAATATTGTTGGCATGTGATCCTTCTACAGTGAACATGCAACCTATTCTATTGACATTGTCTTTACCATCTCTTTGTCATCATGTACAACAACTTGTACACATTTTAGATAACAAGATTGTTAATATACTTATCTAGGATGATGGTGTTCACCATAATCTAGTCATGCAACACATCCTCCAGATTAATTCTCAACTATCTTTTGACATGCAACCTATTCTATTGACATTGTCTTTACCATCTCTTTGTCATCATGTACAACAACTTGTACACATTTTAGATAACAAGATTGTTAATATACTTATCTAAGATGATGGTGTTTACCATAATCTAGTCATGCTGCACATCCTCCAAATTAATTCTCAACTATCTTTTGCATTATGACATTTTTAACATCTTTGATATTTTGGACATGATCTGATAGACATTTTCAACTTGCATGGCCACTAAGTACTTTAGCATATGAGAATTTCATTTAAGGAAAAAGAAACAAATAATTTATAACATATTAAACTAATCGATTTTAAGAACTTATATGTTTAGATTATCAAGATTTTAGGTTTAGTTTTATTAAGTTTATATTTAAGAAAATCTTAAAAGTTACTTTTTAATTCCTTGATTTACTCAATATTGATTTTTCCTTCATAACTACTTTAATGTAATTTCAAATTATTATGGCATTGTATGAAGATTTTGGTGTTTACTCTAATATAATTTTCATGTTAACTCCAAAAGTTAGCCCAAATAACAATCATTGTGGTGCCACCACACATATTGGCAAGGACACTAGTTGCCTTCAGGATTTTCTAAAGGTGATAAGCATGCATTAATACTTCCAGACAATCAATGTATTTATTTTTCATGTGCAGAATCAAGAAGAAACCTAAAATTGTATTACAGACTCAAAATTTGCACTTATGACATAAAAAGAACAAAAAATGACCTATTCTTGCTAGCACTACCGACTATCGTCGACCCTACCTAACTTGGTGACAACCCGTCCAGACCATGCAAAGCCAAAACGATTGGACAAACAGTCTTCTAGGCCCATTTTGAATCTTAGGTTTGTACGACCTATGAATGAACACAACCAATAATGCCAAGCCATCCCACTAGTACAACTTGTCAGCAAAACAACGTAAAAACCACAAACACATACTGAATTGTCGACACTATGCCAATCCGCTAGTCCGAACTGCAAGTCAAACAATACGTGTGACCTATGAAAACACACGAAATTTCTGACAACACCGACCCACTAGTCCAACCCACTTGCAAAACAATTCAATGCAACCCACTAAGGCACATGAAATTTGTTGCATTCGCTCAACCCATTTACCCAACCTGTGACACACTGACCTAAATTCAATGCTACCAGCTAACACAGAATTTTTTGCATTTGCTTAACCCGCACAACTTTAGTAGGATCCAAACCGAAAATGGTAGCTTTTCAGAAAGTTGTTCGATAGTAGCTTTTGATCATAGATTTGCATTTTTGTTTTTTCTTTCTTTTATTTTATTTTATTTTTTGACTTATGCTCTTTATAAAAGAGGAGACCTATCCTTTGGAAGGATAAATCTTATATTAGTGAAGCTTCCACTATTCCTTTGAGGTCTTAAGATTGATCATAGCAAGAACTTTGGCATACTGATTCATCGGATATTGGAAGAGATGCGAGGCCCAACCACTGAGATGTCTTACCAATTTATCTTCAAAACACTACAATGCCTTCCTGTCATCGCCAACATAACAATTCTCTTTCACCATACCATTTGAGTTTATTTGGCTTTTACCACCTCCACCTTCTCCAAACTTAATTCGTGAATCTCGCCTATCGTTGCATTTCTTACTCTTTACAACATGATTTTCTTATGTGTTTGGATCGCCATTGTGTACAACAACGTTACTCCAATTTTTCATGAGGTTTAGAAAAGACTTTTAAGTGCTTTCAATCTGCTAACACGTGACATTTACTTTGTTCTTTACTTTATCTCGAGATCGATTTTACTAAACCCTTTCCGAGTATCCTATCTCTGTATCATTGAAGGGGTTGCAGGCCTAGCATACAGAACAACTCCTATGTTACTCCCAAAACCCTCTTGGCTAAGATCACCTTTGACGGGTATCTCTCATGTGTTACCTTTTTAGGTTTCTCGTATTAATCTTTCGCATTTTCTTTCTTCCTAACATGTATAAGGTAGACTCTAAATTACTAGCATCAAAATTCGATTATGTAGTGCTTACAACACTAACGACAAAGTCAAAACTAAAGTCTTTTTTTATTTTTTTGTTGGAACGTAATCTCTATTAAAAAAAAGAAAAAGGGACAAAAAGACAAAATAAAAAAGGGGTTTCCTTTTCTAAATCACACAATAATTGCACGAGATTTGGTAAAACTTATAACATAGAACACTCACAAATTGGCTAAATATAAATGACTCTCTAATACCACTTAACAAAAATAAAAAAACATGTAAGTCAAGCTAGAAGAATATGGAGTTGAGATAAACCAATAAAACAGGCTCTTAATATTATCAACTTATGTAATCAAATACATATTAGGATTAATGACTCCTTAAGATGACATCAAAAAAATAAAAATAAGCTCATGAAGCCCATAAAATATAACACACTCATCTTTGCAGATACCTTAAACCCTAAAAATACTTTCTATAAATAGAGAGAATCGCCACTTATATGAACCTGGAAAGAGTTTAAAAGAATTCTGAGAGAAATACATACCCTTTCCCTGCAAAAATTAGTTACTTAACCAATGGCAATGCCTAACCCAAGAAGAAAAGTTGGTTAACGAGTATATTGCTCGTTTAGATGAGTACCATTTGCATTGTAGTGTCAATGAGGACGCTTTGGTCACCATCTCTTGCTTCTGAGCTAGACTTAGAGAAAATGTGCAAAGATAATTTTTCATGAATAACATTCATAACTTAAAAAAGGCCTATAAGATTGCTAGTGAGTTTGGGCGTCTCCAAAAGCTTTAACTTTCCAAAAAAGTGGAATCAATGCCCAAGTTAATCTTTCGATCCACTAACCCTGGATCATCCAATAGTCGCCATAAACACTTCCCTCCCTAAGCCTTATCCCTAAACTCACTACAATAACCAATCCACCTATTAACTATCCACCCAAAGTAACTTGTTTCTGATGCAAAGGGTAAGATCATATTACATCCCAATGCTCCACATGATAAATAAACTATATCAAGAAAGAAAAGTATGAGGAATTTAATATCGAAGCAAGAGAGCTAGAAGAATATATTTCTTACTCCAACTTAGCCAACAAAAACTTTGAGAAAGAAGAGAATATCATTAATGACACTAAACCCATTACAACTATAAGATACACTTTCAGCCAACCTAAAGTAAGTAAAGATTAGAAATGCATCACCATTTACCATACATTCATCAAACTTGTAGAAAAAGTTTGTAAGTTGTCATAGATATTGGCAGTAGCATCAATATCATTTTTAATGTAGGATACCTCAGACTTACCACCACTCACCACTCACCACTCAAACTCATATATTATTTTTTAGATTAACGAAGCATCTATTCCTATCAAGAAATAATGTATTGTACCACTTAGATTTGGTCAATATTCAAAACAATTTATGTGATGATCCCATGGAGATAAGAAGTATCATCTTGGGATGACCTTAGTTGTATGACAATGATCCCCTTCTCATTAACAAAACTAACAATTTACACATTCACACATCAAGGCTAGAATTCAAGCTACACATATCACCATCTAGAGACCACATCCAACCTGTTAAAAAGAAGCTAACCACCTCCCCAGATAAAAAGATATATTTTGTCCCAAGATGAAGTACATCGAAAATTTACTAATGAAACTATCTAGGCCACAGTTGATTAAGAGATCACTTCCAAAATCACTGAATAAAAAATAGATAAAAAAAAATCAAGAGAGGAGACAAACAGAAAAAAATCGATGGCGCAGCACAAAGCAAGAAGATCATGCACTGGGTCGCATGCGAACATCCATCGCAGCCATACCAGAGCCCATGCCATAACGTGCTAGTTGAGTGCTATGTGCGGAGGGGCATGGATGCACCCTCGCAAGATCTAGACCTAAAGTAAAAATACTGAAAAAAAAGGAAAAAAAAATTGATAGCCAGTTGGCAATGCAAAGTTTGGATGTGGGAATTATGAAATGTAGGCCAAGCAGCTCATTCCTTACAGAACAAAATGTTACTCCTAAAAGAATCAAAGAAAATAAAAAAAACGCCAAATTGTATCTTTGAACAATAATCTCAAGCAAAAGTATTCAGTAGTACTATCAAAATCATATTTCAGATGATTGTATGATCCGTCCAAAAAGCATCTAAGAAGAAGGAAAAAAACAATACCAATCAGATTCAGATGCAAAGAATGAAATGCAATTCAGGCAAATAAAATGACATCTAGTCCCTAAAAAACTTCAATGAAGCCCTACAAGAGAGAGCACAACCACTCAACCTATTCCAAATGAATCAAAAAGGCTTTATAGTGGTTACAAGTCAAAAAGCAAAGAAAAAAACTAATAAAAGAAATACAGAAAAGGCTAACAATCCTAAAGTGATCAGAAGAAGCCTTCGAGCCAATCAAAGTGCAGATAATGCAGATTGCAATGAATTGTTTCTTAATCTAGAACATCAAGAGAGCTATTAGCAAAATAATAGCTCCTCAACCTCATACAAATGCACAAACTAAAGCTTATTGCATTGTTGGAACCTATGACTAGTAGAAAGCAAATGGAAATCTTCAAAAGGAGGCTTCATTTTGACTATTGCGAATGTAACACTTTTAGCAAAGTCTGGGCATTATGGGAGTAGGAATTTCAATGCCAAGTAATTAAAAGTGAGGAGCAATGTTTGCATATGATTGTCAACCACGAGGAGCAGGAGATGTGCTTCTCATTTGTGTATGCCAAGTGTTCATTCACCGATAGAGGACTTCTTTCGAATGATCTAGGATTGATGGTGAAGGTCAATAACTTTCCCTAGCTAGTAAGAGGCAATGTCAATATCATCACTTCCCTTCAAGAATATAAAAGTCATGCATCTCCTAAAATTGGACCTATAATAGAATGCATAGATGATTATACCTTTAAGGAGTTTACCTTCTCTAACAACTAGCTTACTTGGTCTAGGATCAAGAAAGGGAAGTGGGTTTGAAAACATCTTGGACAAAGAACTAGTGAATCAAAAATAGTTCAATACATTCCCTTCAACTATTGTTCAACACTTGAACAAGGCACGTTAGATCATGCCCATTTGTTAATTTTTTTTCCTACCTAAAATTAAATCATCTCCAAGACAATTCAAATTTCAAAATGTATGAACTAAAAGAAAGTAATTTCTTGTCGTGGTAGAACGAAATTGGAGACTCCCTATGCCAAGCTCAACAATAAGAGTACTGGCTTTTGAAGCTCAAAGAATGAAATAAAGCACAATTTGGAAATATATTTTAGAAGCTATTAATAACCAAAGAGCAAGTTAAGGAGAAAGAAAGTCAATTTGAATCAATATAGGATGAAGAATCAAGGCTAGAGCTAATAAAGCTCAAGATGAGCTAATTACGACAGTCAAATTGGAATAGGCATTTTGGCATCGAAAGACAGGATTTAAATGGCTCGCTTTTAGAGGTAAAAACAAAAAGTACTTTCATACGATAATTAAAGAAAAGCAAAGAAAATTAACAATTCAAAGAATTAAATATTTAAGTGGACATTAGGTCACAAAGAAAGATAAAATTGCAAAGCTATTCATTATTTCAAGCTCCTCTTGTCCGTAGTTCCAAGCAAACAACATAGCTCACTACTAAACTCAATTCCACCTTCAATATCATTAGCAAACAATCAGATGTTACTTCTATTAGTGATCAATGAGCAAATTTATTAGACAATTTCCAAATTGATTCTTCAAGCACCTTGGGACCTAATGGCATTAATGGATTATTTTTTAAGCATTATTGGTTCATCATTGAAAATAATGTACAAGATGTATTTAATGATTTTCTCACAAATAGTCCATCACCAAGAAAAATTATTATTGCCAATTTAATTCTTATTCACAAAATTGAGAATCCAATATCATTCCAAAACTTCAAGTCAATTTGCCTATGCACATTTATTTAGAAAATTCTTTCCAAGTTGGCATCAAGACTCTAGACATTCCTAACTTTCTTTATCAATTTGGAGCAATCAAGATTTGTGAATGATAGAGACATCACTAAAAATATTCTACTGGCTCAAGAACTGGTTGAGGATATAAATAAAAAAATTAAAGGTAACAATTGCATCATCAAACTGGGCTTTAAAAAGCCTTTGGTACTTTGTCTTACGATTTCTTTTAAGTCAGATTTTGCACAAATTTAATTTTGATAATAGATTTATTAAACTCATCCTAAGTATCTACAATAACAACTGGTTGTCCATTATAATTAATGGTAAAAGCAATGGTTTCTTTTAGCCCTCCTAAGGGCTTAAGCAAGTTAACCCACTATCCCCTTGCTTTTCATATTAACAACCGAAGTTTTGAGAAAAGGTTTAAATACTTTATTCCTACAAAGTAAAGTGAAGCATTATGTGATACCAAGATGTAGTCAATCAATTACTTATCTCAATTTTGCAAACAATTTCATCCTCTTCTCTGGAGGTAATAAGAAATTAATTAAGAATATAAAAAAATTTCTCACCAAGATACAAGACCTATCAGATATGTAAATCAACACACAAAAGAGCTTCTTCATTGACAGCAAAAACAAAAAACAAAGGTAAGAGAACAAGGAGGTTCTAGGTTTTCAAAGACAAAACCTCTTAATGCTTTACTTAGAAAGTACTTTATTCAAGGGTAGAAATAAGAATATCCACTTTCAACAGTTGATTGACAAAATTAGAAGGAAATTGGCTAGATGAAAGAAGAGGTTGCTCTCTATGGATGAAAGGTTTGTGTTGATCAAGCATGTTATTTACCACTTTACTCACTCATGACAACCTATCCTCAAAAAATCATAACCACAATTAATAAAAGCATGAATCGGTTTCTTTGGGGAGACAGTGATCACGAGCCAAAGCATAATAGGCTTGCTAGTTTAAGCTAAGTTTCTTTGAGAAGAAAATGGCTTTGGTGTAAAAAAGCTGGATGAATTAAGGGACACATACAATGCCAAGCTTTGCTGAAAGGTTCACACTCCTAATTTACTTTGGGCACAATTCATAAAAGTCAAATATCTCGTTAAAAATTGAGACATCCCATGCTCATCTACATGGAACCGTATTAAGGAAATTAAACATAGTATTGCAATTCATGAAGAGATAAAAGGCCAATGGTTGTACATACTAGACACTCACAAATGATGGCAATTTCACTAGTAGATCAATTTGGGAAAAGTTAAGAAGCAAAAGCTTTATACAAAACTCATTAAATCTTATGGAACAACAACATTCCTTTTAAAATATCTAAACTAATGTGGCAAATCCTCAACAATCCATTACCTTTTCTTAATAACCTAAGAAAGCTAAAATATCAACTTGCTAGCTAATGCCCATTCTATGTAAGCGGAAACTCACTAAACCATGCTTTTGTAGAATGCACTAGAGCTGCCCAATTGTGGCAACACTTCACAAGCACAGATGGACATTAAACATGCTCAACACATCACCATTCAGCAAAAGTTTCATCACTGGTGGATAAGCAGCTTTACAAACACTATAGCAATAGAGGTGTCACAAGTATTAACATCCCTGATATCCTGAAATATCTGTAAAGCATGCAATTCTAAATTATATCATAATCAAACCATCTCAGTGAGTATCCTAATAAACAAAGTTCTATTTAACAGTTATGCAATTTTTAAATGCTACCCAATACTAAAAAAAACTCACTTGATCTACAACAGATTAAGTTTGATCTTGTTCCTGTCATATGAAGAATCACAAAAACTATACAATGGGCACCCCCACCTGCAGAATTTGCTAAATTAAACATTGATGGCTTAATAAGAGACAAACCTAGACTAGTTGGTTGAGAAATTATAAAAGATCACTCTAGTAAAGCAATCAAAGCATTCTCAATATTCATAGGATCCAAAACAAATATTGAAGTAGAAGCCATGACTATATTATTTGATTTGAATCTCTATGAAGGTTTGTATTACAGAACATCATAATGGAGTTGGACTATAAACCAATCCTTGTAATGATCCTAGGTAACATGGGTGTCTCCTGACAACTGCTAAGTGAGTTCAGTCAAATTAGTCAACTTAGCTTTAAGATAATTTAGTTCCAACATATCTACAAAGAAGGAAATGCAATGACTAATCGCATAGCTCAATTAGTTAGTAGCAGTCTCCAATTTAATATTTGATGGGCAGCAAATCCCAAAAGTATGCAAAACCTCAATCAAACTTGATGAGTACTTCCCATATTTAAAACAAAGATTACAGCATAATCAGTTCAATCAATGCCTTCTTCAACATCATCAGGCGTATTCGCACCAAATACATATGGCCTACTACCACTTCAGTAGTGAATCGTAAATGTATGTCAATCAATTCATCAAGGATCGAACATGTTCAATGAAATAATTTTTACCTGTTGGCATGGTACGGTACTAATCATTGGCCTTGTCTGTTGATTGCTTCAACCTAATAGTGGATTGTAAGATAACAAAGAAATCTCTCATATGAGACATCACTTCAACTAATCAATTTCCACCTAGTCGTGATTATCGTTCAAGTGCTTCATAGGAGCTCTATTGATCGTACAACTACGAAATTGGTCCATATCATCTAAATAGTCCCTAGTGGATCGCCATAGTGGTGGCATATGTGCAGTTCATCACTCATTACCTTTTCGTTCGGATACGCAGCTTTTTGTTACCTTCCAGCATGCAATAAAATAGTACTTTTTAAAAAAAGATGTGAATAAAAAGATCAACAAGACAACCTTAGATCTCATCCTTTGAATGGTTTGAATGAAAAAAAAATGTAATAATTATTAACTCTAAGTTTGTCTATCATTTTATAGCCAAAGAAGATTAATTCAAGAGATAGAGGGTTAACTTTAACAAGGGCAAAGAATAAAAACTAAATAACTTCCTTAGAGGTTGAATATCCTTCTCAAATGATCTTGTAGTAACACAACAAGCCCTTGAGACAATTTATCAGACCTTCCTCAAGTATTTTAAGAAGGAACAAATAGCCTCTTAAGGAAATCCCCTTGAGAGGTTTTCTCGAGACTTTCCATGGCCTCGAGATTCTTGTTTCGAGGCAGACATAGCCTTATAAAACAACCTTGAGGACTAGACTAGCCTTCACGATCCTCCTTTAAGATCTTCCTTATCTCAAGTGCTAGTTTTTCATTTTTCTTGATGACTTTGGGATTTGCCAAAACTATCACTCTAAGGTCAAGAGCGAAAAATGATTATACTTTTAGTTCTTTTTACTATATTCATCCTTGGAAAAGACTACAAATACCCAATGGATGAATTGAAGAAGAATCTATTTCTAAAAACTTCTTTGCAAAAGAAGATAGTTATCTTTAACTATTCTCTATCTCCCTCTATCTCTGACCATTACAAGATGAGACAAATCAACTAATGATTTCCTAGCTCATCATCAACAAATTGCAAGGATAAAAGAGGACTAATCCTTGAATTCCTACTGAAGTGCAAAATTTGAAGGATCGCAAGCTATTAATCATCTAAAGAGCATAAAAAGACCCGAATACTAATCATATACTTTTGGTATCAAAGCATAGATAATGGGGAGAAAAAGTAAGAAAGGAGCAAAGAGCAATCATATTAGGGGAAACAAATTAACAATAAAAGATCTACTACCATTCATAAAGAAGAGAATCAATAGAATTCAATGGAATAACATATTGCTCAATTATCCCAACATCCCAAAGAAATGACAGAAGACAAGTAGGATGAAGATGATTAAAACATCACATCATCATTAATTAACTAACTAATTAGTCGACATTATGGAAAAGCCAATACTAAGAAGCTATATTTTTTA
Organism: Vanilla planifolia; assembly: GCA_023846275.1. Classification (NCBI taxonomy): domain Eukaryota; kingdom Viridiplantae; phylum Streptophyta; class Magnoliopsida; order Asparagales; family Orchidaceae; genus Vanilla; species Vanilla planifolia. The sequence continues at coordinate 9,213,157 of CM043865.1, read as the reverse complement.
CTTTGCAATTATACATCAACAAATAAAATCTCTTTTATGTGAATGAAGTTACCACACCATATATTGGCTTGGTGGAAAGCTCCAATGAACATGGGATTTGGAAGCAAGTAGTTCATCATGTAATTCTGTAATCATAATGGTGATGAAAAAAGATGGAGAATAACAAATGTACATCGATCACAAAACACTAAACAAAGTTACTATAAAAAACTATCATCTCTCTCGTAGAGAGGATTTGCTTGATCAACTTTGTCATGCTAAGGCCTCATCAAAGCTCGATGATTAAGTAATCACTTCAAAAGATGAAGGAATGACTTCATCAAAGGCAAAGAATAAGACTCAACAACCTCCCAATAGGTTGATTAAGCCTCTCAAAGGATTGTCTACAGGCATAAGAAGACCTCAAGATAGTCTCTTGGTCCTTCCTCAAGATAAGCTTCTACCAAAAAAAGAGAAGTTGAAAAAGGAGAAGCAATAACCTCTCAAAAAGGTACACCCCTTGAGAGGTCTTGAAACCTTCCATGGTTTTAAGAGGAACATACTATCTTCACAAATTACCCTTGACCACCAAACTAGCTTAATAAATCAACTTTGATGACCATATTGGCCTCAAGAACATAGTTTATAGTTTAAGATCAAAACAAGAGTTTTGGCCTGTTTCTGATCCGTTTCAACCCAATCTGGTTCATTATTATGCCTAAAACTCAATTTTGGCAGATTCAATCTTTAATTTTGTGTTCAATATCATGTAATTGAATTCAACTTGGCCAAGTGGATGAGATTATTTCTAAGTTAGTGCATCTCTAGGATCGATTCCTAACCCATGGGAGTTTAAAAGAATTTTTTAAAAAAAAACTATCTTCAAGGTTAAGTTCTGTAATCCACCAAAAATAATTTATTTTTATACAGCTTATAGGTCTTGACATCAATTCCTAGAACCTACAAAGATGTTATTTTTATTTGAAGTTTTTTAAATTTTAAAAACTATTTTAATTATAATTAATTCAAAATTATTGTAGTTTATGTGGAAATGTTTCTATCTTTGCAAGATTGATGATATTAGATTTAATTTCAAATATAATTATTTTTATTATTAAAATCATTTTTTATTTTATTACTAATTGAACTAAAAAAATAATTGAAACTTTTAAAATAACTAATTCAATATAGAGTAATTTATTTGGTAAACTATTTTAGTTTTATAAAAAGTTATTAAATTACTATTTTTAAACAATTTTATTTGCAACATTTTAAAAACAAAATTTCTAATATTTAAATTTATTTTTTAAGTAAAATCAATTCAAATTTTATGAGTTTTAATATTTAATGGCAATATAAGATAGAGGTCAAATGCAAAATAAATTTTGAAGCATTTAACATTCCAACAATAATACAATTTTTGCATATTAGCTTAATTTAGATTTGTTATATAATATTTTAAATTTATTTATTTGATATAATATTTGATTCAATATCAAAATGATACATTAATTTATAGTTTCGATAATTTAATAATATATATATATATATTATTTTACAAATCTTTTATATTTTTAAAAAGTTAAGAGTAATTAAAAGTATTCAAAATCAAGTTAAATATTTTTACAATGTACAAAAATCGTAACTATCGCTGAAACCAACACAAATGACTAAAACTTCTAAAACTTGATTTTCCATCAAAAGAGTCGAAACTAAAACTTGAAACTTTGCTCGAGATTTCTCCCTTGAGAACATCTTGAAGGTTTTTTTGTTTTGCTTTGTAGTTTAAGACTAGTCCAAACCATTACTTTAAGATTGAGTGCAAGAAATATCCATACCATGACAAACTTTAAATGGTTTTATTACACTAATCCTTTCTAAGACTATAAATGAAGAGCCTAATTTTGAAAACTCTTTTATAGACTAGTTAGTAATATTTGCATGTTCTCTCTCTCTAACCAACTTAGATAAAGAGTAATCCACCATTGATTTTTATAGCTTGTCATAGGCAAGTTCTAGGAATTAAAGAGAACTAATTCTTGGATTCTTGGTGAAGTCCAAAATCTCAAGATTCTCAAATCAAAAAATCATCGGAAGAGACCCATCAATGAATCAAAAAGTATATTAGAGAACCAAAAATGATCATTAGATGATTCAACACTCCTTAATTTTGAAAAGTAAGCCATCAAATTCAGGCCAAGTAACCACTTATGGTTTTGAAAAATACATCTTAGATGATCTGTTCATATCATCACATCACCAGATCAATTAAATGCTTTAAAAATTCATCGATCTATGAGACTATCCAAAGAGGTCATTAAACTAACTAATACCGTTATCAAATAATTATATCATTTGATGAGGTTGGCCTCATATAAACGCAAAAATATCATCTATGTAAAACAATTCAATAGATCTATTAGACCACCAAGTCAACTTACCAAACCATTCGGTGGGCTCATTTGATTGTCTGTTGGGCCCATCATCCAATATTTACAATAGGATTTCCTAATGGGATCAGCTTAGAATGGTTGAAATACTCATCTTTATTAGACCGTTCAATGGATCTATCAGATGGCCCATCTAGGTAAGAAATAATCCATTTTTTTAAAGACGATCCGAATTATCTAACAGATCATATCATCACTTATATTGATTTAAAAATAATTTTTTAAATAATTTAAAGATAGCTCTTGAATTAGTTGAATACACCCTCATTTTTACTTTAAATATATAGTATTTTTTGCAATAAAGTATAACTTAATATTTTTAAGTAAATAATTTGAGTATATATAGAAAATAATGGTTTAAAAAAATCTTGCTTCACAAAAATTGAAATGCATTTGTACGATTCATTTTAATTGTTTAAGAATGATTAAATCCTCCAAAGTGAGGTTGACTCATTATCTATAATTTGTGCATATATCATGACAAAAACTTTGACATAAGCCATAACTCAAGCTTTTCTTAATGAGAACATGTCCTCCAAATCATATATCAAGTCTTATTTTTCATTCACTCAATCTATTTTGAAACCTTGATAAGAACTGAAATATATTTCAAGATAAATATTAACAACTAAATTACCTAAGATTGTTATTGTCAAACACTAATAGCAGACCCATAGGCCAACATAAACTGTGAAGTCAATAACAATGGTTTTATCAGATGGTCTCTTTGGTTATGGCCTCAACATGTTGAGATCTCTAATATTATATGAAATTAAAATTCAAAGCAAAGTAAAGGTAAATGAAGCCAACTCACTCCACAAAAAGTTATTTCCTCAACAAGCCTCTACATCATCATAGTAACCAATAAGTTGTTGAACTAAGCAATGAACCAAAAGAATAGCTAAACCATGAGATTGCCACGAAATCAAGAAGAATAAATTTACTCAAAAAGATCTGCATTGATAATTATTTCAAACTTTTTTGAATAGCAAGTGATGTGCTTCAACATAGAGCTTCAACTCAATAGTTAGGGCAAGATTGCTAGCCTTTCAACTTGACAAGCTTGGCTAACTCTAGGATTTAAGTTTGTAAATTGACCTAGAAAACTTATATTTAGAATATTGCATTTACCCATTAAGGTGGTTTTTGTAGTTGAAAATTTGATTAATCTAGCTCTAGTTTACCTGTACTGTATAATCATCATTTTATTTCAGGAGTAACGTAAACTATGCTCCAATGTTTTTTAAGTGAAGATCAATTTTTTTGAGAATTATGTCCGAGGATGGCATCATGGTAGATCTAGGTGAATTGAATGAAAATCAAACAGATTTTTCAGTTTGCCAAAGCACAAATCTTTTAGTGATTTGGTCACACCAGTTAGCCTTAAAAACATCTGAAAGATTGCAACAACTCCAATCATTGCTTCAGTGAGGAAAAAAATTTGTTGACAACATGCTCACCATGAATTGGTGAGGGCATTCACATCCACTATATTCGCATCCCAAGCAACCTTTTTTCCTTCCAATGATAGGGTCTTAAATCACCTATATCAATAAAACACTATACTAACTTTACCATATATCAATAGAATGAAAAAGAATATATTCATTGCCATTTCAACACAACATGAATCAAAATTCAAGAACCTACGCTAAGCACTAAATTGAGAAGAACAAATTGATCCTCAAACTCGTACCTCTCAAGTGATTTGAGACGTGTTGTGCAATTTTTCCTATCCTCACTTCTCTTTGAAGAATGTTAGTAATGTCATCTTGAGCCAAGGTGATCCCAACATCAGATCAAAATGAAGATATTTAATCAAAGCTTGTCCTAGCTTCTTATATCTCAATTCAAGCACAGTCCAAATGCATGAATCCAAGAAACATGTATTTTCATGTATACATTAAATTGATAGATATTTGCACACAAAAATAAATATGGCCATCAATTCTCTACCAAGTTTAGTTTGAACTCTAGCTTAATGCAAGTTCTACCCAACCTTTGCATAGTTTCTATGATTCCAATTCAAGCACAATCCAATCCAAACAAAAGAAAAGGGAACTTTTAAGCAATTTTTTATTTGGAGCTAATTCACTATTCTATTACTACTATTCCTTTTCTTATGCCGAATAATTCTTTTAAATCAGAATGATATTTAGATTGGTTAGTGATAAAGTTCAAATGGTTTTCCAATTTCGGTGGGTAAAATTTTTTTACAATTTTATGTCAAGATTTACTTTGATTTCATCCTGACTCAATTATTTTTGGGTGAATGTCAAGACACGATGATATTGTAGTACTACTAATGCTTGTGATAAAACTTCTTTTATTAGAATCTCTTTCTCATTTATTCTATCATTCAAGATTTTGTAAGTTTGCATGTATGATTGAATTATTTGGATTGATTATTGTGGTTAAATCAATGGAATCACAACAAATTTTTAATGCCAATGAAACCATATGTAAATATCTAGAAATGCATTTTGAAAGGATGCTAGTATCATGATAGAAAAATAACATAAACTAACATCCTAGTAAAAATTGAGGAGATGAGTATGATGGCCTCACTAAAATCAAAACAGAGAATTTTTTACTTAAACAAATCACACGGGGAGCAAAAGCAGAAGGAATATCAGTTACCTCTCAAAAAGACCAAGTTTAAGAATAACATCAGCCATGTTTGAGTTTGCTTTTCCAACTAACTGGAAAAGCTTTTTCCTTTGCATGGTAAAGGTACCAGTCTTTTCCATACCACGATTAATATCAGTGAATTCTGCAACCATTCCATCAACCTAAGCAAGATGTTGAACAAAATATCATTATCGTAAAACAGTATTAAAAATCCAAATATAGAAACTCATAGAAGACGTACCTGTCGAATGTAGTAGTCTAATGCGATACTCTGACCAAGAACACTACCAATAGTACGGATTCCATCGATGCTCAAATTTTTAAGCACAATGTAATCAAGCCCACCTTGCATCCACACATCGAGAGTAGGCTTCTCTACCACGGCATAATCTAGAATTAAATAGATATAAATGTCTTGCAGAAATTCCAATGTCAAGGAAAAAGAAAACTGGGTACTATATGGAACCCTCTGCCAATGATGCTTTGTCTATATTTTAAGAGCTATATGCATTATTCAAACATTTTGTACAAAAGCAAAAAAATAAGTACCAAGAGATTTCCCTCCAAATTACAAACAAGCTAATTTTTTTTTTCTTTTTTTTTTTTTTTTTTTTTTTTTGAATGAGAGAAACTATTTTGTTGTGGGAGACAACTGCAGTACCAAGATATGGATAATGCATGAACGAAAGCATGAAATGAACAAAACCTACTCCTTTAAGGATGATTGGATGATTCAATGCAAAAAAAGGTATCTTACTGTACAGGTAATGGAATTTCAAAAATGAACAATTAAACCTAGCCATTAATGAATCACATAGGATCCAGATAACTCAAGAAATAAGAGCAATTACATGTGAATACCATTCATGCAAAGATAAATGGAAAGCGTACAATTCATACAGGAAAATCAATTTAATGATAGATCTAAAGAAAGTTACAAGGATACTAACCTAACTAACAAAAGAAACAATAGCAAAAGTTAGAAAAGAGAGGTAATTAAAAATATTAGGCATCATCCTATCACTTGAAGCCCGGACTGAGACAAATTGCTTGAAGGGAGATCATACTAAAGTCCAAAGTCGTAATTAAAAATTTTCATTCATCAAAAAGCTAATTAATGTGTAAAGTATCAGGCCTCCAAATAACAAGAAAATTTAATTTAGAAGTTCCCAAAAAATTCCCATAAAAATAACTTATTAAATTTTCAAAATTTGGCCCAACAAACTACCTATTGCATGTAACATTAAATCTGCCAAGAATGAAAAAGCATGCCAGGCACTAGACTTTCAATTCCATTTTGGATACAAGATTTCAAAAGTTTGGTGCAAGAACCTTTCTAATGAAAATAGTATTTTAGGCTACTGTACTCCATTCAGGACAACAAATGATCATCATCAAATATGTTGCCACCTTATCACCTAACTCCCCCACCTACCAAAAAAACAGATCCGACTCAGCCACACAACTTCAAATTCATAGTGCATACTTGATAATGACTAACTATAAAGAAAAGTACAGCTCACATCTAGATGCAAAGATACAACATGACACAAAGCTAATAATTCCTGCATCAATTATAATATCTGAGCATCACATCACTGGTGCTTTCAATTTTAATATCTGAGCATCACATCACTACTGCTTTCATAGACCTTTTTGTTAACATTGTCATCAGTTCACAATTTCATAAAGACTAAATATAAAGAAAAGTAAAACTCACTTCTAGATAAAAAGTTCTAGATGCTAAGATACAACACGACACAAAGCTAACATTCCTGCACCAATTATAATATCTGAGCATCACATCACTAGTGTTTACATAGACCTTTTTGTTGACATTGTCATCAGTTCACAATTTGATAAAGACTAAATATAAAGAAAAGTACAACTTACTTCTAGATGCAAAGATACAACATGACAAAGCTAGCAGTTCTGCATCAATTGCAATATCTGAGCGTCACTTCATTAGTGCTTCCATAGACCTTTTTGTTCACATTGCCATCAGTTCACGATTTGATTTTTCTTATTCACAAGCCAATATGTAGCAACCTTTGACAATGTCAACCGTCATTTACCAATCTATAAACAGCACACCAACTTACCATACCATCTAATCTAAAAAAATCCCGGCCATATCAAGAAGTAACTTGAACTGCTTTGCAACAATATGGCTCATACCGCCAGAAACATCATAATGGCTGCAAAAATTTGCAAAAGAAAAATTTAAATTCAACATGCCAGCATTTACTACGAGAATCTGACACCCCATTTGTTCCAATTCTCCATCAACTATGTAAACTAAGAGATCACATTGAATAGTATCAGTATGGGCTAAAGGCCTTCAATAATAATGATGGAAACACATATCTACATTAATAACCAGATTTAGAATGGCACAAAGGTGGTTCCATCAGGATAAACATGAAAAAATATTCGACTCCTCCGTGGACCTTCAATACTCTTAACTATCTATGAAAACTGATCAAACCAGATGCATTAGCATCACTTTTAGTAGAAATATATAAAAAAAACACTCCAAAGCCTCTCTATGCTGTTACTGTACAGCATAAAGAGCAGAGCTTTAGCTTATCATGATTGCATCCTTTGATCACCTAGATAATGATAAAAAAAGTGGTTTTCCTTCCCAACAAAACTTGTGGATCTTTTCAAATATTTTTGAAATCTGACAACGTAGAGAATTTTGCCAAATGTCTGAAACCTATTTGTAGGTCAGAAAACAATGTGTGAAGTCCAGTACACCAAGTGAGGAGGTGAATAAGCACCATATAAAAAAGAGTAAAGTAAAAAAGAAATAACAAAGCACAGAATAGAAATAAAGGAACGAGTTAAACAAAGGTACAAAGTTTTTGAATTGCTTTAGCCAATTATACACATGCCCACTCCCATGTAATTATTATGGCTTAACCGACTCAACCCTGCACTAAATTGTTGGTGAGCATATCTTTGCACTCCAGGAAAGGGATCAAATCAAACGATCATTTTCATGGGGGTAATCAAATCACTTAATCCCTTAAACGTGAAGGATTGAACCGAATCAATCCTTTAACCATAACAACAGTACAAAAACAATCCCTTTGATGGATAAGATCAAACCAAAAAAACTCTAAGCTCAATCCAACCAACGATTACAAAATGAAATGTAATTTATAATGCAGCTGTAGAGAATGTACAAATGCCCTAAATGCAGCAAATCAATAGTTCAGAGGTACCTTGAAGCTATTTCAAAAAGTGAATATTGGAGAACATAAAGTTTTCTCTGTCCAGCAAAGAACTTTTAATGGTAACCTAAGGGGGATTGGATTTTCTGCTTTAGTGCTAAGGGAGGTTTCAATAGCCCAATTATCCATCTCTCTTAACATTCTCAAAGATCCCTCAACTTCCACAAAAAACTACTAGAATACTATTCATGAAAGAAAGTGTCATTTTACTTGGCATACAGTGATCACACCATTCCGTCAGTTCAAAGCTGTAGTTTGGTCTTTTCATCACCACATCCGATGGACCTGGAGCCCAAAATGTCGATTTAACGTCTCTATTGCCATCAACCAATCATTTTGTTGAATAGTCTGATAAACCAAAAGCTATGTAGTTTGTCCAACTTCAAACAATTCAGCGGTTCCAATAAAACTTCTAATAGACAAAGCGGTTTAGAAAATTTTCTTACAGAGAAATATTCAATTTTTAATTGTGTTACTTATAATGTATAATAATGACAAGCCATGATTTGTATATAAGCTTTCATAAAATAAATGCATGATTAAATATTTTTATGGCATTCGTATATGAATAAAATTAAGAAACAACTAAATTAAATGATAAGGCATGATTAAGTTCATAATTCACAAAAATCTAAATTAACATTTATAGCATAACTAAGGATCTTTGACAATGCATATGATTGTCAAGTCTATAATCGAGTCTCCATCACAAATATACTAATTCAATCATTAATGATCACCATTCTTTATCTGCTATCATTAAACTCATTAAGATCCTGAAACTAAATGAGACTATCAAACTCTCTTTTTGATAATGACAAAACTAGAATGGTGCTGAAAAGGACAAACTCCGTGGTAAACATAAAAAAGATAAAAACATGAAAAAAAATGCTTTAGAAAAGGCTCTTACATCATAGATGTATATGTAAGCAAATTAAATCTAAAAAATCACATCATCACAGGAAACATATGCAAATAAAATCAAATATCAAATAAGTCCTTCCCAATTTAAATGTGCAGATAAGTTCCTTATGTTTTCAAAATATCAAAACTAGCTTTTACAGTTTCATTAACAAAACAATTAGGTTCCTAAAGCTTTTGCCAATTCTGAAATACCCTTCAAAAACTAATGGCATAAGTTCTCATTGCTTGTATAATTGTACAAATGGTTCCCTTAAGAAAAAATTAAATTTTGAAAGAAAAACATACAAGGGATCTAGCTATTATATCAATTAAATTATATATACTTATTTGATTGCTTGCAAAGAGCCTATCCGATTATAAAACTATACTAGATGAACCTATCAACTATTTCTCTTGATAATAATAAAAAAATTAAATAACCGTACATCTAAATCACATGATAATTTCAACATGGGAAAAAAATTTAAAACAGACATAACATATTAAATTGTTCAAAAACAACCATAAAAATTACAACATAAAAGCCACTACACCACCAAGGCTTATACCAATTTTGTCCTTATGAAGAAGAGCTAAGCTCAAATACTATGGCGAAGATAACAATCAAGCATATGAAAGAGATCATTGAGTTTTGTAAAATTGTAGCCCATGTCTTTGGTTCTTCTACCAACACAATAAGTTCATTTGCTTTAGTGTTGAGATTAGCTACATCTTCTTTGACTAGTAAACTCATCATACTTACAATTAATATCTCTAAGGACATTTCTCATCTCCAAGAATCCAAGCTTAGAGAGTCATTATTTGTAAAATAGGTGACATATTGTATTAGTAGTTTAGGTTCAAAGGATAGATTATGCTTTTTGAAAAAGATGCAATACATAACATTCCCATATCACAAGTTAATTTTCTAGCATAAATTAAGATCTTGAATGAATGATATGATGCAACACATATTAGAAGTCTTGACAATTACATGTCTCAATATAATTAGATATGGCTCCATTTTTTTTAATTCACTTTTGAAGACTTTTGGTATGCTAATTCATGCAAAGAAGCTCTTCCCAATGTTCATTAGATCCAAAAGGCCTAACAAGTCAAACGTGTAATAGGTTAATAACAAATCTATTAAGAGTACTATCAAAATTTTCTTAGAGCTTTCCTAATAATGTCACCTTTGTAGGAGTTGATTGGGCTCTAACTTTTGTAAGTACTAAGGGGAGAGTCATATCTTTAAGAAAATTAACGATTTGTTTCAAAGTTAAATTCAAGAATATCAAAATAATGTCATAAATTTAGGAATATCTCTTAATTTTTGTTTAAAATCAAGTTTATTGGGGGTTAGATTTATTTTTTTAAAATTTAAATTGGTTTAAAGTTTTGGATAATTTCAATCATCTTTATTTATCTTTAAGAAATCTCCTTATTTTACATAGATAAATTGAAAATTATAGAGTTATTTAAATTCTTTATAGAATGCATAAAAGGTGGATTATTTTAGATAAAATTTTGGATTGTATATGAACAAGCTATCTTCCTCAAAACTAACAATAAGAGGCCAACCATTATTCCTTCTCTCTCCAATTTTCTCACTCTATGCCATCAGCACATCCCTCTAAGTTGTTGCCCTCTCCTCTCATCACTATTGCAAGGGGATTATCTTTCCAAAGATGCCACCTTATCCTCTCTCATCTCTACATAAGCTCTAGGCCACCACTTCTCTCTCCTCTCTTGAAAAATCCGATGCCTCTCCCTCTCCCTCTCTTCAATGTCAATTTCTCCCTCTATAATAGTTGGCTGCACATTCTCTCTCTGAGCCTTCGAGCACTCAAGTTCCCAACAACATACACCTCATCAGCAGTGTTATCAAAGATAAATTCACTCATTCCAATTTGGTATCATAGCAAAGAATCCTAAACAAAGAGTTGAAGCACATAGATATGTCTCCACCAATACCAAATAAGACACTAAAGAAATTGTTATTCAAGAGAATTGCTGAAAAAAGGTAAGCTTGTGAAATTGTTTACATTATTATTTTGTGGTTGACTTTCTCTTTTGAAGAAATTAACTTAATAGATTATAATACCATGAATTATGATCTATATTTCGTAATATCTTCGATCAAATAGCCAACCTAAATTGAGTTGACCCTATCCTGAACCAAAGAGTAACAACTAATGGTGTGATCCACTCATAATATTTAACCCATTTAGAATATCTTTATTATATAGGATTTCAAATTTTGTTTTTAAAGAATCTTTCTTATTTTCAGCATAAGATGAGTTTAGTTTGTTCCCTTTTTTTGTCTACATTTTAGTTAACAAAAGAATTTTACATTATTAAAGACAAATATTTTTTAAAAATCTTGTATTCAATTTTTTTTTCTACGTATTGAATATTTGTTCTGTATTGAATGAGACCAAGGAAAAGAACTAATGAAAACCTAGAAAATGTTAGAGTAGACCTAAAAGATCAAAATGTTATGATAGATGACCTTGATGCAAAAAAAGAGATAGGCTAGAAATTACTCTTGAAAATTGGATATATAAATGATAGTTATTAAAGTGAGAAAATAGAGCAAATCAATTATCATCTCCTTTAAATAAAAATAATCAAAATGCACCTAAAGAAAGTAGACCCTATAAAAGAGATTATTCTCCCATAAATCATATAGACGACTAGATGGATACAGATAATAAGGTTAAAAACTAATGCACCCACATTTGATGGTGGGCATAACCCCAATGGGTTTCTTGACTAGTTGATTTAGATGGATCATTTCAACTAGTATTGTCTCAATGACTATCAAAGAATTAATTTTGCCAAAATAAAGTTGATATGACAGCTAAGAAGTTTTGGAAAAATTTTTTAGCTAAAGAAAAAAGAGTAGGTAGAAGAGTCCAAACATGATTGAAAATGAGGATATATTAAGAACAAAATATTGTCTTAAACATCACATCAAAAAGTTGCATAGGCAACTTCATACATTAAAATAAGATACTTGTACAACTACTAAATATTTTAATACTTTGAAAATCTTAAGGCCAAGATAGCATGGACTAATTCTAAATTGCAACTAACTAATAGATTCATCCCTGGTCTAGTTTCTACAAAGCTTGAAGGAAACTCGACAGTGATTTAGTCCAACCGAGCTACTCAACCAGCCAGAAAAACATGAACGGAGAAAGAACTAATTAACCCAAGTGGCTCAATGGCCAAATCAGCTTGTCTTTCATTAATTGAGAACTCGACGATTGACTAGGATGTTGGCCCATCAACATAGGAGGGTAAAACAAGGGTATATTATGGCTAGTATAGGCTATAAATAGAGTTAATGAGAAGGCAAGATATCCCAACTTAGGTTTGGCTGATTTATTCAATTTGGAACTTCCTAAATCTTTGTGATCAAGCTATCTCAACCAGTAGAGTCAAAAAAATAACAAACTAAGGACAAAATAAACCTGATCATGTAGCTCAATGCTTAGGTATGAATGGCAAAGCTGCATAATCAAGAAACTTAATTGAGCCGAGCTGGTCAAAGAGTTGTGCTCCTCATCCCCATGCAATAAATTGAGAATTGGATAAGTTTAACACAAAAAGTGCTTTAAGATTTAGATGGGGTCAATCCTAAGTGCTAGCTCAAGGGCTATGTGCATCAAAGTTGAACAAATGAGTTCTTTGGCTAAACAAGGTTTGTTTAGCGACATGAGCTGCGAGCTAAAGAGCTCAAGTACCATCCATCAAATCACTAGTTGACAATGCTCAAAGAGGGGTGTTAAAACAACCTCACTCAGTTGAACCAAGCAGGAGTAAAGGGTTGTGTGCATCAAAGTAGAAGGGCTGGCCAGACACCATTGAGTTCTTTGGCTAAACCAGGTTTGTTTAGCAACACAACCCGCCAACTAAAGGGCTCAAGCACTATCCACCCAATCACTGGTTGTCAATGCTCAAATTGGGATGCTTAAACAATCTAACTAAGAATCTTAGTTGAACTGAGCAAGATTGAAGGATTGTGTACGTCAAAGTCAAAGGGTCTACCAAGCAAAACTTAATCGACTAAAGGTTAAACCTTTTATCTAGAGGAGAAGACAATCTCCAAGTGCTAAGAAAGTCTGAGTGGAACCTTCGCAAGCTGTCATTGCTCTAGTAGTGTGGCAAGATCTCTCATAGAGAGTTTTGTAGCTAATAAGCTTTCAAGCCCACCACTACATTAATGATAATAGCATGCCTTACTCCTAGCCAAGCTTACTAGTTTTCCTCCCTAGAGAAATACAATACAGCTTGACTAGATCAAACTAGATGAGAGCTTCCCATGCCAAATTGCTTTAGAAAAATGCCACACAAGTCCCAAAGTTGCCATTGTTCTAATTGATGGGAGCTTAGTTGCTAGAGATCTAAACTAAGCGCAAGCCTAGTCCCTAAGCAAAGTGGAGACTACAATTGAGTAAAGCCTCATGCTTAACTTTGCTGTTGGTAGCCAAGAACTAAATGAAGCACATATCTGAGAACCACATCAAATGGGTTGATCAAGCATATGCATGCCCCACAATGCTCGCCCGAAGATCCACAAAAAGATGTCACAAGGCAAATTGATCTAAATAAGAAGCTACATCAACAATGGACAACATTGCATTATAGTTGGTCACGGTTTGAGCTTTGAACGCAGCCTTGAGTAGTTGATCTCTCATTACTTTGATCAAATGAACTTGGAAGTAAGGTGATTTATAGCTGCCTCAATAAGGGCTAGGGCCAACTTATCCAAGACTAGATATCTAGCTTTGGACTTGCAAAAAAAACATGGCTAATATAATACAATTTTTTAACAATCCTTTCAACATGGACAAGGATATTGCTAGCCACTTCATTGAATGCACTCAAATAGAAATATAACATCATACAAGTTGAAGGAAACTCTACTAAGGAGCCGCAACAAAATACTAATTCAATTGCTAGAAAGCTCCTTTGCATTCTACCATCCAAACTACCCCTTGAGGGCATAGAGCAACTTGAAGCTAGAACTTAGCCCATAATAATAATGCAAAGCAAGTAAAAGCTTCTACTTGTCCAATGAGTTTTTGAATGCCTCAAACAATCTTAGGCAGCAGCATGTCTTTGATGTACCTCCTAAAGTTACCTAGAAAAATTGTTAAGAGCCAGGCCATATTTGTCAACCAGAAAAATCATAAGGTCAGGCTAGGGATAAAAATTTGCAAAGCCGTCTTTAAAAAACTTAAGAAAGACACGAAGAATCAAGTGTCAAGCTAGCTTAGATCAACCAATGATGCTAAAACTATTTGGATCTTATATAGCTCGCAAAGGCAAAAATAAATAATCTCTTAAATTGGTTATAGTAAGAAATAGATATGGAAAATTTCAACAAAGTGTGTAAAACATTTACACATAACATTTCAACTCACAATATGCAAGCTTGCAATAGTTTTGAATTCTCTAAGAAATGCATAAGGGTTTGAGTTTTCATAAAATAAGATGGATGAGGGCAATTGCAACTTAGAAGGTAGAGTGAATAGAATTTGTTTAAAATGAGATAAATTTCTTTAATGATATATAGATTGTATCCACATGCCTATAAATAACGGGATTCTTCATATGAATAGTGGGGAAATCCTACCGAAATAGCATAGCATTGAATGCAAGGTGGATGACTAAATGGGTGTAGAGGTGGAATTAGTAGAGCTTCAAATCTTGGTCGAGTGACGAAAGAAGTAGAGGCTGAATTGAAACTTGAAGGTATAAATTTGTAATGTGTTGGAGTTGTACGTATTGGTGGAAATAGAGAAGGAAATGAAAGAGCTAGTTCTTTTGAGGATGCAAGATGTATAAGCATTAGATGTAGTGGTTGTGGCCACCTACGCCTTGAAAACTAGAATAAAGGGAGAAGGATTAGGTAAAGAGTGACGTTTCAAAGGCTTAAGATAAGATAGCTGGGCTTTAAGTAGTTCTACAATCAACAAAGAAAGGGTAGAAACAGCTTTCATAAAGCACACCATGTAGTATTGGAACAGATGGAAAAGGGGTTGAGAGATGAGGTGAAAGTTTCAGAGGTCAATGGTGGTAAAGGCAAAGGTTCATGGATTTCTACCACCTCTTAGTCATGGAGATCAAGTTCACCTTTATAATGCAAGACTATAACTTCTTTAATTCCCAATTTAGTTTTCCAATTAACTTCCTATAGATAGCACCAAAAAAATGTTGATGTTGATTAGATTCAACAAAATGTAGCAAAAACTTATTTTATTGAGAGGTTTAGTAGATTTAAATAGTAAGAGAGGCAAAAAGAGCTTGATATTCTCATAAATCAAAGATGACCAAGAAAGAAAAGAAAAAAAAAGGCATGGTCCTTCTACAAGAAGAAAAAAGTAACTATCAAAAGTCAACTCTAAAGTTGAGATGATAACTAGAAAGGAAATTATTTAGGATATTGAAAGATGGCCCCTTAAACCTAACCCAAGATGTTTATTTATTAGTGAGAAAATAGATGACATATATTAATTTTATTCCCAACATGAAAAATTACAACTATTATTTTATTATTTAATTATAATGGCCTAATCGTCAGGAGTTCATATGTGTTATTGGTTGGCATGCCTCAATTAAAAATAACTGCCAATTAGGAGCTTCAGCAGTTGATGATGAGACAGAATTAGCCATAGTCAGTACGTAAGATCATGATGAATGATGGTATGACAGAATCCATTATAACAATCAAACTCATCTTAGCTTGAAGTTATGAATATAAATTCTACATGTCAAACATCTTTTTGAAGAAGCTATCAATTAACTATCCTTGTTAAGCTATCTTTGAAGGAATGGCCTCAAGGAGCAAACTTCGAAAGCTAACCTCAAGGATTTGGAAAAAGAAACCTTGTTGAAACTACTATACCCATAAATAGAGAAATAAATCTCCAATTGATCCTACCACGTATCAAGAAATTGGCATCAAACTTGCCTTAGATTGAAATATTGATAGTACTTCCACCTCAAAAGGTTTCACAACACTATCTTCACCTTAAATTCACAATAGTCATTGACACTATCTCCCATTAGTTTCTCTTCTTACCTTTGCCACTAATACTTTTTCTCCTTAAAGTGGACTCAACTTTATTAACTAGTGGTTCACATAACTAAGTATCACTATCTCTTTGTGTTTCAACATCTCCATGAGAAGCTATAGTTCTAGCCTCCTAATCTTCCAATGATTTAGATAACACTCCTTGTGTCATCCCTTTCTTAGCACTGCTTTAATCCTCCACAACTCCCACTTCTCAAAATGGCCATACATGGTCACAAACTCTACTTAACAAGATGCTCTTATGGACATGATCAAAAGCTCTAACACAATAATCCACTCATAGTGTCTAAGCCAAGGAAATACCAAATCCCTTGATAAAAAGCAATCATTTGTCACACCAAAAATAGGATATTCAAAGTAACATCTAGAAAGTAAAGGTATGAATAAAGAAAATAGCATAAAAACAAAAAAAAATACAACAAAATTATATAAGAAACTACAATCTTTAAATAGAGAAAACCAAAACAAATCTACTACAAATAAATTCTAAATATCCTTGGAATTCAACAAGTAATAAGATGTTTCATACTTTTTAATTCATGGCCCAACCAAAACCCAATTAAAATAGGTCTAAAAATAGATTGCAATATGCAATGTAATCTAGTCCATAATCATCTCTATCATCTATGGAAAAACCCCTCGAGCCTTCACTAGTTCTCCATAAATTTAAGCAACCCTCTCAAGACATTTTTGAGCCATTGCTCTCCCTCAAAAAGGTTACTACAAGCCCCTCAAAAATTTCTTATTCTCCAATAAGTCGTAACCTTTGAGAACTCCATCTGACACTTCCACCACGCTTCTTAAGACTTTGTCTCAAGACATCCTTCAAGTCAAGATAACCACCCGAAACCACCTAAGTCTTTCCTTCACTATCCAAAGGTCTTTATATGAGCTATGACATCTCTCAAGTCAAAACACATTCTCCATAGCACACCTAAAGTTGCCTTGATACCCCTCAACAAGCAAATTCTCAAGGTTCCTATGGTCATCCTCAATCCATGTTAAGGTGCACAGCTTCCTCTCAAGCTATCATCCAAATCCCTTGAGACGTCTCTCAAGAACATCCATCATCCAAAACAGTTCACAACTTGTGGAATCATAACTAAGTTTCCATTAAACTAAATTTGTACAATCGTATTGTTAAACTAGCTCAACCATTAGTAATCATCACTTATGAATGTGTCATCAAAGTCATTTAGATCTTGAATACTCATAGGAACAACTCATTGCTTATAGATATATGTGACTTAAAACCAAGAAGGCTTTCAAAGTGCATGCACTTAGTTTGTATTGTTTTTCAGCATTCATTGCTTTAAAATAAGTTTCCTAAGGACCTTGAGAATCCAATCATAGTAAGTAAAACTATAATGCATCTTTCATAAATAATCCATATTTAATGCAGAGATTGCACGTTTTAGCTTTAATCTTTTGGTTAAAACATAGTGTGCACTCAGATTTTATTGACATCAAGGATGAGTTTCCTTCTTATTTATGAGTTGCCTCAGCAGACTACAAGAACTACAGCCATGCATCAACTCAACCTTTCATATGATTTGAAGACAAGACAACAAGTACAAACAATATGTCAAAAAAGAATGTTAGATATATTGTTATAAAAATGCATATCTGGTTAAATTTGAAGCAAAATAGACAATCATACCATCTTTCCGCATATCTGGCAGTAAACCTGATGCATGCTTCTCAACAACTTTCAAGTATCCATCAGCTTCATGATCAGAAACATTGAACAAGACAATGGAGCCATATTGGAAAACTACCATATAATGGTATTTACTCTCATTAATAGAACCAAACTCAACAGCCTAAAAAATAGAACATCAAAAATAAGCTGAAGTATGTATGTATGTATGTATGTATGTGTGTTGTATATATATATATATATATATATATATATATATATATAAGCAACACAACAAAGCTCAGCATATGCAAGGCAAAATCCTGTGTTCTGCTTAAAAGAAGAAAGTGATCAAAACGTAATTTAGCAGGCATTGTAGCTAAAATACCAAACATATGGAAAGCTAAATGGCTCTCATTTTTTAACAATTCTACAAGGGAAGAATTAGCCTAGCAAAATAAGCCATTTAAATATCATCAGCACAAAAAGAAATTAAAATTTCTAGATTATAATTTTAAAAAATGGCATTTTGATGATGGAACATTACACAAATGCAACAAATATCACCACAGAGAACAAGTATGATCAAGCTTACGAGCTAGAAAATGATCCTTGGTTTATTAGTCATGTTTTTATGAGCCAATGACCATACAACTTCCAAGTACTTCATGACATTAGTGAATCCATGTCAGAGAAACAAGTTAAGACAGCATACTGATTAGAAAGACACCGAAAATTAAGTCAGAATTGTTGAAACCTATCAAGATCTGAATTGATGGTATGTAACAAGAGTTGAATTGATAGTACGTCACTATGAAGTTAACTAATTGTACAATAGTCATCCATGAACCAGGATTAGCTGATCATAATACGGAGAGACTAAAAGATTATAATATTGGAGATTGTACACTATGATTCGTGCAATTCATGGAATGATATTAGGAGGATTTTATATTTCAAAAAAATCAGAACTTAAGGGAACATTTAAGTAGCTTCTTCAAGAGATCTATGGTTAGAGGGCATATAATACAAGAATTAAGAAGTTATCAAAAGCAGACTCAGCTGAAATAAAATTTTGAGAAGTCTCTTGAGTGTACCAAATCCTATGGTTTTCTTGTGATGCTCGGGTTGGAGAAAGGGTCCCAATGCACAAATGCTTTTGAGTAATGATGCATTAGTGAAGACTTGCTCATCAATCCCATTGGCATTTGAGATGCTTCAATTAAGGTACTAGTTATCTTTACATAATTTTAACTTCAACGTTTTACCTCTTTATTTTACCACCAATTGTTATTTTTGATGAGCTTCAATTCATTGCTGTCTTTACTACTATTGTTTTTCCATGCTTCCATCATTGGAACAAGATAGCATCACCAACCATAGGGTTGTGCACAATACAAACGAAACCCATTCAACGTGCCTATCTTAATTGCAAGTATTTCTTGAAAAACGTAATATTCATTTTCTTTGGATAAATAATAAGAACTATTCTATGTTAATCATTATCCTCATGAATAATTTCTTTCTTTAATTGTAACACCTAAACTCTCTCTTGAATTTCTTCTTCGAAAAAAAAAATGTTTTATATTTTTTGAGAAGTATGAAAACCTTATCAAAAGTCATTTACTGCAAGAAAAACCATGATCCCACCTCCATATCATCACTTTGTGAGCCCATCTAAAAATTTCTAGTAATAAAACAATAATAAAGAAGAAATTTATATTTTTCAAGCACTTGAAATAAAAAAAATCAAGCATCTATGGTCTGACTATGCAGTTCCTACACATGACAATCACCACCGACATCAAAACTGACCTTAATACGAATAATTTGCCATCTTTAATCTTGATAAAACTTTTAGCATCATATTGAACTTATGGATAATTTTTTTTAAGTTGAGGTTAGAGTACAAATAGTATTTCAATGGGAATTAAGCCCAAGATATTGGTAAGTATGAAAGACCTAAGCAAAGTTAATGGCATCATTGTGATATGCCATAGTATTCAATACAATATAAGATTGCCAAGTCGTGGACCAAGAGTAGTCAATCATAAGCATAGTTTAGTAACTCAAATTTCAATAAAATATTTGAAACACATTAATGCAATGATCCCAAGGCACAACCAATGATCAACAAACATCTACAAAAGGCACCAAGCAATAAAGGGACAACAGATATTGTATTTGTATTTCTATGTTGTAGAATGTGTATTTTGTGCATGCACAGGCTGTCATACAATTAGTTGTATTTTTTAGTTTTACCTATGGCTAGACTATAAGAATCTAGAAGAGCAAGAAGCAATGACTTTCTCAAGACAAGAGTGGCTTATCCTAATGGGTAGCTAGATAAGTCTAACTACCTTGGATTCAGTTTTGAACCTATTCCTACCTTGGAGATTGTATACATACCCCATTTGAGGTTTTAAAAGGTGTTTTTTTTTTTTTTGCCATGAGTTGATGAGTTTTAAAGGGATTTCTCCACAAAAATGGGATTCAAGACCTTGATGCAATTATTCAAGGAGATTCATGGAGAACCAAGGGCATTGTAAAGCCCGATTGAACTCCCCATGCCTACACAAGTATGATGTCCAACTCCGAAGGTGAGCTAGGTAATGCTATATAAGCATCACAATAATCTCTCCACTCACTTTCTCAATATTCCATCTCCAAGCTTTCTCTTAGCTCACGAAAATCTTATTCACTACACCTCCTTCCATAAAATTTCAAAAAGTGCTACCTTAATTTTTGTTGTCTTTGTTAAGAATCAAGTCTAGACCAATTCTTAGGAAGAAGTAATAACCTTTATTTTAGTTTTCAAGGATAAAAACTTATTCCTCAACATATCAAAACTTGTCATTTCTCTAGATTTCTATATTTCATCTTTTCCCCATCAAATTTATGAAATGTTGGGGCACAAGTTCTCAAAGAGATGATTGTGAACAAGATTGAAATCAAGCAAACCAATCAAGTAGAATACCTTGGTATTCCCATTTCCTACACAAAGCTCACAATCACAGACTTCTCTAGTATCACTTAACAATGAAGGGGCTTGTTAAACCACTAAGAAGGAAAGAAAAAACCTCCAAGATGACTCATTGAGGATGGCACAAGCTCAAGGAAGGGCTCTCAAAGATTGCCGCAATGAGCATGTACTAAACTAGACCAAGACATGAAATGCATGCAATTTCACTACTTGTAGCAATTAGATTTCAGATAAGTGGTGAACATCAAAGTTTTAAAGAACTTGTTAGATTTCCAACACAAATTGATTTGTCAAGTTCCATGTTGTGTGCAGAAAGTTGCACCTAATTTACTATAATTGTGCATGAGACTTTGAATATATGTGGTGTTGACACGAATTGTGGATTAAAATGAATGCTATAGAAACATACTTTTATTGAAAGATTACCAATTGATTACAAAGCTAAGACAAAAGGCTTGGGAACCTCACAAATTAAAGATAACCAAAGAAGAAAAGAGAAGACCTCGACAAAAAAGTGCAATGAAGACAATGAAATTCTCTAATAAATCTTTGTCATTAATTTAGAACACAACTACTAGACAACCATCAATGGCTCACAATTAAGTCCCTCGAGTCCATTCTCTCAAGGCCAGATCATTTAGGCCAATCCCTCAAAGTCAAATCCTTAAGACTACTCCATTGAAGCCAGTTTATCGAGACTAGACTCTTGTCAGCATAGATTAAGTTTTTTCAAATAGATGTCTTACAAATGAGATTCAAATTCATCACTTTAAGTTATAACAGATTTGAAGGTTATAAATAAGTATACCATGGCATCAACGACCTAGTTCTTTTCCAATGGTTATAACTGATTTCACCACGTCAACGATAATTGAGCTCTTACTTGATAGTTATAATTAATTTAGCTTTGTTACGAAGAAGCACACATTAGCCTGAGATGATTAAGATGTTATACTTGAATAACAAAATGATAGTTATAATTCTTCACCTTCCTTCTCTAATTGTAAAACAATTCAAATCTAAGTCATATCACTTAAGTCTTCGAAGGATCACCAATCTCTTAATCCTCCTCTTTCTATCCATGTCTCTAATGCTAAGGTCACCACTCTGGGAATACCTAAGCCTCTCTTCCTTGCCTCCTCTACAATACAAGCACCACTTGTCCTTCCAAACTTCCTTCAACGTGTATGCCCCCGACGCCCTATTGTTCCATACTTCATAACTCAAATCCTGCTTTTTTCCTTTTATTAGTCTAGCCAGGATTCAAAGCTCCGCCACCTCATCCATCAAGCCATCCTCCTTTCACTTTGCCCTATTTTGCTCCCATAGAACTTCCCTACAACTCTAATGAAGAGTCTCACTTTTTGTCGACATATGAGTATAACCTGCATATCATGAAAGAGATCTCCTCTCTTTAAAGAAATTATTTCCACTAAATCACATAAACTACAATTATCTCCCTCTATTTTCTTTAATGGCAATTCTAATTCCTCATTTTTTTCTTAGAGAATTCAAAAAAGTGACAAGCCTACATGTTGTTAGTAGATATAATAGATACAAACTTTTCTCTACTCAAATATTTTTCTTCTAGAAATTACCTCTCAAATCCATGTCATCTTTCAATTAGTTCAAAAGAATGCTTATTTCAACTTTTGCTAGTTCTATAAGACCCAAGAACGTCTATAAATCAGTTCTTGACCTAAGCCAACTTGAGAGCAAGTCTCTCCACATTTTTCTCAAGCATTTTAAAAAGCACTCTTAAAGAGGTTGATCACAAGGATTTTTGCCTAACTAGAGCAACCATATCATGTCATTATGACCTGATCACTTTCAAATGTCTTTCATTGCTTCCCTCCAAGATGACTTTAAAAAACTTTGATAAAGAAAAGTTCTTTGCCGCTTTGACTGGTGGCTCAAGAAGAAAGGTAGCATTACCTTTTAAGCACAATGAGCCCAACTTCCAAGCAACAAAAGTTTTTCCATGTCCCTCAAAAAAATGGCTGAGGTAGGCACCACCTTGAGATCCTCAAGTTGCTCATCTTGAGTGTCTCTTGAATCCTCAAAGAGGTCACTATAATCAAGAAAGGCCTATAATAAATGCTAAGGCCTTCTTTAGGAAACAAACAAGTCAAATCCAGCTTCAAATTACATAAACATCACGAACATACCATTTTTTAATGTAGAGTTCTCAAGTCCTTGGTTGAAAAGCTACTGAAATAACACCTCTAAAAGTATCAAACTAAGAAGCCTAAGTCTATTGTTGCTCTCTGGATGGAGAAGCTCAAGAAACCAAACACCAAACTACTCAAGAAGGCCAAGTATTAGCTTTAATGTTTTAAACATAGGCAAAACTTTGGTTAAGGTCTATGCATTATTTTAGAGGAAATCAAGCTTATTTGAAAAAGCATAACCTAAAGTCCCTTGAGAAATCACTAGAGCCTAATGTAATCAAATGGCAGTCCAATAAAACTTCAAAAACTTTTGGCCCAAAAGGTCGAACTCGCCTTAGCCATCCTTATGATGACATTATAGCAATCTTTGCATTGATCACAAACATCAAAGTTCATCAGATGCTCATTGACACTGACAGATCTATGGATCTTTTATTTCTTGATGCCTTAAACAATATGAGTATCAGTCAAAGTCTTCTTCCTTCCATCGAATTCTTAATTAGCTTCTCAAGGGATGCAAACATACCATAAGGGACCATCAAGCTGCCCCTAAACATTGAAAAACTCTAATGATTCAGTGATGAACATGATAGACTTCATGGTTTTAGCTACTTCTCCTATAAGATCATCCTAGATCAACCAATTATGAGTAAGTTTGGGATAGCAATCTCTGTGGTCATATCAAGAAAAACAATATTTATTGCACTATTTCGCTGTAACAACAAAATTTTTGCTCTAATAACCACAATATCATTAACAAATGAGAAAAAAACATAATTGCTTCTCAATTACATATAAGGGCACTAATACAAAAGAACCAAAATTAAAAGATTATTACTGCTATTCCAAGCATGGAATAAACAATGAAAACAGTTCTGGTTTTGAAATGATCCTTTCTAAAACAAAAGCATCCTCTCACTGAAAAAGGAAAACACATGAACACACATGGAGAGTGATTTAAGAAATTGAACCAAAAACTGAAATATATGCCACTAACACTAATTCAAAGAATCCGAAGCTAAAATCAATCAAATAACAAGAGCGCATGATTGAAGACTGTCATCTGTCAGAGTAATCAGCATGACTAACATGCCTACACTAGAACTCCTCCAGAAGATAGTAGCTTCTATGAAATCAACTCAAACAACAGAAAATTTTTGTAGAATGCACTGTGATACTTCATTTAGCAAGAGATTACAGATGATCACTCAGATAAACAATAGAAGATGGTACACGCAGTTGGAAGGACAAAAATATGAACCAAAACAGTTTGTTCCCTTCAAATTCTTCCATCGAGTGACAAAGAAGACATTCACATAATATAAATTAATAGGAACTCGATTACCTGATCGCCCCTGACATCATAGTACCGAAGCACCACATAATTAGTGGCTCTTGAACTCGGGGGTATCACATTGAATGCATTCTGCGCCTGTAAACTCCTCAAATCGATACTGTCAATCGCCCCCAAAATACAAATCAGATTGAAAAAAGTCAAGAATGAGCAGAGTAAGGAGAGATCAAAAGGAAGACCTGGTGCATAAGAAGTACGCCTTGACGGGGATAAACCTGCCCTGCTTGGCCTGCTGAACTTCAAGGAGGTGCTCATCGCAGCTCTCTCCCTCGGATGACGAGTGCTGATGCGACTGCTGGGAATCCTTCGAATCCAATTCTTGGCTTGGAGAGAGAGACGAAAAGTACTGCGCTGGATCAATGGCGAAGGAAAAGAAGAGACTGCGATAATGAAGAGGTCGAAAATGTTGCGTAGAAAGGAGGAGTGAGAAGGCAACTACTGGAATACGTCGGCTGCGAGAGACAGAAGAGAAGGAAGGACGACATGAGGATTGAAAGAAGCGAGCTTTGATCGGGGCAGGAAGAAAGATGGGAGAAGAGCGGGACGATGACAACATCGCCTTGAGATGCTTTTCCAGAGAGCGGGGCCGCCACATTTCCTCGGGATAACACTCGGAAAAAGAATCACTACCACATCGACAAGATTTCAATCACAGGAGTGAGGGAGGGAGGGGAAGAGAGAGAGAGCGAGAGAGGAAGGGAAGGAGAGAGAGAGGGAGGCGGGGGGGCGAGTGGTAGAGAGAGAGAGGAGAGAGGGTGTGGGA
This sequence comes from Vanilla planifolia, assembly GCA_023846275.1. Classification (NCBI taxonomy): domain Eukaryota; kingdom Viridiplantae; phylum Streptophyta; class Magnoliopsida; order Asparagales; family Orchidaceae; genus Vanilla; species Vanilla planifolia. The sequence continues at coordinate 9,187,937 of CM043865.1, read as the reverse complement.
GAGAGAAAGAGAAGCGCTTGCTGCAGCGATAGAAGCAGAGATGGGCATGAAATTACACCGAGAGCCATGCATAATGATTCTGCACTGTTCCTTTGAATTAGTACAATACCTTGGTAAAAAAATAAAAATTTTAGAATCTTATGTGATATTTTATCATAACAAATTTTTAATTATTTTTTGTTTTAATATTATACTTTTTTATTATAAAATTTTTAAATAATTTATCCTTAAATCTATTTTTTAAAATGAAAAAAGATTTTATTATATTTTAAAAGATTTTTAACATTGAAGATTTATTATATTTGAGAGATAGATACCAACACAGTAATTATATTTGAAACCATGCAACCTAAAGAGTCCCAATTGTGAAGGAAATAAGTTAAAGAGCTACAATAAATGTAGGTTTATGGTGATCAGATCAGCTTTTCCCTTTACCATATGTACAACTTTAAGTAAAGATTCACTAATAATTATTAGTAAATTGCATAAAAGATTGTTGTTAAGATCAGATTGTTCTCTATGCTCATTTGATAAAGTTCAAAATTGTCAAAGGTAATTATTGTATAATAGAGAAGCATGTCGTACTATAAATTTTGTAATGTTAACTCATAGATGTCATAATAGAGTCTACATACAAGACAAATTATGAGCAAAATAGGTAGAACATAAAAGGCCTATGATGCCATCTAATAAATAAATCCATTTACTTTTAATATCATATTTCAATAACAATATATCAAATATCTCTAAAATCAAAGTATACATCCTAGTTTCATTAATTTAATTGTGTTACAATTTCATTGTTTTTTAAAAATAGAACACTCTAACAAAGGATTAAGAACAAAGATTTTATATTATTGCTTTGAATTATTGATGCCTTGGTTGAAAAAATGATAATTTTAGGCTCTAATGTGAGATCAAACACAGCAAAACTTATAAGTTATTCTTAACTTTAACAATTTATTTTATTTTCTTGTTAAATTTAAAAAAAATTTGTCCTTAAATCTATTTACTTCTAATATCATATTCCAATAATAATGTATCAAATGTCTCTATAGCCAAATTATGTATTCTAAGTTCATTAAATTTATCAATGTTTTATTGCAATCGTCAAAGCAAAATAAGTTTACATCAATTGTTGAATTAGTACAAAAAAGAACAACGCAACTATTGATGTTCAAAATCATATCTTTTTAATATTAGTTTGTGATGGGATGCAAGATTAAACAAAGAATTAATAGCAATCTAAGTAATATAAGCTAAGCATAGAATGACGAGAGAGAAAGAGAAAACAAAAGAGAAAAAAATATCAAATTTTACATGAAAATCCCTAATATGATGGCAAAAAAGACTATAGTTGCTTAGTGGTTAAAGAATGATTTACATTGCTTTGGCAATATAAGAGTGCCCTAAGACTTTTTAAGGAATGATAGTATCATTGGCTTATTAAAGGCTAAAAGATGGCCTTGAGAATGAAAGAAAGAATGTAGATAAGATAAAAAAAAAATTGATGGCATAACATGATCAATTCACTTTTGATTGTATGAATAGGAGATGTGACAGTCCAATTATACTTCATGTTAAAGTTGTAACACATCATATAGTATAATCTCATGTAACGCATAGTATAATTGTCTTAGTATTTCTACCTTGATTGAAAGAAAAGTTTAAGTTACAATATAAATATATTAACATTATACAAATTTATGTAGTGTACAATACGATTATATGTATATTATATTACAATCCTTTTCAATATAGAGAGCCTAAAGATGAACTAAAGAATATAGTACAATATTTTATTATTATATCAAATAATATTGTATTATTATATCAAATAATATAATCAAGTCAATACACACGAAGAAGCTTATTCTAAACACATCATTCAGTTAGTATGATGTTATTATATCATGTAATAAAATCCTTAATTAATAAGAGAAATGTGATAATTAGATAGTTTAATGGGTTGGATGATCAGTTCATCGGTGAACATGACACGATAAAATCCTTAGATTGAATGATACGATCAAGTTAGAGTTTATGAGTAGCAATTAGTTTGATTAAATTTTAAGAAATTTTTATTTTGTCATTGGAAACTATTTAGAGTTATCAAAGTGCTTACAAATGTTTATGAAAAAGGGTTCAAAGATAGAGAATAAGTTAATGATTAATTAGTAAATCATAGAGAAATATTTTTCTTTAAAGATCATCATTGAAAAAGAAAGAAAGTTAAGGCACACTACTATGAATGTCATGAGTTATGACATTATTACCCTAATTGTCCCAAGATGATAAAGAAAAGAAGAAACATGAAGAAAAATAACTTCAAAAAGGATAAGAAGAAAAAGAAGAAGACCATGATGGCCACATAGAGTGATTCAAAGGAATCTATAACCTCCTTTAAAGCAATTTGGAGAGAAAAGATGAAAAGAAAGTTTTGATTTGTCTTTTAGCAAAACAAGAGTTATCATCAACTAATGACAAAATTGATCAAGGAGAAATTAAATGCTTCATGGTACATCATCATAACTCGTCTAAGAGTGAAGATAATGATATAAGTTGACTCTCCTATAAAGAATTAGAGACTAATTTGATTGAATTAATTGATACTTTTAAAGTATTTTCTAACAAATATAAGAATTTGAAAAAAAACATAATGAATATCTTAGCTTATATGAAGATTTAAATGAAAAGATTTCAAGATATTTTTATCCTTTACATCAAATTAAAGATGAACTTTCCAAAACTATTAATTTGAATGTAAATGATAAAATCATTTCTTGTCAATTTAAGAAGTTGTATTCAAAGTTTTATACATCTCATCAAATGCATAAGAACATTCATTTAAAAATTGTAGATCTATGCATGCCAAAAATTCTTCTATATCATCTTCTACTTGTAATTATTATTTGAGGAAGGAATAAATTTCTAAAGATTATAAAATTAGATCGAACATTTATTCTAAATATCCTACTTCTTTTTGTGTTAAAAAAGAATAATCATAATATATCTAAGAAAAATTAAATCACTTTGTTGGACCCAAATCCATTTGGGTTCAAAATTAAAAATTTTAAATTGTTAATACTTGTGTGCATGCTTTCCTTATTCCATCATAAAAGGAGAGAAATCCATTAAGAAGCATGTTGAGTAGATTTAATATTTTTCTTAGTATGTTTAATTATTTTGCTAAATTCATATATGCATGGAGATAAGAGGAGAAACACAAGTGGTATTATCTATAAATTCTATCAGTGGCTTAATAACACATTATGTTTTGTTTAACTCAGACAAATGTATTGTTTTTGAAACCATGGTCCTTTATTTGTTGAATCTCTTACAAGAAATGTTTGTTAAAGAATTTTAATCTTATTTAAGACATAGTTTTATCATTTAATACATAACAAAAAAGGGAAAAAGAAGTGTGAAATGAAAAATATTTCAAGCATCTCTATCTTTATTTAATATTTTTTTTAAAGATCATACATTATGGGAGAATATAAATTTAGGGAAAGAATTTATGTACTCATATAACTTTTTATTTTGGTATTATTTAATAATTTTATTATCATCACAAGAAAGATTATTAAACCATTAGTTCAATGATAACATAATTTTTTTATTATATTATTAATATTTTTTAAGTATTTTTAGATCATAAATTTTAATATTAAATTGGTGAACCAATTGAAAAAATATGGTCCTAACTCGAGGATTCATAATGGCATTTGGTGTAAATTATAATTATCACCAAGAAAACACAAAGCTTGAGCATACTTTAAGAAATTTTTATATTAACTTCTTATATTGGTATTGGCTTATAAATGTATAATAATATAGCTAAGGTATAGAAAAATAATAAAGAATTGGGTTTATTTGACGAAAGCTATTCATAACAAATTTTTAACACATCTCATCACTTAGGCATATATTATTATAAATATATATATGGCTTAATAGTGATTGAAATTTAGTTTCCATTAGAATGTCATTGTTAATATTCATAGAAAACAAAATCATAAGTTTATGCAAAATTATTCATATAATATAGTAAACGTAACATATCATATTATATGATTAGTTCATATGTGCTTCTATAATGAATGACAAGACAGCTCAATTGTGCTTAGTGCTAAAGTCATAGCACTTCATATAGTATAGTTGCACTTATCATGCGATATAATTACTTTTATGTTTCACTTAGATCAAAGTAAAAGTTTAACTTATGACACTAATGTGTGCATGTACTACAATTATATCTATTATATAATATGATTTTTTTAAAAACTAGAAAGTCCATTTTTTGAAGTTGAACCTCAATAATATTAAATAATATGATATCATTATATTAGATAATTGATTTGTTTGTGACATGTTCTTGCCCCAAACCCTCATCAATAAATCTTTATTTTGGAATAATAATAGCAAAAGTAGAAACATGATAATGTTTCTATTAAGCTGTGAAAGTGATACAAATTCTATTAAGGAAAACATTTAAAAACTTTGCAAAAGTGATATACACAACTCATGAAAACATTATATTTTTCACATTTCCTTTTAAAAGCAATAGATAACAAATCTTTTACATATTTTTATATTACTCGAGTGTAATAAACATAGTAATCACCATGTAATAATATTTTTTTAATTCTCATTTCATCTCAATAGCATTATATGATAATTCTATTTTGAACTTAAAAGTATTGGCCAAAATTGATATTATCTCAATAGTAAAAACATATAATATAATATAAAACAAATAATCTTTGAACAATTATATATATGATTTATATTAATAATAATATAAATTAGTAAAAAAATATGTTATTTTTTATCTTTGGATTAATTTGAAACCTAATTTTATCTTTAAGAAATCATATAAATTTTTTTAAACCTTTTTAATTATTTATATATCTTGAATATTTTATTTTAAAAAACCTAATGATATCACTTTAGCAATACTTCTAGAGACATGTTAGAAGACATGTTATTTTGGATAATAAAGTTACTTTCAAAAGCATGTTATTTTAGATAATAAAATACTTACTTTTAAATACATATTATTTTGAATAGTACATTGGCCTTTATAAATAATCATTGATACTTCTTATATTACATAATTTTGTTATATTTTTTCTAATTTAATTATATCTATATTTTGTTAAACATCTTTTTATTTTTTAACACATAGAATGATAAATATTTAGCATATCATTAAAATAACATAATGTCATCATTCTTTAATAAATCATATATCAAATCATAATTGAAACATGTTATTACAAATGATATATAACAAACATCTTTTAATTAATATTTTATATATTATTTGAGACTTTTAATGTAGTATTACATAATATATCAAATCAAATATATTATGTATAAGTTTTACCTATATTTTATTTTTCTTTTTTAGTGGTCATACCAAGGCTTTGATCTTTTTATAATCCTTCTTTGAACTTCTTAGATTATATTTGATCATAGACAAACCAATATAGTTTCTTTTTTAAATCACTTGGATGCATTTTCACTTTTACTCTTATTAGCTTTGGCTCAGTATTGAACTTTTTAATTTCACTAAAAGTTTTTCTAAGTATAGTGACTCTTTCATATCTATTAAGAAATATATTCATACTACTAATAGTTCAACTTCTTTAAATGACCATAGTTCTTTAATATAGTGACTCTTTGCTTTCTTTCTAACTTAATTATGATGGTATCTTATCAATTGATCTCTCCTACAACATAAATCTAATTATTCATCTTTTGGGTTTTAAATTCATTTTAAATTCTACTAATCATACATATGTGATAATTAATTATTTATTGTATCATTTTTAACTTAACCTAAACCTATCTTAAGTTCTTTATATAGTACTATTACAATATCATTATCGTACACATATGATACTCATTTTCATCTTATGTTATATGAATGATTTTTCTCATACATTACTATATTTGATTTGATTGCACTTATATGATACTTATATTTATATTATATGTTTAATTAAATCTCATATTATCTATACTTATTAATACAAATCATATTGATACAATCTACTACTCATATACATAATCAATTTTTACTCAGCTTAGGATTCACCCAACCTCACACTTATATAATTATCCTTATCATATTATATAATAAATCTCCTTACAATATATTTTAAAGATTCTTGTGCACTACATTTTTAAGTGATTATACTTATACATTAATGTTTATTATATTATACAATTTGTCTGTCTATTACTTAAGCCATTAAGTTTGGTTAATTTTTTTTTTCTCAACTGATCATATTTGTATATTATTTATTTTCATATTATATAATATTATATTATTTATATCAATCATTTGTTTTTATGTATTAATAATCTTATATGATAGACTAGTCATCCTTGTATGATCCTTATCTTATTTTTTTATTAACATTTTTTATAAGTTTATTCTCTATTTTATTTGATCATTTTGTATGTTATCCTTTGCTTGCACTATATATTACAATCCTTCTTTACTTAACCTATGTGATTCATCCATCCTATAGCACTAATGTACTACTTATACTCTATCATGCTAATATGATTTTATTACTAAATTTATTTACATTATCTTATCTTATGAACTTATTTATATTACTCCATAACTTAATTTTTGTTACTTGATATTACTATAAGCTACACCTTTATTATATTATACATTTAAATTACTTATTTCTTAACCTGTCAGACTAATCTAATATATATAGGCAATTCAACCATTTATCATAACATCGTATAGCTATGATGGTCATTATCATACCATATAATTCCATATAATTTTCTCTTATTATTTTATCATATTGCACGATGTTCTATATCGTATTAGGTAAAGTTCTTTGATAAGCTGTTTTCTCACTCTTGTGTATATCATACTATATAATCTATTATAATTTGTATTGTATGATCATTTTTTAGAAATTTTTTATTATTCTATCGATTATTTTTTTAATCAAAATCATAATTATTTAATTACTTTTAATTATTCTTTCCTTTTTATCATCATTAATAATTCTCTAATATTATAATTTTTTATATCTTTTTATTTGTATTTATTAAATTATATGTCCTCACTTTTAAGATATTAAAATAGATATTTTATATTTGTGACCCATTATAACCCATAATAAAATAAAATTTTCATAAATTAAATAAAATATAAATATGATCTATTAGATCAACTTAATTTTCATTTTGATATAGTCTATCCTACCCTCAATAACAAACCTTTATTAGCCTATTAAAAAGATGGATTTGCTCATCTCCTTTGCAATCTTCTTTGAGTTAGGATTAGTTGCTCCCATTTGATTTCTTTGAACTAGGTGTATGGGATGGCACCATATTGCCCCCTCAATTGGTCTACTTTAGCCTCAAATAGCACAACCTTCTTTTAACAAAAAATAATTTATTTCTCCAAACTCTTCTTAGAATCTCTTAAATGTGAGTTCTCATCATACTAGACTCACATGACCTTTTAATTTTTGTAAGTGTACATTTAGAAGCTTGTAAGAAACCAAGTAATATTGATAATCTTTAAGTCTCGAGCCACTTGAGGAAACTCCTTGAGGTCTTGTTTCAATGTGTTTTTTAGAACATCACAAATGATAATATAAGATTCAAAAAATCTATTATTGGTACAATCAACACACATAATGTGTAATTATCATTATCTAATATCAAATTCACCTCCCCTTGTTGTAGCTAGAAGCCTCTCGAGGGGCTTAAATGCCTTCTATCACAAGTTGACCGTCCATCATATTAATCCTTATGTCTTTCTTAGTGTGGGATATATTAGCCACCAATTCAGCTTTATGGGAAGCATCTAAACTTCTTCCCCTTCTCTTTTTCTTCTTGTAATATATTGGCATTTTGAAGGCTTATATGATTGCTATATTGGAAGGTATTTATCCTCTTTTGAAGTAATCAAAGGGATGTTCTCCCTCTTGCCACCAATATCAAAGAAAATGATAAAGAAAAAATGTCATTGAAATCTAAAGACATGTTGGCTACATTCTTAACAATGTTTGTCTTATAAGATGTCACTTCTATATAGCTACTCTTGTCCCAATTAGATAGGGAAGAAGATTATTCTTTTAGAAGTTGAGACAGCTTTCCAAGGGCATTAGATAACAAACCCTCTTTTGCAACTTTCAACATTAGTTATAGATCATGCATAATCACCATTTTATTTTTCAAAACATCCTCAATTCTAATATCAACCCTCTTATGTTTAAGATATTCAACCAATTTCATGAAAAACCTATCCAAAATGCTTAGCATAATATTTAATCAACTCTTATCAAATATTTGTTTTTACTCCAAAAGTAAAATAAGTTAATAAGTACTTTAAGTCATACCCATCTTGATTTAAGAAGGATGATACATTATCATATTAAATATGTGATTATATTTTCAAATTTCAAGAAATTACATATTATTTCCCCCACTAATTAATGTTTTTAAAAAAAACATTATAGATTACTTTTTATTATAATATAAATAATAATGTGAAAAGTTTATAAACCTAATAAAGATGAAAAAATCAAAGACTAAATTTTTGTTATTAAGTTAAAGTATAGCCTAATGACATTCATCAATATTAAATACTTAAAACCTCTATAACTCAAGCTATTAAATGCCAAATTCACAATATTTAGTTATTTGAGATCAACTTTGCAAATACATAACTTTCAAGTCCAAATTCTTTGTGCAAGAACAATTATAAATGATATAGTCATGTTAATAAAGGCAACACATGCACTTGTCTTATGCATTTAAATTATTGTCAATATGATAATTGCAATTCCTCTATGTTGTGATATTTATATGCATTATTCATATAGTCAATTATAAATAAATTCTCCAAGAGTCAATTGAGTGACAAAAATTAATTGTTTTTTATGAGATCAATTCTCTTTTTTAGAGAAATTTTTAGGTTTTTCTTTGTTGTTTTTTTTTCCTTTTTTTTTTTTTTTTTGTCATTATCAACTCATGATAATCCAAACTTTATTTTTCCTATTACGTGAATCTCTTTCTTAAACTCTTAATTAAATGACTTTTTTTTATCATAAAATTCAAATATCCGATATTTTAGAAAACAAAAATATATATATATAAAAACAATTTGATAAACTCTCGATATTTTTTAGATATAGCTTTTCACGCCCGTGAAGAGGAAAACAGCAGCAAAGGAGAATTCTCTGATTGCAGGAAGTGTCCGAGAGACAACAGGCGTTAGGAGGATAAAGCATCACGATATGGAAATGTATTACAAAAACGATCGGCTCTACGGTTTTGTTCATTTGTCGATCTGTCCAAGCTTTCCAAGCCCATTGCAGCGAGGACAAACAATCTGAGGGAGGTCCTTCCGAGCGGCATTCGCTCGAAGTGATGCACCCGCCTCCCTCACGAACCCTGCTCCATCGCATTCTGGACATCTGCACACACAAATTGAATAATACAGAGATTGCTACGTAACAAAATAGCTCTGCAATCGAACTGCGATCTCATTTACTTATCCTTGCGGAAGAACAATATGGGAAACGCCGTCCCAATGAGTGCCACCGCCGCAGCGCCGGCGAACAGATACCCGTTGCTGTCGGCCGACACGTCCCCAACGGCTGATACGCTCACATCCCTGGAGAAGGATCCACCGAAGAATGTTGGCCGGGGAGACCGCCTCGCCACCGCCGAGTTCGGGAAGGCGTAACATCGCACGGGGGCGGGGGGAACGAGAATCTGGAGGGGAGTGGTGGTGAAAGCCATTTGTGGAGATGACAGAATCCGATTTTGGCCTGTGGTATTTCATCTTATATTAGCCATTGGATGTTATTTAGCAAGGATAAGATTAGGGATAAGATTAGGCTCCGCTCAGAAGAACCAAATTATTTGCCCGATTTATTTTTTTAAAAATATTTTGTGAAATTTAATATTTCAAAACATTTTTTGAATATAAAAAACATTTTTTTAAACGCCTATCAAATTTCCTTTTTTTTTTTTTTCTATAGTGAAATAAATTCTACAAGTAACAAATAAAGACCAACAACTACCTTTCTCTAGAAGTAAAGTTTCCCCAACGTGCTCTTTTTCCATGCAGTTGCTTGGCAATAGTTGAACTTCTTTTAAAGCAGCTTCCAGGAAATTGCTATTAAAGACTAGTAAAGCACTATTTCGACAGCTTTGAAAAAGTACATTTCCTCTTGCCTCTCCATGACGTTGTTATGATATGATAGGTGCATGAGATTACTTCTCCCAACTCTGTGGACCATGCCACCGCACCAAAAATCCCTGAAAGCTGGAGTTCCATTATTATTGAGGCTTATCCTGAGGACAACTTAATATCACAGTCCTTTATTCTTTTCAATACAGGAATCTGTTTGCTTTACTCTTTTATTCTTGTCAAAGCTTTTATTGCTGCAGCTCTTTCGCACAACCAAAGCTTCTCCTACAAACAATTCATGGGATTAACATAAAAAATACCAGTAAAAACCAGGGGGATTTAATGTAGAAGCCATGTTTGGTTGGTCAGCACCACTAATCTGCTAGTAAACATATTGTTTGGTTGGTCAGCCATTTTCTAAAATCTACCAAACAGGGCTTGAATTTCTTTCTCCCCCGGTTAACTAGTTTATATGGGATTTCAGTGTATACTTTAAGACATTTATCGATCTAACCCAGGAAAGAAGAGTAGTCTAATATGGAGTTACTCTAGCCAGTGAAACAAGAACGAATATAAATGATAACAGTAAGCTGGATGACTCCGTTGAAGAAGCAAGCATATGATGATGGCCAAATATCTTACCCTGAGGTCTTCGATACGCTTTCACAAGAAGGAATCAATTCAGTCAAGGTATGGTGCTTTCTCATACGAAGAAACTGCATACAAGAAGTGAGAATATACTCTATTCAAATAATATGTTGATGATAACAATGAGGAGAGCTATGTTTATATCTTTGCTGGAGGATTTCACAATACATTTTTTAAAATTGATAGACAAATATTGAGGATAACATCATTCTTGCCCCCACAGAACTGTAACATCTGATTTAGGCATCTCACAATAAAACATAGGCAGGTATGAGGCGAATCAGTTCATTTCTTGACTATCTTAATTTCTACTTTTTGCCCTACCAAGATTCAACATGCCTTCAGAGAGATTAAAGCCATTGAGTGCTCTTTAATTTTTAAGTGGTTCTTAATAAGTGAATTCAAAATAATGTGATGTGTCCCTCTCAATGGTACAACTATCTTGTGACCATAATGCAACACACTTGAAACATAATTGGTATAAGAACCACTTAAATGAGATGAATAACCTCTGACAAGTTGCACTTGCCTAAATGAGAACTTCCCATGTCTTTTGTTTGCACGCAGATGGAACAGGAGTAATTGCACAATAAACAAATGAATAGGACAAGCAAAAAAGTTTCTTGAATTGAGATAACTCTATCTGTTAGTATTAATTTCATACTTTCTGTCAAATCAGCTCCCACTGTACTGCAGCCATTCTCACACAGGATAGATTATAAACTCAACTCAATTCATTCCAAACCATAACCAACCAAAATATCACCTAAATCCCATCATTCAGTACACTTTCTGAGGCATAAATGCATAATGAATTAAGTTCAATCATTCCTAACATACCCATGTGCACAAATGTTTGTAAGCCAATGTAAGGAAGCATTTTGATCATGACATGTGCTGCAAAGAACCTCGCCACCCTAAAGCACCCGTTACAAAACAAATCACATCATGAATTCCATAGAAATAAAAGGATGACAGATCAAGCCAAACATAACCGATTTATTTGCATAACAATGCAATGCACTAGATGTTCCGTAAAAATCTGTTGAAAGGTTTGCTTACACACACATCATCAGAGAGTACCACTAGATGGAAAAACAACCAGAAAACAACAGCTGTGCATTCCTGGTTTTCAGAGCTCTCCCAAGGAAATGTGGCGGCTTTTATTCACAAGGGAACCGATTCCCCTCCCAAAAGACGATAGAAAAGCCCCTTCCAACCCTTCTAATGGAGATGAAAAGAAGGTGGTGGTCCATTGTAGTTCAGAAAGAAGCAAGCAAAGATAAGTCCTCTCTCAGAAAGGAAGGGAAGGCGCTGCATGCATTTAATGAAAAAAAAAAAAAAAAAAACTAACATTCATGACAAATTTAATCCATTAAAACGAATCATTTGCATCAACATATTTCACAATTAGTCTAACATAGCAGGTGTTCCATCTAACTGTGACCACTCCAAATTTTAGACAGAAACATCTAATATGCAACAGCAGTAATTCAGCATCCTATTTCAATCACACTTCTATAATAGTTTGGAGTCGGGAACAAACCTGTGCATATAAGAATGTCCCATCATTCTTTTGCTTGGATTACATTGTAACAATCAGGGATAGGGATTCCCACAACCGTTGAGATTTTAATGAGATCATTGATATGCCAACATCAGCCATTGCAATTGCATCCAATTCTCGACCAATGTTCAACCAACTAAAACAATAGATAGGAAACACGTTTTGGATGAAACCATATATGCATTAGGATGCCAAATTAACTAATTTCATAGCAAGCAACCAATAAAAACATATAAACCAACAAAAGCTTACAACACTTTGTAGATAATTTCTATATACATTGGCTTCGTAAAGAGAAACAGCAAGTGTTCTTCCACTTCTACTCAATAATTTTTCTTCCCAAAGCAGAGATGGAGCCAATAAGCAGTTATGACCTAGTTGTTGGTTATAGTTCTCCAGGATCCAGATGGCTCATGAAATGTTTTTCTTTTAAAAATACAAATAACTCTAATGTCTTCTAAATGAAGAAGCGCCAACCCTAAGGATCCTGCTTCTCCTATTGCTTTCAGAAGATGATGTCCCAGAGTCAGCACTAGAGGAAGTTCTCCGTCTCCTAAAGAATGAAAAGAAATTGCGGACCACACGGCCAATTGTTCCACTTTCCTGAGATCTGCTGCCTCGTGACGTCCAAGAAATTCTCCTTGGAGCTCCGCCAGAGTTGAAGCCGCCATCCATCTCAGTGTAAACAACTGGAAGTTGGCGCTCGCCAGCCCTCAACCCGCCAGAGAACCTCCCAACTGCGAAACCACCACCAGGAAGCCTCCATATGGTAAGGCCCACAGTCTCATCCTCGCTACCCATGGTGCTTCGGCCTTCTACTCCCGATTCACTACGACCCCTTGCCTCGGTAGGCAACTCATGCCGGCACACTGGACATGAATTTCGAAGGGATAGCCATGGTAAGATGCAATCTTGATGGTAGATATGCTTGCAGGGCATCTCCCTTGCTTCTACACCGAGCTCAAATGCTTCCATACACACGGCACAATGGTAATCCATTCTGATGTGTGAGTCAGCGATCTCAATAGTAGGCATCGACTCGATTGCAACCTTGGATGCCGGTGGGTGCTCAAGACCACGACCAGTGAGACCATTGATCTCGATCTGGGATAGCTGATCGAGAAGCCGTTCAAATCCTGATCCCATCAGAAACTCGGACATACTTGGTGGCAGCGGGCGAAGACCAGAACCCGCCCCATCATCGTAATAGAGCTCAAAACTGCTGCTTGGTGGGCCATCAACGTCACGGCCCCCGCCCCCATCTGCAGGGCCACGGAGGACGATGACAGGGTTGAAGGAGGAACGATCTCCAGCGCCAGCGCGTCGATGGCGACGGATCCAGAGTTCGGGCTGGGTTCCCGGTGAGGCATCTGAAGCACCAGGTAGGTATCGTCGGGCAAGCCGTGGCGAGGTTTCAACCTCCTCGACGAAGCCGCCGTCGCAGTCCGGACAGACGATCGCGTCGTTCGGCCATACCCTGACGAAGCGACTGCAGCGGTAACACCAGTAGGAAGAAGCCCTCGCCGTCGCCGTCGCCATCGCCGGAGATGAAGACATAAATATCAAAGAGCCAATCGGAGATATCGTGAACGGCGAGATCTGAAGAGCTTCAATAGCGCCACAAGGAATCAAATAATACAATGTTTGAAAAGACACCCTAAAACACGAACAGAAGAAAGGGGAAAAACCGGGCAACGTGCGATGGGCAATGAGGACCGAGCGGAGCCAATGGGTTTATAAACGATTGACGAATGGAAGCGCGTCTTCAAGCAAGCGTGATTCCTACGCAACGGCGAATTTTACTGCGGTAACATGCCATGCGGGTTACTGTTCACATTCTATATTGTTTTTCTGTTGACATGTCTAAAATACCCCTCAAAGTTGCAGTATTTTCATAATTATTAAATAAATAGTTCGTGCTTTTTTGGCTTACCCCGCTGTCCAACACGTTTCAAGGACTCTCCAGGCTGGCATGGTTAAGGACAATTCTACGAAGGTGGGAATACGTTTCCAAGCAAAAAAAGGGAGTGGTCATTCTGGTGAAACTCCGATAGGGTTAGTCATACTTGTTATATTGATTTGACTTAATTGATTTTAAAATCAAGATCCAACTCTAACTTCAAAGGACCCAACTCAGATCCAATTAAAAATTTTGAGTCAAATTCAATTCAGATTTGAATTTATTATAATAAACAAAATTATGTATGATTGCTACAATTATATATATTTGTTTTTCTATTAATTATTTAATTTTTAATATGATAGCTTTTAAATTCTTAAATCTTTGTATCATTAATTTATTGATAATAAAATTATTATATTATTTATTAATAATTTTTAAAATATTTTTATATCCTATATATCAAGATTAAATAAATTAATCATGTTGATAAGAGTTTAATGATAGTGTGTATAGTATAAATAATAATTAATATCAAAAGAAACATAATATTGAGCAAGACAAAGAAAAACCCTTTATTGAATTATCTTTATTAGTTTTAGAATGTAAGTCGATAACAATTTGTCTTAAAAACACTATTATTTAATGAGTTTTTTTTTATTATAAGAGTTAAATATTTTTCAATCAATGAGATATTGAGTATAAGAGTTAAATATTTTTCAAAATCATTCATGAACATTTTTATAGATTAGTTTTAAGACATGCATGCCATTCAAGTTTTATTACAAAAAAATTTGTCTTAGAATACTGCAAAGTTAATATGTCGTATTATTTAGTGAAACTCAACTAAGTAGAACTTAGAATTAAAATAAAGCAAGTGAAGTTTGCATAATGTATACTTACAATACTTGTACGATGATCTCATTATATAATATGATAGGTATTCTTTTGGATTAGATAAAGAGTAAATCAACAATAGTTATAGGCTAAGTTGCTTAATTCATATAAGTATGATACCATATCGTTAATTATGATTATCGTTTCCTTAGAGGTGTTAGTGTACAAAATTTGTGCATTTCATATAGTATGGTAGACCTATTGTACTTGTATAATCGATTCGTTAATAAAATCAAACATGATGATCGTCTAAGGTAATCGCACCCCACCTATTCATTAACACTTAATACCTATCTCTTTAAGAATATTTGAGAAATAAATAAAATCGACACATTAAGAGGACATAAAAAAGTTTACTCATAACAAGAATGACAATTAATTACTCTTGTAATTTTCTTATAATTCGAAATTTTGGCTCCCATGAGATTCGAATTTCAGAAAACAAATGGATAAAACCTCTCCTAAAAATTATTAGTTATATATATATATATATATATATATATATATATATATATATATATATATATATATATATATATATATATATATATATATATATATATATATATATATATATATATAATTGACTTATCAACTATACATCAATAATTAATTTATATTCAAGAAATATATAATTAATGAGATATAATATCACTACGAGAAAACCATCAACACCACAATAAAATACTATATAATCATAGTAAAACTACATTCCACAAAAGAGAAACCATATCATAATCTCTGAAAACTCATATATATAAGATATATATAATAAAATCTATAACATTACCATTATCTACAAGTAACTTGTTTATAGTTCTTAATAAATATTTTATATCTTTAAATATTTTTAAATATCTCTAATTAATGTGTACATATGTTATGTCCTATTGTATAAGAGAGTACGTATAAAGACTTAACAAATAAATTGATATAAAAATAAATATGAAATAAAATACACCTGATCTTAAGTATTATGATAATATACATGATATCAAGAAAAGGATAAATCATGTCTCTACAACTCTGTAAGAATATAACAAAAAATTTCAAATACAATACAAATATATTATAACCTTTAATATTTAAATCATAATGATTTTTATATCTTCTTTTGTTTACTTACAAATTTTTTTATAAATACTTATTTGTAAACTTGTTTATTAAATTAATTTGATCTTAGTTTTTCTTGTTCTTTATTTAACCTTTTCTTTTAGATTAAGATCTTTATTTCTATAAATAGCTCTTATCCTCAACATCTGAGTCTCGTATTTTTGACATCTTATTATATCTACTACCAGATCACATAGCAAGTAATGGCTACAAAAATCACATAATAAATGATATGTAGATATCAATCACTAGATCATATAATAAGCAATGGCTACTAAATCATCCACCAAGTGGTATCTCCTAAATATGCATGAGGAAACTCAATCATTAAGTTTTGATACCAATGGTATAAATACTATTAATTCACACAGTATATGTAAACATCATCATTGTAGATCTCAGCCATCATATCACATAACAAGAGATAGTTGTCAAATCATATAGCAAGCGATAGCTCTTAAAAACATGATAAGTAGCCCAATCATTGGGGCTTGATTCTAGTGGTATGAATACCTCTAAATCACACAGTAAGGGATATGTAGTTATATCACATAAGCAAGCATCAAATATATATATATATATCATTATAAATCTCAACTACAAGATCACATAGTGAGCGATAACCTTCAAATCACATAATAAATAGCAATTCTTGATTACACAAGTAGCTCAATCATCAAGGTTTGATACTAATGGTATAAATACTACCATATCATATAATAAGTGGTAGCTATTAGAATACACACTAAGAGATAATATGAAATAAGGTCATAAGAAAAACATATTTTTTAATATTACTTATTTTTTATAAGATATTGGGCTTAAAACTAAAATTCTTCTATTTATTTTTTTCTTTGTTTTTAACATACCACAAAAAGAATTTTATTTATAAACTAATTATTTTTAGTTTTGAATATATATATATAATATTTTATTATAAGCATATAATAAGACACCAAGTCTATTATGTAATATTAATCATAAATAAATATAAATACTTACATATATTATGCTATATTATTCATATCAAATTATATAATATATAAGGTTATTAAAAAATGATAATTTATATCACAAAATCTTAATATAATAATTATATAAAGAATTTATTATTTGTATCATAATTTTATTAAGTTTGTCTGCATAGATATTTATCTTGACATTAATTTTCTATTTTTTTTGTTGAGTCATGACTAATTATTACAAATCTCCTCCATGATAGTTTACAAAAGCTTTAAATTGATTTGATAAATTCTATCATATTTTTATGTTAATTCTATCTTATGATTGCTAAAATTTCTACATAGAATAACTACATGGAAATAAAAAATTATATGTTTATCTTTTTTTATTATTGTAATTTGTAATGAGAGTGCTTGAGCATTCTTCGCTTATCCTTCAAAAACATAACTCTACATATTCACTTTTTTGTTTCTTATTCTCGACCACAATAATAATTCCTACAGTAAATGTATAATCAGGCTTGACCAAACCATTTTTAAGTGTCTTGTTCCCATCATCATGATTGCCTTAACCAATCCTTCAATTGCATCAAAGGGATTCACTATCTTCACCAAAGATGCTTGAATCTAGTGAGCACCCACGATCCCTTCATACATCATGGTTCAATTAGGTTAAAAATCATCATTTATTAATATAGAAATCAAGGAAACAAAAAAGCTTGAAATACTTAAACAAATAACCAATTTCAATTTAAGAGTTATTATCATCATCAAAGATCACAACATCCATCATTTTCCTTTGTCTTTTTTATTTGTATAGCTAAATGAATGGAAGTTTCAATTGATTAGGTCATCAAAATTTTCTTGACATTATTTCCATCTTTTCTCTCTTGAATTAGCTTGGCAATTCCTTCGTGAAGCATTTCCCGAAGGAGGCTAAGCATCAAGTTGGTGAGATGAGAGAAATTAAGGTATAAAAGAGAGAGAATAAGACTTTTTTTCTTAATAATAGTAATAATAAAAATATTTAAATGATTAATTATTTTAAAATTTATATTTCTTTTTTTGATAATTTGTGAAAATTTTAAATTATTTTAAAAAATTTTCAATAAATATATCATTGGATTTCTCATGATATGTTATTTCTCAAAATGTATTCACAATCAAATTCTTAGGTACTTTATGGGACATATTTTTGAGGTAAATTATATTATATCATTTTTTTAAAGAAATTCTGAAATTAGTATTCAGGTTAATAATAACATTATAATAATAAAAGTCATAAAGGTAATATTGATATGATATACAATTTGTATTATCACATGAGGCCAATATATATTTCATATATGTAGTCTTTATAGAAGTACTTATAACCGAGATAGACCGTGTATGAGTTGAGTTTTATTGTACTAGTATGACATCACTTTTGTTCATGTACGATATATTTTTCTAGGGAGGTATGGTTTGGGACTTAAGCATTCATTGAGATATTTTCTCTTAGTATATGCATAATTCATATAAATTATAGATATGATCCTTTATATAGAGAGAGGGTATTATCCAAGAAATTCTTTATGCTAATTTTTTCTAAATTAGACAAGAAAAACTTAAGAGCTAAAAAATTAGACCCAAAAAGTTATATTATTCATAGTGTGTGATGGGCTCATCTTATAAGCATGATAATTTGTTGGCAAAATAATGAACTAGTCATACTTTCCTGATAAGTTGGATGATCTATATATAGAGTCATCTTATGTGTAAGATTCATTTATTAAATAGTATGATTAATTCAAGAATAGAGAGTAACAACTATTTAACTAATTTTTAAGAAAGTAAATTATAGTTGTTTGGGATTGTTTAGAGTTGTTAGAGAACAACTATTTAACATATTCGAGTAATTTTACTAGCAATCTTAAGCTCTTGTTTGTTTATGCATTCATGTTTGTTGTGTGTGTTAGCTTAAACACTTTTTTTTACTTTCTTTTTACCTTAGATGAACATTATAATGGTAAAACCATTTATATTACATCTCAAGCAACAATCGAATATTTTTTGGTTGATTGTGAACATGAATTTTACTCTCTTTTAGGGTTTTTCCTATCACAATTTGGTGGTGCATATAATATTGTTTATCTTCTCCATCTCTTTTTGTAATTCACTAATCCAAAATGAAATATTTGTGTACAAATTCACCAGATTAGTACTCAAGCATTTATTAAAAACCACCTTTAAAGTTAGCAATCTCGAAACACCAAGTTTAGATCATGGCTGATAAAACATCATAATTACGATAAAGCATTAGTATAATAAATAATAATAAAATAATAAGATTTAGAATTAACGAAAAATAAGCTATCGCCCTTCATTCCGTATTCGTTATTTTGTGGGTGCAAGGAGAGATCAAGGGTGAAAATAGCAGCTAAATAAGCCCAAAAAAGCGAATCAGAATCAAAATTTACTGGGCTGTGAACTCCACGTGGCCATTTATAGATCAGTGCATCGAATGTTTTAATTAATATATTAATTAGTATCCATAAAAGTATTCGCTGTTCTAATCTTCTTTCTTTGCTTTCTCGTCAAAATATCTTCTCCTCCACTCTCAACGATGATCTGCCCATGCGGCTTTCTTGACTTTCGAAACCCTTGCTAGTAACTTGCAGCGTCAGTGAGGATTACTGATTCGTCAAAGCGCTTTCCTTTTCGAAGAATCTTGTCGCTGAAACTTATCCCGAACGCCGATGATGGGAGATGAAGCTGTCAGGAGCGATGACAAACAGCTCACCTCCTTTGAGGCGGCTAGATCAGGAGGAGGAAAGGATGGAATGGTCGCCGATTGGGAAGCTGGGCTTCCTGGTGGAGACGACCTTACACCACTTTCCGTTGCCTTGATCTCGCCGGAGCTTGCCTCGGCCTTCTGCATCCCGACTGCCGATCCAAAAACAATGTTCGATGTCCAAAGCGCTTCCCTGAATACTTTTTCCAATATCACCCGTCGTCAAAGCCTCTTCTCTTCATCCACTTTAGATGCTCGTTTCAAACACATCTCCACCGCAGTTTCTGCCCCCGACGACGAAGATTACCCAATCGTTCTCGAGGGGGGAGATCCCGATGGCTCTCCTCTAGCGGAAAACTTAGTCAAAGAAGTCTGTCTGCCAGAAATTGGCAATGTGGAGGCAGCAGACTTATCTGCAACCGAAAACGAGAACGCCATGGACGACCAACGTGCATTGAAACGACCACGGTTGGTGTGGTCGCCACAGCTTCACAAGAGGTTCGTGGATGTGGTCGGTCACCTCGGCATCACGAATGCGGTGCCCAAAATGATTATGCAGCTGATGAACGTGGAGGGGTTAACCAGGGAGAATGTGGCGAGCCATCTCCAAAAATACAGGCTTTACCTCAAGAGGATGCAGGGACCGTCCTATGAGGCCCCTTATTCCTCAGATCATCTATTTGCATCGACGCAGAGGATCCATGAACCACTGCAGCAGCAATTTCGGTTGTTGCCTTACAGTGTGCCGGGGATAATCCCAGTGCCATTGTGCCGCATGCCTGTTAACCATGTCCACGAAGCGATTACATTCGATAATTATCAGAGTGGCACTGCCCATCGTGGCTTTGATACTCATCATCCTTATGGCCCGAATGATATGAAAGGTTGTGGCAAGTTAGGATCGAATGTTTCTTACCCGCATATATTGCACAATGATTAATGAAAACAGCAGAGAATAAGTAGAAACCTTGAAGAATGTGACAACTTGCTGGCTTCATTGATGGATCATGCTTTAATGAGCTTTTGCCTTGACATTATACGTTAGATGTTATGATTGATAGCATTGCTGCCTTAAGAACATGTCTCTCTTCTTTCTGAAAATAATTTTTATTTTTCACAGATTCTGGAGGTCGATGGCACGAGCAAGAGCAAGAATCAAAACAGGGCAGGGCAGAACACACAGACAGCAAGCAAGTGAGAAGTAAGCAGACAGGTAGACACTATTAGTATTCTACTTTGATCAATTTTTATAAGAGTAGGCCACCCAAGGTTTGGAATTGTTTTCTAAACGCTATTTTAATGATTTCTGGTTATTAGCCCATGACCATATTAACTTTCTGTAGCAGCAGGATAGGGCTTGCAAGGCAATTCAAAACTTATTACTGGATTCAAGTTAAAAGGGATATCTTTATATTCATCATCATTAATCTGCATAGCATGCAATTTGGTATGTGTTATTCACTCATTGGGCAACTTATTTAAATTGCTAGCCATCTTTTTATTTGCTTGAACATGCAGGAACTCACTTGTACTAAATTAACACTCCAGTATTTGTTTCCTATAGTTTCCCTAGTTTTATGATTAGAAGTTGTAAGGTCATAGTTTTTGCTCTCTAATTTCAATGCATGGCATGGCAATAAAGGACATTGTGTAAATGTTGCCAACAAGTCGTACTAAATGCATCTAAAATTTGGATGAAAACGAGACAATGAAAACTTCAAATCATATTTTGGTATCAAAATAATCAGCCATGAGGATAGTGCCAACATATTTTGATTAGAGAACAATCATTCAAGATGACTGCACCAAGATATTTTAGCATCAAAGTCACTTTGTTTTAATGTCTATGGCAAGAACTAAGAAGGGAGTTGAGGAACAATCTAAAAAAGGGAAGTAGGAGATTGGAGAGGTCTCAATTGAGATAAATGTGCTATCAAATCTGGAGAATCAAGTTGCTTTATTAACTCCACAAATGCAGAAGTTAATAGAGATAATATTCAAATCTCAATCCCATTTGATGCAAATTTGGAGTACACTTTGCAAAACAAAAGAAATACTCCCAGTCAAAATAATTTTGGTTAGAATATTAATCAAAGAGTAGTTACATATGACGATGATGACGACATCATCAGTCTTTCTCCTTCAATGCTCGAGATCAATAGCATCCATTCAAGGAAAAAGTGAAATTTCAATTAACCATCTACAATGATACAACTTTAAGAAAGATGAATATCTATTCCTCTATCTCAATTTTCACCAAATTTAAAGACATCAATGCGAGGCAAAACAAATGCAACTCGAGAATCCAATTGTATTTGAAAAAGATTTGATTGGACACAAATTGTCAAAAGAAAAAATCTATAATCAAGGGATTTGTTTTAGGTTGATAAAATTATAGCTTGAGAATCAAGTTGCATTTGAAAACAGAAAGAAGTAGATTTGAAGAAATTATAATTGCTAATAGAAAAGATGTATGATTAGGGGATATGCTCATGATCCAACAAAAAATTAAATTATTCAATACTAAAGAGAACTCAAAGAAGAAAATGACATTTTCTTGAAAACAATTATTAAAAGTAGTCATTGTGCACATTGAGAAACATCACAATGGGAATGAGTGACAAATCGTGTGCACACAACAGTTTTCACATATGAGACGCTTATGATTGAAGGCATGCACCCTGCAAACAGTGTGTAGCAAACCACTGCACGACTTAATGGCGCGCGGTAGACATGACACACCAGTATGTGGTTGATGCCATGTGATAGATTGTCATGTCGATTGTGCACACAAATCAGCTAGCGTGCATCAATGTGCACATATTTTTGTTATATTATTATAAATATGTAACTAAGCTTCTTATAAAAAGAGCATCTTTCTTGAGTTCTAATTTTTAATTTTTAACAAAAATACTTTCTATTCTTATAGGTTTATTTGTTATTCTAATATAATTTTGATAAATGTCTTTAGTCAAGAGCTTAGAACAAGATTTCTTACAAATAGGTAATTGAGAAATATCAAGAGAAAGGGAATTAGAACTCTTAGCAAGAGAATACTGTGGCTAAAGAATAGGCTAAGGAGAGAGATAGGTGGTGTGAAGGGAAAGTAGAGAGAGTGGGAAAGTTGAGAGACAAAAAGTTAAGAAGTGGAAGAGAGAAAAAGAGTTTAGTCATTAAACTTAAATAAAGAGAGTGAGTCACTTAGCCTCACACTTCAAATTTCATTTAACATTAACACTATGATCATATCTCATTCAACCATCTAAAAAATAAAAATAAGAGTGTTCATGTGCACTTCAAACAAAAAATTTAAATATCTACCCGAAGTAGATGATTCAACAACTTTTAAAACAACTTATTCGTGTTGAATTTAAATTCAAACTTAAGGAGACTTACTTGAGCATCACACAGTTTTCTTTTACAAAGGTGGTGCATGGATGAAGCCATCTAAGAAGTTCGTACTAGTTCTCTTGATCTTCATGACTTACTTGGTCAATTCTTTATTTTGAGCTTATTAATAATATTTTAGAAACCTTTCTTCATGAATCTGGGCACTAAATTGTCCTAATAGACTTAACAGAGTACTAAGTTCGTACTAGTTGTCATAACAGAGTACTAATGCCATCGATTACTCTTCATTCTTCCCTGAGTTTTAGTGTCGAGGGTTTGCATTCACCATTGCCTTTCTCTTTATTACTATTTATAGTTTGACTTCGAATAATAGACTGTTGTATGTTGAGGTTGTTTGGTGCAATTTGGGCAATTTAGACACATTTTGGTTGAAGCTTAAGGTCAACCCACTCGGGGCTCCTCTTCACCCTCCCTCAAGTGCAACCATATGTTTTATGACCTAAGATAGTCGAGCAGGGAGGAGTCAGTCAATCTCTTTTCCTTTCATTAGTCCTTGGATAAGATGATTGATCTGCTTCAACAAAGGGAATCAGTGGAGGTTGGCTATGAGGATTCATCATCAAATCGTTCAATTGCACACAATTCTTGCTTAAGTTGAGTGTTTATCAAAACAATTGAGTGTTTTTGGTGGTAGTGGGTGATGGTTAGATGGCTTGTTGATGGAGATTAGAACTTTTTTCTTCCATAAGGTAGCCATTGGACCAACATGATTCTATAGTTGCTAGAATGGACAATCCTAGGCATATCGGTTATAATGTTTAGCTGGTTCCATGGGAAGTGGAAGGTTGAGGAGGAATCTCTTTCATACCAGCCCTCCTCTCTCTCTATATGTCATTATTAAGAGGTTTACTATCAAGACTTTGGGCTTGTTGTTTGAGTGGGGGAGGTCTATGTGACATTGCACTTACTTAGGGCTAATTGGGACCTTGATACTAATGGGATAATAGCTTTTTTCTTTTATAGGTATTGGGATATCATTGGTGTTGATCTCACTCGTGCTTCACTTCTTTAGCTTGGGAGTCATGCAGCACAAATGATAGGATACGCTGGTGGTTCTGTTCTCTAAGGCTTAGAGACTTGCCTCAATCTCTTTAGATTGATCAGTCTTTGCAACATTGTCTATAATATGGTGACAAAGATCCTTTTAGGAAGATGAAGGATTGCTAGGGTTAGATCTATCAATTATTTACTACTTTTTGTCTTAATATATCATATGGCTAAGATACACACACCCATATTATCTACTAGGATGATGGGAGTGCAGATTGGTATAGAGTAGGCTTGTAATAACATGAGTTAAGAGCTTCTAGAGATCATGCGAGAACATCTTGGATTCCAAAAGTAGTGTCATGGTAGTTATTGGCTTTTGCGTCCCTACCAAAATGTGCTCTGTTGGTGAATCGAAGGTGTATTGATTGGATTGATGACTTCTATGTCTTTCAACAAGAATGCCCCTTACTCTTTTTCCAGTTAATAATTGCTTCATAATTATTCCTCATTCTCTAGAGTAGTCTATTTAATGGACCCCATTAGAGTTTGGATCTCTCATTTTGGTTCTCTTATCTTCCATCACCTATATACTAATGATGTTCTATTATTGTTATTGCCACTTATGACTTGACAATTGTTAAGAGTACTACGATTGATCTAGTTTAAGGGTTAAATAGACTAAGTATATAGTCATTTTCAGCAAACACACATCCATTAAGTGACAAAAGATGTTGATAGTTGGGTTTTAGGAATTATTTGAGGCAAAGTACCTTGCTATTCTTCTCTTTGTTTGTTGACTTCCAACCCTTTAAGTTTATTGTTTGGGATTTTATCTCTACTTTGTGAATGAAATAGGGTTATTATGGTAAACAATATCTTGACTTCAGTGACTGTTTCTTGGAGGATATTTTTAGTCCTTGAAGTGCTAATAGGTTTGGTGTGGATGCATAACCATTGCCTTTGGATATGAGCCCTAATGGCCAAGTGCACTTGGAGATGTGTCTTTAGTTATCCTTCACTTTGGGTTCATAATGTTTGGGTCAAATATGTTTTTGGGTCAGATATGTGTAAAAACCTCCCACTTGCTCACTTTGCAAAGGGGGACTAATGGGTTTGCTTACTTATCTCCATGGATTGAAATTGTAGAGGCAGGTTTTGTGGGGTGATTGGTGGGAGACCAGTGGGTGAATGTTTTTCAGGTTCCTTAGGTTTTAGTTATTGCTATGGGAAAATGACTCTCTCATTGTAGTATGGCTTGGACATTCTAGGTAGCATGTTTGAGTTCTTTTGTGTTGATTTCTCTAGGACATTGAGCAAAGTAGATTTTATAGAGACAATTTTAGGGATTGAGCAAACTTGCTACTCTAAAAAGCACAAAATTGTTTGGGCTATCACAAAGGAGCGAACTCCAACTATTATGATTTATTCATAGTTTTTTGGGAGCTTTATAGAGAGTTCTACTTGGTTTAGAGGATTTATGCTTAACTAAGTTCTTGATGTTTTAATGGCAGATCTATTAAGGTTTTGATCTTATCAATGTGGTTAGTTTGAAGGGGTCTATCTAATTCAAAGGAATGTCCATAGAGGTATTAGGCAAATGAGATGTTGGTGCTTCAGCTTCTCTTTTATTGTTGGACTTACCTCTGTTACTAAGAGGGACTTTTAGAACAATGATACTATCTCTTTTAATGTTGTGCTCTATCTTTTCTAGTAGGCCAAAATGCTTCAGTTCATGAGAGGACTATCTTTAGCATATTTGTAGTATCTATTTTCTACTAGTCTCAACCTTGGTCTATTTGAACCTCACTTCAATATGGAGAATTAGGACCTTGATAACTCTTTGGATTTAAGTGACCTTTCTTCCCACTAGTTTAGTACCCTCCCTTATGTTAGATATCAGTGAAGTTTGATGGATCAATCAACTCTAATGGATTTGTTGGTTAGTTTATCATTCTCCATGATCATTCAGGTTATTTTCTTATTGTTTATGGTATGTTAGCTCTCAATTGCACTGGACAATGCAGTTGAGCTCACTGTTGCTTCACTCTAAATTGACATTGTTGCCTCGTGGGTCACCTTGCTTTATGTTGTCATAATTGTAACTTTTTAATTTAATAGATTGATAAATGTTATTTAAGGCTAATCTTGCCTTAAAAAAAAACTTTTTGCAAGGAAATTAGATTCAATATAAAATGAATTTTTATTTGAGAGAGATTATTGGGATACAATTAAGAAAATATCACATTTAATTTTTAACAATAATTAGTATTTTTGTGATAAGTGATAATCCTTACCATTTATAATTAAAGTTTTTGAACTTATTAGTATTCATTCATTTCTTTATTGAGTCTAACTTGGCCCCGGCAAGTGATACACCCCAATATTCACTACCACGAACTTATGTTTTTGTGTTTGGTGCATTTTCTCATTTCTCTCAAAGTTGCATGGACACTAAAACAATCACCTCTCTCTCGCTAATGTTTAAAGAAAAAAACAATGAAGTATCCACATGTATGGTTTATGTTCACACAAGTTTCAATGTACCTCCCATTTTTAACATGACTATAAATCTGCCACAGAATAAATATGCTTATTTCTCAATCGATTCATATCATCAAATGTATCCATTCTTAATTTCATTCCAATCAAATGATCCACAGCAGAAATGGCATTGACGTGCAGATTCACAGTGGAACATCTCTCCAAAGTTGATATATATATTTTTTTTTTATGCTCTTAAGTTGATCTCCTGTAAATGTTGTCTTATTAAAACCTATTTCCCCTGTAATTGCATTAAAAAATGCCTTCTTGTTGCAATGATTTTTGCAATCAAAGGATAGTTCTATTGTTGGACAAGTCAGTTATGATATTCTATTGTCAGTTTCCCTTCTAATTTACCATGCAACTTTATTAAGTGACCTTTACACATGTTACTCAACAAAGGAAAGCTATGTTCAGAAAGATTCGCTTGTTGTAATCGTTGAACCTGTAATATCCGTATACAAGAAGGCTGATGCGTTATTATGTGTAACGTAACGTGCTAAAGATTTTCAAGTTGGTGCAACTAATTCAGTTAGCAATTTGTCCTAATAACCATTATTATCTTTAGCTGTAGCTGATAAGAAATTTCGAGTGGAAGTGTGTTTTTTTTTTCTGAAATAGGCTTAGGGTCGAATGTTTCAAAAGTTGCTAATTGGTTGAAGATCGTAACTACGATAGTCATTAGAAGTTTCTGCATAACATGTGTAGTACTCCAAATCAATATTAAATAACAAACAAATAATTGTAAAGTATAAATAAAAACCTTATTCAAAATATTGAAAATTGTTCTCACAACAACCCAAGGTGATATTATTCATCAACAATAAAACCGTATAATGTGCAAGTACGTAATGTAAATTTTACTTGTTCCTTATTGCAGCTGATATGATGAAAACGTAAAACCCAAATGTCCTTCATTTGTCGATTTCAATTCCAGCTTCTGGAATGGGCTGGAAAAAAAAAAAAGTAAACCCTACAGATGTGAGAGGTGAACTTGCCTAAGAAGACAAAAGACTTAATACTGGTCATATTGCATTACCTGCTATTAGGATCGTAGTAGAAACCATTAATGGAACCATCGCTGCAGGAAAAGCACACATAGTAGAAACCGGCAATAGTCAAACCACAATCATTTCCTACATTAACAAAATTCTGCTCCTTCCACCTCTGCAAATATAATGATGCTATTAAGAAACCAACCACAAGATAAGAGCTCGGGTGAGCAAGAGGTTGCATGAATCATACCATGAATACAAATGGGTAACTACTCAGGTCCAATGATTTACCACCATCAGCTTCAACCTGACTCTGCAAAATAAAAAAAGAAAGTTGAATAATCGATCCTTAGATTCAAGATGAGAAATATTTGCAGCTTCCATTGTTTGTTCACAAGGTACCATAAGTGGAGCGAAGGATGGGAACTTGCACCAATGTCTTATGTCATCATCTGGCCTGTCAAATAGTGAAAAGTGTCTCAAATCTGATTTCCAATTTACTACCAGCTTATTTGGATTAATTAATTACAAATATTGATGCCTATATTGCCAAAACTTTTACATCTATAAACATGCGGATTCAATTTACGTTTAATAAAATAATGAAACATTTTAAAACATGCAAATTTGAGGAACGAAAAACAAAAGCAAAAAACTTTCCCTTCACTGGCTATCACAAATCACTGGGAAAGATGCGATTTACTATACTGTCATCAAACCGAGACTCACGTTGCCTCCCACTTGCCAGTGTAAAATGTGTAGTTCTTGCCATCAATTATCTCTCCCACCCAAAAAGTTACCACCTGAGCACATGACAGAAAACCATAACAAAGATAAGTTCATGAAGGTGCAACTGTTTTGGCAAGCAAATAGACAAAGCAACATTTTGTTGCCTAATAAGATAAGTGCCAAAGGAAAAAGGAGTTTAGAATCCAAAAAGAGGCTTACGGGAGTGTCTGCTAAAGGAACATTTAGTGCTTCCATAGTACCACATAGATAACCGTTTTCAAGATCACATCCTTGGATCCGTACATTGACCCTCCATGCTTCATCTTTCTGTGAGCTGGATACATTTTGAGTTCCAGAGAAAGCCTATGCCAAACGAGCAAGCTTACTTCAAAAAAATTTCATATTATAATATCAAGCCAAAGTCATCAACCAAGGATCAATCTATCCTTAAGCTCATTGTGAAAACAAAAAGTAATAACAAATCTTAATTTCACAAAATGAGCTTGATTACATGAATCTATTACAGCCATTACATTCTATTTATTAACAACTCGTCATTTATATTCAACCATATCATCTTTCTAAATAATCCCTACATGTTCATTCATTCAAATTAAAAATTGCAATAAATAAAATCTTCTGACGATAATATTAAGTGGCCTCCAACCTTTTAATTTTAGCATGAAAATCAATAAATAACACCAAAAGTAGAAATTTATTAACTAATCACTTTGTGAGCTTATACCAAGAACAAGTAAAAAACAATCTTTTGTTTGAATGCCATCTTCTAATTATAGAACAAATGTTTAATATCATTTCCAATAGTCACTTGCCATGTAACTTCAATACTCTCTTCTCAAAAAAAAAAAAAAAAAACTTCAATACTCTATTTCCCCATTTACATAAGAGAAATCCCATATTCCTCTCTCCTTAACATAGCATCTACCAATATATTTTTTTCCATAACATCCAAACCACTTAAGCTGAGACATCTCTTTGAACACGGTCTCAATTTTAGCTACTATTAATTTCCTTATTGTATCCTTTCATGTACAAAACTTTGTCCATTTTGGCATTCTCATCTAAAAAATAATCATATACTCATTTTGAACTTCAAATTTATCATGTGAGTGAAGTTTTCCCAAACCATGTCAAGGACATGCCAGCCCAAAATGATAAAAAGCCCAAGAACAAACCTCACTCCGAAGGTGGCACATCTTAGTTTCACCTAGAAATCTCTAGCACATGCATTAAGCATCATGGTTGTGTTTGACTAATCAGGACCATCCTTTATACAAATACTACTCGTATACAAAGGTGATAGCTGTGTTTGACTAATCAGGGCTATCCTTTATACAAATACTTGTATACAAAGGTGATAGCACTGCTATGCACTATGGCAAGCTGAAATTACTGTAACTTGTTATCAGATCTAAAGTAATTCCGTAAGAAATTCACCTTTGTCTCTCTTGTCGGCACAGCCTCCTTAGCTGCTCTTCCCACCCTTCCTAAAGCTTCAACAGTGCTTGCCAACGTTCATCACCTACTAAAAGTAAAGCTGTATAGAACAAACTCTCTCTCTGGTAATCCAATCTTGCTCTATTTTCAAGATCATGGCCACATGGCCTATATCAATGGTTACCTCCTACCACCCTCCAAAGTTCCAATGAGCCCAAATTTCATACTTTGGTTGATGATAGAGTAGTTAATATTGAGCTAGATAATTTCGTCCCTTGCCCTGATATCGCACATAAGTCCTTGGTAATGAAATCTCTGGAGCCATGTGGAGATCCCTAGCTGCCATCTTTGTTTGCACATCCTAGGCCCAAATCAGCCAACTACAGTACCAATTTCGTACACTGAAGAAAGTTCAATGACTATGATCAACTCATCCACATAGTAAAGTCGATTGCTCACAATTTTGTCTCTTCTGCTGCCCCCAACTTTGATCAATAGTTGATACTCAACTTGTTTATTGGTCATGGATCAGAATTTTCTGCATTAGCATTCACAATCACATCACGTCTTGAATCAATGCCATTGGATGATTTCATTGGAATTCATCTCAGCCATGAATTCCTATATAAAGAGATCACTGCCTCTAGCAGTCCTCTAGCAAAGATTGCTCAAAGAATGTATAGAATACCAACAACATTTCTAGAACTGTCTATTCCAGTCAATCCTGATGGATGAAGTTGAAGTCAATGTTGTGCTCAAATAACATATAAAATAAAAGGATACTATGTCTGGCATCCCAGAAATCAGAGTGGTCATATTTTGCTGTAAGTGCTTCCATCATCAAAATCTCATTGCTTATCCTACTTTTAAGCGGTCCAACTACAATCACAATGCCCTCTTACAATAGAACATACCATTCAAGGTACGTAGATTTAGGAGCAACTCATCATATCACATCGGATTTCCAGAATATAGATTAACTAATGATGGTAAAGAAAGTTTTCAAATTGGCAACGATTCAGATCTGCAAATCAATAACATTGGCTCTTCATCTATTACTTACCCTACTTGATCATAAATTCTCAACAAAACAAAGTCCATATATGCGAAATAGCACAAAGAACTAATCATAATTAAGTAGTTTCACTAATAAAAACAATATTTCATTAGAATTTTATCCTATATTCCATGTGGTTAAGGATATCAAAACGAAGAAAGAGCTCCTTGGCACATTGATCACTGTTTACATAAATTGCCAGATTTCATACTCCTTTACAGCAATCATTCAACTTTGTAAGAACCCTTGCACAAACAATAATACTGTATGTCCTTCTAGGACATCTATCATACCGTATGTTGTGTTTCATTCCACAAAACAACAAATTTCCATATTCTCAAGAACTTTCTTTCACAATCTGTCAACCGGGATGAAGTCATTCTCTTCCCCTTTGATCAACTGGTCTTTATTATCAGCCACAACTAATAATTTCTAATATTTCAGGTTTTGCTCTAACTATAGTTATTATTGTTTATAGATATTATATTACCTTCACAGATTCTTTGTACTAGTTCATCTGAATTTATCATTTATTTCTTGAGCTTGACGCATTGCCAAACTTAATTTAAAAATATGATCAAAACTTCTCTTCAACTCGAGATTATCCAATTTTAGTGAAACAACAATTTTGCAACAATTCTCAATAATTATGGCCTACACCATTGTTTTTTGAACCATATACAAAAACAGAAAATGGTGCAGTCAAACGTAAATATAAACATATTGTTGAACTTGCTCAAACAATCATGAGTCACACCTCCATTCCCCAGCAATTTGGTAACATGTCTTCCAAATAGCAAATTTGTTAATTAATCATCTAACTTCTTAACACATTTAGTATTAATCACCATTCCAATTATTATATCGCAAACAACCCAAACCATGCCTTTTTCAAGGTATTCCCAATTCCAATTATTATATAACAAACAACGCAAACCATGCCTTTTTCAAGGTATTCACCTACCTACATTGTCCATGGCTCACCATTATGCAAAGTTAAATTAAGATCATTGTTCTAAATATTGTATCTTTCTGGATTATAATGGAAGACATAATGCATGTATTGGAAACTTAAAGAGAATGGGTAACGATTGGCAAATGATAAGCTCAGGTTCCATAGCACTAGTCAAGATGAGGTTCATCACACTTAATAGTACGTTTGCATGTTGGAATTACCTCATTAGCAAATGATTCATGAAGAGGTTCAGAAAAATGTATTTCAGATCGACTACATACAGCATCTTTAGTTTCCAGAACTGATGTGCCAGATGAAATTTCAGTAACAAGGTAACTAGGTAAGAATGAATTAGATTTGCAGCAGGCTCATTAAAATGAGGCTTCTCAGTATGGAGAAATGGCTCAATCTAATTGGAAAGGCCAGAAAATTTTGAAAGAGCAAATTGGTATGTATCATCTTGTGGAATTTATTTATCCTTCATTTGAAGTCTTGATTGTAATTTAACTAGAAGTATTCACATGACAAAAAAAATTGAAAAAACTTTTATGCATGGAATACAATTTATTCTTTGGGACCCATACATTTGCAGCCATGGTAGAAATAAATTGTAATGAATTCAAACATAAAACTTGATTATGATGCTTAATTCATATAAGATATCAAGCATGCACATCACATGACTAAGAATGGCCAAGCAAAGCAAAAGAGGTTCTAGAAATGCATTTGATAGAATCAGCACAACCTCCAACTGAAATAGGCCATAAATAACATGTTACAAATCAAGAGATTTGAAATGTCGCCGTGGATGAAGCCTAAGCATCTTAAAGTTCAAATGTTCTAGAGCACTAATGGAAACCATATTAAATATGCAATCTTGGTGTGTATCAAGGCGGAGATCATACTTTACATGGTTCATTGATGTCTGAGATCTAAAAGAAAACGAGGTACAAAAGGATTAGCAGGATTGTTGTAGATAACATGATCAAGAAATGAGATGAGATACACGTTCTTGCATGTTTATGGTTATAAATAAATCTGATATAGTTAATTTAGAGCTCCATATCAGAGAGTCAAGAGAAATAAAGATCATGAAAACTACCATGCAATAAAGCATCATCAGTTAAAAAAGTTGAAAATGAAGCTGGCGTAAGTTTGACCTTTAAATGATATGGCTCAAAATCTTAAATTTACAGGGGAAAACTACATTAAATGTGCATGAAAGAATAAATATACCATGTTAATGACAAAGCAATGCAAGCAGAAATTTAAAATGCAATGAAAAGAAAATCAAAAATTGGTCAGGAACCACAAAAAGGTTATTTTTATATGCTCATTTTCATATTTTAAAAGCAAAATTCCTTTTCGTAACTTTCTTCTCTTATTTTATATTTTCACCATTTTTTTTCTCTGAATTCTCGAACATAATAGCGGCCTCCAGGAAAGAGTGCACATCCTGGTACTAGCCATGACAAAAAGGCACAACAGTGAGAAGCAAATTAGGTGAAATGGTGCGTTCAAGAGGCATACTCAAGATGTGACCGGGATGGCATTCAAGATCAATTGGGAAGAGATGACCTCAATGGCAGACTCCTAAGGAGACTCAATGACGAAATTTAATGGTTAACGACAGTACATAGGACAATGGGTATGAGAAGAAATTGGATGGAGTTGATTGACAATCACATCAACAAGGATCTAATTGTAACGTGGGTCGAATAAAGTGGAGAAGGTTGGATCTAGTAAGGTTAGGATGCTCAATTTGAAGGTGGAAAGAGACAACTTTTTTTTTTCCCCCTTTTTTAAATTTTTTTCAGCACAGCTAGATTTTTTTCCTATTTTTACGGCTTGTTTAGTAAAGTAGTGTGAGCAAAAGGAAAATGGAACAATTGAAAAGAAATGAATAACAAAATGTCATTCATGAAATAGAAGTGATACAAAACCTTCTTGGACTCCACACTGTTGTAGAGCAAAATCAACGGAAGAAACCATTATGTATTTTAAGGCAGATTTGAGAAAACATCGAAGGCAGATGACAATAGTAAATACATGATAAATAAAAGAGAAAGGGAAATACAGAGAGGAAGTTGAGGAAGAATGCAGCCAGTTTATGAACTTTAAAGTTCATTCCACGGGGAAAGAGAATAAGTACCTTAAGACTAGGTATTAGAGTTAAGCAAGGTGGTCAAAATTTCAATAATAACATCATCATCACTACCAAGAAGTATGCTAAAAGGTCTTATTAATAGAACTCCAAAGCTTAAAGTAAAGCAAAAGAAAACAAGTAAAATAATCCTAAAAGAAGAAGTTAAGCCTAATGAAGTTCTTAATATAACAAAATTAACAATTAAACTACAAACTGTATTTAAAGCTAAATCTTAAATACTCATAATGATCTAACAATTGTCAAAATTTCAACATATGAACTAAATAAATTTATCAATAGATTTAAACAAAAAATCAAAAAGATGATCATAAAAATGAATTTATATTTAGATTTCAAACAAGATTTTCTGATCGACTATTAATACTCCATCATCAATTTTCATGCTTACAGACATTCACATTTAGTGTTAGTCCAATAAAAGAGTTAATAATTACTTAGATTAGTATGTTTTGAAATAATTGAACTAAGAAAATAGCACATGCTTTGCTTTGAATATCAATTATGCAGTTAAGTAATCGTGAATACATGATTAACAAAAATGTATTGCTATAGGGTGTGCTATTTCATGGGCAGGTGACGTTGCCAGTATGAGACAAGGTTTTTCTGAAGCAATTGATGTGAATAGCTAGATATCTGTGGATTAGTGCTTTTCAATGTCAAAATTATTAATTTTTCAAGCACAGGTCATTGCAAATTGTCAAAAAATTCTCATAGTTATAATTGGCATTGTTCCATATATATTTAATTAAAAAAATGAAATTAAGAAAACCATCTACATATGCCTACTATATTGGAAAACTATGTCCCTTCCATTTGATACTTGGCCAATGAAAAATGGAATGCATTTCCATACAATCTTCTTGGACTTTATGACCATTCATGATAGGTGTGACTGACTTTATTACCAATTTCTGGCATTTAAAGAAATAGAATAATGTATAAGATAATGTAATATGATGCATGTACTGCATGACTTATAAGCTCAATTGAAAAACAGTACGTTTATAATGATTAGGAATGCTCTACTCTAGGATAGAACTCATCAAACAATATGATTAACAAATCCCCACAGAGAATTAAGGTTTTCAATATGAATGGGATTTACTAATGTTGTATAGAGAAAATAGGAATGCTCTACTCTTGGATAGAACTCATCAAACAATATGATTAACAAATGCCACAGAGAATTAAGGTTTTCAATATGAATGGGATTTACTAATGTTGTATAGAGAAAAGAATGCTCTACTCTTGGATAGAACTCATCAAACAATATGATTAACAAATCCCACAAAGAATAAAGGTTTTCAATATGAATGGGATTTACTAATGTTGTATAGAGAAAATAGGTACAATGGTGATGGAGCATGATTTATCTTATATATGATCAATAGGTTCAACTTGCCAGCTACTGCATCAATGTATATGGATTGTGATGCATTTGAGCATAAATGTTTATGGCATCGCTACCCATGATGAATTTTTTATTATCAAATGAAAGACAATTTTTCTAAACAAGATTAAAATGTATGCTATGTTTCTTAATGAAAACCAAAAGCATATTCATATTATATGTCCTTGTTCCTCTTATACTTTAAAACTGGAGCAACTCATTAATTTTTATATGGAGCCAATGCAGTTGATGGTTTTTCCCAGAGCATAATGGCTCAGATTGTAGATGATATCAAGCTAAGATGCTATAATGGTTTTGTTGTGATTAACAAGGTATATAAAATTGTATATTATACCAGTTCTAGCGTATGCAAAGTCTAGTATGCTGTGACTTAGCTAAGTAATACAAACTCATAACATGATAAACACTGCCTAGTAGTATGGATGCTTAAGGATCCTATGATGATGCCATTTACATAACATTTTCTTTTTTTTTTCTTGATAATTACTGATATCGTTTTCAGTTTATGTATTTTTATAGTTGGTCACTATGATTATTATGGATTGTAGTTATAGTTGTATTATATGGACATAAAACTTTAGATCAATAATTGCAAGACACCAATACTAGTCTTGCCAACAAGCTAACAGAACTGAAAAGATATTTTACTTTGGGTCCCAAAAGGCAAAAAGTGACTAGAAAAAACCCATATTTACATGGTTTGGCCTTGGCTTATATTCAAGCAAGAAAAAGTGGAGCAAAAAACCTATCAAAGAATCCACAATGGATTACAAATAAATAGGACAGAAATAAAACTTTTTCTTAAAACACAAATACACCTAGATCTAACAAAAAGAGACACGGTTCTCTCCAATCAATAACCCCACAAAAGAGTTTGGCTCACCTTCTCAACAACATGCCAGTGCATGCTACAACTTAACCAAAAAGCCACTACTAAATTCCTCCATGATACTATAATTGAGATTTAAACCCCATTGTTGGTTCACCCATCGATGGAACCTAAGTTAATAAGAAAAGATTTCCACTTTGAAGAATAAACGGAAGTCAACACATAAAAATTATCAATAAATATGCCAATAGTGCTTTGGAAAAATTGCTCGTTGCAGGATATCCATTATTCAAAAAGAAAAAATTAATAAAAAATATCAAAACTCACTCTTCCAGCAGTCAAAAGCGTGTAAGGAGGCATAACATTTCCACATGATGCATCTTGTCCTGTATATATTACTTAAGTTATGTCAGTTTGAACAAAAGCAGACAGAAAAACCCAATTGAGATCAAACTAAATGAGCATATTTTGGGTCATCACTTGTTTAACAGCCATTTGATAATTAGAATTTTCCATATATTCTAAAATTCCAAAAATTTGGTACAACCTAATAATATAAAATGATATTTCCTTGCTTCTTTTAGCTCATACCAAGAGCCAGAAATAATCAATAGTATTTTGTGGCATTCCACACAATAGAAAGTCTTACATCATCAACTAATTTTACGCAAAGATTCATTCTCAAACCTAAAAGTAATAAACGTTCGGACAAATATACTGCAACTTAGAAGTTAAACCTAATAAGCAAAAAACATGAAGAGAAGCTGATGAAAGACGGAAGCAAAGGAGTTATCAATCGCAGGATCTCCTTATAATTATCTCAATCTAGCTTCTGCATCAGAAACCTTTCCAACGAATCAAACTTGTTTCTCCAACCGTACAATGTCAATTAGAGATTAGCACAGCACCAGACAAACTCCAAAGGAACATTATGCCCTGCTAAGTAAAAGATTAAAAAGAGGCATCGACTCTTGACCTTCCTAAGCAACCAGACGAAAATGCATCCTCTAAACCAAAACGAAAGAACAGAAAAAAGATGATGATGAATACAAGAACGACCAGAAACTTGCGAAGGCGTCGATGTCTCGACTCTCACAGGCATTTGAACACCACCTCAAACCGAGGATGCAAAGCGAGAAGAGACTTGTCCGTCTTAAGGGGTTTGATAACACCGACCGGCACAGGCGACTTTTCGAGCGGCCTCTTGCTCGGACTCCAATTAGTTTAGCCCAAATTATACGACCCAGCGATTTTAAGACATGGGCTCCTTACACTGTTAATTACCATATAACTTGAATCACAACAAGTCCATGTTTTCATTCATTCCAAATGGAACGACAGGTTAATCCAATTTTTACCGAACGTTTTAATATATACATATAGACCGTTTTGGCAAAATATCTTGGGACGATACGTGATGAGAAACATATTAGAAAAAGTAAAGTAAATTGATGACACAGCGAAAAGCAGTTTCTCCTTTAATTTTATTAGCAATCTCAGGCAACCGGGAACCATTGTCCCCATTAAGTGTCAGTTTTTTAGCCCGCTCCACTTCAACTTGGCTCTTACAAATTACTGCATCAAGAAAACTCAACAAATGGGTACACATAAGTGAAACTTGGTGACGACATCTTCAGTGATATAAAAAACACAATTGCACACACACACACGACTTGATTTTCCAGGAGCCAATTTGCCCCATGCCCAATCCACACTTGAAACACAAGCCAATTGATTGGGTGCACACAATAGCGTAAAAGCTTCTTCTACATAAAGATGTAGAAACACTGCATCTTGTTCACTTGGTTGGATTGTTTTCCATTGCATACAACGGGACTAACTGAATGCTCAGAATGATAACCCGAACAGGTTTGAATTCCCTCATCATACATAACAAGCCACAGAAGAAATAGGACTAAGGAGCACTCTGCAATACTTCCTAAAGAAGTTCCTCTCTTTCATGAAGTTCTTCCTTCATGGACTTCCAGAGCCTTCTGCTTCCGGTAATCGATATCAGTACAAAATATCCTGCAAGCGTCCAAATTTAAGCAATTTCAAATTTAGTTCTATATTATGTAGATTAACCAGCAAACAATACAATTTTCATTAAAATATTTCCAATTAAATAATGATTTTAAACACTGGAAAACAACAGGCAACAAATAAGGATTACAAGGAAGCCAACAAAATTACAAGAAAAACTGGTTTGCCTTAGCAAATTCACTTAAAACCTCGTGTTCCCAAACCTTAAGCCTGAAATGTCAGTCCTAAGATATGTTTGATTTGACCGAAAAAATATAATATATATATATATATATATATATACTTTAACACTAATTACATATTATTATAAGCTTAAAATATTACTAAACAAGCATTTAAACTTCATAAAATAAAATATTAAACTCCTACATAAATTAAATATATTATTTTTAAAAATAATAATACAATAAAAAATAAAAAATCAAATTAAATTAAACATAAGTTATATTTTTTAATCTATTAAATATCATTTTGAATTTATTATATTTTAATAATAAAATCTAAAGAAATACATCAAATTAATTCAAAAGAAGTATTCTTCTAACAATAATCTTTAAAAAAATATTTTAAATTAAAACAGTAGATTAAATAATATTTATGAGTTAGATAAATACTAACAGCTTTAAGGCTTAAAATGATTGCTTAGTAATAGTTTAAGATTAGAATGTTATCCATGATAATATTAAGGATTTGGGTATTTGCATATATAGATAAATATGTTTTAAAATGTTATCTATATAAAAGCTCCAAAAGGAGAAAATTGAGAAATAAAAACAATTGAAAGGTGGATCATAGAATTTTGGTAAGACATTTCTCACCAACTTTGTGGTATATGACATTTCTTTGTCAATTAAACCAAACGCTTTGTTAATGTCAATATTTGTTGTAAAATAAATGCATAGATGAGACAAAAACTGATTTTGAGTTCACTTGACAGCCAGACGTTATCCTCTAAATGTTCATATTGAATGAAAGCAATATGGGATGTGTAAATGATTCTTAGCATCATAAGTTGAGTTATTTTGGTGATAATCTTGGCAATGATTTTGTAAAGAAAATTCCATAAAGATTTAGATTGATAATGTATGATAGAGCATGCATTTTTGGACTTATAGATCAACACAATGGCAGTGGCTTTAATGCTATTTGGCAACTTATAGGAAGACAAAGGATACAATATAACCTCAAAAGATCCTTATCAATAATGTTCAACAAGACAACAACAAAAAACTCATCAATGAAATCATTAAACTCAAACATTTTTATCCAGCACTTTGGCTTCTTCAAGTGAAAGGCCCAAATCAGTTAGGTTAAGAGAGTAGGATCATGAGTGAGGCTAATTATACATAATGAAATGCTCCACAACAAGTGGTACATTACTAGTAATTATTTGTCTGTCCTTTAAATAGAATTTGAGAGAATTGTAGTTCCTACATTTTGTTTTTTATTTAGGAACCTAAGATTGTACTCTCCTTGTTGAAACCAATTGTACTTGCGACGGGTTGAGCAATTGAAGGACAGTTTCTCTTTCAAGAAATTCTTGCATTTCTATTCATTTACAATAGTGAGAGGATCAGTTTGGATTATGGCAATATAAACTATGGATGTTCATCACTTCAGATTTCATTTTATGTGATTCGATCAACAAAAAGGAACCATAACATCATTTCATCTTTTCCAGGCTTCTATAATTTTTTTAGTATTCTCAAGAAGTTGAAAATATGATCTCACACCATGTATTCACTCCACACATTTGTCACCAATTCCTTAAAGCCAAGCACAACAATCCAAATATTCTTGAATCTAAAGGATGCTTTTCTCACTAGAGTTCCACATTATACAAAATAATGGTTTGTGGGGAAGCAAGCATAAAAGTTAGGGAATAGTATCACCCAATCTTCATTACACAGCATAGCCTAACTTGGTATGAATTGGTTTTTGTTGCATCTATTTGACAAAATGAACTACGGCCAATTTATGGCATATCCTCCATATCAATATTCATGATTAAGTTGTTAAAGTTACGTGTGTCCCCAATTGAGGGCCCACTAGTCAATTCATCAAAACTAAGAATGCAATTGAAATCATCAAGAACGAGCCAAGATTCATAGATAGTTATTAAAGGCATAAGTAATAGTAAGAAAACAAACACCAAACATAAGAGAGCTAATCCTTACTGAAGAATTTGTGTAGAGTATAATTGACTCATAAAGACAAATATTTTGCAGGATGAGAATACGATCACTAGTGTGAAAGTCAAAACTATGAAGTCGCCCTTCATTTTAAAAGATCCATTACTTTGACCTCTAGTATTGAGATCATGAGGGTGTAAGTTGGTTTTAGTAGACGACAACGATGCCACAACTACATTGCCTAAAAAGATAATGACATTTCAAAACTTTGAACATGTCATGCCACCCTCTAACATCTCAGGCTAAAATGCTTGGGGTTTAATCATCTGAAAGAGAGTAAAACCTAAACCTTTCCAAAAGTGAAGCAACCTACGAAACCATTTTGTCATGAGGAACGTCAATGATTATTATTTTACTTATCATGAATCTTCCACTGGGGAGAACTAAGAAGGATACAGGCTTGCTCTGTCATTTCATTGATTGTCACTTGATGTAAGTCTTTAGAGACACTTTATTTACTAGACCTTTGGATATCTCACCATCCCCTTGTTCCTCCAATTTTTGTAGAATAGAGAAGGCATTGTGATTGTGCGCAAAATATCATATCGTGCAACTGATGTATCAACCTTTGCTTGCTAAATTGAGTTATGGACCAAATAAAACTAAATCAATAGGAATGGTAAAGGCAAAAAGGAATTTCCCTATTGTGACTCACTCGTTCTATAGAAACATTGGGACAAGGGAATGCCATGTGCATAACGACATTGCATAATTTGTAAGGATTGAACTTCCAATCGTACTCACATCAATACAAACATGACTTTTCCCAAATTTGCATTGACACTTCTAGGATAAAGCTATAATCAATCTCCACTTCGCCAAAGACTTCAACAAATATTAGCCGCTAATTTGAGGCAATCATCTAATTCATCAATATCATTATCCAAATA
Source organism: Vanilla planifolia (assembly GCA_023846275.1). NCBI lineage: Eukaryota > Viridiplantae > Streptophyta > Magnoliopsida > Asparagales > Orchidaceae > Vanilla > Vanilla planifolia. The sequence continues at coordinate 9,146,214 of CM043865.1, read as the reverse complement.
AAACTAAGCATTCTTGATAGACATCTAGAGCTTCTAAGGTGTAATAGGAGACCAAAGCATTTGACACAAACTAGGATACATTAAAAGGCAACTTTCTCCAAAATCATAGCAAAAGACAAATGCCTCAAAAGCATAGTCCTATCACCAATATGCTCATGCACCTACATGAACTTTGTCAAGGTCTTCCTCCAAACCAAACTCAAGAAAATAAAAAAAGTTTGCAAGACAGATTTCAAGAGAGCTAATCAACTTCCACATTCAATTTATAATTTCTACCAAGTGAGAATAAGACAATCTTCCTTAATAACAATAGCTTGTCAAAGAGTATGATCATTTTCCTTCTATTTCACTCACTTGCTCCATGGGTAATACAGACAACAATCTTGGCATGAGAAAAATTCAAGGTAATTGGACAAATTAATAGCAAAGACCTTAGTATTTAATAAATCCTTGATTCTTGTATCACTAATTTAACAACAAGAAAATTATTTTATTATTTTATTAATATATTTTTCTAAGTATTTTAGATTATATATCTTAAGTTTGAATAAATAAATCAATTTATTAGTTTGATCTTAACCCAAATGACTCATTGTACAATATTTAGTATAAACTGTAATTAGTACCAAGGAAACAAAAAACTTGAGTAATCAAGAAGAAAATTTTTTTTGAAATTTATGATATTAATATGTAAGACATACAACAATTTATTCAAGGTACTAAGACTACAATGAGACTTCAAGCGTGCTAAAGATTTTCAAATCACTCATCCACTAATCTAAAAAAGTTTAAGACATACATGTCATAAAGTTTTTAGTTCATTATTCTATTTTAGGACTTTATCTTTGATCTTTTATTTTATCTTTTATCTTTTGTTGTAGGGTCCTTTGACTCAATATATTAAGCTTATTTAGCCTAGTGTTTTATAGTCTTTTGACCTAGTAATTGTAAAATTTTTTTGCCCAATGTTTATAAGGTCTTTAACCTGATGTGAGGTTTGCCCTACTGGCTTTTGTAAAAGATATTTTGGTGTTTTTGCTAAACATTTTAACCAGAAGTGAATGCAGATTTGGTTTTGGATTGAAATATCCAAAAATTTATTATGAACATTTCTTTCTTGTACTCCCATGCAAAATGTTTTAAAAAATAATCTAAAGATTCTAAAACAAACTTACAAGAGATATTAAAAATTTATAAAAACTTTTATTGCTTCACATGATATCATTTAATTTATAATTTTCACAATTCACATCCCTATTATGTAGACATCACGCTCCACACCATCCAACATCTAAAAATACAACTCATACATAGTAAATTAGATACGACAACAAGGTGATTGGTTGTATCTCTTTAGAGAACACATTGAACTACTAAAGCATGAGAGAAAGCTTCCTAATTTACTTTAGCCGATAATTAATAACAATTATTTAATAGATTACCAAAAGACTGTAAGGCCAAGCATAATAGATCTCAACCTAATGTTAGTGAGGAGGAACTCTTTGAGGCAATGAGAAGCATTTTCTTGGAGAGGATAAGCAAAATGCCACAAGGATTTGGGTGCATTTGCCTCAATCTCTGCACTACCTTAAGGGTTGGCATAACCAAGATGGGAGAGCAATCACACAAATCAACAATGTTCATGGGGAAGGTCGAGCAAAAAAGAGAGGAGAAGGGTATACTAGAAGCAACCTTCCAAGTAGCATACATTGTTAGAAGTATTGATGGGTTGAGGTTCAAGTAAGGGATGACAAAGCAATTCCACGATTCTTTCTTTCTACAATATTTAAGAAATTCGTTTGCCAGATAGCGTCAAGCGAATGATGTGGCAGTTTGGTCGCGAGCAAGATGATGCCCTAAACAATCGTTGATAGGAAAGGTGATGACCTTAGCAAAAGTGATTTGGATGGTTGTAGGGTTCCTAAGCTCTAGATGTCATGTCCTAAAATTTCAATGATTTGGATATAGTTATCATAGATTTTGTTCACTAAAATATTAACAATAGATTAGAAAACACATGATCAAAAAGTCAACACTTAAGCATATTAGAGACCACATAAATTGAACAAATACAAATTATAATATCCAAATTAACAATTATTAATAACACTTTTATCTAGAAACATTTTTCATGCTTTTACAATGTAAATCTATCACAAAAAAAATTCTAATTTTTTAAGACAGCAATTTCCAAGTTGTGAAATAGTAACATAGACAATGTAGTCATTGCATGAAGCTCCCTAAAATGCTTTGGTAGTGTTTATTTGGTAAGGTGGGAAAAGAAGTTGCTTACATGAATGACCTCAACTACATTAATGATAGGCCTTTTCTAACATTTGGGCACAAAAGGAGCACAATGCATAAGAAAACATCAGCACAAGAATATGGAGGATAAATAGGGAAAACTTTTACCAAAAAGCAATGCATTTTGAACTTTTTAAGAATGGTGTTCAAAGAAATAAGGCATCATGAATATGCCAAAGAGAAACAAAAGAACAAGTATTTAAGCATCCAATGCCCAAAGGCTAGCTCCCAAAAGAACACCAAAATAATATCTGGCAAAACGGAGAAAATATGACACATTAGTTACCTGTCCATGTAAGTGAAAGTTGATGAGTAATTCCCTGATTTAGTATAGAGCACACGATGGTGAAAATCATGAAATTCAGCACTGCAAAAAGTGCAACCAATTGCAAAGGTAACAAAGAAAATGATATGTTTATTGTAAAATAAAAGTAAAAAATATACCTATCGATACATACCCTCCATAAAAAGGAAGAAAGTTTGAGGGGCTCCATGGGAAGTGGTAACCACTATGAGCCTCGACAGTCTCCAAGACTCTCAATACCATCCACAACCAAAGAGTAAATAGATGAGGCCCAGTAAGAGCAGGACCAACAATGGTGGCAAACCCCAAGAATAATATTTCGACAGGATGGGCATACTCAGATGTCAATCCAAATGGTGTAGCATACCTGCAATCAATAAGTCCATACAACAAACTATTACAAACTTCCGAAAAGCTTAGGAATAAAAACAACCTCATAAAAACAAAACACATATAGATAGATAAATAAATAGATAGATAAACTTACTCATGATGTACACTGTGGACATGCTTGTATAGCCATTTTGTATGCAGTACTCTATGTCCCCAATAGAACACAAAATCCTCTAGAATGAAGTAAAATAAAACTTGTGACAGGATCACAGACCTACAGTTCCAAATAGCAAAACATTCAACATACATTTAGAACCAAGTGTCCTTTCAAAGCAATAACTAAAACTTTTCATTTTGGGCATGTAACTCATTCAACCTTTCTTATTAACATTGCACTTGTCTGAGAAGGTAGTTACATCATTTTATAAGATGATTTACTAGTACTAAAAAATAAATCAAATTGAACAATTAGTGAACTCTAAGAAGGCATGGTAATACCAGGGTGGAAGTGGAAGCGAAGTTTTCAGACCCATCCATCTGAAGACAGGATAAGAGAATATCATGACAGGCAAATTAACACATACATGATATAGAATAAGACGCCAGATGCACTTCTCTTGAGCAGCTGGGGTATTATTTTTTTTCTGCAAAGGCCATAACATTTAGTCGAATGCTTGTTAATAGTACATTGATCATGATTCATCTTTACATCAGAGAAAAAAAAACTCGAGATCTAAGCACAAAACTAAATGGAAAAACACTCAGGAATACTTCCCAAAAAAATGCAAAATGCATACACACACATTCAATGAGGTATCAACCAAAATAAAGATGGAATCGTACTGCTAATATGAATACATAAAGATTAAAAGAAAATTGACTTGTTTCAAACAATTCTTATAAACCAAATTTATATGCATCAACCACCTAAGTATCAACTCTTGAGCCATTATATTTTAATGCTAACTTACATTAATCTCTCATGGAAAGTTCCAAATTCTAGGCAAATCAAAAAGCAAAATAAAACTCTAAATTTGTTGAAGAACAGAATAAAACCCCAAATTTGTTATAAAGTAGAATAAAGTCTAAGATTCTTAAAAAACCAACATTTAATTAGTCAAATATTTCTTATTTCACTATTATGAAATCAATTCTTAATTTATAGTTTTTCTATTTTATGAAGATTGTTTTTTTCTCAATAAAATTTTTAAAACTAAGAAAAAATTCAAAGCTATGTTTTGTAATTTCTAAATTCATAATAATTCAATAAGAAAAATCCTTTCATATTTCACCTCAGACTCCTCTTCATCTATAACCATTGAATGCGTGAAAACATTAACAATAAATCCTTTCTTGTCCACCCAAATTCTCGATAATATAGAATAGACTCAATAGAATAAATTTCGAGTGGTTCTACTTAGTCAATTGTTCTCAAAAAGAAAAGAAAATATGAATGTCATAGGTGAAATCACTTAGCTAACCATTATTATTGATCCAAAGTATTAGTCATGGGATGCCAAAAATTTGATTGTGATTACTTTGACAATGCCTCATGTTAAGAGGATTATCTCTTCCGCAAAACAACTAAAGACATTTGAGTAATAATGTAAGAGATATACCCAAATTTGGATAACAATCCACAATGATTCGAAGTCCTTTTGAAGGTTCATGAGATGCGCCAATGGAACAAGCTAGTTGCAAAATATTATAATTCCTTAACTACTTTATGGAATGATACGTATGGAATGGGAGAACCTAAGGACGAGGTTAACTTTACTAGGATGATTACAAAAAAGTAAATATTTTGACTTTCTACAAGAGTCAAACAAGAACATAGATGAAGTGAGAGGTTGGGTGCATGGTATGAAACCTTTCTCTTCTGTGTGAAGCCTTTGTCGAAGTCGGGAGATAAAAGAGTAGAAGACGAGTTATGCTAACCAATCCATTACAATTGATAATCCCATAAACAGATGTGTTCTCTCCATGCATCAAGATCCTCTACATATCAAAAGGAATCTAGAAAAGACAAGTTGTGGTGCGACCATCACCACAAGAAAAACCATATAAGGGAAACGTGCTTCAAAATTCATAGATGTCTGTCAAATTATAAAACTTGGAACCAACATAAATCTCACAAAGCCCTATTCATTGAATCCACTATTGTGAATGATGATAGAGGAAAGATCAACCTCACTATTGATCAAATCAAATTGTTCGAGTTTGTTATTAGCCAATCCAATCAAATTAAAAAAAAATCTAAATCTACTTTTAGTGCATCCAATTCTTCAGTAGCTACAATGGCTTATAGGGCTAACATTAACATTATTATTTACAACCTAAGATAAAAAATAAAGTTTGGCTTATATACAATGGTACATTAGATCATATGACCAATAATAAAAGAATTTTTTCAACAAATGAATCATGTGTCAATGACATCCTGATTAAATTGATGACAACGTTGTGTCTTCGATAATAAATCATGGTTTTGTGGTTATCAATGGAGTAAAATTGAGTTCAATTCTTTATGTTCTTTAATTAAAATATAATCTTATCTCTATTAGTAAGCTATATATAGACCTTAACTTAAAAACATGTTCTTGCTTCACTTTTGTGTTTCATAAAGTGTCTTCAAGAAAAATATTTGGCAATATTAAGAAGCATAATGGTCTCTATTTTCTCAACGATGCTAATTGTCCCTCTCATACTCGATTGCTTGAAAATGCTCCTTTGTTGGCTTCTTCAAATTCCTCTTTATCAAAAATAATGTTGTGGCATAAATAACTCGACCACTTTTATCTTATTTATTTAAAATCACTATAAACTTGTTCACTTATTGATATATCTACAAAGTGTTCTCACCCAAGCCCTCAATAAAAGATCTTGTTTTAAAGTTACAATCGCAAAATTAAAACATGAGAAATAATAAAGAACTAAAGAAGAAAGAAGAAAAAAAGTTTTGTCATCAGATTAAATTGCTTCATTCATTCTTTTTGATATTTTGTTCATCTGGTTTTGTCTCTTTGCATTCATTCCTCTTTTTTATAGCCATCGCAAATGTATTAACTTATTTTAAAAATTGAATAGGAAAAAAAGTTAATCTGGAGACAATAAGATAGCCCAAACCTACAATATATTTTGACAATGCTTGCATCTTATTGATGGTTATTCTCAAATTTATGACTTGTCAAAATTCCGTGGTATATTCTTGTACCATTCGTTCTTATCGGTGTCATAAACTATACCACTTTTTCTATCTCTCCTCTATACAACCAATGAGATAAGATTCCTCAATAATTAATTTTTTAAATTAGCTTCATGTCACTTTTGAAACTACACTAATTTTGACGTATTCTACTAGGCTAACGCATGACTCATCATTTTTAATTGAGCATATACAATCTTATCAATAGATGAATAGTCATACAGAGAAAAATATCTCTAATTGTTTCAACCAGGCATTTAATTTCTCTAAATCCACTGTATTATCATAAATAAACAAATCAAACATAACATCTACCTTGAAAGAACGTTGCCAATTTCCGTGCATTAAAAGGGTGAGATTACTAATGTCATTCTTATTTTTATCTCCAATTATACTTGGATTACTTAATCCAGAATTTCTCTAGTTAAGAAAATTTTATTTTGGCAGATTATCTTTTGGATCCATTGTATGAGAGGATTAAAATTATAACATCATCTCTATTAAAACTTGTATTTATTTGATTAATAGAATTACTTATACCTTCAGACTTAATGGTTACATAATCGACACAATCATCTCCTGAAGTCTTCTCAATCTCCTTATTCTTTTTTATGATTTGTTCTTCAACTACTTTCCTTTTAGCATCAATATCAAATCAAAGCACTCTGATACCAAAAATAATATGATTTCTCTGCGATATGTTCCTGCCTCGAGCCCTAATAACAAACCTTGTTTATGGAGTTGCAATAACATAGTTGAATTTAAGAAATAGCAAAAAATTAAAACGAAATGAAAAATAAAAGAGTTTTGTCATAAAAAAATGGAATTATTTCATTCATTCTTCTTATCCTTTCATATAGTGATTTGGATTAAATATTTTATTATAAAATACATATTATTTTAATTTTTATAAGAAACAGGAAACTTGACTAAAAAAGCCAATCTCAAAATCAATGCCGCAAGGGCTATCTGCACGCAAGTAAACTACTACATGCGAGTAGACAGCCACATCACTGGCAATGTTCCCAAACAACACAGCACTATAGGTTACCTACAGTGTGTGTGACAGTAAGTGCATCGACCCACACATTTGGTGGTCCTGCGTGAGTGTCCAACTCATCACGCCTTCCCCTGTGATGCCAATGCCTCTAGTTGTAGCTGCGTGATCTATACACCTACAGTGATCCTCAGTATACAGTTCTTGCCATCTTGTGTTACTCTATGATTTTCGTCATTGCATCCTCCTCTTGATTTTTTTTCAATTTTTTTTAATAATTTAATGAACTTATAATTGAGCTTCTTATCACTTATCAAAAATAATGTTTCTCAATTTCAATGTAAACATTGCAATTGTGCCAAATAAACAAAAAATAATTATCCATTTCATTCATATAAGTTGTCTCATTCTTTATATCTCATATATAATGATAATTATGATCTTAATAAAGCATCCTTAATGTCTAAATATAAGTGGTTTATTTCTTTTTATTCAAGATCATACTCGAGTTCCTTGGGTCAGTATTATGCATGAAAAATCAAAGGTAAATGTAATTGTAATACAATTTCACAAATATAATATAAATATTTTTCAATCAAAAATTCAAATTTTGAACATTAAAAATGAGGAATATTTCTCTATTGAATTCACAAAATTCGTTGTCGAATATTGTGTGAAGGTGTGGAGCAATTTTGTGGTTTGAAGGAGCACGAAGTAATTAGTTATAGGAAGAAGCAACGGAAAAGCCAAGTATTAACTAAATGTGTACAGTGTATATTAGTTGAGTTAGGCAAAAAAATCCTAAAAGACCTTCACCTTCTAAAAATTGATCCCATGGAACTATACAATAATACAAGTTTACCACCAAAATAGTAAATAATCTTATACATAATGATCGAATTAAACATGTTCAAATTGATAGAAGCTTCATCAAACATGAGATCAACATAGGAGCAGTTAGCCTCAAGCAATTGTAAACCAAAGACTAAGAAGTAGATATTATCAAGACCAAGATCAAAATCTCTAATTAGTAAGTTGGGAAGAGTTGGTGTCTATTTTGCAGCTTAAAAAAAAGTGATAGAAAACAAAATAAAATTGATAATTCTAGGAAAAACAAAAGGCAAAATAAAGTCCCAGATTTCTTTGAGAGCATAATAGAATCGTAATTTTGATGGAAAGCAAAATAAAATTGTAGATTCCAAGAAAATTAACTTTCAATTTTACTTAAAAATTTCTTTATTTCATTATTATCAAATATGCTCATAATTTGTACTTCTTTAATTTCATGAAGATGATTTTCTTTTCTTAATAAGCTTTCCAAACTTGAGAAGACGTTCAATTCTCTATATTTTTGTAATTTCTTGATCCATACTAATTCAAAGAGAATTATTTCATATTTCTCTTTGTACAATATTATTTATATTTCCACAACTTCATGATAAAGTACTTAGTACAATACTCAGTTCATAGTGTAAAATGATCTTATAATAGAAGAGGAAAAGATGATGAGTTGGGCCAACAAAGAAATATTTAGATATCTTACATCTATTATATTATTCAAATAAGATAAAAGTAATAATATGGTTAGGAAAATTTTAGGAATAGCTACTATACGAAACAAAGAAGTGAACAATTTTACAGTTATTATATCATTTTGTAAGTATATCATCTTATATAATAATATTTGAAAAACTCGTGTCTAGACTGTCATTAATTCATGTTTCATTACATCTTGATAACCACATACTACACAAATTATTAATAGACATGAAATTGGCCAAATAAAATGTGCATGACAAGTAGTCTTGTGAGGGTTTATTTTCCTATTCAAGTGTTTGATTTCAACCTACGAATATAGGTACTTAACAAAGAGTTATTGAAGAAAGAGAGAAGCATGTAGACCTCTAGACAAACCTTATTCACTCCATTAAAAGGTGTAATCATGAACAATAGAAGAGAGCTTGGCAATGGTGAACAAGTGAAACAAATACCAAGGCCAACGTTAACATCAGACAATATGGTTTCACTAATGACCATCAATGTTATCACACAATATGGCCTCGATTAATGGAAAAAAACGTTTTTGACGGCATTAATATGAACATCTAGGAACCCAAAACTATTAAAATAAAATCATATAAGCTTGGCTATGTACTTTACAATAAAAATAAAGTGCATGGATGCATTTGTACAATATATGCCCTATTGAAAAAGATAAAACTATCTCTAAAAGTTGAAACTTCTATTACCTAACTTTTTATTTACTTGGTAAATTTTGACACGTATTTCATTAATATTTTTATGAGACTTACAAAAAAGAATATTTGATATTCTAGGGTGTCAATGAGTTGAGCATGAATACTTGATCTTACTATCACCTTTTTTTGGATAAAGAGAGACAAAAACAAAGATAACTATAAAAGACAAATACAAGTATAGAGAAGCCTAATTGGAAACATAAATACTCTATAACAAGACTGATAAAGATGAAAATGCCACAATTAGAAATGGAAAGATAGACTTCTAAAATAAAAACCCAAAATAAGGATATTTCTAAGCCCATACAATAACAAAAGCATCAACAACAAGCCTTAATCCCATTAGATAGTTCAAAAACATGAATTCTCATACACCATTACATTCAACATCTATAAATAACTCTTTCTTAAGATCCAAAAATGCCAAACCCCTTCTGGTAATGTCAAGCTCTAAATCAAAATAAGCACAAACATAGTCTCCCCAAATATTGCCACAGAAAATATATACATATATATAGATACAAAAAGACATGAACAAGAATCACAAATTAACATGTAATTAGATGCAAGGTTCCTAGAAACATTAGTCATAGATCCATCCTAGAAATATTTGCTATGACAAAAGTTACCACATTCTATAAAACGTTTAGAAAGAAGGAAGTGTTAATAAAAAATTTACCAAAAAACCAAAAAGAAGCAACCTAAAAAAGTATGATAAAATATGAAAGAGAAGAATTTGCTTCGGATGTAAAAATATAAAACAACACTAAATGTCTTATAGAAAAACAGCCTTTAATAACTGCAGTTCATAATAATTCTAATCCATCCCTTTCGTGTTGGACAATTTGGATACAAAAACAGCCTTTAATAACATAAATGGCCAAGAATTTATTATGAAAAATTACATTATTAACAAACTAAAGAAACCATCAGCTAGAAGATGAAAGCATAATATTATCAAACAAAATGTACACCCAAATACATCCAAAAGATATGAAGCACAAAAAAGGAGAATATGTTTAGTGTAAATAATGAAATCTTTTGAAAAACCTGAATTTTGTATTTGCTGAAAAGGCCTGTCCTCTCAAAACATATAGATGGAAGTCCAGAAAGGAAGAACACGCTTTCATGAATAATGAAGGAACCAAATGTAGCCAATTGAAAGTCACTGAAATGATTTATTAGAAACTGCAATACAGAAATCAATAAAAGGTTATCAGCCAAATGACTTCCAGGAATGCTACAGAAACAGAAAAAGAAGATACAATTTCTATTTGGTTCACTAACAGAATTGGTCTTGGAAGATATCCATTTAAAAAAATAAATATTCATACTCTAATGAAGATGAGAGTTGCATGAAATAAGAAAATAGAAAGCTAAGCCAAAGAAAACTTAGGCTGATACATACTGCAGTGTACTGTATCTAATTACTAAACAATAGCTGGACCATAGTTCTCCATGCTTCTCCCAAACATATAGGATCGTGTCAACCAGCAATACACTGCTTTTCAGAACTTGAAACCATCCAAAAATGAAGAATGAGAACCAAAACTACAACAAAAAAATTCTATATTCCATGAATGCCCTAAAGTACCCTTTCCATCCAAGGATTGACAGTGCATTCACTGCCAAACATAGTCAAGAAACATAGAAGAGAAATAAATGAGGATAGTTCTTACCACCCTAAGGAAAGGAAGGAACAATCTCAAGAAACAATATATAAGACAAACCTTGACGAACAATAGGTAGGTTTAGAGGAAGATTGCCAACACTTGGAAGATTTCTCTTCGGGTTCACACAAAGCAAGTTGACAAAAGCTCAAGGATGCAGACATGGAAAGGATATTCTAGTTATTCAAGTATGGTCACAGGCCACTTGAAGCAAGAAGGGAAAGAAAAATCAACTAGGCAAGATTGCCAACATTGCCTTGATTTATTGCAACTGATCAAATCCTATTAGTAAAGTGATGCCCCTAATTTTAATACATAATTAGAGATCTGTTATTTTGTTTATCTAGTAGGATGATGATATATAAATCCATAGGATGTGAGTCATTAGAGATTCTCTTCTTGTTGCTTTTACTGGATCTAAACTCTAAAAACTTGAAGAGCATCATTCTTGTTTCAATACTCTCTCTCCCTCTTTTTATCACATTTTTTGGACAAGTCTATCCTAATACTAAAAAAAGATCTTGCAATATCACCTATTTCAAAATGAGTGACAATTAGTATGAGAGAGAACAAATCATCTATCCAAAAACCTAAATAGTCAATGGAGTTCTCCATATCTTGTGCCCCTATAGACAACCTTCAATACCCTTTTTTTATTTAGTAGATAAAGCTTGGGAGTAGCAACACATGACAGAGAGAATGAATTCCTCAAGAACATATTTATATTCAATGTTCTCGAAAACTCTCCAATCCCAATAGATTAGAAGAACATAAGGTCAAAACCTACATTGGGAAGCAAATGTAGAATCAAGAAAATAAAATAAAAATACTTCAAATCTTTACCAATTGAGTGACTCAATATATGATAACATAAATGGCATTAGAAATTCTCACTTAAGATGTGTTTTCAAAAAATTTTAATTAATCACATTATAATGACCATTTAATTAGCTGATGTTACAATCCTCAAGGAGTATAATCATATAAACAATTATTAAGAATTTGACAAAAGCTGAAAATTTCGATTCCTTCATTTTTTTTCTAGACCTTGACACACAATTATGATGAAAAAGAAAAAGTAATGTCGATGTGGCACTCTTTCCTAAGTCACATTTTATCTGAAGTAATTTCAAGAAAGGACATGCACAATTACTTGAAAGAGAACACTTGAGCAAACTATCAATAATCCAACATTTCAGATTCACAAAAACAATGGCAATTTTAACTACGAAGAAAAATAATATAAGCAAAAAAGAATGGCTGCATTGAATTGCTAAGCACATGAGTTCCACTTGGTTATTCTATTTCCATTTTTTTTTTTTTGGGCCAGCTCAATGATTTTATTTCTCTTACACTTCAGAAAAAATTTTGATGAAAGAAAAGAAGGAATGCAATAGTAAAAATATTTACCATGTGAAATGTATTATTTCAAGTGATTCCCATTAAGGATGTGCAATGTTATTTGTAAGAGAACAGAGAATTGAAGCAAAGAATCAGCAGTCCAATAATTCAGATTCACAAAAACTATGCAAATCTAACTGGAGAACAAAATCACCTAGCAAAAAATAGTGAGTCACATTGAACTGCTAAGCAAACTAGCTCCACTTGGTTCCACTATTTCTATTTTTTGGGATGGGTGAGTGGGTGATGTATAGATGAGAGTTTTGGCCTTAACTGTTTAGAATCACTTTGAATAAGGCAAACACTGAAATCTGCATCCAAAGGAGATCTAGAATTGCTAGCCATAGGCCAGTTTATTGCTCCCGTGTTGGAGCATATGAATTGTTTGCACATATATCTCCATTGATAAATGCCATTCAAGGACTGCTTAAGTGGAGTTTAACCCAATCAATCTCAGTTGACTACACTTTCTAACCAGAGGAAAACTAGTAATTGTAAAAAGTATTGAAAAAAATTGCTATGTGACTTACCAAAATTGTTATTTTTCAAGCATTTGTCACCCAAACACAAACTTTCATCATTGAATAGTATCCCCATAACACCCTCAATCCTTCATGTGCTTTTTTACTCTGCATTTATTTTGCAGTACCTATAAAAAATCATGTGGAGACTAACTTCCATGAGAAACATCTCCAAGACAAAAATGAATATTTATGTGGAACTTACACTGCAACAACATAACAAACATCTCCTCTAATAAAACCCTTCAAGCTAGATGTGGTGCTTAGTATTAATGTCTGTAAATTCTTCCAAACTTTTCCTTAGTACAAGCACCTAATCTTAGTTGAGGGCTTAAAAACTAATCATATTAATAATTTATTTGTTAATGGAAAATTCTGAAGTTGTCGATGCATACCCATTTCTCATAACATCCATTAAATTGTCTTTCTTATGTTATCTGAAATTATATCATATCCATTTTTATTTTGTTCTTTTTACTTAGCTGCCAAATTCCATAGCCTTCACATACACTCACATTGTTTCTTAAAGACACATAGCATTTAGCTCCCCCTATGCATCATGATACCCACCATCTTCATCAATTTGACAATTCATGCAGCTATATTTTATGTCACAACCCTAATTCTGGTATCCCGAATTAGCCATTTACCCACACCAAAGAGACATACAAACCTTGCTCATGGCTGCCTTGATAGAGGTACATTAAAAATTAATTATCAATCAATATTGACCTTATTTATAGCTGTCATGTCAATATATCATAAAAACAAGTCATTAGCCTAGCCACATCACTTGTATAACAAAATAATATGAAAAGAATTGCATTACCACTAACCAAAGCTTTAGAGTAGCGATCCTTGCATTTACTAATACCCTAAGGCAATGGAGCAAATCACTTCATGAAGATACCTTAAGATTAGCACAATCTGATAAAGATTTATTTATGTCTGTTTGTACTAAGTATCACATCCAACCCTAGCATTCGAAAGCAAGGTTCGAATTTTTTTATTCAGTTTCAATTTTGACCCAACTTTCCAAGTTTAAGTTTTGATAGTATCAACAATTTTGATGCTAGTTAAATTTCAATTTATATTAATTATTTTGATAGTTTTAAAAATTTTAAAAAAAACCAAAATCTTATATTGAAAAATTAAAAATTATAAATCAATTTATCATTCTTGATGTTATTAAAATATCATATCACATAAATTAAATTTAAAAATCTTATTTAAAATATTCTTGAGCAAGCTAGAAGTGTATTATCTAGAAATCAAAAGTTTGTTTTTGTCTACTCACCCTAAAAATAACATTAAGTGAATAAAGCAATAAATTTTCCAAAAAAATAAAATAAAATAATATATGCGTTGAAAATTGAGCCCATCACATCTCACAAAAAAAAGCTCAACTACAAGAATTACACAACTTCTGCATTTGCCTCACTTAAAAATGAATTAAAAAATTAAATAAAAGTTTGATTTATAAAAATAAATAAAAAATAAAGTTGTTTTGCATTGAAACTTCAGAACTGGACTAAGGCTGAGAACAAAAAAGGAAAAAATGATGTAAAAATAACTTCCAAAATCAAGGAAATTAAACAAAAAAAAAGACACAAGAAAACTTTGATGAAAATAGTTATGCAAAATAGACCAAATGGAAGAGACTTAAATGAATAGAAAGGAAAGGAAATATGAATTTCACTTTAATAGAAGAATTAAAATTCTAAATAAATTTATCATTCTTATATTGATTAAAGTATTATAACTAAAAAGCCATTAAATTTAAAAAAAAATCTTAATAAATATATTTTCAATACGTAGAAGTGCATTTTTAGGAAATCAAAATTAATTAGCCTAATACATGCCTTAAAACAAGGCTAAATAAAAAAACAATGCATTTTCACTACAAAAATAAAACAAATTATTATTATTGGAAATCAAACTCAATGCCTCATTTACAAAAAGGAAGAGCTCCATTACATAAACAAAACAAAATTGGTAACTGGTTTTACCCTCAATTTAAAAATTGAAAAAATAGAAACTTAAAACATAGAGGTGTTGGAAATCAAACCAAGTGCCTCTTACAGAGAGAACCATTGAAAAGCACCACACCAACTGAACTATGTTACTTTTCTATTAAGCCTACATAGAAAAAGGAAAAAACAAAACAAAACAAAACAAAAAATCAGACTTTGAAATTCCATGGTACAATCAAAACCAATGGATGCTTTCCATGTAGATCCAACCACAAGAAAATAATCACTAACAGTTGCTTTGGACAAATTCTGATAGAAATTATCAATCTGTATCAATTTCAATTGAAACCAAAAACCACATTTAAAAGTTAACCACAAATGCATAAATTCTAAGAAATAAATACCTTCAAAAGTACATTTTCTTAATTATTGACAAACTAAACATCTTGTTGATATTTAGGTTATTAGAAGGCTAATTAAAAATCAAGATGATCAATTTATGCTAGAGGATTTCATCAAAAAAAAAAAAAAATCAAATGTACAAAGTGCTCTAGGGATTAGGGTAAATTCTTGATTACTTTACCACAAATATGACTTGGGGTTTCTTAGGTCTACATTCCATATTTTGAATGCAATGAAATCTACCACAATAATGGAAAAAAATTTGCCTGAACATATCCTTGATTGGTACCAACATTGAAAAGCAATCTTGTGCTAGGCGAGTTGATAATTGGGGATAGTGTTAAAGCGAGATATTCAAGTGGATGAATATCAATTATCCCAAAGTTTAAACAAATATGTAAGATCCGAAATTTACTATAAGCCAATTTTCTCATTGCATTTATATGCCAAAATTCACATGTACAAGAAAACCAACTCCCAATGCTAGAAGATACTAGACTATTCCCAATCTCAATCGTTCTTACAAAAGACTACAATGTTGAGATATGGAAACTAAAATGCAAGGAATATGTTGAGGTTCTATCTTGCATTATGTGACTCGGATCTATAAAAGTATTAGTTTGGTTGGAACTATTTATTGTGCATAGTTTGAATTATTATAATTATGTGTCCAACATTTTTTGAGATCCCTACATATATTATCTCTTATAAGAAAAACCAAGTGTAGAAAAGAGACAATGAAAGATCGATGTCTCTTGTGTCTCCAAATAATGGGTTTGTTCCTTTAGTTAAAGGAATTGAGGATCTCTTGGGCAAACTAGAAGATGAAGTAGAAAAGTTGAGGGCAAACCAGATGATAAATCCTTGTCTATTGGTGCTCTCTTTTCTTGTGATTATGTTTCTTCGAAATGACTTACAAACAATTTAATAGGAATTTGTTTACCAAAAGGTTGCGTTAGAGCCAAAATTAAGAGATTTTGAACTGATTAGATCACCAGTGAAATCACATTTTCAAAAAAAGCTACAAACCACTAATAAGCCATTATTCATAGGTTTGATAAAGAAAAAAAAACAAGCAATCAACAATCAAGATTACTCACACTCTGATCGAACTTTCTCTTGCAAATGTTAATGAAATCTAACAATCAAGAATCATTTACAAGTTTCGATGTTTTGAATGCAGTGGGGTGTCAATTAAACAAAACTATGTCCAAATTTTGAGTTTTGTGAAAACAACCAACATTGGCTAATATTAAAGACATTGTAGTTGGATTGACAAATATTGTAACTATTGGTCAATGGAAGTCACTATTGGAATAGATTGGGCAAACATTTCGATAATAAAGAGTTCAAATTTCATTGTAAACCTTTTAATGAGCATAATTTTGAGGAACATCCATAGAAAGGAAGGGTTGATCAAAACTATTAAAAAGAAATTAATCGCACTTACAAAAATAACTTATAAGGCATATCAAGTTCTATGATAAGAGACAAATAACAAGATATTGTAATTTTATGTCAAAAGGACACTTTAAGAGGTCAATGAGATAATTGACCTATAAGAAGTTTAAATAAAATTAGAGAATAACTGAAAGTCCAAACAATTGACAAATTGATTGTTTTTAAGGAAAAACTATATGACTTGAGGATGGAAGATGAAAGAAGCTTGGACACACATTTGGATGAGTCCAATAATAGTGGGAACACCGTATAGAGATAACAACAAAAAGCGATACCAAGCCCAACGCAATGAATGCATGGAGCTAAGTATGACTATCATCTATCCAGCTAGATGATTTGAGTTGATTCCCGCAATTGCAGCCATATGCCCAATAGTTTCAAATTTAGTATTCCAATTTGTTCCAACATCAATATCAACAATAACAACGGTTTCATATTTCATTTTTTTTAATAACGTCAATTTAATCATCCCACATGATCGATGCTAACTATTTCAAATTGTTTCATATCTTTGTATCTCCTTCTATCAGGAATTTAGTATTTAAATAGTATAGTATGTCTTGGTTTTGTGAAATTATCCAATGTTACTATTAAAATTCTATACATAACTAATATTAGGACTTCTTGAGCATTTCCTTCGTATGGCAATTTACATTTGCTTCTAATTTCTTGGAAGATTGGCATTACTTCATGTCATCATCTATAATGGGGGAATTTTCAGTATCTGAATTTTTGCTCTTTATCTTAGAAGAACCTTCTCTCGACCAATCCAATGTTGAGGAGTTTGTAGATCTTTAAGAAGAGTGAGGAGCACAACAAATTACTTGCCACTTGTGTTGGACATCATCATCGAAAACAACTTCCACCACTATAAAGAAAATTCACTCCCACCATCATCTTTCTAGAGTCCAAAGTTTTACTAGCATACCAACACTATTATTACATCAAATGCAACATTTTTTGGGCAAAAGACATCAGCCCAAATACCTTAAAGGAAAGCCTTCTAAATTTCTAAATCTAGGTTGATCCACCTAGAACAACCAATATCATCCCAAGGGATTAATGCTGGTTTTCTAGGATGACCTAGAAATCACCCTAGATGCTATTGGACAACTTCAAGGTACTTTGGTGTATTCTTTGCATGTTTTATTGTAATGAAATTATTAGATAATTTTGATTGTTTCTATTTCAAATTGGATCTATTGAACTGTTCTTATTAACACACATGAGACCATTATCTATAATCTAATAGAATTGTTACTTTACTAAAAGTAAACCCTTATCGAAATATCATCACTTTGATTAAAAGTGTGAAAGACCTAGCTTAGCATTTTTTTCAAACACTAATGTGATTCTAATTTGTGTTTCTTAAACTTTTTTCTTCCTACAAACCTTGCATGACTATCATATAGATTAATTAATATTCATAAGATAAAGCTTACTTTCTACTTTTCACATTAAAATTCACAACTTCCAAAAAGTAATTGGCATGTCTACTTGCTATACATAAAACAAGAAATTGATGAAGGTGTATGCAAAAGAATGATAAAGATAAAGCAAATCTCTTGTTGGTATGTTTTCCATCATTTAATCACATTGTGGCCAAATTGTTGTTCGATAATGGTAATCTTAAGTTTGAAAAGGTAAATTTTGCTTTGAGGACAAAAGAGTCACAACAGAGCAAAAAATGTTGAAAAATGCCAAACATGAATTAATGTTCAAACGAATCAAAAACCATGAGAAGTGTACATAGGCTACCTTCGATTTCACAGCTAAGCAAAAGAACAAAGTAAAATACAAAAACGTAACTAAAATAAAGGGAAATATGAAAAATAAAGGGAAAAAACATATTTAAGTGAAAAATCCTCAGTCAGGGAAACAAATATGGGTGACGATGACATCAAGATCTATTATGAACAAAAATTAGTAGAACACTACTCATCCTCCTACATCTAGCAGCAAGAGAAAGAAGAAATGTAAACAAGATGATAAATAAACAATAGGATTCTAGAGTTTTCCTGCATAAATAATGCCTCGTGAAGAAAATAGAAGAAGAAAAAAAAATTGTAGTCCTCCAATGCAGCTGCTTCCTTTCTTATTTATAGACTCCAAGTGCCACCTCAACTTTTTGGTCTTCTAAGTAAATTAGTTAAGCAAAGATGACTAATTTCGACCATATTAGAGACTAAAATAAAACTAGGTGGCCAATTTCATCCTTTAGTAACCCCTGCGACACAAACACATCAAGCCATTGAAAAAGATGATAAAAAAACATCCGAAAAAAATATAAAATCTACCATTGACATTAATAGGAAGCCACATAGACAGTCTGAATTAGGCACATCAATTTTGGATTTAAAAAGATTAAGGACTTCTTTTTAGTGTGTCATTTCCTCACGATTATGTGTTACTTTTAGATGATTTGCATGCATGGCATCCACCCAACAGTTTGGCAACATTGCATGAATAACAATAGTTCAATAGTTCATACATCAAAAAGCTTGGCAACATTGCATGGATATCAAAGACCATGGCCATTACAATCCCTCAACCTTCAGCAAATTCTTGAAGTAATACCCAATTTGGCCAGATCCACAACCGATATCCAACATTTTTTTCAGAGTGTACCGTGGCAAGCCATGCTATCGCACGAGGGTTACAAGAAAGAAACACGGCTTCAAATGTTTCAGATGCCAACACAGATCATAGGATAACGGATCTGAATGGAATCATGCAATAAAGAAATCGAAAGCCCTAAGATTCCCAAAAGGAGAAAAGTACAAATGCCTTACCTGCCAGCATGAATCAATGGATGCCATCTACCACACCACCCTACACGATCGCTGGATATAGCGGCGAAGTGATGGAGGACAGGCAAGAACGGAGTTTTTTATTGGGCTTCGAACAATCGAGAGCGAGCTTCGCTTGAAAAAGGTCGGGTAGGCAATAGACAAATGGAGATGGATACAAGGGCGGGCCTTCGTGTAGTCTATTTTAAACATAGTTTAAAATGCCATAGAGAATCCATTTGAAGGGGCGCTACTTGGAACCCAATTGTTCTTAGCGAATTATGACGCAAGCATGCCCTCTAATATTTTCTAATGAATTATTAGCCAAATATTCAGAGGTGTTCCAATTTGAATTATGAATTTTTTTTTATTTGAATGACTCAACTATATAAAACAAAAATATTATCTACTTAAATTCTTATCAATAAATGGATAGGTGTTATTTCTCGTGTGGGATACTCCACATGAGTTTTAACAAATGTTTTTCATTTTTATATAGAATTATTTTAAAAATAATTTGAAAATCCATGCTCATTAATTTTAACATTGTATTATAATTATAATTTATCAAGTATTATTATTTTTATTTTTTATTTACCTAACTATCATTAATATATTTTTATTTTTCAAATAAAATTATAAAAAATAAACAAAACAATAATAAAATTTGTTTGAATCTTATATTTAACTTTTTGCCCTTCTTTAAATAGTTCAAATATAATTATAAAAGATACCAACTATATTAAACCCTTAGAATTAATTATTATAGATTATTATTTAAGTGTCAAGTCAATCCTAATTATAATACTCATATAACATGTCTTACAATAATACATTATTTACAAATATCAAACTGATATTTTCAAATTCATTTCTTTTTTTAATCAATTTACACTCAACATATATTTGATTATGTAATTATTAAAGTTTAACTTATCTTTTCTTTTCTTACAATTTTTTGAAAAATTTATTTTCGTTTTTCTTTAGTTGATATATTTCACATACGTTTGGCATGATTACATAGTTGTTAAGGTTTAACTTGTTCTTTCTTTTCTTGCAACTTTTTGAATTTTACAAACACTTTTCTTGATTTCTCCAATTTACACTTAAAATACACTCTTCCCTTGCAATCCCTATAGTCTTTCTTTAAGTAATTTATTCAAGCTTTTTAGTACACTAATGATCATGTGTTTTTTTTTTTTTTTTTAATTTCATGCCTTCAATACGAATTTATTGAAAGCCTAATTGTAAGCATAGAAAAGCCCTTCCATGCCAAAGTTAACGAAAGCATATTGTCCCAAATAATATCAAGCAAGATAACACCTCCTATGCTTCAGCATAGGAAAGCACGTTACAAACAATGATTTATTTGATACGAAATTCACATAGTTGAAAAGAAACATCTTTATGTTACATAATAGACTACCATAGCACAACTTAAGCACACATAATCCAAATACCAAAGTTATATAAACCGTATACAAGGCATTTACAAGCCCGTTAAAATACTAAGGCTAAAGGAAGACACGATAACACGGCTTGAAATACTTATTCAGAGTCTGAGCTGCAGCAACTGCATTAGCGGCCAGACTACATCCATGCGGTGGAAGCCTTTGGGAACCTGCAAAATATTTAGTAGCGTGCGAGACAATGAGACATAACAACATTGTGATTGACTAAGAGTTGCTGGAAACTTTTCTCACCTCGACGATGAAGTGTGCCCACAGTTCTTCGGCCTGCTTTTCCAGAACGCCATTGAGGATGTGCAAACCAAGGCGTTTAATGACCTGTGCAATCTTCAAGAATAGCATATGGTTCCTGCATTGCATCTGCATCCATTTCTGATGGTCAATACAATGGATCAGATTTACAGGCTAACCTACTAAGTAATGTAAATAGGATTCATTACCTCTACCAGCATTTGATCTGGCCGGTCAAGATTCTCAATATTCAAGGGGAATGCCTTTGATTTAGTCTCAAACACATTATCCCAACTTGCCTGGGTTGGGTAATTCTGAATAAGTAAACATAGTTAATTTCATTTATTCCAATTTAACAAGTGTTCGATGCTAATGTAGTACCTTTCTATTGGCAGATTTGCTCAGTTTATCAGCAAGTTGAGGAACACTTTGAAGGAACATCATGTGCTTTACAGTCCGTTCCAATAATGCATCAATGCTGCACTGTATTGGAAAAAATGTAGAGAAATACCAGTCAGAAGAATGAAATTTGAAGCAAGCAATTGCACGTATAGAATATATCCTCCACCTTTGATGTGTTAGGGACAAGCTCCCTAAGTTCCTTAATGCGATCTTGGATCAACTGCCTGTCTCGGGGCCTTGGCCTTGGCCTGCGCAGTTCTCTGTTTTTAGTTAGTCTACTACGGTGATGAGAAATCTTGGAACACCTTTTCCAAACCATGTCATGATCTCTATCAGTTGATTGTACACTTACAGAGCACCTGGATGAGCTGTTTGCATTATAGCTCATGAATCCTTTAGCATCTAGGATTAAAAAAGGTTTTTTCTGACTCTGGAGAACAGAATCTTCAGAAAGCAAAACTTTGGTTTTATAATGTGTTAAACAGGATTCAGTGCACCTTTCTGAACTACAACAAGACTTGTCTCCCTTGCATGAATCCATTTCCTCGTCATCAACAAAGTTACAATGTAGAGCCTCCTTTGCATCACTCGCTAAGTATCCCAATCTGTTTTCTTTTATAAATGCACGTGAACATTCAATTGGTCCAGGAATTTCTCCTCGGAAAGTAGAAATCGATTCATTCCCTTGATTTTCTTTTGATTGGTTTTCAATCAATCCACAGTTGTCAAAGAATTTGTGCTTAATTGCTTTGTTGAACACAGTTTCAATAGGTAAGTCTAGACTTCTGTCATCTTTTCTTGGGGCCATGGGCAAATCATGATTTTCTCCAGATTCAGGATCTGCCTTGTTTAAAGGGCAAATATTGATGCAATGCTGAGGGAAATCTTGCCTAAAAGGATCATATACTAGAGGTGTTTCATAATTTGAACCCTGAAAGATAAAAGGACCTTCCTGCTCATGGCAAGAAAGAATAGATTGATTGCTTCCAAAATTCCTCGTCAACATAGTCAGATCAAGAAAAATGTCCTCAGATTGATCTTGAAAAACCTCAGAGCATAACGAATTCCAATTCAGCTCATCCAAGACTAGTTCTGAACCCAGTCCATGTGCCAAATGCAAAGCATCCTGGTTAAGTGGATCATTTGAATTAAGTATGAGTTGAAACCAAAAAACATAACCAGTGGGTAAAAATATATTCAATATCATTTGATCAGAAAGCTAAAATTTACAAATGTTGGCCTTACCTGAGATTGAAAGCAAGCTGGATCAGTCAACTCACTGTTTATAGGAAAAGAGGGAGAATGTTTCTGTAGCTTACTCATGGTCAACGACATCAAAAGAGTTTGGCTCATTCTCATATCAAAGATTGAATGGAAATCCGAATTTGATTGATAATCAAAAAATAAATCCTCTAATTCGGCCACCAGTGTTAAATCTTCTGAGAGCTGATGATTCATAAAAAAATGTTTCAATATTGAATATAAGGAAATGTAAACTATTGCAAGGGCTAAAAACATAAGGAGCTTACAGTACTTAACAAAGATGTAGAGTTTGAAGTAATAAAGGATTTGAATCATGGTTCAGATGTTTCAATCTATTTCAGACCTTTTCCGTCCAAGCCATCCCAAATTTTGCCAAAGACTTGGTTTAGGGAATTTCGGTTACAACCCAAAACCAAAATTTTAAAATTCATAAAATATTTTTAATTATCACAAAAAAAATTGAGGTGGATTGGTTGCTTGTTTTGTGCGTTGGAAGTGCTGGGTTCAAGCCAACGCCTACATTTGAACTTTTTTTTAGAAACTACAAATTTTAATATTTTTTTATAAAACTTATTTAAAACTTAATATTCCTTTATTTCAGGTGAAAAAAGTTTTTATTTTTATAAATAAGTATGCATTTCCAAGTTTTTTTATTATTTCGAATCAAGTTGTATTATTTTGTAATTTAAAAAAAAACTTCAAAAAAATTTTAAGCAAGAAATATTTAAATAGTTCAAAAAATCAAATCCTTTAGAATTAGCAAGATAAATGTGAGATCAATTTCAAACATTTTTCATGTTTTACTCCTTAAAAAATCATTTCATGTTTTAAATTAATTTTTAAGGTAAAATAAATTCAAAACTATGTAACTTATGTATATTTCATCTAAGAAAAATATTAAAATGAGACTTAAATAAAGATAATTAATTTTTACTTTTTAACATAAAAAAGTTTTTAAATATCAAAAATTAAATCAAATAATAATAAAAAGTTAAATAAAACCAACTGAAATACTAATACATCAAATCAAGCCTTTCAACAAAAGGATTGAAAAAAAACTAAAATTTCGAATCTTAAATTGAAATAAACAAGGGTTTTTTATATTTAAAAGACACAACCTAACTCTTTACACCAACAACATCAAATTCCAATTAATGAGAAATATATATATATATATATATATGTTATATGCTTTTCTATGCCACATTTCAGAATTTGTTAAGAAGTTAAAAAAAGCATGGATAAATTAAAAGAAACATGGACACACCTGATCTACAGACCCAAGTTGCACAACTCCAAGAGGAAACACAGGTAGAAATAGCACCGTCTGCAATAGCATTACAAAATCAATATATGAGAAGAAACGGCTTTTATAGATACACATTAGAGAGGCGATATGTATGTTTTGTGAAGAGACAAAATTTATTTGCTTTAATGACCTCAAAGCAAATTACCTTGATTCCTGCAGAAACCTGAAGTCGGAACTCTTCTGGATACTGTTTTAGTTTAACTCAAATCAATGCTCGTAAAATCCTAACATCAAGTAATATAATTAATTTTCCAATTAGGAAACCCACAACTCACCTCCAAAAATAAATTGGAGTCCTCCCCAATACAAATCCATGCATGCTTCAGCAAAGAAGCCACCTTACCTATAATCCTGCAGTAGTATTTTCTATTGTTCATATTTCACATAAAAAAAAAAAGCTTTTTAACTAAGAAAAATTTTTCAAGCAAGTCAGGACTGATAAATTCAAAGTTTCTTAAACATAGCATGGAAAAACTCGTCAAATGTATTTTAGATTGTAAAGAATACTTCCTAGGAACGATTACCAACTGAAAGTAGGGTGTGCAAGAAAACAAATAAATTGAAAAACTGAACTTAAAAAAGTAACAGAGGACCTTGCTTTGGTTTGGCGATGGTAGAATTAGGTTTAGGATTTCATCAAAACAGAATAGGTTGGTTTGACTATATTTAAACTTTTTTCCAAATGAAGTTAAAATAAACTAAACAAGATAACATAACCTATTAAGTGAATCAAATATTTCATTTGCTATATAGAAAGATTAGATACTATTAAGATTGGCAGTAAATGTGAATTTTGCACTTTTTAAATTGCTTTTTGATAAAATAATACATAATAGCCAAAATAAATAATAATGAAACCTTTTCAAAACAAAACAACATTTTGCAAAGAACCTCAAGTGTTCAGTCAAAAAAAAGCAAACCTTGCAAACACCCTAAGTATTCATATAAGAAATAGGAGAACCTAGTAGTTAGGGTGATTGAAGGTGAGATGGAGTTGGCAGATGGAATAATGAAGCAAATATACATCCGCATTCATTGGACTTGTGAATTCATAAACAATCACAAAACACTAAAGAAGAATTGCAGTACAAGGAAGCTGGAAATGTTTGAGTTTTCCATAAATCACCGAGTTAAGCACTTGATATCCTTGAAGAAATACAGCTAGCTGGACCAGGATGTCAGCATTGCCAGTAAAAACACTATAAAACGTAACTATGAATGACCCTAAGCTTGCTGAATTGTTGTAGCTTCCCAAGCATTTAACAAACTTCACATGATGCAATATGTGTTTATATATGTACTTTTTACATGTAACCTGATGAAACTATATTTGCTAACCATCAAGACTAGATCACCGATATGATTTTACACACAAAATCCGTCCATCCCAGGCAGTGACTTTAGTTTTAACAGGTAATAATTAGAAATTCCTCTTTTTAAAGGGTTCTAGAGCCTCCTACTAAGGCACTTGCATTTTTTCTTTTAGTTGCATGCGTAGCAGATTAAAATTCAAAACATTGAAAAATGGCATAATACTCCATCCTTAAGTTAGACCAAAGTCTACCTTCCCAGTAAACCCCTTGGATGATCCCAAGCTGACATGTTAGCATCACAATGCCTTCATGCTATTATCAAGAGCCACATAGCATATTAAATTTTTTGGTGACATGCCAATAAATTGTTCATGCAGTACAATGAGCCTGACCAAGTAATCTCCCTTAGGCAACGAGCAGTTTGTTTTCTAAGTTGCCATAACAGTAACCATGGTCTCACGCAGCCTTAGTAATGTAAGACAAAACTGATCTCATGATTAATTAAAGCATCTTGGTAAAGTTCTTTGACTCCAAGAAGGTTAAGGCCTCTTCATAGATATTAAGCAATAGAAAAAAAGAAAGTCACGCTTCATAGATTTCAAATGATCGAAAAAAAGGAAGTCACCATGTTCAATTTATGTATGAGAAAACTAAGGATGGTATATTATATTTCTCGTGAAATCATAAACTGAACACATTTTCCTTTATGTCTCTAGCATATCTTGAACGCTTTGACAGCACTAACTTTCCTCTTCAATTCTTCTAAACTCCAATGAGTTACCAATAATTAGACTAAAAACTAAAATTGAAATTGAAGTCAGAATCCATAACTTGAAATAATAAAATAAATGCTTGCAGCAATCAAGCAGTTCAATAAATCAAGTAAAAACTAAGTCTGACTTGACAGAATGAAGCAACAAAACAAAACGATCATCCTTCACTAAAATGGAGAAGACTAGGTGAAACAATCAAAACACCTGATGCAGCGAGACATGAAAATTAATAAACTAACATATACTCAAATAGAGCGAAGCAGAGCACATACCAAATCAAACTACACAGAAAAAATAATATTAAGCCAAGATTGATTTGGAATATGCTGGAAGTGTGGCCATGCGCAAGTAATAATGAGTTCTCCTATTCAAAAAAAAAATAATGAGTTCTCAGATAACATACCCTTCTCCATGTAGGTATGAGTATCTTGTCATGTTGGATACTACCATTTCAAGCGAGCATTCAGCTATACATAGAGTTTGAGGATTACAGTCAAAAGAATAAATAATATAATGAATGCATTGCAAGGTTCTTTGCATGGAACATATTAACAACAATACCTGATTTTAAATCTGTAGCATATGCCTCTTGACACGTTAATACCCTGAAAAGAAGGCAATGTACAGTTAGAGAAGTTCAGGGTCATCAAGGTTCAGAGTAAATTAAAAAAATCTGAGATCAAAAACTTTGGGGTTGAAATGAACTCATGCTATACCTCGATCATAAAGATACAAGGATCAATGCATTCAAGAACATAGAAAGCCCGACAGGCATCCCATCTTTATGAAGCTCACACGACAAAAAATTTGGTTTTTGCAAAAAGGGGTACTTGATGCACGAAGCTTCCAATGCAAGATATCCTAGGGGTTTTTAATCAACAAGGCATATTGTACAACTCTTCCTAATTTTCCTAAGTAATGTTTCCACAAATCACATGGCAATCTACAGATGCATGACAATAACTTTGTTCCAGTACTTCGTTATAGATATTAAGTTATAACAAAACAAATTCCAACTAGATATTTAACATATTGCATAGATATTATACAACTAAACATTTCACCCAAGTATTCAATAGAATCATTTGAGAAATACTCACAAATATTATCAGTACATATTATATGGATTAGAGTTTAGAATATATTATGGAAAAATTTATGGAAGACATTTGGGGATCTTAAGTATCTACAACACTTAGATCTATCGTGAAAATAAGAGAAACACCTGAAAGGAGGCTAGCTGTAGCCAAAAGGACAAGTAAGACAGCCAATTTTTGCTGTGGCACCAAAAAGAATATGCAAACTGGGCGAACTCAAACAGGAAGAAAAATAAGAAATCTTGTCACCATATGTTGTGGCTCCAAGACAATGAAACAAGAGCTCGAGAAGATGGAACTGATTACCTCAAATTAATAATTTTTTTACATCATATAGAGAATATATATATATACAAACACACATGTATAAGATTGTTTCCTAATCATCTTAATTATATAAATAAAAAACATATCCTATGATACATAATTATAATTATTATAGATATACAAAAATATTCGTCTCTAACAAAGATAAGGAATTCATTTCTTTATGCCTTTTCTTGGACCAAGATCCCCAAAGATCTTATAAAATATCCAACAATTTCTAACTAAATGGTTTTGATTCTCAAAAACATATATTTAAATTGCAAGAATGTAGTTTACACATATTATAAAATGAGTTGCATAAAAGGGATCCTAGTTGGGCCCAATAGACTCTTATGTGTATATCAAATAACTCAAAGACTTAAACTTTTAGATAAGGTCACATTAATTGTATATTAAAACTCTTAACATTATACTCAATTTACAATTTGAAACTAAATTTTATTTATATTACTTGACTCATTGTTATGTTGAATGTCAAGAATGCCAATGTGCTCCACCACAACTTCAACACCATGTTTGAATTATACCAATCGTTTAACAATAGTTAACAAAATCACACGAGCCATGCAACAACACTCAAATGTAACATAAAAAATTCTACAAAAATTTATCAATACTACAAATATCATATAAACTAACAGTTACTTAAACATGTCAAGACACTAAATAAGTTCACAAATCCCTACTCAACTATAATAAAGACAAACGGAAACTCATAAGAGTCACAAATTGCATTATTTATTTGCTCCTGATTGAAACACTAGCTCTTATACTACTTGTGCTAGGTGTCACCAAATGTGGATACAAGTTGCACCCAATATACCATCAAGTGGATATCATGGATGGTTATCAAATGAACGAAAAATTCCCACAATAGTTTGGACAAATGCAAGCAAAGAAGATCATTCAGATAGTGAAGTTACACAAATTTGGAACAATAATATTTTAACCAACATAATGAAGCTAGCGGATAACATGATGTATAGAGAGAAATACTATTTGTATTCAAGAAACAAAGTGGATTGATGAAAAAGTCAATGGCATTGATACTACAAAACTGAAGCTTTTGAACCCAAGAATCAAAATAAAATATTGTTGGAAAAATTTAGGATAATATTTTGAAAAATGTAATCGAGGCTATGAGGAATGAGGATAAAACCATAGTTTTAAAAACATTATAATTGGACAAACTACTAATATTATTAGTATTTATGCCACTCAAAAAATAATTGGATGCCAATATCAAGGAGTCCCACTTATCCACTTGTTTTCCATCACCAAGGAAAGTAGCAAGACAATAGAGATATCATCATGCTAATTATAGAGAAATCAAAATGATGAATCATATTCTAGAATTTTTGGGGAGTAATAAGGCAATATACAGCATAAGAGCAACACATCCTTAAATCAATTAGAATCAACAATTGAGACTATATTCTTATATGTTTAATAAAGAACTTTAGGGACAAGAAGAGCTAGATTTTTATTTATTTTTTATTAATATTGAGAAAAAATATGATAAAATTCTAAGAAAAATACTTTGTAAGATCCTAAAAAAGAAAATGTTCATAACTATGGTTAACAAAATAAATGAAACAAGTGATATGAATTGTCCAATTATTACTAGCAATGGGCATACTGCAAAAGGTTTCGACACTAATGTCTAAAGAAAGTGTAATAAGAATTTGTCAGCATGACACAAACTAAGCTCCAAAATCACACAAAGCTACATTAAAGGATGTGAACCATAATAGGAAAGCTATTAAATTTAGAATATATTATTAACTTATGCACATAATCATCATATTATTAACTAATAAGGACTCATAATGATAGGCATATATTGATAAAATTGTATCTTATCCTTAGGAAGAAATATCTTTCGAATATTATAGATTTAAAAAGCTCTTGAAAGAGTACAATCTACTTATAGGCAACTTAATAAATCAAGGGGGATGTGACAAACATGCATAAAAGTTAATGATAGTGATAACAACTACTCATTAACTTGTAAAATATGGCTTACAAGATTAAGTAATGGGATTTCATTGATAATAATGCATTGTTTATTTGCAGCTTTTGTTTGGATAATTTTCAATCCTTTTAAAGCCTTTTACCTTAAGAAACACACTTTATCAATTATTAAGCTTTCTGATCCTTTTATCAATATAATAATAGTCACAAAGTGGATCCTTAAAGAAATGCCATTTGGATCCTTAAAGGCACATCATCAAAATAATTTTTTCTTATTCATAAGGTTCTCAAGAAAAATTATGCTCTCATTTTTTTTTTCCCTTATTAATCCTCCTTTGGTTGTTCATTATGAATTTTCAACAATGATCATCAACCTTTCATTTGTTTGTGCTAATATTTTTAACATTCTTGTAGAGAACCAAATGAAAAATCCGATCTCATGATCGTGAAGCTGGTTGGAGAAACTTGTCTACATCACACTAGCTTATTGAGCATTATAATGATTTATGGACAATGCTTTGATGACATGACTATAACTAAAAACAGCAAAGTTGTGAAGATAATGATTGTTTTTCTCTTCAAGCATGTTAATAACCAAATTTGGGCACTTAATTGAGGAACCATTAAACCTAGGGATCATGTGATCACAATGCAGACCACTAAGTTTATTGCATGCTGGAGGGAGTTTGTGCTTAGGACATTCACCCCAATCTATCTATTCTTTTGTTTAATTAAAAAAGTTTCTCATGTTTTGCTATTATCAAATAGCCTCAAAGGGCGAAACATACGCTGTTTAAGATTAAGCAAGGTAAGAAATTATGTAAATCATCATCATGGCTTTCTTGGAGATAAAGGAAAGCAATCACAATGTAGCAAATTTTAGTGCAAGGGGTATGGCCCAAATGAGAGCTCAACATTCACCCCAATCAATCTATTCTTTTGTTTAATTAAAAAAGTTTTTCTCATGTTTTGTTATTATCAAATAGCCTCTAAGGGCAAAACATAAGCTGTTTAAAATTAAGCAAGGCAAGAGATTATGTAACTCATCATCATGGCTTTCCTGGAGATAAGGGAGAGCAATCACACTGTACCAAATTTTAGTGCAAGGGGTATGGGCCAAATGAGAGCTCAAAGCAAAGATTGCACAAAAATTACATGCTTTTTTCACTTAACTTTTGGACAAGAACCAAAAATACTTTCAAAACAAAAAACAAAACTATTCATCTCTATGGACAAGAAGTTTAAAGATAGTTTTAATTCTAAGCTTTGGGCAAAGAAACAACAATTTGAGCCTGGTCTATTGCCTATGTGAATTTTTTGGGATAGAAAGAGAATTTAAAGAGTATAACACATACGCAAACTACTCATCTCTATGGTGAGAAGTTCAAAGAAAGTTTTGATTTTTCAAAGTTCTAGGCAAAGCAACCACAATTTAGGGCTGGCCTGTTGCTAGTGTGGTTTTCTTGTGATAGAAGGAGAAGATAAGGAGTATGGTATGCACCTAAAGAAGATTTTCCTTTATCTTACTCACTTGGGAAAATTTTGGCAACAGTGAAGTAGTTATGACCACTACAATATCCAATCATAGATCCTGTCATCATCTATGTGGCCCCAAATTGTCATTTTCATAATGACTATGGACACTTAACTAATGAGCATTGTTTCCTCAAAAGTATCATTCAACGATTCATATAGAGGAACATGAGAAAGAGTTTATCAACCTTAGCAGAAAGTATGAAGTAATTGCAGAAACACAATTTTGTAAAAGTGCAAGGGCAACAGACTTGTATTGTAACAGCAAGCTGTATGATATAAATGTGCTTGTGCTGTGCACCTCCAAAAGAATTTTGACCATCCTCCAAACAACTGGAAAATCTTTGATTTGATTGTATAACTTGCAGCTCCAATAACTTGTGAACCCAAGGGAACCCATATGATGAGGCACTTATTATACCAAATTGTAATAAAAAATTTTGAGATAAGAAAGTTTATTGTTGATACAGTGACACAAAACACCGGAGATCTAGTCATGTCAATGGATAGTTGAACTAATATGTATCAAACTTACGAATGGCAGATTTTGTAATTAACAAATGCAAAGGTTCCTATAAGTCATCAAAGTGCCAAGATCGAATACTGTTTGTAGTTGCACTACTTTATTTCATTTATACATACATATTGTATATGTTTATTTGATAGTATGGACATTTATTTGCGAGGGACAATCTTATGCCTATTCCAATTGACCTGGTTGGCCAACCACAAGCAGTTGCCAATGACCTAACAAACTCACCAACTAGCCATGACCATCTAGTTTAGGTTCTCAAGTTTGGCAGGTCCAAGTCAAAAATAGTGGTGTGTTGCATGGTGCATTTTTAAGTGTAATTCGTAGGAATTTAATGACTTTGGCTAAAAACAAAATCAAATTTTGTCGTTGTGCCATTTATCTTTGTTCTCCTAAAAATTTCCCCTCTTAAGCTCTTGCATTTGGGTGTTAAATTAAAACTTCAAGGTCGTGTGACTCTATGGGAAGGCATGATGCTATGGTGCCTCCTATTTCCAGCATGAGTAGACTTTGTTGTGTTTGTTTGTTGTAATTTCACCATTTATACAAGAAATTGTGTGTTTCCTCCCTATATTTGGGTGGGATCATGCTAAGATTGTGTTAAAACAGTTAAAAACTACAAGCATCAAAATTCCCTTGTAGCTTCTTTGATTTGCTAGAAACTTATGTTTGGAATGAAATTCTAAGAGAATTATTTTCTTTGGAAAGTTACCTTAAACATAATAAAAAACCAAAACTTAGATAGGAATGGAGTGAGAATTGTGTGGGTCTTTATTCTTGTGGAAATTGATGTCAAACCACCCCAAAATTTCATGCAAGAACAAACACTTGCATCATATGCAATTGAGTGACTGCATTTACAAAATGAAAAATTGTTTATTACTGCCCACAGCAAAACAATCATAGAGGTTTGTAGTTTTGCATAAGAAATCCATTATTCAAACTATTTATCTATCACTTAAGTTAACCTGATCATTAGACCATTATTTTATTAACACCAACACATGTTTGATCATCATAATTTAGACTTCTAGGTTTAACGTCTAAAACTATGCCAAGCCAATTTGGTATCAAAACTATAGATTTAGGAAAAAAGACATATAATGGTGGCCAAGTGTAAGAAGTAAAAGGCATGGTATGCAAGGCAAGAATCCGATGTAAAGGATCAAGATGTAATTTCCACTTCAGAAATCACTGGATGAGTTTTCTCCAAATCGAGGAGATTTGGTATATAAGTTGATTGATGAGGTCAAAGGAAAGGGGATGAGTCTCTTCAACAATGAGCCTTCACAGGGAACACAAACAAGGAAAGAGAATAAAATTGGTTTGCAGGCTCAATGTAAAACCAATACTTGGGACAGATTTCAATAATCACATTGCAAGGGTGAAATCACTAAGAAAAGAGAGGAATCTCTAGAAACTTCAAATAACAAAGTAGGAGCACTATGACCCAATAAACAAGCTTTAAAGTTTCACAGTAATTTGAGACAGTTTTGTTGGGGAAATGCACCAAATAATGGACTTTTCCAAAAAAAAAAAAAACCCAATTGATCTAGCAGGTCTGGTTAGGTCTAGGATCATAACATCGTAGAAACTAAATTAATGAAAGTACTAGTGATCTAAAATTCGATATGAGAGACACACATCATCACTTCATAGTCTATTTGTTTTTCATTTTTACACAACCATATATATAAAAGTAGAAGATTAACAAATATCAACAAACAAAAAAGGAAACCAAATAAAACTCAAACTACTAGATCACTTGGGGTGGTTCATGTAGACTACCTTGAGTGATCTATGTTTGGAATAAGAGCACTTTGACAATTGTAAATTGCATTAGTATCAGCCCAAAATATCGTGCAAAGGCAATAACATGTTGGTGCATGTTTAAATCCCATATAAAATTAAATATAACGAATTTACAATATGACAATAAAAGCAACATTGTATGGGATGTCTAAAATTGTAATCAAATGATTGGCTATAACCTAAAACATTATAAATACTTCCAAATAGACAAAAACTTTCTCCAAAGGGTAATCAACTAGACATGAATAATCTCAAAGCTCTATAACATTAAGACTATGAAAATTGTTGAACTAATACATGCAAGAGTTCTACCTCAGTATCCATATTCATGCATAAATTTTGTTGAAATTTTTTGTCCATGTTCATGGTGCATTTTTCATCATTCTGAATGGTAATGATCTATTTATATATGTTAAATACAAAGATATTCAATCAGCAAAAAACCTAAATTTAGAATAATAAATGTCATTTTGTAGCTTTGTTAGATTGTTTGCTTTGCCAACATAACTTGATATTAATATCTATTGTTTTATGCTCGTAGTTCTAACTAAAGAGTGCATTGCATTCCCAATGACTGATTTATAGCGAAGATCAGTGGTTGCCATGATTTTAAACGTTAAGGGTGTTTTCACAGGATGTGCTACTATGTGATTTATACATTATGCTTTAGATCAGTGAAATACAACACATCACAGCTTTACCAGCTAGTTTTTTGTTACTTCACACAAGAGTGGAAGAACAAGGTAATCTGCACTTTTTTCCAACACTCAGAGCACATGAGCTATGCATAAAACAGATTAATTAGACAGCAAATTCGTAATTGATTCAGGATGTCATGCTGAACTAGTTCCTAGGAATAAATCCATATTTGTATTGTAGGCAAGAGGCAATCATAAGGGTATTATTATACAAAAATATTGAAAATAATGTATGTTGCACTGAGGGCACCTATGATAGACCAGTCAAGATCTATTTTCCAAAGAAATAAAAAGTCCGTCAAATGTCTTACATGTGGGTCTGATGTTCAAACTTCCATAGCATAGCATATTTCCAGATAGTGCGATGGCACAGATTCTTGAACAACTGATTCAGCGAAGTTGAGGTTTCCATGCCCGGATGTACCACGGATTTAATCACAAAATTATGAGAAAAACTCGCCGGATCAATTAGCAAGATTGACTAGCTAGCCCGGTAGCAGCCTCGACCAGCTTGCTCCCTTCGTAAACCAGCTCTTCGATTAATAGGAGGTTCTTCTAAACCAAGCAGCAGAAATCCCATCACTCCCTTTTTTCCTTCAAATAATGATTTCACCCTGCTATCAAACACAACAAACAAACAGATAAAACCGTTGTAATTGAGAATGAGAGCACAAATTAATTTTCTAAATCAGAAAAATTGCTCCATTTCGTAACACAAAAGTTGCATCAAACAAAAAATCGTCCCGAACAAGTGTTACGTTGAGCGCCAATTACTAACGTACTTTTAAACTTATAGTTAGAAACAGTCACGCTCATGCACATCTTTCATTATTTCGGCTTGGTTTCCTGAGTAATGAATATACCTTAGGATGGCTCAGATTTAGATCAAATTTTCGAGCGGCAGCATCCCTCGCAGATGAAAATTACCAACATAAATTTCTTTTGTACGAAGTTGAAAGTAAACGAACCGCCTATATTATATCGCAATCCTTCTCCACTGCAACGAAATATGACCAAGGGAACCAAAGATCAACTTCCTATCCTTCATTTGAGTCACAAAAATGTATGGTAGAAACCAGTAATATAGCTGTTTCATACCACTTCAAGTTGAAAAACAACGACAAACCCTTCGATGGAACCGTTGACTTCGGCTTCCGAGCAAATTACAACCCGCAAAAGCGATTAGACTTGAAGCTTAGCTCTTCGAAACCCCCTACTGAGAACAATAGGAACGACGTCGGGTAAGTGTAAACCGGCAAGAAAAGACGAGAGTTCAACGGTTAAACTTTCCATCGGCTAATTGCACTCTTCAACTCTGAAAAAGGCCTTCTCCCCCCTTGCCGGACTTCAAGCTCCTCCGCGCTCAATTTAATAACGCTGCTCCAAGTAGTTCACATACGATTTACGGGGCCCGCCGCAAAGCACGATGCTGTAAAAATTATTTCCTAAATCCTAAGTGGGCGGCTTGGACCATAAAAGTTTTAATTTGTCCATGAATTTAACATTTTTTATTAATTTTAAAAATGACAGATATCATCTAGCATTCTCATATTATAAATCCAATTAATAAATTATTTATTAATATTGCAAATTTTCAACAACCAATTTTTAATGGAAATTCTCGATTCTATTCTTTGATATATAACCATAGAAAAAAGTCTTAAGTTACATCAATAAAAATCGTCAATTTTTTAAATCATTGAACCATTTTGTTGTAGTGATTATGTTAAGTATTAAATCTTAGTTATCTCAAAATTATTATAAATATCTCAGTTAGTAATATTTTAGTTCTTTTTTAATATTTTGGTAAAACAAAATTCGTTTGAGATACTCACTGTTTTTAATTTATAAAAAAAATGTTTTAAAAAATGTTTTATTTTATAATTACTAAAAAAAATAAATTATCACATTTGTATTCAGTAGTATTTTATTGGAATGGCTTTTCTGGAATAAATTTTTTACCATAAGAAATAATAATTACTTAAAAAATACATGGTATATCTGGTAGTTCGATCAAGTGCTGTCCCGCTTTACAGAAAAGAATACTCTTCAAATAAATCGTGTGGTTTGGAAAGCTCCGCGGACCCCACCATGGCAGTAAAGAGGCAATTTGTGGGCCCACCGTGCCGTCCAGGACCCGGTGACACTTTTTTTTTTTTTTAAATTTGACTTTCTTCTCCTAGTATATATATATATATATATATATATATATATATATATATATATATATATATATATATTATTCTATAAAGAAAATTTTGTTTTATGTGAAGTACATCGAATGCATTTCCTATCTAGCAAGGAAGATGGGTGTGAAAGCTTGGTTTATAGAAGATGGTAAGTTGACCCAAATAAAATTATACATATAGATAAGTGATGTAGAAGTAAACGATATATATGTTATTCATCTTATCTGTCTTGGCGGTGATAATATATATTATGAAAATCAAGTTAAATAATTACATATTATAAAATAAAATGACATATTTGTCGATCATTGATGATGTTATTATATAAGATAAAACAAAGAAAGAAAGAGGTGTGATTTTATAAATTTCAAATCATCATGAACATTTATAAATTAATTACATAACTAACTCTTCAATTTTTTTATATTGACACTTAATAAGTTGATATTCTTTAGCACTAATTGAATAAAAGAATTATACACACATACGCATATGTGTATATAAACATATTAGTATGTCTAAAAATAAGAAAAAAAATGAAAATATTGAATGCAAATGATAATTATTGAAGTCAAGGCTACTAAAATTTTTTAAAATTAATTCTTTGTTGAATTGATGGTAAATCCTTCAGTAAAATTTGATATTGTACTAAACATAGACTACTACACAAATACCAAGTTAAGATTGACCATAAAAAAAAATAAAAAAATGAGAATCAAAGAAGGGAATGAAATTGTTTATTATAAAAATGGAAAAAAAGATTCATTCTCTATCTATTTTTAAAACATAGAAATACTATCTAGAAGAAGATGAGGATTTCTATTATATGTTGAAGTGTTAAATTTAAAGTTTGAAAAGTCATAAGATATATCGTTGTTTGTGAGCATGTCAATTGATTCTTGAGAAGTTATCAAGATTTTTTTTAAACTAAAAAATAGAATTTAAAATTCAACTTATTCTTACGATAGAACTAATATCAAAAACCTTATATAAAATAGATCCAACAAAATTACAAAAAGTCAAAGTATAAATTTAAAATTTGTTAGACAAAGACTTTATTCATCAGAGTGTCTTTGTGGGTGATTCTTATTTTATTTATAAAAAAGAAAGATATTAATTTATGAATATATATTGATTATAAAGAGCTAAATAAAGTTATAATAAAGAATAAATGTCTTTTATCATAAATTGATGATTTATTTGATCAACCATAAAGTAACTATCTTAATTAAAATTAACCTATAAGTTCATGATACCACCAATTAAAGTTAAAAAAATCTAATATTACTAATATTATCTTATGAACGAGATATAAACATTATGAATTCTTATTACTTTATTTTAGTTTGACTAATGCACTTGATGTTTTTATTTGATCTATTTATTATTATTTTTATGAATAAAATTTTATTATATTTAAAGTTTGTTGTAAAAGAATATACCAACTATTTGTACATTGTATTACAAATATTAAGAGAATATTAATTATTTACAAAGTTTTAAAAATATGAATTTTAGTTGTCTCAAGTTTTATTCTTAAAATATGTTGTGAATAAAGAAAGGACTCTATAGATATATAAAAATCTCAACTATTATGAGTTATTCTTAACAAATTAATATTTTGGAGGTGCAAAGTTTTCTAAGGTTACTTAAATATTATAAAAATTTGAAAAAAAAATTCAAATAACAACTCCATTGAACAAATAACAAAGTAGTTAAATTCAAATGAGATCTAAATTATGAAAAATCTTTTCACACTCTAACGATAAAATGATGACAACACCAACTCTTAGCTCTCTAGAAGGAAATGAAGAGTAGTAATTCTTTAGTGATGTGTTATGTTAGGGGCTAAGTTATGTATTAGAGTAGGATGATAAAATAATTACTTATAAATCTCATTTATTGAAATCACATGGAAAAATTATTTAGTTTAGAATTAAGAATTTGTAGCTATTATTTTTGCATTGAAAAGTTTGATCCATTATTTGTATGATGTCAAAATAAAGTTTATGCTAACCATCAAATCTGAGATATATTTTCTCTTAAAAAGAACTATATTTGAGATAAATAAGATAGCTAAAATATCACAAAGATTATGATTTAAATATCTTGTACCACCTTAGCAAAGCTAATGTTATTATTAATGCTTTAAATCAAAAGACAAATATAAACTACTTTTAAGCAGAACTAATGAACAACAAATTTGTTTTGAACTTAACAAATATTAGCTAGAAAGAGAACTACACTTAAATACATTCTTATTTAAAAAGATAACTTTCCCACAAGAGGTGTTGTAAACTTTGCCTTGTAATATGCTTAAAACAATAAGCTAGATAATGATTCTTATAGTTGTAGTTAACTAGCCAAAGAATCTTTTAAGAAAACTCTTAATTAGTTTTGAAATGGCTTATGTATGAGTATGAGAAATAAATGGTAAGAGTATTTCAAATGGTTTGATCACAAACAAAGATTATGTCCACCCTCAATTTAAGACCAAGCTTATACACTAAAATTTCAACTTTTTGATACAAGGCAGGTAAGTGAAAAACCCTTACAAAACTCAAATCACACATATTCAAAACAACTCAAAAAGAACACACAAAAAAGCTAACAATAGTCCCAATACACAAAATAGCAAAGATTATAGCTTTAATAATAATCAAGCTTGTACATACAACCTATAATAGAGGTAATTTCTTCAAGTGGCAAATTAATATGCATGAAAATATGCAAACAAGTTATCAAAGACAAAAAGAAAATGTGTAGAAGGATGTAAAAGATCTACTCAATATGGCTTTTATGCTACAAAGAAGGTTCTGCAACACATATGCATAACTTTAAGCTCAGATGAAGTAATAAATAAGATTAACATGTTACTATGGTTCACAAGTCTCATTCATAATTATGCAATCCAAAGATAATATTAGATTCATACAAATATTTAAAAAATTACTGAGAAAGTTCACTTATCCAACTTGCTTATTTTGGTTTCTTAAATGGTAAATGTATAATGTAACACATCATATTGTACAATTAAACTTAAGACAAGAGCTTAGTTTTAATGCACTTAAGTATACATAATTTATACAATTATGACAAATGTACATAGTTATATAATGAAATTTAAAATTTATTTTACTAAAATGCTCTCAAGTTTTTAGCTTCTTTGTATAAATATGATAATTATATTATATTAATATAAAGAGGCTCATGTTTAAGTTTGATATACTTGTCTCAGGTTATAACTATAATTTATACATCATGTTTGTATGAAGCTTTTCCAACTTCAATGCTATGCTATACTTATATGAGTATTATATATACAATACAAGATAGCATATGTGTACGATGAGTTTTATTTTAATTTTTACCTAAGTCTAATTATGAGTTTTGTGAGATAAGCATATTGTACAAGTACATGTTACATGCTTCACGTATTTACTTAAAATAATAAACTAAGAACGATATCATACAAAGTAAATAATGGGTATTGTTGAACAACATAGCTTATTCATCTTTTTAAAAAATAATGATCTACCAGTATGATTAGATCATTGTACATATATGACATATAAATCAATATATATTAATCATAGATCACTAGTCAATATATTGGTTATTTAATTATGACAAGGATATTATTTTGTATTATTACTATGTAGTTTATATATAAAAATTTGTATCTAATTGATTCCATTGCACATATGATTCTTATCAAACCTCATTATGATTTAACTATTAAAAACATAAATTCTAACCTTTAATTAATTGTTAAACATAACTTAGGCTCATTGAAGAATAATATAACATTAATGCATTAGTGATTAAGTTAAATGGAATTCAGATATGCATTCCTATGTGACGTAAGAGAAAGTTTGCATAGATTTTAATAACCTAGACATACCAAAAGTAAATAAAGAGTACTCATGGTGATTCCTACACCATTAAAAATAAAAATCTCCATGTGTTGTGACATTTTTGAAGAACTTGTTCCAAGAGATCCTATAAAAGTTATGTATGCCAACAGCACTTGTAATACCATCATGCTTATTTTATACTTGAAACAACTGCTCAAGCAAACCATTAGTAATTATAATATATGATTTTGATATCATCAAATCATTATAAGAGGCCATGAGATTAACATTATTATCTTAAGTATAAATAAGACTAGATTGTTTAAGTTCCATCAAGGATGATCAATAGCAAGATGAGGAATTATGCAAGATGATTCAAAAAGTGAAAGAAGGTTGGGCTTCTGATTTTGTTCAAGATGCTAATTGAATTCTTTAATGTTAAGTTAGACTATGCTAATTGAATTCTTTAATATTAAGGTAGACTATGTAACCCAAACTATTAATAGCTAAAGCAATTGCTATGATATGAAACTCATAATTGTAAATATTCCATGCAACCAAGAGCAACAAATATGTAGTATCAATTGAAATAATTTATCAACGGCTCAAAATGAAGTAAGATATTACTAAATGTACAAACAAATGTTAATTTTTCAACATGTAAAAAGAGGGTAATAGAAGCTAGGTGAACATTTGTAGCATTTGCCTATTTTTTAAGGAAAATGGAATAGCATTGCTTGTAATTGGGTGACAAAATCAACCATTGATCATGACTATATTTGGGTGATAATTGATAAATTCACTAAATCAATTCAATTTTTTACTATAAAAATGACTTATTCTATAGAAACACAAGCTATATTATATTTGAATTACATTTGTATGCCTTCATGATGTACACAAAGTGATTGTTTTGAGTTACATAAAGATCAAAAGTTTAAATATTATTTTTAGCAAAACATATATCAATTTTTTGACAAAAAGTTAAATTTTAGCACTGCATTTCATCCAAAATAAGATGACCAAATAAAAAGAAAAAAAGGAGTATTGCAAAAAAATATGTTACAAATGTTTTATATGCACTTTAGTTTGAGAAAATAATTTATTTAAATTTGTGCAACACCAATTCAATCCCTTTTTGGTATTCCTTGAATTTAACAAAAACTCTCTTTTCATTCCTTTCTTCCTTACTTTCTCACCATTTATCATATTTTATCTTCCATCATTGTGACTCTAAAAAGAATATATGTACTCAATGGCTCGAGACTAGAACATCTTGTAAATAAATCAAGAAATGTATGCCGTGGTCTTTTCCTTTCCCTTCTATCCTCTTCCTATTTTTTGTACAATTTATTTATAATTTATCAGTACTATTCATTTTTTATAGCAAAAATACTTACAAAATCTATTCCAAATAGTCAACAAATAAAATTGCATACTTTCACATCTCTAGCTTTATATTGTAGAATGTGATCCACCCTATCATATTGTATGATTCATGTCATACACTGGTCAGGCAAGGTATCAAATGGAAAATCTCTATTAAACCTTCTTATAAACTCATTATATTCGTCTATTATAATGTTGTGCTTATATGATCCTTAACAAACACTAATCAAATAAGGGATCAGACAGACGATCTCTACAATGCATTTCTTGAACCAATCATACTTGTTCGATCAGTGTGTCATATTTTAAAACCTAAATAGACAACAGTCTGATAAGAGATCAAACATATTATTACCTAAACAACTTTTTATAATTAATTATACTTGTCTAATTTGCATGTCATATTATATTATATATAACATATGAATTGTTATTTCTCCTTAAACCAAGTGGACGATCTTTCATAGGAAATAAGATGTGAGTATAAATGTATGGCATCAATTGATTATGCATATTTTTTGTGCAAAGAAATAATATATTATTATGAGTTACATATATATATATGTACTCTCTCTCACACACACAGATATTTTTATTGCTATATGCATTTGAACAAGAAATAAGAGAGAAAAACAAAATATAAAAACTGAATGAGATAAAGATAAAAAAATAAAAAGAGAAAAGGAGATTGTATGAACCCGATAATCTATATGATCATGACAAAGATAAAATATGAGAAAAAAGTTGAGATTTTTCTTATAAAATTATTTTAGAACTATCTTATAGAATGAGATCATTCATCTATGTTATTATTAGAATTTTAATATGAAGTGACAATAGACAGAGACCTCATTATCATTAGTATATGTAGCATAAAGTACATGATAATAATGTCCATATGTTAAGTTTAATTTTTCAAGTTTTAAAATGATATATTTTATATAGGGTGATTTAAGGTGAAGGTTATGTTATTGAGATGTAATCATATCTCATTCTTGTTATTCTTATCATTTTAATATAGGGCAACCTATATATAGAAACTCTATTATCATTAGTACTTTAGAACAATATTCTGTTAGATAAGAGAGATATAATTTGGTAGCCTAACTAATGATTAGTGATGGTATAGAGATATGATGATGTCATACAAACATGATATGATATAAGATCTCATAAAGAGACGATAATGGCCATTAGTGATAGTCAAGATACAAAAAAATAAAAGATGAAATGAATAAAAAAATATGTAAGAATAAGAGAAATAAGAAAAGTAATATATGATATAGAAAAAGTATAGTGACGCAAATAGTACGTGATGAGTATATAAATAATTGAGTATGATACACATGAGTAGATATGAGATTATTCTATCATATTTTATATATTTTTTTTACTTTGTATATTTCTTAACATTGCTTTCTTTTTTTACATAGATTTTATCATCGTTCTGCACAATATGAGACTTATTTTTGAGAATAACAGCACGTACTTGGAGCCGAAATGCTTTGTTTGAACTACCGCATAATAGAATGCATGTCTCTTTAGCTTTTAAAAATGAACAGCACGCACTTTGAGGAGGCAGGTGCTTGTTAGTCAAACTCATCAGCTCTTCAGTTGGGAGACGAAATTCCGCCGCCGCTGCCGCCGGCGATGAGAAGGTTTTGGTCATCTGCCGGCGAATATCTTCCAGAGTCACGTGATCAATATGGGCATGTAGGAAAAATCGACGGAATTAGCCCTAAGCAAAGGTTGCTCTCCCTTCCTGTGTTGAAGAACAACTGAATATATAGAATCAAGCCTCCCATTTTGTAACGAGAACGTGGAAGACGAGAGAGGGTTTAGCTCTCCGTATGCTCTGAATCTAAGTAAGGTTGGTTGAGATGGAAATGTATACAAAAAGAAATGTCTCACAACGGTATGGGTAAATGACGTGTAAGGTAAGGAAATGCAATCCAGCCCTCAAATGGAAACTAAAGGTTGAAACGTACAACAAGAAATTAAGATTATACTCTGTCTATCGAAGAAAATAACACATCAACATCGTTCTTCTTGGGTTGGTTTTGCCATTTGGTGACTGACTTGAATGGAGTAATTGACTAAGCTTAAGCATAGAATATCACATGTTGGCATATACCACAATTAACATTAACAGTTCACAAGCCAAAGATAGCTTTCTTGTGTGGCGT
This sequence comes from Vanilla planifolia, assembly GCA_023846275.1. Classification (NCBI taxonomy): domain Eukaryota; kingdom Viridiplantae; phylum Streptophyta; class Magnoliopsida; order Asparagales; family Orchidaceae; genus Vanilla; species Vanilla planifolia. The sequence goes on along the minus strand of CM043865.1, from coordinate 9,102,242 downwards.
GCGGATTATGATATATTACCGATGCAGATGCATGACAAGGAACTATTGCGTCCTTAGTGTCTTTAATCCAATGAAAAAAATCAAGACAAAAGGTAAGCCTTGCATGAAAAGCAAACAGAAAATATCCACAAAATCACAAACCTAATTTATAACTTAGCGATGCATGTTGTTCAACCAATAAAATGGGCATTCCTCCCTCTTTTTTTTTATTTGAAAAATCACTCTCTAAAATTAATTCCATAATGATATAAAAGTAAACGTTACAGACTTAACAATACAAATAATCAAATGATAATACGACTCCAGGAAGCTAATAAATAATAAAAAAAACTGTTGACTAGCATCTTATCTTACAATTACAATATACTCCGATACTATTGGGTAACAAAAAATTCCAAATCAGCAGGAAATTACCAGCCAAGAAGAACACGTATGAAGTTATGCGCTAAGGTGGAAAATCTGACAGGTCGGATTGTAAGACATTTTCGTTGCAGCCTGCTCGAACTTTTTTGCTGCGGCTTCATTCTCTTCAAGGCCAGCCGAAATGAAGTATCTGACCCACCAAGATGCACTCCGTGATTTAGCCTTTTATGGTAAAGATGACAAACAATAACATCAGTGCCATTTAAATACATGATAACATTAGCAAATAGCATAATAATCATTTACAAAATCTTAAGGCATACCGGCCTTCCAAATTTGGGTAAATCAGTAGTTTTAGCTCTTTGCTTGCCAGGAAAGCCTGAACATGGATAGGTAATGAATAGCAGGGTAAACAAAACAATCATTTATTAAACGACAGTTTTCCAAAAAAAAAAATATTTCAAATTGTAAGAAAGGATACACATGAGATCAAATTTCTGCAATAAAATTATATAACAATCCCAATGTCAGATGTTACATCTCTTGTTTTCAAGAGCACAATATTGTCAACATGAAGAAAAAACTCTTAAGCCTACATCTAAAGAACATTCAATGCAGACAACTCATCAAATAGAATTCTTTAAGGATAATTCATATGGAACTTTGAACAAACATTTGAAGCATGCAATCAACAAAATGGAGACAACTTAAGACTAAATTACATATGCAATATAATAGAAATCAAATACTAAATAGGAAGATCCCTTATTTTATTTCCAGTATCAAAAACTTAATATCCAATGAACTAAAAGAAATACAGTCCGAGTAACTTGCATATAATAATCCTTGTATGGTCACACGTCCTTGTTTACTTCCATCAACAGCATTTTGACATTAGGTCAATCAAAAAGGGCATTCAAATGAGTGTATGCAGAGGGCAATTTAGAAGGATTTTTTAGCAGCTCTCGCTAGTCATCAATTGCCTCATTAGCCATGGTGCAAAGCAGCGTCGTTGGCTCTTATGGTCGAGTCTTGAGAGATCAAGAATTTTAGCTTGAGTCGGTCTTTATGACCTATCTTTCTTTGAAAACCCTTATACATGGTGCAAAAACAGGGAGGGTGAAGCTAGGCTCTGGGAGAGAATTTACAAGATATTCATGACCTTTGCCATCTTTATGGCATTCCTCAATCCCCAAGTAATGCACCTCACTTGCATTCATTTGGATCATTGTCCTTTTCACCTTGATATTCTTGACTTCACTCCTTGGAGGAAGCCACTCAAGTTCCAGGATGCCCCCAAGTTTGAGACATCTGACTAATTTGAGGAGGCTCGTACTTTGGTCACACAAGCAGTGGACAACAATGAATGTAATTCCTTTGTCTGTTCTGGACAACTAGTATACCAAGTATTTTCAAGCACCAAGGCACGAGAGCCAACAGGTTATGGGTGATCTTTAGGTGGTTTATCTAGGCAATTTAAGAAGAGTATAGTAGAATGCTAGGCCAAGAAGATTCAAGGGACTGGACATGAAAAGCGAGGGTGACAATTGCTTGCTAATTAACACATCTGTTTGACCCTTATAGAGAGTTTGTGGTGTTAGAGGGCCAAGGTTGGATGGTTCATCGAAGGAGATGAGAACATGGACTTTTTCCGAAGCATTGCTACCATCAGGAGGAGGCAAACTGCATCTCTCAACTTCTTGATGTGGGGGGATTGACAAGGTGAAGGAGGTCAACAGCTTATTAGTTGATCACTTTGGTAGGAGATATGCCCACAAGATGAAAGACTGGGATTGGGTCTAACTCCACCTATCAAAATATCAGTATTGACACACTACTCTTTGTAAATAGCCCACATTTATCAATACCAAAGAGGATGTTTTGCATCTGGTGTCTGCCCTACTTGACAGTGATGGGAAATGGGATGAGCATTAGATTGGATCTTCTTCTGGCTCAGACATGGCTGAAAAGATTTTGGAGCTCCCCAGGAAAAGGTTAAGTAGCAAGGATGTTCCAATTTGGAGTCAAACAGAGCACATGCATGCTCAATGGCTGCTCTATACAAGTTTAGTAATTCCCAGGCGAGAAAGCCTGGTGCTAGATACTTCGTACTCAACCCCATTTCATCACCTTCCTTTAAAGGGGTTAAAGAGCATACAATTCCCACCAACTTACTCATCACCCAAGGTAATTCTGCTAATGTTCACCATCCTTTGGGTTGCTCTGAACAAAAGACCATGGATCATAAGATCCTCTCCTACCCCCTTGCAAGTCAGATCATCATTCTGCTGTTACACCATCATGAGGTTCATTCGATGCTCATTGATATTCTTGATCTACTTCTTGTCACGGAAACTACTATCATCAAAGACAGGAGGATAATCTTCTAAACAATTGTAGTGCCCTTTACTATATCTGTGGGGCTGAAAACTATTTTGTTCATGAAAGCCCATGAGATTGCCTTCTATCATCATTAAGATTGCCTTTTCTTCCTCTGCCCTGCTGTCCTATCCTGTACCCTAGAGAGTTGGAACCCCAACAAACATCACTAGTCCTTAGTACCCTCGTCCCTTGCATGGGCTCCCCAACCTCATCTCTCTTGGGTGAATTAAGGTAAACTTTGATGGTATTGTCAAGAGATCTAGAGCTACTAGCCTAGGGGTTGTCATCAATGATCAATGGGATTCAATGCTTCTAGTTTCTTCAAGAGGATGTTTTTCTTCTCTTGTTGTTTAAGTGGTGGAGCTGAGGACGACTTGTTTTGTTGTCCAAGTGGCCTACCATTATGCCAACAAAGCTCTTGGGATCTAGCTAGATCTATTCTAGTGATTATTGACAATGGACAAAGCAATTTTGGCTTCTTTTGCTTATGCTGGGGTCAATCACACGTACATGACCGCCAACAAGACTATTGACCTTGTTGAAAAAATAACATTTAATTCTAACTTTCTATAATGTCAATTGACAAATATAGCCTTTTGCATGTATCATATTTGGGTTATGACCAAATTTCAATAAAAAATGCCATTAAAATTACCATATAATGAATGCATCAATTCCAAAATAGAGATAAGTTCACTAACCATGGGAGTCCAAATATTTTTGAGGGCTTACTGTCAAAATAATAATAATAACAAAATTTGTAAACAACAATACTTCAATTATTGTATTATATAAAAGATGCACACATCTGAGATTGATATTATTATTTAAGTAACAAAAGCATAACTGAGCATAAAAGTAGCAATAGTCAACTAAAACCACAAGCCTCCAATGCAATGATATATCAAAAACAATGCTAAGACATTTGCTCTACCTTTGATTTTCTCATTTTGTAATCACACCATAGCCTCTTCTTATGAAAATTAGAGGAAATAAATAATAATACCCAAATAGACCTGAATATTTGAACAATAACCTCTTTTTGTGTGTGGGACGATGTTAATTAAATTTTGGTCAATTCCTCGACCTATTCAACTTCTTAAGAGATAGAATGAGTACCATTGTTAGATTAGTGATCACCACTGCAAAATTCATTGCTAAACTTACATTCAAATTCTGAAACTTCCATGAGATTTCAAAATCGAATCAGCAATGGCTCATCTACTGTTCTAGAGCCCAGAAAAGGAATCCCATTTTCACTATTACATTTTATCTGTAGAACGAATTGGCCAAAAAAAATACATCACAAATTCCAAGCTAAATGGTATCTAATCATCTAAAAAGGCAAAGTATGATAAAAGTTAAGAGGACTTTAATATTTCTAGTATAACCATTATAACTAACATCAAACAAAGAAAATATACACATTTATCGGGCCAAAAAAAAAAACATCCTGCAGAATAAAGCATTAAGAAATTTTTTAACGTACCAGCAAATATAACCAAACCATCAGTGGATACTCTAACAAGATCTGGGATGGTCTTGTTCAAGTATTTTGGAGAAAGGTAATCCACTGTATCTGAGGTTATGACCAGGGAAAAAGACTTTGGTCTATAAGGAAGAGAAAATTTAATGTCTGCTGCACGCACAACACCCTTCCGTACAAGGCTCTTGCAGTTACTATCAGCATCCTCCAAATCATATGGTTCCACACCCCAAGCTTCTATGCCTTCTTCCTTCATAAACTTTGAAACCACAGAACAAGTGTCGGGGCCAACATGTAAAATTTTACGCATGCTCTCACCATATACTTTTTTTAGAATAGGAATAGCATTCTCCACTTCTGTTGTGCATGAAGCACCTGCAAGACAACAAAGAAAATTGACATAAACTCTAAATGAAGAACACAAAGAACAGAAACAAGTTATAAAGAATGATGAGTAAGAAGAACCCATACAAGCATATAAATACACATTACCCATGCCAACAAAGATGATCTTTGATGTGGGTAAAAAATACTTCAGAGTTATGTGGTAGCTCATACTCATTGAAATAAAATGTAAGAAGCTTCTATAAATTAGCAAAAACAGCCAAATAGCATAGAATTCAATAGGCCTTAAATAAATATCAAGAACCAAAGAACGCACTTTGAAATAGAAAAACAAATTGGCATCCAAAGACATTTGATAAGATTATCAAAATTATTTGACCTGTAGATATCACAAAAGGAATCTTTAAAGGTTCACATTGTAAAGTATTTTAACTGCAATTGTTGCTCAAAATTTGCCAGATCATAGTTTTGGTTAATGTGAAAACCAGGACAGGAAGCTCAATCAGATGCAAGAATCATTTATATAGTAAGGCCAACAAGAAGAGTTAGAATATAAGCATATTTAATTGAACTTGCACGTGAATTTATATCGCAAATAATCAAGGGATACACTTGGTCAAGGGAAAAAAAAAGACTTGGACAATGATGAAAACATGTAAATGAACCTTGTCGACACCTAAAACAAATGAGACAACAATTTATGAGCAATTTTTATCTTGATTTAATTGGAATTCATCTAAACACTGAACTATCAAGTTATCCGCATAAAAAATAATCAAATTTCGATATCTAGGTGAAAAGTATTGGCCAAAATACATAAATTGTCATTTTACTCTAGACCAAATCACACAATCCAAATAAGATGAAAAAGTTGTGTTGAATCATTTTGAATGCTTACCAATTTCGATTTTATTGCTGTAAGGAATAGATTAGACTTAAGGAGATTATTCATTTTGAAAAGATTTGTATATTTTCAAAAATTTGTAACAAATGCCCATGTGAAAGGACCTTTGTGGGTATGAGTAGATCATTTCATCTTAGTTCATTTAAGAAATCCAACTCGAGAGGGTTAAGAATTGGAAGGAAGAATTGGGATTTGGTGTGAGAGTCTTTTGAGGTCTAGCATTGGGATTTCTATAGAGCAAGAAGGAGAGATTGTGAGAACCAACACTAAAAGAAACCAATAGGACATTTTGAGTAAATGCTTTGCAAGGTCAAGTTTTAAATAGGTGTTTGGGATTGAGAGCTGAGAAAGGCAAAGTTGTTTGCTATTAAGTGACGTGTTGACCAAAACTCTTATAATTCTGAGGTTTGTTGGCGAGTTTTTCTAATAATAATAAAGTTTTCCCTATATTTTTCCTACACATATTTAACTATGCTGTGGTTTTGATCTATTTACCCAACTATCATCTTTGTAAGAAGAAAGAATGGCCCCCCCTCCCAATTTTTCTTTTGAATGCATACACTATCGATAAAGCTCAACTCGATCATTGTCTCAGGAAACATCTAGTACATCTTTTAACATGCATGCCTCAGTTGTCATATTAACACGTATGCCTAGCTTTATAGATGTCACATTGGAAGCCCAAAAAATAATAAACTCTGCTAATCACAAGCATACAGCATAACCATGAATATGAATCAAAAGTAAAACAATTGACAACCTTAAAATATAATAGATTAAGTATCCATCATCAAAGCAAAATGGGGACAAAAGGGCTTGCATAATTTAAAACAATTTACCTTATTTTTTCTTATAATCCACCTTTTGTTTATAAAAATATGATTATACTAAGATAAGAGTACATTATTTTATGTTCATATAAGACATAATAAACCAAATATTCAAAAAGAACTTAGAGCATGCCATCATCAAATAATAACTTATTTTTTAACCTCCAAAACAATCAAATAGTAATAAAAAAATATGTTATGACAGAAAACACATGCAAAATTAAAATAGAGAAATGACACATGATTTTTCAATGAATACATATTTTCCAAATCTTTAATTTCTTGATAGATAAAACTTACAATGGATTTGATGAGACCTTCGTTATTTAGAAATTGATTTTTAAAAGGCAATATTGAGAAGAACTTTATTGAAAAGGCTATTTCATGTGAATAGAAATGAAGCATTGGATGTGAGTAGTTTGGTGTGCTCTTTGTGCTTATATTGATAGAAATAAAACAAAAGAAAGAAAAATCAAGCTCTAGAAAATGCATCCTAGAATAAAGGAAAATTAAAGACAACCAAAACTACATATTTGGTTAGTTTTGCACAAATCTATGGCATAAATAATAAGGTAAAAGTTCAAAGCAACCTGTAAGGAACATAGAAATATGTACCAAGTTGCTTGAGAAGAGAGACTAAATATGTACTACTTAGCAAACACACGCATTGTTGATTAATGTTGATTTTAATGATACGTACTTGAAGGGATTTGGCAAAGACTTATCCATAGTTGCCAAAGACTTAAGAGTGGCCAAATCCATCCACCCAACATCAATGATGCTAGAGTTCATTAAAGATTACAAAGCAACAAATACCTCAATGTGCTTGTTTCAAATAATTCATAAGTGATTAGGTAGTCTTTACTCTTTGGTTTTGTGCAAGGATCATAAAATATAGTAACAATAAAATAAGTACCAGTGGTGTATTTGTGCAGGTATTTTGAATCAACATCTTGAGAAAAACAAATTACAAATGAAAAAACAGGAAAAAGATTCCATAATTTTAATATTTGCACAATAAAACATGAAAGCAATAATGCTTATACCTTCAACACTAAGAGATTCTCTGATGTTTGTAGATCCACCTGATACCAAAAAAATTCATGAATTTAAGTCATATAGATGTAGGGGAAGTTTTAATTGGGGTCAAACAGAAGTAAAATGGGGATTAAGCGAACTATTTTAACCAGGTCTTTATTTTCTGCAATAGAAAATTTTCAGAACTTCTCTAGAAACATGCAGTGAAAAAAAAACCCAAACCTGAGCCACTGTAGGAATAGCCAAGAAGAAGAATGGCACCCTGACATATTTGAAAAACAAATTTTATTCAAATGGAACACTTCAATCGAGCTATGACCACAGTGCTTAAGAAAATAATCGAGACACAATAATTCTAATGTTTTTACCACAACAACGAGGCCCAAGGAAATTAGCGGAGGAGTTTTTGACTTCTGATTTAACGAACCGAACAACGGGATGCTGCCGCTTTCCACAGGACGACGTGATTGAACTCTTCTCGACATTACTTCCGGCTTACGATAAGATGAATCTGAAATGTCAAAAAACAATTAAGAGATTATTCAGATCCGAACTTCGTGTCAAGACAGCATAAAACACACGCAGTAATTGCAATCGACAAATGCGTCTGAAGCCAGTAAGCGGTAGCCATTAGAAATATCCGTGATAGATCTGTGGTTCATGGTTGCTCGCGAGATGATCCCAACAAAGATTTAATGAGCGGTTAACCAGAAACATCGACCTCGAAAGCATTATGTGAAACTATAGCGTATTTCAATTAAATCGAAAAATTCAAAAGATGTCATTCATAGACGGACATTATCTCATGATCATTACCTCTGATGGAGGGTGTGGAGGACGAGATAGGGAAGCCGACACCTAAAAGACGCTTCCCGGTAGATCTGGATCAAGTTCCTTCCTATTTAACACGATGAAGTCATTTTTTTACTTCCGATAGCAATATCCTAGGGAATTGGCTACGAGTTTGTTCATACGCGGAATTACCTTTCCATAATTGAAGTTTAAGCAGGTTCTCTTTTCTCATAGTTATCCTTAAAATTCATTTTAGTGCATTGCAATATAATTCTTTTAGCGGAATTTTATTCTGATAGCATGTTATTATATATATTTATATAATTTTAAATAATATGTTATTATATTTAATTTTATTGTGTTCTGACTTTATTACATCACCTATATAACAATTGAAATATGTAAGACCTAAGGCTGTTATTTTATAAACTGATTATGAGAGAACATTTTGAAAGACATTTTAATCTTAAGTAAAAATAAAATTTTAATAAAAATTTATTTATTAAAATTATAATTTAAAAAATTAAACCAAAGTTTAAATGTAAATAGGGACATTATTTTATATGGGAGTGAGAATTTTTTGTCGTACATGTAACCAAAGAGTGACAAATTTCAAATCATTTTTTTGTTTTGTTTGAAGAAGTTACGAGTTTAGCACAATTCGACCATTGTGCGAAGTAAATCACGCAGACTTTTCACGCCAATTTTTTTCGCCGCCGCTTGCCGCTTGCCGTAGGGAAAGTTCGCCGGGACAGCATCTGAGAGATCGCCAGCCGCTTGCCGGGATCATGCGCGAGCATGGTTCCACTCAATCGTTCCTTCGCGGAGGTGCTCGGAGGAGGAGACAAGCCCTCTCCTGTCGTCCCCGCAAGGCGACCTCATATAAAGGTGAGCCGGAGGTTGCGTTCTCTCCGGAGGAGGTCAACAAGCTCGCAGCGCCTTACAAACTTTCCTTGGTCGGTAAATTCTCCCATGGCCGCCCTCCCCTCGTCGACATCCGCGCCGCCTTGACCAAGGTCGGCTTCAAATCTTCCGTCACTGTGGGCCTCCTAAACCCTAAGCATGTCTTCATTAAGTTCGACTGCGAGGACGACTACCTTCTTTGTTGGTCACGCCCCCTCAGACACATCAATGAGTATCCAATGCGCCTGCTCAAATGGTCACCGGCGTTCAGATACGATGCCGACCCCTCCGTGGTGCCCATTTGGATTTGCTTCGACCAGCTCCCCATTTACCTGTTCAACAAAGCGGCATTGTTTTCCATCGCTGCTGCGATCGGCACGCCTCTCAAAATCGACTCAGCGACTGCTGCAGTTTCCCGGCCACACATGGCTAGAGTATGTGTGGAGCTCGACATCGCGCGGCCCCTGCCAAGTCGTATCCGGATCTCGGAGTTCACGGGGATCAAATTTGGTGGATTCTGGCAACCCGTCTCCTACGAAGGTGTTCCCCACTACTGCTCGGCCTGTCAGACCATTGGCCACGAGGCTGCCCTCTGCCGGTCAACCAAAGCGAAGCAGGTTCGCTCATTGTCTCCGGAGACCAAAAAAGGCAAACAACATGTCCCCTCCTCCGCTGCTCCTCCCCCAATCTCCCTTCCTGCTGCCCCCCCCACATTCGAAATTGGCCAGTGCTCATCTCCGAAACCTCGGCTGGATGTGCAGACTTCTGAATCTGAACCACTTTCTCCTAAGCAGCACGAAAATCCCCTGTACATCGTCTCCCCGCCCCCCGCCAGATCTCCTAAGCCTACGATACCACCAACAGATAGCTCCATTATCAATCATTCGATCCCCCCTGATACCATCCCGGTCCTGCCTGCGCCTCCACCTAAGAGCCCCAACTATCTCCTACAACCGGACATGTCTCCTCTACCGCCGGGCAATCAAAGCCGGCCGCCCGGTGACACTGGGTCAACCCCTCTATCGCAGGAAAACATTCCAGACCTCAACCTCCTGGAACACTCCGCTACATCTTCCCCTTCCCCGGTGGCGAGCTCTGCATCCCTCGGCCCGCACCGGGAGATTCATCAATCCCCTACGGTCACCGCTCAAAGGGCTATCCCCTGTGATTCGAATTCATTCGTCCTGCTTACTGATATTCCTCTTGCTCGGTCCAAAAGCAAAAAAGGGAAATCAAAAACTGCCAATACTGCCGCCATCCCGCCGGTCACCCGGAGCTCTATTGGCTCCAAAACCTCCTCTTCTCATGATTAGCTTCCTCGCTTGGAACGCCAGGGGGATTGTCAATGGCACCACCCTAGGACGCCTGAGACACTTGATCAAATCCTTCCGCTTAGACATGCTCATCATCATCGAACCTTTTGTCCCGGCTGATCATCTAAATCGGTACTGCGCAAAGCTGGGTTTCGCAAAGGGCCTCTGCTCGCCCTCCGGCCAACTTTGGATCCTCTGGGCCGACAACTGGTCGGTCACCCCAACATGCTCCTCTACGCAATCGATTCTCTTGGAGGTAAGCTCTCCTTGCCTTCCGCTCCCCATTTTCGTAACTGCGGTCTACGGGAGACATACCCGTCAGCTTCGCCGCTCGCTATGGTCTGACCTCGCCGGCCACGCAGCCATTGTGATGGACGCTCCATGGTGTGCCATCGGGGACTTCAACGTCACATTGGACGAAGCTGACCATGCTGGATCTGCCAAATTCAATTTTCCGGCAGCTGGTGATTTCCGGGCGGCTTTAGATGTCTCCGGCCTGCTTGCACCCCCGACAAGTGGAGGCCCCTTCACCTGGCAGGGACGGCGTAAGGGGAAAATCGTGTTAAAAAGGTTAGATTACCTGTTATGTAACCTGAATTGGCTTAGCAGGTTCCCGCTGGGTCAGATTCAGGTCCTCCCTCGCACCGGGTCAGATCACGCGCCTTTGTTATTCAACATACCCATGACACGGCAGCCCGGGGCTAAACCCTTCAGGTTTCTTAACATGTGGTTAGATCACCCGGATTTCCAGAACGTGCTCTCCTCCTCGTGGTCTGACCCGATTGCAGCTTCGGGTCTATTCAGGTTAGCAGGTAAACTCATTCGACTCAAGAAGTCATTAAAGACCTGGAACCGTGACACATTTGGGAACCTGGCTTCCAAGCGCCGTCTCGCGGAGGAGGCGGTCCGCCTCGCTGAATCCCGTCTTACTGTTGACCGCTCGGATGCCGCGGCTGCAGATCTCGTCGCTGCCTCCAGCGACCTTTAGACGATCCTCGCTTCCGACGAGGACTTCTGGAGACAGAAGGCGGGGCTTAAATGGGCTAATGAGGGCGATGCCAGCACGAAATTCTTCCACGCCTCTGTGATGATCAAACGCAGATCGCTCTCCCTTGCTCACCTTCGGCAACCAGACGGGTCGTGGTCAGAAACTGAGGATCAATTGGTGAGCCTACTCACGGAATACTTTCAAAATCTATTCACAGGCGGACAAGCTGATTTAGCAGTGCTCCCCCTTCATCAAATTGTCCCAGCACTAGTCACCTCCAGCATGAACGACCTCCTCACTCGCCCTACTGATCTTCTGGAGCTCCGGGCAGTCCTCGATTCCATGCCAGAGTCAAGTGCTGCTGGTCCTGACGGTTTCACTGTGCCTTTTTTCAAACGCAACTGGAGTATTATCTCGCTGGATCTTCTTAAGGCGGCTAACGACTTCCTCGATGGCTCTCCGATCCCCAAGGTCATCGGTGCCGCTTGGCTCTGTCTCATTCCGAAGTCGAAGTCGACCTCCGCGCCCTCTGACCTAAGGCCGATAGCTCTCTGCAACGTTTGCGGTAAGCTGCTCTCCAAACTTCTTGCGTCCCGCTTAGCAGCTTTCCTCCCCGCCCTGGTGTCGCCGGAACAGTCCGCATTCATCCGGGGCAGAAGTATTACAGACAACATTCTTCTGGCTGAGGAGATGACGGGAAGGATTAACCGGAAGAGGCGCTTCCGAAATGCCATCTTCAAAATTGATATCTGTTCGGCATTCGACCGTATTAGCTGGGGATTTCTGGATAAAGTTTTACTGTCATTTGGCTTCGGCGTCCGCTTCAGGCAACTAGTGGCCAATTCCCTCCACTCCACCGGTCTTTCCTTGCTGATTAATGGTATGCCGTCGGGATTCTTCTGCCCCAACTGCGGCGTGAAACAAGGGGACCCCCTCTCTCCCAGCATGTTCGTTCTTGCTATGGACGTTCTTAGCCGCATGATCAATCTCCTCCGCAGCTCCGGCAAAATTGACGCTTTCTCCGGCCCTCGCCGTACGCGTCCTGTCTCACACCTTGCCTATGCAGATGACTTCCTTATCTTCTCAACAGTTCGACTGCACTCCACCAAACGGCTGGCAGAGGTGCTGGAGTTGTTCTTGAGAGCCTCGGCCCTCCAGATCAACCGCGGCAAGTCACATGTCTTTCATGCGCGCTCCACGTCGAAATCCGCTATCCGAAAGACTGAGAGGATTCTGGGGTTTGCTTCGTCTTCTCCTCCCTTCGTCCACCTGGGCTGTGGGATGGGGGTTGGGCGTCGCCGGTCGGAACGCTTCAGGCCCCAATTGGACAAGATCTCCAACAAGATTGCGAGTTGGCACTCTAACCTTCTGTCGATGGGGGGAAAAAAGATACTCATTAACTCAATCCTCTCCTCGATGGCCTCCTACTGTACAGCAACTCTAAATCCTCCAAAAGCGGTGATTAAGGCTATTGACAGACGTTTATCTCAATTTTTCTGGGGCAAATCAAAGAACTCCCTCAAACATCACTGGGCCTCGTGGAATCGGCTCGCTCGCCCCGTCTCAGAGAACGGCATCGGCATTATCAACCTCTCGGTGAAGGTCCTCGCACAGACAGCTAAGCTTTGGTGGAACGTCATCCACGGTGACTCCCCCTGGGCGTGCTTCATGCGTGATTGCTACCTGTCGGGAAGGCCCTCGATAACATATAAGCCGGGAGACTCTCCGGGTTGGCACCGTCTCTTCCTCTTCTTCTCCCGCTGGATACGGCCTCCGGAAGCCGAATGCTGTTTGGCCCCTTCCCCGGTCCGGTCTAGTCACACGGCTCAGGGTCCAACCGAACCATCTGAGCTGGTTCACAGGTGGCTCATCTCCTACTTGGGTCAGGGGAATTCCTTCCCTTTCTCACGGGCTTACAACTTGTTGGCCAGGCTCTCCCTCAAATCCATCCAACTTCCATATAACAACGCCCATCTTTGGAATAAGCGCATCCCGGAGAAGGTTGCTATTTTCACCTGGAGGTTACTGAACAATGCCCTTCCAGTCCCGGATGCTCTGAAACGCATTGGCCTCTCCTTCGCCTCTAAATGTCCGTTCTGCCAGGCCTCCGAGGAGGACAACCACTTATTCTGGTCCTGTTCCTTATCCTCCCCCACCTGGGATTGGTACGAAGTCAGACTGGGTCTCCCGTCATCTAAGCATCAATCAAATCGTCTCTTCCACTGGTGGTCCTTCAAAAGATCCATTAGTTCTCTAGCCTTCTCCATTCCAGCCTTGATTTGCTGGATAGCTTGGAAAACTTGGAACGCAGCTCTATACTCTAGCAAAACATGCTCGGCGGACTCTTTTTTCTGGGAATTAATATGAATGAAAATATGAAATAGTTTGACTTGAGCATTTTAGTGAAAATGTCATAATAGTTGACATAATATATATATATATATATTCAAATGAGAAAGATATTCTAATAAAATAAAAAAATAAAGAATCCAATGTTAGTAATTTAGTTGATATTGGAAATGATTTGATTATAAGACAAATGGATACATTGTTTGGGAAAATTGCAACTTTTGGTTATAAAAAGTGAAATTTTTTATTATAAAAGTTGAAGTCTAGAGAAAAATAATTAAAATGTCAAATGATATAAAAAAAAATTTTAACATAGAAATGAGATCATTGAGTAGCTCATTTTAAAAATAGTTTGATAAATTATTGAAATTATATAAAATAAAATTACAAAGAATACAAATCCTTACGTATTTTTATTAAAATATTATTTTAATATCTCTTAATATATGAATGTGGCTAAGAGAAGAGAGATTGGGATAATCACAAAACTGAGTGAGGGTAACGGCTGAAGGAGAAAAAAGAAGAAAAGGAGAAAAAAACTAGACAAAGAAATCTAAGGATGAGATCACACAAGATCATGATAGAAAAAAAAAACAAAGTCTTTTCTATGAATTTATGTGGTTTTGAAGAAATTTGCTAAGATCCAAGACGAAATACATATGTTGAACTTTCATGTAAGTTCAAAGCATGTTTATAATAGCTTTTAGAGCTATGGAAGCTTTATATGAGAGTTTGGAAAACACGACAAGCATGTAAAATCTATGGCTTTAGTTGTGCATCAGACAACCTGATTAATAGATTAGAAAATTTGATAAAATTATAAGAAAAAGACAAAGTCTTTCATGAATGCTCAATAAAACCATTAAATAGATTAGCAAAAGATTGAATGGTCAAACAAAATTCAAGTGATGTCCTTTTTCTTTGTCAAATATTTGATGAAATTCAAAGTGCACGAGTGTATAAGAGATTCTCATAGATTCCCAAATAAGTTATTGTTGTGGTTGAATAGACCAAGCTAACTAATTTTTTTGAAGTTAAAAATATTTTAAGATATTACAAGAAATTTGAAAAAGATTTTCCCAAATTGTTATTCTACTAATAAGGCTTATATAGAAAGTCATTTTATTTGAGTAGAGCAATGAATATGAAAAGAATTTATAACTCTTAAAAGAGAAATTGATTTTAGCACTAACCTTAACTTTACCTAAAAACGATGATGAATTTTAGGTATATAGTGCTATTTTATTACAAAGATTGGAATTCATATTAATACAAAATGATAAAATAATAAGTTATACTTCCAAACAACTTAGACCTTATAAGAATTATCCAATATATGGTTTAGAATTAACTATCATTATATATGCATTAAAAATATAAAAAAATTATTTTTATGAGATAAAGAGTCAAGTATATTTAGATCACCAAAACTTGAAATATATTTTTCCTTAAAAAAACTAAATTTGAGGGAAAAGAAATGGCTTGAATTGATAAAACTTTATCACTTGGAAATTATATATCATCATAATAAGAAAAATATAGTAGCTGATGCATTGACCCAAAGTGTTGGTTCGAACAATTTGATATCTAATTGTGAATTAAAATAGCTCAATTAAGATTAAATGCAACAACTTTAATGAATAAGAGGAATTTTTCTCAATTGGCTATTATAATTGATTGTTTGCAAAGTCTTAAAGAAGCTTAAAAAAAGATTCTAAGGTGCAAAAGATCAAAAAATAATTCTAAAATGTAAAGTACCAAAATTCAATTTGAATGAAAATAAGATTCCTTATTTGAGTGAATGATTTTATCCCATTTAAAGATGAATGGAAAAAATTATCAATGCTAGAAGCTCATGATGTAACATATGTTTTGCTTCTAGGCATGACTAAATATATTTCAAGATATGAAAAAATCTTTTTAGTAGCCTAATATGAGTAATGATATGAATGATTATTAAGAAAATGATTGATTTGTTAAAAAGTTAACAGAGAACATCAAAGATTTATTAAATTGTTGCATCCCCTCACTATTCTTATGTTGAAGTGAGAAGAAATAAATGAATTTTGCTTTTGGTCTTCCAAAAGCTAATCATGAACATGATGTTATATGTGTAGTTATCTAACAAAAGCATCATGACTACCTATCGAGTTCAAAAACTAACTCAACTATATATTGAACAAAATAAGAAGGCTATATGGACTGCCTAAAGAAATTGTATCATATAAGGATTTTAAATTTATTGCTTATTTATGGAGAAATGTATAGAAAACTTTATTACTTAACTTAAATTTAGCATAATATTTTATCTACAAACTAATGATCAAACTGAGAAGATAATAAAGGCACCAGAAGATATAGTGTGACTATGTATACTTCATCTTGGTGGTAGTTATGATGTTGTTGTAAAATGAAGTTGTTATATCATGTCTTTGGCTCATAGAAAATAGGGAAATGCTTAGGTTCTAGAATTAGATCCATAGGTGTTATAAGTTTTGTATCAAAAAAATCCTAGGATCGTCAGGTAAGTAAAAACTTACCTAGAAGCTATGAACTTTCACAAATTCTTTAAGATGAGAGATCTTAACCTATAAAGGAGAGCAGTTTAACTATCCACATTGAATATGACTTAAGTTAGTGGTGAAGTGACAACATACATATAAGTGGAGTTCTTAGATTAGAAATAAATTAAATTATACATTCACTTACACAAGTTAGAGAATTGGATGTAATGTGTAATCCCTTCTATAAAAGGACATAAAGGAGTAGAAGAGTTTAGCACTTTCTTAGTGACTTAGTGCTCTTGTGGTTGCTGGATAATAAGTGGAGATCTCTTTTTTTTAAGTATCTCGTTCACTTTCCCAAAGCATCTCCAAAATCATATCATTAGTTGATGCTCATGACACATCTTGTACCAAGTAAGCATAGTAGTACTTTATTACTTAATTTAAAATTTTATGTCTTACAACATGGTGAGCATTCCTATTTATATAGATCTAAAATAGTACAACGGCAATTTACTAGGTTTAGAAATATAAAAAGATACTTAAAAAATACTAGGAGCCATATTTTGGATCTATGTAGGTCAATAAGAATCAGTATAGGTTAGCTCAAGTTGACGAGTTAACGCAAATCAAACAGATTTGGGCAATTTAGTGTGGGTTAGAACAGACTATAAGTTAATGTAGGTTGATTAGATAAAGATAGTGGATGATGGAAGAAACAATTTCAAAGCTAATTTTAAGTGATTTTTATTTTAAAATGGACCAAATTTTAGACTAATATAACTATGATACTATTTGCAAGGATTGTTTAAATTGAATTTTAACTTAATAATATTTGAAAAGCTATTGACTAACCTCCAAATAACTTAAAATAAAATATAAATATAATTAACTAAAAAAACTAAAAATAAATATTAAAATATATTGATAAATAAGGGTCAGTAGTAATCAATCCCTATAATGATAGTGATATTGGAGACTACTGAAAGTAGATGAGTTAATTTTGACATAGTTTTAAGTCTAAATAGGACTAGTATACTTCCAAGTAGTTTCTCTTAGGACATGTAGATGCTATTACATCAAATGCTCATTTGAAATTAATAGAATTTACTTATAATAATAACTCTTAATTCAATGTAAAGATAGCATCATATGAAACACTTTATAACTAGAAATATCAATCACCGATATTAAAATAAAGAAACTAAAAATACTTTGGTGGGACTAGAATGTTAAGAATTAATGAGTATGATGATCACATAAAAAAGATGTGGATTATAGACATCATAACTTTAATTAATCATAAGTAATATAAGTTTTTAGAGTTTCTTTCTTAATTAACTTTATAAACTTATTCTAGAAACTCTTGTTTACTTTTAAAACATTTTGGATAAGAATTACAATTAAGAAAGCATGTAAAGGATTTTAGGTAGTTTAATCAAACAATAGCTCTACTTTTATCCCTAATTAAAAGGCTAAACTTATATATAAATGCTTTTAAAAAAAAGGTAAAAACAAATTCTACACTAAAATAAAATTTATATAAATATCAAGTCAAAAGACTCTACAATAATGGCCAAAAGACCATGTAAAGATCAAAAAGAATGTCCCAATAATAGAACAAAAGACATGAGATAAAGCTCAAAATAAAGCTCTTTATAACCCATTATAATTTTTAAGAGGTACATTAAAACATGTTAAAATAATATAAAACAAATTTTAGCTTATTTTAATGTAATACTAAGAATGAATGTAGCCTTGCTTTCCTCTTAACTTGTATATGTTTCTCTTTTAAGTAAAAACTTCTTAAAGATTTGTTATTAAACATTAACCTATACATTATGTTTGTATTTATTTATTCAAGCATTAAGAAGCTTTCTAATGGTTTCAAACATCCTTAAATGACTATATTAAAATTTCACAAAATTTAGTCAAACTAATAAGTACTTGCATATCTTATATTCATTATACTATAAGATACCAATAAACGAATTAAGCATCCATGGTATTAAATTGTTGACTATGGATTCTCTCATTCTCATAAATGATTATATTATATGACAAATGCACACTTTCTACTTAATAACATCATATAATATGATATGTATAATCATATTATATGAATTTATCACTTAATCTATTTAGATAAGAGAAATTGATATTACAAACTAATTGTGTTATATGATAAGTAAGACCATACTATATGATGTAATGAAACTCTTACATAATGCTTATTAGTATTGTCCTATCACTTATTTGTTTAGCACACATGAACTAATCATAAGTTACAACAAACTATGTGATAAAAATGTTTTTGTGAAAACTTCAAATTTTGCATTCTAAGTATATTGAACATAACTTTTAATGTAAATCTTTTTTTTATTTTTTATTAAAGAAAATTTATATGTTAGAAAACTAGATGAAATAAATGTCTTAAACTTACTTAGATAAGTGAAAGAGTGATTTGACAATCTTTTGAATACTCATTCAAAATTTCACCATAGCCTTAGTGCATCAAGTATATTATTATAGGTACTACATTCTAATATCAAAGTAAAGATACTTTATAGAAGTCTTCTCTAAGTATGCTAAAGTTTTGTATTTCTTTAGTATTAATTATGGTTTACACCAGACATTATCAATGAGTTTTTTAAGTTTAGAATAAACTTTTTTGATTGATTTACCTATTTAATCTTGACATCATGATCTAAAATACTTAAAAAAATATTAATAATATAAGAGATTGGTTTTTTATCATTAAACTAGTGATATATAGACTAAGGATTCAACACAAAAATTAATTGAGAAAATTATTAAAGATCCAAGCCATTAAAGAAATGAAGTTTTTTATATAAAGCACATTAAAATTGAATTCAAGGAGAGAGAGAATATTTTTAAAGATAAGTCCAATGAAAAGTGTAATAAGATTTAGGAAGTGAAATAGATAAAGTTAAGGCATAATGGACATTACTACATCATAGAAAGGAGATATTGCTTATAACATAGCTTCACCTCCATCATTGGTTGCACTATTCAATGTATTTCTTATTTTAGTTTGAAGAAGATGTATCATTTATCCTTGGTATTATCCAAGCATTATGAAGATGCAACAAAACTTGACTTATAAGAAAAAACCAATGAAGATTTTAGCTTAGGAAAATAAGCAATTAGGAAGGAAGAGTATTCTCTTGGTAAATGAGTAATGGACCAACCAAATAGAAAGATAAGTTACATGAGTCATAGAATTGATGGTTAAAAAGTATTTTGAACCATTCTAAATTTTGATGACAAAATTATCGTGAGAAAGCAATTTGCAACATCCAAAAAGCTTTTATTGTTATTTGAAATTTTTTTGAATCAACTTTGAATGAATTTTATGACATTATTATGAATGAAAATGTGAAATAGTCTTTGTTGGACATATTAGAGAAAAATGTCATAGTGGTTGATGCATATAAGATTCCCAAAGAAGAGATGTGAATATCATTTATAATCAAAGAAAGCATGAAGAATTTAGTGATGATAATTTAGTTAGAATTGAATATGACTTGTTCATAAAACAAATTGTTGAATCATTGTTGGAAATGATGAGTTTTAATTATAAAAGTTGATGTCATAATGAAGATGGTAAAAATCCCAAATGATGTGAAAAAATTAGGAATTTAGTATAAGACCTGAAGAGCTCGATGAAAAACTCATTTTAAAAATAATTTGCCAAATTATGGAGGACAATTTTAATAGAAAATAACTAAGTATAGATCCTTATATATTTTTATTAAAATATTTTTTAAAAACCTTTAACATATCAATGTGGTTAAGACAGGAGAGACATTAGGATAATATCAAGGTCAAGTTAGGGTCAAAAGGAGAAAATGAGAAAACTAAGGAAGAAATCCAAAGGCAGAGATGCACAAGATCTTGTTGGAAAAAAGCAATGTAAGCCTTCTCTATGTATTTCATGTGGTTTTGAAGGGATCTATTAAAGAACCAAGTTGAAATGCATGTGTGGAACTTATATGTAAGTTTAAAGGATGTTTGCAATAGTTATTGGAGCCATGGAAACTCTATATGAGGGTATGGAGAAGTTGAGCACAACATGTATGTGAAACTTATGGCTTTAGCTTAGCATTGTATAGTCTGATTGATGGATTAGATGATTTGATGAAATCATGAAAAAATGATGAATTCCTGATCAAATGTTTAATAGAGCTATCAATCAGCTTGAAAAAGCATCAAATGATTCGCTTAAGGGATTATGCAGTTTAATGAAATTTAAGAAATGGTTCCTACATCTTTGTCAGACATTCTACATACTATAAAATTTTTATAACACACATTAAATGATTTGATAAGGATAGATAATTATTTAAATAGATGTATAATATGTTTTTCTTAGGTTTGAGCCCTCAAAGTAGACATATAATGCATGTGTCTAACATACAATCCATCTAACCTCATATTCCACATGTCAAAAATGATGTACCATACATTATTCTCTAGCTTAAGGATTTTAGAGCTACATATTTTGACTTAGATATATAATTCTTAGCATATATATAATTTTCAAAATTATTTTTCAAAGAATGAATTCCAAATAATAATAAAATAATGTATCTCAAAGATATGCACATATTAATCAACACCAATGACAAGTGCGAGTTTCTTGTTATGGCTATCAACTTAACTAACATAGCTTAAAGTATCACCTTTTTTAAAGTTATTTATCATTGTAAGTAACTTAGCCACTTTCTTTTCTAGGTACTTACCTTAAGTTTGTTTATTTTCATATGACAAGTATCTAACCTATTATGATACCACCTTGTTGCACTTGTATCATCACTATCAAAATTCTTTCTTTAAAAAAAAACAGGACTAATCCCATAGGCTCTTAAACAATTTTATATAAATCACATAAAAAATTTTTATTTCATGTATAAAAAATGAGATAGTATCTCTAAATTCTAAATCTCATTATAGTAAAAATATAAATAAACTAAACCTTTATAACAATTGTTAGAAGCAAAAATATTAAAGAAATAATTATAAGACCAATGTTTTCCTAATTCAAAGACACATTATAATATTACCCAAATTTTTAAACCTAATGCATTATTATGCTAATACCCATTGGATTAATGATACTAATAAAAACACCATCATTGATTGCACTCTTGGAGTCCCATGATTTTTTTAAGAAATAGAGCACTAGATGTCCACACAAGAAGATAGTGAATTATAATAGTACCATTCTGAACAAACTCAAATAAAATATAATAGAGGTATCTGGACTTCTTAATTTCTCTTATAAATCTTAATTTAAAATTTTTTTTTTAACTTTGAAACATTTGTTCGAGGCATGCTGCAAAGCAAATAGAACTAGTAATTTTTGGTGGTTTAATGTAACACTAGATCTATGTCCACACTTGGCCAAAATGATAGGCCTAAATTAGAATTTTTTTATAAAAATAAGTAAATAAAACATCATAATGGACAAATGGATCCTACAAAGTATTAGGCCAAAAGACCTTATAGCATTGGCCAAAAAAGCTTAGAAATCGGGCCAAAGGTCCCTATAAAGTAACCAAAAGATTGAACAAATATTAATGAGAAAAATCCCAACAATACGACAAAAGATACAATATAAATCTCAAATATAAATGTCTTACAACTTAATACAACTATTAAAATATAAAAAAGAGATGTTGTAAAAAATGCACGAATAAAATTCAATTTAGCTCAATACTTAAGCTTGAAGGAAGGCTAAGAAATGCTTGAAAGACATGTTTTTTCACTTCAACTCTACTCTCTTGATCAAATCCCTGATCTCCACAACAATCTTAAAAAATAATTCCTTCTAAATGATTTGTAATTAATCATTGGCCACTTCTAAAAATTTAAAAATAATTGAGATCTTAATAACTTTATGTTTCATAATATATCTCTAGCAAATAACTTAGAATTTTTTAAAATATAGTCAAACTAATCATTATTCACATAATTTGTATAAATTATATTGTAAGACAAAGGCATCTAACTATATAATGGTTACCAATATGTACAACTCATATGGCATGAGTAATAAAAATATATTGTATGAAATTCTTAGGTTTGGTCATTCTATAATAGCTACACCTAGATGAACTAATGATATTGTATGATAAAAATTATCATTATGTATGAAATTCTTAGGTTTAAGATATTTATTGATCACACTATCTAATGCCACAATGTATAAAGCATTAAACAAAATAAAATACATGATAATTATATCATGTAATATGAACTATTTCTAAAAGTATTTTTATTTATTTGTACCATTTACTCAACCCTACAAATTACCTAAGTATAAAAACATATTATATAATAATGACATCATATTATACGATAATCTTAATCTTTAGGATTTGAAATATAAAGACGTTATGTTGGAAATTTGAATATCTAGGATTTTTTAATTAAATACCTTAGGTTTAAAATTTTAACTTAGGTTAAGATGAAAAGCCAATAACCTTAGTCAATGTTGAAAGTAAGTTAAGACTTGCTAAGACCTTGGATAAGGTTAAGGTTAGCTTAGAAATTAAGTACGCAAAATTCCCAAAGACTTCAATGCATGAAGAAAACCCTAAGAATATATTAGGAATGGATTGATGTCATCAAGCACTTGGTGAGACCATGAGCATATTGTGGATGAGGCAAGATTATGATGATGCCCTTCGATGAGGGTTGGTTAAGATAAAAAATAAGGTATTGGCCTTAAGAGTGGTGCTAGTCCAATCAAGTGTTGATTGAACACTTATAGTATTGGCTAAGCCCTAATTTAAGTTTGTTTTATTGATGAGATCATGAGTAGCTCAAAATTAAGCCCTTAAACCATGGGTTGACATCCCAAATAATGGTTTAAGAGGTTTATGTGGCTTACAAGAGGCCTTATGGGTAGTGTGACTTAGAGTAGCTTGAAGGTAATATAAAGTTACTAAAGAAACTCATGTAAAACCAAGCTAAATTTTATAGATTGACTTTGAGGATTAGAACTAAAGACTTATAACTTGAGTGAAAACTCAAGCAGTAACTTATATAGGCTAATGCACTTAATTAGAATCTCATATTAAGAAAAAGTGCAAGAATTAGACATGTACATGAAAAAATGATAAGAGATGATTACCTCAGATAAATTGAATTAGATTTTGATGAAATCATAAGTTAGCTCAAATAATAGAACATGGTTTGAGGAGATCTTAAGTAGTTTAGGTAATGGATTATGGTGTAAAAGAAATCCTTAAACTATTTAGAGGACAAATCAAGGTTAGGTAACTTTGAATATTTGTGATTAAAATATAAATGATGTATAAGCATGTCTATTTGATGATGATATAAACTAGGATACAGTGGACCTTAACTAATAGACTCCTTAACTAGAGTGAGGCGAGTCAGATATACCAGATGATGGGATACTCACAAAGTATAAATGATGCATGACTTATTACAAGAACATCATAGGAGACATGAGTGTACCTAAGTTTATGATGGTTGAGCACCACACATGATAAAAATCCTTGAGCTCTAAGGGGTGGTCCAGGTCATTAACAAAGCTTAGTTTTAGACTATCAGATCATGTGTGTAGGATTTTAGGTTGCTCGAGTGCCATTATAGAACATCATAGGAGACCATGGAAGTTCTATAGCTCTTATTAAAGTGTTTCATGGTTAATAAGGACCCTTGTAACATTGTAGGGCGACTCATGCGATTAAAAAATCCTAGGTTATGGATTGTTAGATCATGTGTTAAAATAGAAGTGCCATACTTGCATCAAGTATTTCAAGGGCTTGGAAGTAGTGCTAGATTATTGATGGGTCACTATGCATGTTATAAGTTTAATTATGATTTTTTTACACTTTCTAAACCTAGATGATATGTGAGAGCTAATGGTATGGTTTTATATATTGACTCAACTTTGTAAGTTATGATATCCATTTGATTTCTCTAATATGTTGATGATTATGCTCTACTATTATATCATTGCATGAGAATTATATTAGTAAGACAAGAGTATTCTATTGAGCATTGATCATTTCCTTATATTATCTACAACTATAGGAACTTAGTTTTTGGTGCACCATTAGAGTGGGCACTATAGTTGACATTCTAATGGATACTTCATCAGAGAGTGTTTTGGCATATCTTAGTCATACTTTTATTCATTTTTAGCTGAGATGTATTCATTAAATTTGAATTGTATAAATTATTAAACATGGATTATAATAGAAATTATTTGGGACTTAATTTTGTGTTTATTTATGATTATTATATTATGTGGATATTATTATTAATAGGTATAGATTGCTTTGGCACAATGTACATTAAAATGTACTAAGTTAGGTTCCCTAACTTGAGGTGAATGAATTATTAGCTTAACTAAGGTATCTGTTGCAACAAGAATGTGGTTCATTTTAGGTGACACGTTACAAGCATGATGATCAAATTAAGAAATCTTAACTCCTAGTTTGAATATTAAACTTAAGAAGTGAAAGATGGTTAATTGAATACTTTAACTAGTACATAAGCTCTAATTAAATCCCAAGAAAAAAATTTTCATAAAAATAAGGTGTGATAAAACATGTCTTCATGAGTAATTAAATAAAAAAAGAATTGAATCAAAAAATTTTGAATAATGCGACATGTACATATCATATGGTACGATTGTTTTTAACAACTAAGAGCACCAAAGAAGAGAATCATCAAATATTATGTTATGTTGAATAATCAATTAATTTATTAGAAAAATAATCCTTGAATTGGATGGTATGATCATTATAGTTATATAAGTAATGTATAGTTTGATTATATTTAGAAAACTCTAAATTAGTCTTTAGAGAGTTCGAGAGAATAGAGCCAATGGGAGCATTGTAAAAATATTTATTAGTTGATAAATGAACTCTATTTATAGTTAAAATAAAAAAATTTCAAAAATAACTCCACTAACAACTGGGTTACTTTTTGAAAAGTTAGTCATTATTAATGAAGAAGTTGGTAAAACTATCAAAATATTTAAATAGACAATGATAATAGAGATGAATATTATATACGAATTAAGAGACATCCAGTTGTTCAATCAACCATCTCGAAGGAATTGGTAGATGCAAGTGAACTGTTCGCAAATACAGGTGTCATCCATATTATTCTATCGCAAAAAATGTGGGATTGGGCAATATGAAAAATTAAGAATAAAAAGAAGTTTGATAGACTCACATTATAAAATAAACCAAGTGTTTTGTGTGTATAATACTTACACTGCACATTATATTTAAACTAATGAGGTTGGTTACCCAAAGTGTCCTTGAGAAGTCAATAACCAGGTCATCAGCACGCATCTACAGGTTCAACCTAACTTGATTTACATAAAATAATTAACGAGTCTATCATGATTCATTTTGCTTAAGCTAATTTAGAAGTAATGTCCTAAATTGATAGACCCAAAAATCACAATAGTAACCTTGACTTGAACTGATACTCAAGCTTGACCTTTTTCAATTTCGATTAGGCTTCTAACCTGTGGCACTTTAAGGCCTGTGCCTAGTACTATGGACCACTTTTCCTGAGTCCTTCGGGCTTAGTGGTGGGTTTAGTGCTTAGGAAAAAATATTTTTTTGTTTTTGTAATAAAAATATTTTAAAAAAATATTTAAATATGTACAAGATTTCAAAAATTCAAATCAAATAACTTTAAAGAAAATGTAACTTGAAATAAATTTACATATGCATGAAAGATGATAATCCTATGTATCATAATTATGAATAATTTAAAAGTTTAATATACTAATTAGAAAAATTTAAAAATATAATTTTTTGTAGATTAGCTTCTCTGTAAAGACCATTGTCCTTGACTCTAAAGTCAGTAATTTGTGCCATCAAATTACATTCACTATTTTATGCTACAATGCTTACTCTAACAAACTCAGACCGCTATAATACTCTTCGAGATTTAACTGAAACAATACTAAGTTTAACAAGATAATAGTAAATACATAGCCTTGGTTTCATGATCATCACATCAAAAGGTACAATATTAACAAGCAGTGCACTTAATTGATTCTCTTTGTTGGGTTCGTTTTAGTGATATTTGTCATAAATTTTGCACTTAAGATTTTCTTTATATCATAATCCTAAAGTTGGTTATGACCTTTGAGATCTTAAATTGAATGTCATTTTCTTTTTAATCTTTTACCAATCCCATGGTAAACATGCACCTTTCCTTTTTTAGATTGATTTCTAGTCTATATAGCAGCTTGTTATTTCTCTATTATATGAGTGGTTGCCATTAATTTTATATAATTGAATTGCATCAATTCCATGATGTTCCTTATTAAATCTTGTAGGCCTTTTCTAAACCTATAGCATTTTTGTTATTTAGTTGCTACCATCTTTGGTGTATATCATGCCAAAACAATTTTGTATATGTTCTATAATAGTTAATCTCCTTTGCAATAACCTTATTAGTTCAACTAGCATTTTTTCCCTTTCTAACTCAAAGAAATACCATTCATGGAAGGCTTGATGAAGCTCTCTTTATAAAATTTCCATGTTAGTTTTCCTCTCAAATCAGAGTCTCAAATTGTTTCAAATCTTTTTGGGTTGATGTTCTAAGGATTTCATCCACCTATTTTTTCAAACAGTTTAAGAGAGAGAGGTTTGACCTTCTTGATATTTGTATATATAGGTTGATACTTTAATTAAATTATATAAAAGTATTTGTGTGTTATTATTATTTTTTTTAATTCTTCTTTTTATGATTTTTGACTCCTTATATTCTCATGTCTTGCATGAAAAAAAAGAAACTAAAAGAGCAATTTTGTAATCCTTCAAGTTGAAGCATATGATCCTTTATCAATGTGTTCATCTCTTCAAAATTTGGCAACATAATGAAAACTAAACAGTCAAGGTCAAATAAGTAAGTGTTGGATGTGCTAAGTGCCAATAGCCTCCAGATTTGCCACACCATGTATAATGATTTTTAGAAAAATAGTTTGCATAGGAAAAAAGCCTCAAATGAATGTATGAATATACATAGATAAAAAAAGGCATATATAACATCATAGACTACTTTAAACCTTTGCAAAACATGTCATCCATAAATGTTCTAATCGAAAACATTGTGAGTTGATATAAACTTTTGAGGCATGTGTCCATCCCACAAATATTTTTGAAAGTCTAATTTTTTACTAAGTTCTAAAACAATATGTATAGCCCAAAACTATGTTTTTACTCATCATTTAATAAGAAATAAAGTATTACTTTCTTCTAATATATTTTCAAAAATATTTTAAATTTTAATTGATTTCATTTTTTTAAAAAAAAAATTTGTCTGGCTAATTTATTATGGAGCTAGCAATTAGCAAAGATTTAAACCAATACATTCAACCACACATAAATGACAAAGTGACCAAGCATTGGTACTCATTGATGTGTGCAATACATTGAAAAAAGTCTAAATTAATCATTGGAAAACAATAGTGAGAAGAAAGTTTGAATAAGAGAACTCACCACGGTGGACACCCCTAATCTCGTCCAACCTTAATCCCAAGAGGTGGCTGAGGAAGAAGCAAAAGAAGATGGAGGCAGTCATAGAGTATGATGGGCAGGAGTAAAGTGTTGGATAATAGCATTTTGGTTATACACAGACTCATACGTATTTGGTTGAGCCTAGTATTGGATGAAATATATTTGAGTTTGTGGTTGATGATGGTTATAATTGATGGTTGTAGGACAAGTAACCCCAAAAGTAGCGGTAGACATCATATACGATAAATTCATATGGTTTAAATAGGAAAAGTGTTAGCAAATTTTAAGCATTTGTTAGCACATTTTAAGTGTTTAAATATTTAAATAAGTTTAAATTTTAAGTTGATAATTATCGAATATATTTGAAATAAAATTTTGAATTAGAAGCAAATATTTAGGAGATTATTTGTCTTTAAAATGGTGTAATTATTGCTATGTTATTATACATAAATAAAATTAAATTTTATCGCTTTTGTCTTCCTGCACCTTAGGATTTCTGACTTTATTTTTCAATTTCTCCCAAATATTCTCAAATGTAAGTTTGTTATTTGCAATTTGAGATCTATTTTATTTTAATTTATTTCCATCAAAGTGGTATCAAAGCTTGGAAAAGAAGAATGTCAAACATTGCAGCATCAAAGAAGAGTAAAAAACTTTATTTGAAAGTGCAGTTTGCAAAAAGCGTAGTGTGCAAAAACTAGAAGAGACACAATGTTTGACAATATATTTCTAGAAAGTAGAAGCAGTGTTTGGAAGTACGTTTTTATTTAAAATATCTAAAATTGTGTAACAACCTCTTCTCAGGTTGACTAACGATAATTATGCTAAATTTGATGCATTCAATTTAAAGCTTTTCTTGACTCACAAGACCTCTGAGAGATTGTTATCGATAGCTTTGAAAAATCAAATGCTAGTGAAGCGGAGAGGAAATTATTGAAAAAAATCAGGAAAAAGACAAAAAGACGTTCTTAATATATCAAGGGCTTTATGAATCCACTTTTGAGAAAGTTGTAGAAGCAACTATAAGCAGAGAAGTTTGAAATAAAGCCAACATAATCTTCAAAGGTGTTGAACATGTGAAGCATATATGCCTTCAAATCTTTAAAGATGATTTTGGGCAATCAAAGATGAATGAAAATAAAACTACCTCCAATTATAACTCACAATTAATTACCATTATAAACTTGATAAAGAAAAATGGAGAATAAATTAACAATATATGTAACCCAAAACTATGTTACTAAAGATAGTTTAATAAGAAAGAAAGTATTCCTTTCTTCTAATATATTTTCAAAAAATACTTTTTAATTTTAATTCATTTCAAAAATTAGTTTTTTTTATATTTTGAGAATTTGTCTGGCCAATTTATTATGGAGCTAGCAATTAGCAAAGACTTAAACCAATACATTCAACCACACATAAATGACGAAGCTACAAATCATTGGTACTCGTTGCTGTGTATCCATCCATTTGATCGTTAGCGATACATTGAGAACGGTTTATTTTGGCACTGAACTCTTGAGGGTGAAGTGAAGAAAAGTACGAATCAATTATTGGAGAACAGTAGCGAGAAGAAAGATTGAATAAGAGAACTCACCACCGTGGACACCCCTAATCCCGTCCAACCTGAAGCCCAAGAGGTGGCCGAGGAAGAAGCAATCGAAGATGGAGGCGGTCGTGGAGTATAATGGGCAGGAGTAAAATGTTGGATAGTTGCGTTGTGGTTATACACCGGCTCATACGTATTTGGCTGAGGTTGGTGTTGGCTGAAATATATTTGAGGTTGCGGTTGATGATGGTTATAATTGATGGTTGCAGGACAAGTAACCCCAAAAGCAGCGGCAGCCATCGGATACGGTGGATTCATATGGCTTTGAATTGGAAAAGGAGAAGGATACGGATAGCCGTAACTGTAAGTTGGAGTATGATTAATGAAGGGATAGGTGGGATAACTATACGGCAGCGGAGGGCACGTAGAGATGTCACGCGTATTACCGCTGGGGAACTCCGGCAGGGGACGTCGACTGGCTGCTTCGGTTGCAACGTGGAAGATGCAGTCAGCGTGAACGTACAAAACCAAAGGGTATGCGCTGTAGAAAGGTCGCCTGTGGCCGAGGGGTTGGAAGCAGATGGAACACCTCTCTTCCATGGTCCATCCACCGGCGCATGCAACATCCGTGCGATCGTTCTCTACCAGCACGGCCGTGATTTCCTTACCCTCGTGGGTGAACCTCAGCATCTTCGGCAAGTCACCGCCAGCCATATGTGTCAGTACTTTCCCCTTCTGTCTCTTAATTCTTTCTCAGGCGGCTATTTTCGCAGCTTGTTGCTTTATTTCAATGCAGGGAAGCATCCGCCAATGGAAATGAATGATTCCCATTGGAGCAGGCAGGTCGAAGCCCGGCCTATTTAATTGTAGACGACTTAAGGGGTCAACGTCGTGGATAAGGCCATAGAGTTGAAATGTCTTCCCTTTGTATCTTAATGTGCTTTGTTCAATGAATTTTTCATACGCGTGATGTAGTAGACTAAGTCAAAATTAAAATTAAAATTAATAATTGATTTTTAAATATGACAACATTTTATGAGTTTTGCATAGATCAAAATAACATAAAATCTGCTAGGGTTAAAATTAGGATTTTGAATAATATTGAGAAAATTTTGTGAAAATCTGTTAAGTTTTTGCTTACTTTTTAAATGCATTGAATGTTATTAGTGTTTCTTAAGTCTATTAATGGATAAAGAATTTTTTTATCTTTTTTCTTTCGATGATTAGAAGTGGTTTTTATCTTCAAAATTTTTTTAATAATTTTAGCATCAAAGTTATGTTCAAATTCAACATGTGTATATTTGCTTTTAGTGATGAATTAAGAAGAATCTCTAAGAATAGTTGAAGGAAGTTTTGTTTTATTTGTGTGTCGAAAACCTTTTATAATGAAAAATATATTAAATATAGCTAATTTTTAAAAATATTTTACAAGATTTATATAAAATGAGTAATGAGTGATTATCTAAGAAACTAGCAAAGCTTGAAGAAAATAAAAAAAATTATCAAATAAAAATATATCACTAGTAAGTTAACTATTATAATTTTGTCGAAAAAAATTAATATATTTTCATTTTAAATTTGTTCATCTCGTCAGTGCAATTAAAAATGTTAATAGATTTGTCTTATTAATTTAATTAACTAGTCATTATCACGTGAATTTATAGACTATCAAATAAAATTATTGAGAAAATATTCTAATATAAAATAGAGACAAACAAAAGGAAACATGATGATCATGTGACTATTTTATGGTTATTATATTATGGGGATATTATTATTTAGAAGTATATATTGATTTGGTATAATATAAATTCAAATGTATTCTAGTGAAAAATAAATACAAGCCATGAGAAACACAATGATAATAATAATAAATATAGAAGTTTAGATAATAGATTTTGAAACTGTGATAAAGATAAATGACATAATGATAATGAAAGGCCTAATTATAATTACAAAGTAATCAAAAATAATCTTTGAGGCAAAATAATGTTTTTTTGTTAAAAGCATAGATATATCGATGCATATGGTTGAAATCAGGCAAAACAACAAGTAAATTTGGTTTAAGAGAATAGAAATATAATTTATTTCTTACTTATATTAAAGGAAGGTTAATACTGATCTTAAATTTTTAGATAATAGTCATTGCTAACTCACTAAGTTTGCCTGACTATAAATACGCTATTCTCAAAGCTAATTTGTTGGACCTTTATTGAAACATATTGAAGACTATTAAATACTTTGATCGATATTGCTCTTCTTGAAAAAATCCTTTTGAGTTGAAGTAAAGGCTACAAAGTACTTAAAATAGTCAATCATCTTATGTTACATTGCAACAATCTCATCAAAATTAATTAGCAATATTTTTAATATCATTTTGTAACAAATTCTAATGTGCCTCAAATAATATTTCTATTGTTGTAGGTTGTATATTTTGTCTTGTACTATTGTTTTAACTTTTTTTTTATTTCTTTGGAGAAATAGTGCTCTTTTGGGCTAAGACACCTTAGGTTTTCTTATTCCTTTATTATTGTGAGTTATTTTAAACTAATGACAATAAGATCATTTGGGCCAATGTGATCTCTTTGAATCATCATGAGGAATTTATGGTAACCCTCACCTTTATTTATCAAGTTAGGTACTAGGTTATTTACTTCTTTTACTTTTTCCTTTGGTTTACGAAATAATTTTAAGAAAAAATAAATATACAATAAATGAAAATTCAAAACCATTATAATTCTCTATTTCTAAATAAAAATAAAATTAATTAAAAACTTTGACATGATTTAAAATTTTTTTAATTCATATAGAACACTAAATATGTCCTTA
Organism: Vanilla planifolia; assembly: GCA_023846275.1. NCBI lineage: Eukaryota > Viridiplantae > Streptophyta > Magnoliopsida > Asparagales > Orchidaceae > Vanilla > Vanilla planifolia. Next base: position 9,070,112 of record CM043865.1, on the reverse strand, counting down.
TTATGTTCACAAGGGATACTAACATATCCATGATAAAACTTGTGAATAACAAGTTGACACAATAGCTTGTCATTATAAAATAAAATAATTAATAGTAAGGATCACAAGAACTGCTCACAATACATCATTACAATCTTACATTGTCTTATTTTGACTTAAAATTGTTAAGCCATCATAAAAAAGCTTAACCAACTATCATTAGTTTAATGACAACATTATATGCACATATGTAAAACAAATAATATTTAGTTTTGTTGCTTGCAAGGTTAATCTTAAGTAATTAAAATGAATATAACATATGATGAGTAAAAGAATAAAGTGTCATTTATATTTCAAGGTATCCTATCTTCTTGTATAATAAGATGTAAGTTTCTTTAATTATTTGTTCTTTATTTTTTTCTCATTTCACTATTATTTTAGTTAGTTTAAGGTTGGCATGGCCTTTTCATAATGGATTAAGTTTATTTTTTAGAACACGTTATTGTTATTCAAAGTAAAATAGTCTTAATAAATGATTCATTTAGCTCATTCTTAGAATATATTATTCTAGAATGATAGTCATCACATTAGATAATCATTCATTATATCATATTTAGAATCATGCATTCTTTTTACCAATCTTTTTATTTTACACTTGTCTTTTTCTCATTTTTTATTTGCTTCAATAATGATTAATTCTTTTTCCTTCATTGTTTAGTGAACCTTCATATAAGATTTGAACTACTATATGTTGTAACAAAAAAAAATAGAACTATAATAGTAATATGTTGACTTAAACATAAGAAAATATCATGATAAATCATTAGTCAAATATAATAATCCATATAATTGAGTTAAGGTCTAAAGAAAACCATAAAAGTGTCCTAAATAATAGATAAGATAACCTTAGATACCTGATTTAGTTTAAGAAAATCTTAGATACCTGATTTGGGTTTAAGAAAATCTTTTTATTACTTAGTTAATAATAGTGGATTAGATTATTATCAATATATCAAATTAGATGAATTTGATGAAGGTAAGATTTATGGATGTAGTGTTACTAAGTTTTGGACACTCAAGCTAGGGATAAGCATAGCTTGGAGGAGAGTGTGCTAGATTTTCTAATCATAGGGTCATGAGATGGGCGCAACTTAAAAGAGAATACTAAATTTTTTATTAAAGGCTTCTATGATTGGCATAACTTAGATTGAAAAGTGTTAAATTTCTTGATTAAAGGCTTATGTGATTGGCACAGTGGGAAGAAATTGATATATTTTTTTATTAGATTCTTATGTGATTAGCATAGCTTAAAAGAGTTTGTTAGCTTTTTTATTAGAGGCATATATGATTAGAATAACTTGAAGTATAATGCTAAATTTTTTTATCAAAGGTGTATGTGATTGGCATAGCCTATAAAAGAGTGTCAGGTTTCTTGTTTAATGGCTATGTGTTCAACACAGTTTGAAAGGGAGTGCTAAATTATGAGATTATATATTATTGGATTAATTTATGAAGGTTAGCCTTACTTTGGTTCTCATGAGATTGGAAGGAGTATCAATTAGTTGCATCATAAGCTCTTAAATTAGTTTATCTTAGTAGTAAAACATGCATTTATATGATATTAATGGTCACGATATTGATTATAGTTTACTTATATAGATTTGATATAGTATTTTATGACTACATGTTTGTTTTTATAATATAACTTGAAGATTTCATATTGAGCTATGGTTTACTCTCTTTATCTTTACATATAGGTTTGGGGAGATGGGAATTGCTTAAAAGCTAGAGTTTGAGGCCTTCATGTTGATCATCTAGTTGTTCATTAGTTTTATTTTCATCTTTAATTTAGTCGTAGTGATGTTTCTTCCTTATGCTTTATTATTGTAACTTGTTGAATATTGAGTTGTATCAAACATTTATTATTAGAATTTTAATATTTTCACCTTTATAGTCTCTTATAGTAAACTTGGATGTAGACATTATGAGTTGTGAGGTTATTTGAGTGTGTAGATCTATATGGTTTAATTTATAGATTGTATTAGTATTATATACACACTAGTTTATATTGGTGAGTTACCCCAACTAAGGTGAAACTATTCAAAAATTATTTGGGTGACCAATTGATAAAGGAGCATGATTCATTATAAGTGATGCACTATAAGTATGATGATCAAATTAGGAGATCATGACTCCTAGTTTGAATATCAAGCCTAAGAAGTTAAAGGGTAGTTAGCCAAGTGTATTGATTTTGTATGGGTTTAAGTACACTCAGAATTTAAAAATAAGATTTTGCTAAAAATTAGGTTTGAAATAATTAATTTTAAAATTTTAAAATATATGTTATAGAAACATGAACATTATGAAACTTTGTTGCTTCAACTTTTGGATATTGGAATTAGAGATGCTCTATTTGAAGTGGCTAAACAATAAGGAGTTAAAATATACTATTTAAAGAATTAGTTAACATGTTTAACCTTTATCTATTAAGATTGAAGCACTTAAGATCATCACATTATTTCTTGTATCATGTTTTAGAAAATTAAAAATATCATATTTACATTTTTATGAATCAAAATATTACTTTAACAAAATTAAAAATAAAGTTATAATAATAATTAGATTCATTATATAAGATATTGCTCTTGCACAATTCTTTTCAATATTGCCTAGACTTAAGTTCACATTTGGTTTGCATCATACAAAATGTGCTTTGTATGTGTACATTCATTTTTATCTCTCAATACTTGGGTTTAATTAAAGGTTGATTGAGCATAATTATTTCTTTTTTATAGATATGATCTCATTTACTTAAGGCAAGGTATCCTCACCAAAGTACAAGAAATCTTTATTGTGCTTGATACTATGTGCAAACTATTTGATCATCTAAGAGTTGCTCCACTTGGTCTCTCAACTCACCAAATGAAATTAAAGGTATTGATGGGATATATTCACTCTAAAATGATGTTGAAGGCTCGAAATGATCACTAGGTTTTGATGTGGTTTCCTTTAATATACAAGATCCCAAACATTAAAGATAATGCAAATTTCATAATCTTTAGGTAAATCTAAAACATATGCATTGATACTTAGTTTCTTCATGATTCTAAATTATCCAACACCATAAGCATGCAATTTTCTAAGGGTTCTTAATGAGAATCTCTTAGACATAACATAGATCGTCACATAGTCACCCTCAGTAAATCCTTAGGTTATCTATGAACATCTACTGGATATTTATATACTTTATTATTTAAGTTAACTTGTTCAATGATATATTTATGTAATAATGAAACATGATAAGTAAAAGACTCAACAGACTCAGAATTGTAAAAATCAAGAAATAAAGGAATAAATCAACACAACTCTTGAGATGATTTTTAAAACAAATTTTAAAAAGACTTAAACACATTTTTTGATTAATAAAAATACTATAAGAAAATTTAATGCATGATAATAAAAGATCCAAGTTGAAACATATTCCCCTACAACTTATTATCTTATCCAAATGAAACTAGATAATGCCTTGGGTTTAGCCAACACCAAAAGGGAAATAATCCCTTCAATTAAGCTTAACATTTCTCTTTAACAAATAGAGTTTTTCATTACAACCAAACCCATCTTAATTTTAATTAAAAACCTCATTAATTTAAGGATTTATTCCTTGTAAGCTCAAAGACTCACCAATAACTTATGTTATATTTCACTCATAATCCCTTAACTATAATACCATGAGGTTTCTTAAATGCCTTATATAGGCACCCTATAGTTTCTTTCTACCCTTGTTCAATCATATGGGATGTATTAGGGTGTCATCTAAACCATAAGTTCGTTATTTAAATAATCTAAGGTTTGTACTAAACCATAACTTCCTTATCTAAAGTACCTTATAAGATTGAAACTATGCCTTCACTCATCCCTAGGCTTCATTTGAGGTTCTTATAAGGTCTAAAATAAGCCCTCTTTTAACCCTAAACTTTTTCTTAGGTGTTCATGAGGTCGAAAATAAACCCACACACAACCTTATACTTCATATGGGTTCTAAAAAGGTCCAAATCAAGTCCTCACTCCGCCCTAAACTTTATTTAAGACCCTTATAAGGTCCAAACCATGCATTTTATGACATAAAAAAGATATGTTGCAAGCTCCACGAGAATAACTATGGCAAGAAAATGCTTGGTTGTTAGAAGTCATTAAGGTTTGTCTAAGTCTCAAGCTATTATTCTATTATCCATGTCATAGTTTAAGTTAAATTACACCAAAGAGCTTATCCTTAATTCCTTAGCAAGGTTTTAAGTTTGCAAACATAAGCTCTTTTTGTCATGACATGGTTCAAGTTGAAATTCGAGATCATCATGTCTTAACCAAAATAATTGACAAAAAGCATGATAAACTTTATAATCTAGGATTTCAAAAAAGAACTATCTTTCATATATCATGATATTTTAGCAAAAATTAGAAGTAATTAAAGCATACTTCATAATAATTCAGTTCAAGGATTAATCTAACAAAAGCTATCAAGATCATGATTAACTTTAAAACTTGGATTTGATTCTTATTTTCATGCAAATTGATTATAGCCAGACCATCAATTGTAAGAAATTAAAAATGATCCCCTCTGGAGTAGCGTGATCATGCTAGTTTAAATTACCATAAATCACACAAATTTTCTTATATTTCATGCAACAAAAATAGCTCTCAACATCATCAAGCATGAAAAAAACACTAATATTAACCACTCAAGTGAGGGCACATATTGAATAATTAGGGCTACATCATAAATAGATTATTAAAAGGATGTTTAAAACATGCTCTTAACAATTCCATCAATTCTCAGTTTAGCCATTTTTCTTCTTATCATATTGTTCAAGAGAAGGAAGATTAGCAAATTAAACCATGATCATATAACTGATTTCTTTAGCTTAGATTACACCTACATTTAAGTGTACAATCACACAATTCATCTTTCCATTTGACTTTTATAGGGGACTCACTAAGGATTGGCTTTTCTGTTATGGTATTATAAAGTTGGTTTAATAAATTTGGTTGAATGATTTTTCATATTATAGATAGCTAATACTTATTTTCATAAGAGACATTATAGAAGAAGAAAAACAAATGTTAGATCGTATGAAGATCATCTTAGTTGGTGTGATGCATCACAAAGAGATTCATTTTGAATATAATTTTAGGTATTCACCTTTATTTTGATTAGAATATTAATTTTGATTGAAATTATTCTTATAAGGTACAAAAATTTGATTTAAGTTAATCATCTTAGAAAAATGTTAGGCTTCTAAAATCATGATTATCTTAGTTTAAATTTACCTTGAGCATCTTATGTTGACCATCTTAAAAAGCATTTTACCTTGACTATCTTAAAAAGCATCTTATGTCGACAGGTCTAAGCCGACTTCTTAACATCTGCTTCCTGGAACGCCATGGAAACTGATCCACCACTACCACCAAGCCTGATCCACCACAACCACCTAGCCTGATCCATACCCGGAACCTCCTCCCCTTCCCCTCCCTCCACCGTCACCTCCTCCGGTCCCGTCAGCCCCACTTCCAATCCCACCTCCAGAACCCGTAGGCGTGAGTGTCTTCTGAGGTGAAGGTGTTCTTCTGGAATGTTCGATTGAGGTGTTCTTCTGAGGCGCACGCGTAATTTCTTCGTTGGAGGCTGAACAGTTGCAGCGGCTACAGGTTTTTACTGTTTCATGCGCACGGCACGTCGCAACGCGGAAGGCGATATGTGCGTGGAAGTTTGAAAATTCAAAATTTGAACTTTCTGGCACATCTTCGGTGCACGCGGTGGCGCTAGTGCAGTTTTAAACCCTTGGGTGCCTCGCAGAACACGTTACCACTTTTCGTTCAAAATTCGATTTACGGTTGTTTCTTTTGCACGTGCGCGCGCATAGGTGTTTGCGTGCGTTGCTGCTGCTGTTGTTGTCTGTGATGCACTGAGCTGTTTGTGTGGTGCATTGAGCTGCTGCTGGCTGCGTGTGATCCTTCTCTGCGCTCTCTACGGTTATGACAGGAACAAAAGCAAAGAAAAGCAATAAGAAACCTAAGCATGGTGTGAGCAGTTCTCCTGCACGAGCTGATGTGCACAATGATGGCTGTGATGCTTGTGTTGTAGAAGGAAGTGATGGAAAGATTGATATGTCTACTGATTCAGGTGAATGTTCTAGCAATGCTGCGACAATGAGTAGGGTTGCTGCATCCTGTTGTGACGAAGGGGAGTCTACACATGTTGTTGAGGTTGTGACCTTGGGTGGGAGTAATGTGTTATTTGGCGATGCGTGCCCTGCACATGCTGTGGTGCGTGATGGGGCGTGCGGTAAGTCATGTAAGGAGGCGCGCGATGAAGATGTTATGGTGATGCTGCGTAGTTGTGCGAGTGATTCCTGCCGTGATATGCCTATGCGATCCAGCGATGAATTCGACGTGCATGATGCTGCTACCCAGAGACAGGATGCTGTCAATGACGTGGTCAACAAAGCTGAGACTATGCCTAAGGTCAGTTTTAAGGATGCGCTCACTGCCAACAACAATGCATCCAGGGGTGGCGCCTTGTCTCTTGTTCGGCCTGCCCTTATTGACATCAAAGACAGCTGCGTCTACGCCCAGCTATTTGGTTGATGATGCTATTATCATGTCTGCTGAGGCCTCTATGCACCGCAGGGATTTTCACCATCATGACCTCGTTGGCCGTGTGTACGGCAACTCTCTCTCATTCCATGTGATCGTCTGTCTGCTTATGCGATGGTGGGGACACCTAAAGAATTTTAGGATCCTTGATCTCTCTGTGGGATGCTTCTGCCTGTATTTTGAAACCATCGAGGACAGAAACTTAGTTTAGCTCGGCGGCCCTTGGCAGGTGGCAGGTCAGGCGATGAGTCTTGATGTGTGGACACCTGACTTCCGCCCTTCTACAAATTCTGCTATGCATGCCCCTGTATGGGTTCAGTTCCCAGCTCTGCCTCTCCTTTACTGGGACATGAAAAACATCATTAGGATAGCTAAATCAATCGGTGATCCCATCTTGCTTGATGGTTGGACGGGAGACTTGTAGCGATCTACTTATGCCCGGGTGTGTGTAAGAATGGGCTTGTCCAAGCCACTTAAACCTGGCATGTGGCTCAGCAGAGATCTGGTGAGAACTTTTCAGCCGTTCGAATATGAAGGACTTCTACAGCTGTGCTTCTCTTGTGGTCAAGTTGGTCATTATGCTCACCAATGTAATAAAGTGGCTCAACCTGGGAGGTCTATTTCGCAACCGGTGCCTATTGTGGTTGTGGCAGGAATGTCTATTCCTTTGGCCTTGGCGATGCATGATGCGGGTTCCTTGCAAGCGCAAGTGCGCTCCTCTCAGCCTGCTCCTTCGCATGTGCAAGTGCATGCGAGTGTCTCTCCTGGTGTTAGCGTGCGCGCGCCTGTTCAGTTTGTGCGTGTGGGCGTCTCTGCGCCTGAGGCTTCCAATATGCTGGATTAGGGATGAGTATGGGATTCCCACCCAGACGGGGTGTGACGTAGTTGAACTTACTGATAACTTGATCAAGGAGAAGCCACCCTCTACGGTTACTCAGGATTGTTTGAACAGTGATGATGGTGCGATGCGGGAGGGATTCGGTCCGTGGATGATTGTTCAGCCGAGACGACGTAATCAGGCTGCGGCCTTTCACAGAGGCCAAGTCATAAGACCTGATGCTTTGGCAAGCAGAGTTGTTCCTAGAAGGCCAGAAAGTTTAGATGGCAGAGGTCGTCATATTTCAAGGAGGAGGAGTGTGACTACTTTCCGGGGGAGGGAAACGACACAAAGAGGTTGGGCACGTGAGACCTCGATGGACAGGGGATACAATGCCGAGACATCTCGGATTGCTCAGGTGGGGAATGGTACCAATGCAGTCAGTGTGGATATCAAGGGGAAGGCCATTATGCACTATGACAATCAGGATGGGGACGGTGACACTGTTCATTATGTCACACAACATAGTCGTTATTGAGGGGTCTGCCCCTTCACTGTACTTCGTGGGGTGTAGCCTCATTTCGTCTATGTGTGCAATGAGGGCAAGGCAGTGGAAGGTATGTGATTCTCTGTGCTTGCGGTCCCGGGGGCGCGTGCCCAGGAACAAGAAATCCAGGGTTGCTTGTAGTGCATTGCTGTGTGCGCTAGCTAGCTGCGACTGCTTGGCGCGATTGCTATTACTGCTGAGATGTGGTGAGGATTACACTTCGTTTATTTGCTCATGAAGTTTGCTATTTGGAATATTAGGGGCATTTGGGACAAGAAATCCAGGGTTTATCTCGTGTGCAGGTGTTCACCAGGAAGGATGCTGATGTGCTTTTGGGAAGAGACTGGCAATTTGCGGTACAGCCTTCTGTGGGCAAATTTGCAGGTATTGTTGTGCTTTGGCTTGGGTGGCTTGACCTCAAAATCATTAGCTGTTCTCAGCATGCGTGTCGACTGAGGTGACTTTCAGTGGGAGCAAGACGATGATATGCTATGTGGTTTATGGCCCCAAGGATTCTTACAAAAGAAGACAAGTTTGGGACTTTTTGCGCACTGAAGCTAAGGATGGCATACCTCTATTCGTGGCTGGTGACTTTAACCTCGTCATGTCGCATGATGAGTAAAGGGGGGGCAAGAAATTCACTTGTAAGCAGGATTAACTCGAGTTCTTGGATCTTATTCAAGAGCTTCAGCTCGAAGATTTGGGTTTTATTGGTAATAAATACACTTGATGTAACGGCAAGATGGGCGGGGCTCGTATTTGTGAGAGGCTTGATAGGGCTTTGATGAATACTCAAGTTATGCATGCACCAACCACCACGGTGACTCATCTTCCTCGCATTGGCTCGGACCACTGCTCGCTCTTGATTTGCCTTAGGGGGGTTTCAATGCAAGATCAACAGCTTTAGAATTGTGTTTGAAGCTTCATGGTTGGACTTTCCGCAAACTGTTGGGGTTGTGCGTAGCGCTTGGAGTAGGCGCCCTGGGGAAAACTTGATGGAGGGACTTTCCACTAAGTTTCGTCGCAGCCTGCGTGCACTCCACTGTTAGAGCAAGTCTGAGGCTGGAGCACTTATCAATAGTAATAAGGTTTTGGCTAGCAAGATCAATGCTCTCCAAAATAAAGAGTCTAAGGAGGGTTTGGATGCTGAGGAAAATATCTCTCTTGGCCACCTTATTATGGATTTTCACAAGAATTGTGCTCTGGAAGAACGCTGGTGGTAGCAACGAGCCAAAGTTCAATGGGCTCATCTTGGGGACAGGAACACGTGGTTCTTCCATGCTGCTGCGACCTCTCGGTGGCGTAACAATCGCATTACGCACTTAAAGGATGACACGGGAGAAATGGTTATTTCGTCTGAGGGTATTAGCCAGGTACTCATGCAGTTTTTTGAGGCTAAATGGCAGCGCACTGTGGTGAACTCACCCCTCAGCAATTTCGCGCCGCGTGCGTGCATTTCTTTGGATCACGGGCACATGATCACGAGTAAGATCACTGAGGAGGAGTTTACCTATGCAATGAGGACCATTGATGGATGGGATCTCTATCGAGTTTATTTGTGGTTACTGGGATACTGTTCACAAGGATATTGTGCATGAGGCCATTGCTTTCTTTGAGTTGAAGCACATGCCGATGGCCTGGAAGGACACATTGATCACTCTTATTCCAAAGAGGCATGGTGCCAATATGCCTAATCAGTTTCGTCCTATCAATCTGTGCAATATTATTTACAAAGTGATTTCCAGGATTCTTGTTGCAAGATTGAAGCTTGTTTTGCCTGACATCATTTCGCAGGAGCAGGGTGCCTTTGTACCTGGGAGATCTATTATTGATAATATTTTTATAACCCAGGAGATGGCTTCTAGGATTCACTCATCTACATCAAAAGCTGGCATGATGGCAATCAAAATTGATATGGAACAGGCATATGACAACGTTCAATGGAACTTTGTTATTAACATGATGCGTTTTCTGGGTTTTCCCATGATTTGGTGTGAATGGATTAGCACGTGTATTTGTAATCCCAGGTTTGGTGTGCTATACAATGGCGTCAGACTTCCTTGGATCATGGCCCATAGGGGCTTGCGGCAGGGGTGCCCCTTATCTCCATACTTATTCACTCTTGTCACTGAATACATGTCTGCGCTTGTGTGCGAGTATGAGGCGTGCGCCCTCCTGGGGTTCTGTTGCATGCTGCATGCGCCCCCTGTATCCCATCTCCTATTTGCGGACGATATTCTCATGTATGCACCTGCTTCACGTGGTACTGCACGCACAGTGCGTGCTATTATGCTGGGTTTCGGTAGGTGTGCAGGGCTCAAGGTTTATTTGGCCAAATCCAAGGTATTCTTCAGCAAGGCCACGAAAGGGGTGCGAAGGAAGATTGTAGCGAAGAAGCTTCGCATGGCGCAGGGCAAGAACCTTACCTACCTTGGGGTCCCGATCTCGGCAAAGAGGCTTATCAAGGAGGATTTCAATTTTATCATTCAGAAGCTTGAGCAGCAGATTGTTAAGTGGCGAATAGGCCCTTATCTATGGCGGGTAGGGTGCTCATGATTAGCTTCATGCTTGAAGCCATCCCAAGTCATGTTCTTTCTCACTGTGTGGTGCCTAAGGGGACCATTGATACAATCAAGAGGATCATTAGGCGTTTTCTGTGGTGTGGTGCTAGCAGTGCCAATGCCATTCATTATGTGGATTGGGAGACTGTTATTTTGCCCAAGGAGATGGGGCCTTGGGCATCCATGGTTTGCACACCAGGCAGCGTGCGCTCCATATCAAGCAGTGCCAAAGGATAATCACGAGGGAGGACTGCTCTTGGATCAACATCCTGCGCAACAAATACATGGCCACGCACAACTAGTACCGTATCCCATGCGGCGCTTCTCATGCTAGTAGGCTTACCCTCAACGCAATGCAGGACGCGCTATCATGCTTTGTCTGGAGAATTGGGGATGGAAAAAAGTTCTTTTTGTCGAGGACAACTGGATGGGGTTCCTACCACTTAGATGGTGGCCTACTTTCATCAACATGGATGCGGTTTGTCTACGTATGTGGAGGAATGTCTTGATGACAGCGGAGGTGGAACATACACAAGATCAGCTTTTAGGCCAATGATGCGCTCTATGACAGGGTTATGCATTTGTCGAGGAGTCGCATGGATCGGGATCTTTTGGTGCTTTCTCTCACCGAATCTGTGATAGTCAACAATGACAAAGTCTATAAGCACTTGATGAGGGCTGCTCACAAAGGCGACGAGGTGAATCCCAGGGATAATGAGGACTGTTTTAAGTGGATTTGGAAGCTTAAAGCTGCTCCTAGGATTCGTATGTTCATGTGGCGTTTGGTGCGCAACACGCTGCCCACGCAAGTTTGGCTAGTGCGTAGGTGCCTCACTGATTGTGATAATTATGTTTGGAGGTGCGTCACTGCCGAGACTACGAGCCATATTCTTTGGGATTGTCCGCCCGCACAGGAGATTTGGCACGTGAGGCATGTCTCTGTCGCTGTTGAGGTGTTGGGCCATGGCATCTGCGTTAGGGAAGATGGGGACTTCGTGCAGCACTTTGTTGCCTATGCCGCCGCGTCTGGGCTTCACTACCACGATGACATGATACATGCTGAAACGATTGCTAGTGTTCTTCATGGTATATGGGACAAACAAGAATTCGAGAAAACACAATGATGCCGTGATCTACTGCAACGCTATGATTCGAAACGTTCTTTTGACCACTACTGCAGTGAGGATGCATTTTGGTCTTTCTTCGTCCGTGCCCAGTGGGAACCCCCTCAGCTCCTCGGGGCTGCATGTTGACATGCATTGGGCTCCTCCTCCCGCCGATTGGATCAAGATCAATTGCGATGCTGTTGTGGGTGATGACTTGGCTGGTGTGGGTTTTATCATTAGGGATCATGGGGGAAAGCCCCTGCTTGTTGGAGGAAGATGACTCTTCTCTTACTCTTGTGAGGCTATGGAGGTTCAAGCCATTTTGGAGGCCCTTGATGTGGTTAGGCAGTCATTCTCAGAATTCCATGCTGTTGAGGTCCACACAGATTCTACTTTGGCCCTGTAGGAGATGCATCGTGTGCTTCAGCGCCCGCCCGAGGGGGGTTGCTTCTCTGCCGCAATCGTGCACGCAAAGAGTTTGGGCGGGCTGTGCATTGAGCATGTGTGCCTTGAGCGCAATGCCCCCGCTGACTGGGGTATGCCCCTCCCTGAGCTGCTCCTTAAGCTTCTGTTAGATGACTTTTTGTTTGATCCTTGAGGATTTTGTATTGGCTTGGGCCTTTGGTAATCAAGGAAACTCTCTTTTAATTACTTTTTGTAAAACATAAATGATTAAAATAATAAAATAGTTAATTAATAAAAATATTTAATTAATAAAAATAATAAAAAAATACTAATTATAGGTGGCTTAAACTACCATAACATTAAACACCAAGTATCAGGTCAATGCATTTCTCCTAAACCTAGTTATTATAGTAATCAAGTTGGGACATCATTATCAAACAAGTTATAAAAAATCAAGGCATAACTCCAAAACCTATCAATTAATTGATTACTAGCAGCAAGTGTCATGACTTCATGAATGAACCAAGGGGCAGAACCCCAATGTTTTGGTTAACTCAAAGGCAAAAGGAAATTATTATAAGAAGATGAAAGCAAAACAAATACAACATGTAGAATCAAAATAAATAACATAATTTGTGTGGGTGACTTCTAAATTGTCAGAGTGACATGAATCATTCAATCATGTAACTTAGCAATCGAATAGTTGTCATCTCATCTAATTTTTTAAGCACTATTTCAATCAGTCATTTGATCGCACATTTTTTTATGCACAGTCCAAGTTTAATATGTGCATGATCTAGACCCGATCGTTTGATAATAATTGACATATAATTATTCTGATCAAATCATATTTTTTAAACAATGTTAATTTAAATCCAATCATTTGATCACACAATTTTTTAGATCAAATGGTCCATATTCCTTCTAATCGTATGAATCTTTATGTAACAACTTTTTAACCATTATTTTTGAGCCACTCAAACCATTATTAAAGCATTAATACCTTAATTAAGTCTTATGCTAACTTATTTTAATTAAAATAAGAAGTAATGTCTAATTAATCTATTTAACAACTTTTAGGTATTAACTAGTATTTATCGTCACTTCTATTCTTTATTTCTCTCATCATCGAGCTCCAAATTCTCTTTTTTTTAAATCAACAAAGTTCTTAATTTTCTTACTTCTTAATTGGTTCCATTAAAAGCATAACATATTTGTCCCTCGTTAAGCATTTCATCAAACATTGGATTTTTGTTTGTATTAGTTTTGTTTTTGTGTTGTTGAATTATTTTCTTCTACTATTGACTTTATTTTATTACAAGACCATAGTAGTATATATCTTTTGTTTTATTATTGTAAGAGTTTAGTCTATATTTTTTTGGTAAAAGACTTATATTTATTATTTTTTATTTTTTTTACAGTTTTTGTCTATGATGGACGTATGCTTTATTTTAAGACAAACAACTTAAAAATCATTAGTATATTTTTTATTTTTATTAATTTTTTAAATTCATAATTTTTATAAAACTTTATTATTAAAAGAAAACTAATATCTTTTAAAATAAAATTATGTTTTGACAAAATCAATTATAAATATTTTCTCAAACTTATTTAAGTAATTATTTTAAAATATTTTCTCTAAATATTTTTAAAAAATTAAAATTTTTATTTCTAATAATTCACCCCTCCCTTCTTATGAACCACACTTCATTTTTTCTTGATATTATAAGATCTTCTCCTCCTCTTTCTAATGGCTAAGCTTCCTTTTCTTTCATGTTATTTGGCATATGCCTTCCATGTTATGAGTCATGGTTATTGTTTGTAAAAACTTTATCAATAGCATCCATTAAAGGTTTACATTAGGCTACACCACCCTTCCCCTCCCCTCCTAACCATTCAAGACCTTTTTAAAATAATGAACAACTAAGATTAAAATCAAGCAATCACATGGCTTCTAACCTTATTTATAATTGGAAACCACCACCTCATTATTCCTAGACTAGTTATGAACTCTAGATCAAATGCACAATGTGTAATCAAATTCCTTATACACATGGATTAAATGTCAAATTCAATCTCCAATTTACTCAATCCAACCCACCACAATACTTTCCTTGTTTGGAGAATTCATTAAGCAACCTAGGATTCTCTTTTATGGCTTGGCTTAATGAGGTGTGCATGGTCAAGTAAGCCTCAATTCATTGATCTTACCTTAAGCATGAACAAACTTGACTTAATTAAATCTTTGGTTCAGCATAAATAAACTTAATACAAAATACTCAAGAGAAAAGCACGTACCATAATTATCCATGTCCCTATTGGGCTAACAAAAAGTGTAAGGTATAATAGATTAATTGCATGCCAATAAACTTTTAATGATTACCAAGAGCTGAAATCAAAGATTCATCATATGCAAGTTATGCCAAAAGCCTTGAGCATAAGTCTTCATCCTTCTTCTAGATCCAAGTTGAACCTTGCCCTTTCTAATCATTTATATCATCTACACGACACTTTCAAATATTCATCAATAATGAATAGGTTAGTTTTATGATTATCATCCTCAAAAATATAATAACATTCCTCTTAATGATTAAAAAGCAATGCTAAGAAAGATATTTTAGCAAAGCACTTAATAGCATTAAATTGTACACAATTGAGAAATAATTGTAAAAAGGTAATAATATTTTAACTCTATAAATAGTAACACTTCAGCACATATAGATTTAATATATACATAAACTTTATTGAGAAGATCCCTTATATATATGAATTCAACACAACAACAAATAACACAAAACTAATCATAGAATTAAAATTAGTCACATTGATAGAGTATAACAATTTAGTAAAAATTTCAAAATAGCATGACAATTTAGTAGAAATTGTAATATTGTTCAAGTCCTCCTAGATTTATGCATCTAATAAATCACTTCACATTAGATTTGAGCAATTGAAATCTAATTTCATCAAACTCCCCATAAATACTATAATTCTAGTAATAGTTTATCCGTTTTTGTAATCACTCAAGGGTACAAATAAGGAGATATAAAGGTGCTGAATAAGCATGTAAACCTAAATATAAGTAATTTTATTTTTATAAGAACTAAGCAATAAAAATAAAAATGCTATTCAAAACAATTTAGCACTTAAATATCGAATGAACAAGAATGTCATCCATAAACAAATTATCTTAAACATTCATTACATCATTCATCAAGAATTATTTTTCAATCTTAGAATGAGTTCTTTTTTTTAGTTCAATAATTGAATTTGATAAAATATCAAATTTAATATAGATTGCCCTCTTAAATAGTGAAAGTTTATCTTCAAGCTTACTGAACGTTGCATCCATGTGAGATTATTGGAAATTGATACTAGCAAGAATTGATTTCAAGATGAGGAGCAACATTAATTGAGGGATGTGGACCTTGATACACTTCTATAGAAAATTGTTTTTCAATAACTTGAGCTCCAACACCTCTCACTAAATGTGATTCCTTAAAATACTATATCTACTTCATATTTGAAGTCTTTCTTTCTTTGAGAATGTAATCCAATTTCTTTGATCTTATATTATATTTAAAACTTATAAATGATCCAATCAAATGTAAATAATTTAAATTGATTTTTCTTGTAATAGGGGTTTTAAACTAAAAGAATTTTATTCATCATTTTAAATAGTTGTAGGTAGCAAGAGACAACCAATGTGTGATTTGTTGTCTATCACCTCCCTTTGGAATAATTATACTTTGCAAGAAATGTTGCCCCAAGTAAGCCTTCTATGTGAGGAACTTAACCTTTTGTACATGCTTACCTCTAGTCAAGCTGTATATTAGCTTGTTAACTTCAATCCAATCAAAACGCGGGCTCTTGCATTTCAACCATAAAGTTAAACCATCTAAGGTTATCTTGAAAATCCATTGAGATCCTCCTTCATGATCTCAACTAAGGTCTTATGCAGGTTTGATCTAATTACACTAAAACTTTTGATATTACCAAATTTGCATAAAAGTGTTTGAACACGGTACTATTAAAAGGATACCTTAGTTACAAGGTTTCTTCAAATCCTATCTTAGCGAAGTAAAAAAAGATCGGATCACCATTCTTTAACTATAACTCAACATTGATTGGTTTCATTATGTTAATCTTATATTCCTTTATCTGATCATATACCTCTTAGTCATCTCTAGATTTAAAATGTTCTTTATGAAGAGCATAGCTGGCAAAGGGTTGTAATTTCTTCGGGGTTGTTTTTTAGTTTTAGGACACTTAACCTTGTTGAATACTCTAAATGTAACTATATAATAACATAAATACTTTGCATTATGACCTATGATATATGAAATAATTTATCAGGCTAAATAAAGAATACATGAATTGATACAATATAGTAGTTTGAAGGTATGAATTTGAACTCTTAAAGGGAAAACGAAGCCTATCTAATAAAAAATGAAAATTTGATTAGAATGCTCAAGAATTAATCATAGCAATGATGATTAAAAACCCCTAACAAGACGATTTGTCTTCCATTCTTCCATGCTTAAAATGATTTTTTAGTGTAATAACCTACTCAAAGATCTTATATATATATATATATATATATATATATAATTCATACTAATACAACCATGCTGATTGTATAAAATAGTCCATGAATTACTTCCAATAGTAATTCTAAAATAAGCTTAATACATGACGGATTATAAGATTGAACATGTCTAAATCATACAACCCTTATTGTCTACTTAAATTGTATTAATCATACTATTGTGATAATAAATTTGTATTTATCTAATTTTTGCATTCTTTGTAATCAATTCATCACAACCCCATAAATTATATTTGTACGAATGAGAACATTGTATAAGATGATTCATAATTTGTTTTAAAGTATGAATGAAGATTAATAACGTTTATAATAGAGCATAAATTTGAAGACTTCTAAGTATTAATCATGTGCGTCATGTGTGAAATAAACTAGTTCATTAAGCTAACCCTGATCGTGTCCAATCGATGGAGCAATTCGTCCACTCCTTGGAGCGCTACGGTCCGCACCGCGAGGACAGAGCAGGAGTTTGGGCTGCCTCGGGAAAGTCTCCCATTAGCTATGCCGGGAAGCAAGAGCAGCGGAAGGAGTGCTGTTCTGCGGGTTTTTCGTCAGGAAAGGAGAGTTTTTCCGCTCGGCTTGGACGTTGCGCGTTACGCAAACGAGAAGGAATGCGAGGGAAGAAGAAATCACTTGACAAAGACGAACTATCCGAGGATTACTGCTTTGTTTGCAAAGATGGAGGCGAGATCCGCGTTTGTGATTTCAAGTGAGTGTTTTTCTGTCAGAAATATTTTGTATATGTAATCTGGCTGTTTATGTGGCCTTTTCACAGGAATTCCCTTATCTTTTACCATTTTGGGAATTTGGGCTCGATTTTGATGGGCTACCCTTCTTCGTTTGTGCGATTACTGTCTGTCAGATAATCTGTGGGATGTAAGCTTCGTAGGCCAATTTATTCCTCCGTGCTCAACCGCATTTGTAGGCTTTGTTGAATGATAGAACAGTTCTTGCTTTTTGCCCTGCTCTAAGTGATTCTTGTGCATGTTGCGGGTCGCCTGGTTTAGGTGTGCTGTCTCCTTGATTTGGTGCTCCATTCCACAATATAGTTGACCCCGTAAGGTCTGTACAACGTCGACTTTGGGAACTAAAATGCCAATTTCCATGAAATAGTTGAAGTCTTTAGAGTTTCTCAAAACGTTTTCGTTTTGGTTAAGCTTAGTATGTTGGCACGCTGCTGCTGCTGCTGCACTGTGTAGTATATAACCCTCGGTTTTCATAATGATGGACAAAATTCTCAACAAGTGTATTTCTCATGCTTGAGAGGCAATAAAAAAAATGCATATGCATGAGCAATGCCAGTGTTTTTACAATGACTATATATACATGAAACTTGGAACACATTCAGAGATTCTGAATGTGGAAGGTGGGATAATTCTTTTGTGAATAAGTAGTGGTTCTTTGGTGCATGGTTCGATAGTGTCATCAGATCATAAGCAGATTAATTCATACTGATTGACTCATTGCTTATCGGAGTCTTCAAATTATATTTGAGTCTTCAAATTAAGTTTTAAATGCTGATCAATCCAGTTTTGTGCATATTAACTCGTATATTGCACTTAGATCCTCATATGTATACATAAATTACTGATTTTGTTGGTTGTTCATTTTTAGTGGAGTTCTGATTTGGATCACTGGAGGAATGAAAACAATGCAACTGTACCACTTAGATGACCGCATTTGTTTTTTTGTCAAAAATGCCTTTCCATTATCTTCGAACAAAGTCTATTAGAATGAGCCTAAATTGAAACATTTAAGTAGCCAAAAGTGTCAATCAATGGCATTCTTCAGAGAAAATAATGTTATCTTTCTTTCACATGTAGTTCATTTGACATCTTAACTTTTTATCTGTTTTGGAACATAATCACTACGTATATCTTGAAGTTTATGGATCTATATGGTGTAAATATTAGGACTTAGTTGCAACATGCTCATTCTACTATTGGTTACTGTTAGTGGTTTATTGATTTATGTTGTTCAATACTTTCGTTTGTATCATTACATATGCATTGTATTTAGCATGTTGTAAGCTGAATAATGCCTTTTCATCTTCAAGAGTATTTTTCAACTGATCTATTTTTATTACAATTTGTAGTTTTGGCAGCAAAGGTTTCCAAATTAGTGAAGGCTACACAAAAGTCTTTTTTGAAAGATTTAGATATGCATTGGAAATATGGAATAAATAAGAAAAATATAATTTTTGTAATCGAAAGCTTTATGAATAAGGGAAAAACTACGTTGGTGATGAGCCTTCATAATTAGGATATCAAATTATTGAGTTACACTTATTTGAATATTGTATGGTCAATACGTATTTAGTGTTTTAGGTTTCTGTTCATGACATCGTTGGCTCTTCACTTAATACACTTTCAATTATACTTCCGACTAATATACCTTGTTTTGTGTCTTTTTTTTTTGTTTCTCTTTAGCTCAAAGAGTTCTAAGCATATAGGATGGTTAGGATTCTATGCATTTTTTTGGGTCAATAGAAGTTTTACTCAATGCATTAATGTTAATCATCCATCCTATCTTTAGCTAATGCTCTTAAAAAATGATTCTTTAAGATGAAAATTGAGAATGCTTTCACTGTTGTGTGAGTTTCTTATATAGTCAACTTATTACAAAAGTTTATCATGAATTTTCTTTTTATGTAGATGACACTATTGTATCGGGTTCTTCAATGTGAGATTATTGTAATGCTTAATGATCGAATGTAATTGTATTTGTAACTTGGCATCTCCTTAATTGTATGGTATTTTAAACAATAAATTTGTAGTTTACTTTATTATGTTAATAAACTATACCGTCATTCAACTAACCCTTGTAACATCCCATGCTTGTTATGGTTTAGTTTAGGTGGTTTAAATTGGTGTTTTCCTACATTGGAAAGTTAAGCTCCTTGTGTATTTCTTACCTCCACCCCTTAACACATTCCACGTGCCCCCATTTGGATCAACAATAGCGTGCATCCCTATGCTTCCATCATGGGTTGCTTTTCTTAGCTCATTGTTTAGTTCCTAGTCTTGGTATCTCATGTATTGGATCACATGCATATGCCATGCACCTTCATGCACTCAAATTTTATGAGAACAATGAGGCCTTGAAGCAACCATAAAAACGAAGTTGGGCTTTTTGTTGTCAAATTTGTAGCACTAACATTGGCAACTCTCAGTCCTTTTTTGGCTTTACTATACCATTGTAAAGAGAGTATAACTTGTGAAACAATCCTTTGGAGCATCTTGTAACCTTTAGTGGGTTCCAACTCCACGCCTCATTCCATTGCTTCCTTTTAGTGGCCCTTAGCTTGCTTAAGATGTGTATTATGTAGATGGTTGAGTTGGAGAAGATCGTAATTGCTTGACTTGGAGAAAGTTGTAGATGCTTGAGCATAGAGGGACAAACAAATTATTGTTCTTAAGGAGAGAAATTGATCATGTGGATGAGAAGGGATCATGATTAGATATGGTAATGTGAGAATTTTGGAGATGAGAGAGGACAGAAGGTTCTAAGAGTTTAAAAGGAGAGGAGTAGATTGATGGGAAGAGGTTGGGAGGTGAAAGTAGGGGTTAGGGTAGTGGTTGGCAAGTATGGAGCATGGCTAGGAAGCAATGTGTGAAACTCGACTTGTTTAGAACATTTCTTTTTCACAAAATCAACTAGTGATGTGTTTGGCTAGCCACTCGTTAGTCATGTCTTATGATTAAATTAGGAGTTGCGATCCCCTAATCTGATTATCAAGTTCGATGTGTGTTTCCTTGAATGAATCCTATTCCTCTACCAACTAGTCACCAAGCTAATTAAGGAACTGGTTTACGCTAGGTTAGAGTAACTCACCAACACACATCGACGTGTACATGATACTGATGCAAACTTGCCAAAACTTATCATGAAATCCATATATAATCCATAATGCCAATATGTCATTGTGATCGACATACAATCCATAGACCAATAACCATAATATAAAAGTCAAATATAAAAGATGCAACTAGGAAATTGATCATAATAAATGTCCAATACATCCAAGAAATCTAGCAAGTACAAATGCTACTACTATAAAGGAAACATGATCAATACAACTAATACATTATAAAAATAGAACGTTGAAATATCAACATTGCTAAGATACATTGACTTTGTCACCCCCAACTTTGACTCTAATGTAAGCTCTCAACTCTTTAGACTTGCATGTAATGTAAGGCATGAGTCGAGAAGCTCAATCGGAAATTCTCAAATCATGTTATAAAATTAGTCAGTAGTAATGTTCAGATATAACTAACTAGTACAAGTAAAGTATAACTAAACAATATACATAAGTAAAGTAAAATATCAACATGAGACTCTCAACTTACCAAGTTGAATCACATCCTAACTTATAATACTATCATAGAAGGACTAACATTAATCACTCATAGCATAACTCTAAAAATCTTAATTCTTTTATTAACCATTGGGATTACTCCAATCCATTGGAATATCATATTCTTGTGATGCTAATAATCTGGTTAAAAAATCCTCAACCATTGATTTGGTATCCCCTCATGCCTATGAGAGTCTTCACTTAGAAGCTAGAACTCCTGAATACCGTAGAAGCGACTCATGCAATATGGCATTCCACCATCTTGGGAGTCCAACCACTTTGACACATTCAATCCTACGGGAGTCCTTAATAAGCATTTGACACTCAACCAAACTCTGGAGTCTAATCATGTAATTTGACACTCTACAACCCGGGGAGTCTAAAATCTATTATCTATCGCTTGTCAACCTTACTTTCCATAAACTTGAGAGTCATGCGTAAAGCCTGCTAAGATTCTCTTAAATGGGCAATGAGATTACTACTAAACATTTCAAGCCTATTTTAAACCTTTGGACATCACACTAGACACTTCCCTTTTTCTTTAAAGCCTAGCCAAAGCATTTTGTCTTAACTTGAATCTTGTATGGCCTGTGCAACATAACCTTAATTGAACTAGGGTCCAGATCATCTTATTTGAGATTTTTTATGGTATTTTAAAACTCAAATGAGCTTATTTGGGCATTCAACAATTTCCTCCAAAATTGTAACTAGCTTATCTACGTATTCTTAGGTTTTCTTTAAAACCCTTACTAGATTTAGGTATTCTAGGTTTTCCTCTAATCTTAAATAGTTTATTTGGACATCTTTCCTCAAAACCTTAACTAGCATATCTAGGCTTCATAGGGTTTTTGCAAACCTTAATCATCTTATCTAAGATATCTTAAGGTTTCTTTTAAATCTTAATCATTATTTGAGATATTATAGGGTTTCTTCTTAACCTTAATTAGCTATCTAAGATGCTTTAAGGTATCTTTTAAACCTTAAATATCTTATCTGATGTTACCACTACTTCTTAGATTCTTCACCTGAGATTAGTCTTTAACCCCAAACAGTATTTAGGCTCTCTAACAAGTTTCTCTATCTTTATTTGGGTTATAATCTGAGCTTTTACTCAAAGTCATAACAATAGCCTTAAACCTTAGGATCTAACTTAAGACATTCAATTCAATACCTGGGTCCAATGAGTTTCATTAGTTACCCTTCATGCTTATTTATCTAACCTAAGTATTGTACCTTTACCAAGGTCTCTTTTGAGCCACTCATTGATCATAGGCTTAAGAGCCTTGAAGAACCATTCTCATGGTCTTACCCTTATAGCCAAGTCTTTCTTAGGGTTTAGCCAAAATTTATGAGAACTACTAGCCCCTTGGTAGAGCCTTAGCACCATCTTAAGGCCATAATCGAGCCCTCTCTCAACCAACCCTAAACTTCATTTTAGGTCTAAACCAAGAGCTTGTCTAAACCAAGGTCTCATCTAAAGCATGCTAAAGGATTCACTGAGTACCAAAGTTCTAGGTCCAATCCTCAAACTTTTATTTTATGTTTTTCTCATGCTAGAATCAAAAGCTAAACATCATTATAAATCTAATTGAAGACTACTCTTACCTTATCCATAGTTTACTTAAGAGCTACACGACTCTAAATCTTTAATTTTAGGGTAACTTGTGACCTTATCCACCTTAACTATCACATGTAAGGATTCCTCAAAAACTGTAATTTACTTCTAAGTCTAAGTTAAAGGTAACTGAGCACTTCACTTGAACCTAAATTTCATTTTCCAAGTGATGACCACTTTTGCATCAATAATCATACATGGCCAAGACTATCATCCTTCTTGTTAAACCTACCACAATCTCAACTCCTAACAATCACACATGGCCAAGGTTATCTTCCTTTTTGCTAAGCCAACTCTAATCTCGAATCCTAATAATAATACATGACCGATCCCATCCTTCTCTTGCTAACTTGCTCAAAACTTTCATCTAACACTGGTCTTCTTCTAAGGCCTAGATCTGAGACTCCCAAGTTCCAACCTAGAAAACCAAGAACTCCCAAGTGCCATAAAAGCCATCTAGGTTCTCATAAGGACTCAGTAAAACCTCCCATGCCCTTAATTGAACCATGAAATTAAGCTAACTGGAGCAACATTCAAATTTGGCCACCAGAAATCATCGACTTAAGTTTTGCAAAAGAAGAAAAAAATTATAATATTTCAAGATAAAGGTACATAATGAAATTGAACTATTGTTATATTACTAAGATTAGCATCTTTCCTTACCCTACATGATTTCATCTTGATAGAAACATGGTATGAGGTTATTCTCAACATCATGGATTCATCTCAAATATTTAATAGAAATAAGTTATCATGTGGAGAATCACAAAAATAAATCTCTTACATGCATAATTTTAGTCATAGTAAAAATGATATTGTCATGATTCGGTTCATGGCATCATAAAATATCAAACAAGTCATAGTTCTAAGTTTTCATGAATCATAACAATAGTTCTCATGATAACAACCAAATTGAGCTTCATGCATGCTTTATAAAAATACCAAATTTTAACTTAACATATATCTATTTTAGATGCATGATCTTGAAGTTCATCTTACCTCTTGAGTTGTGTGGAGGTCTACTCTAATAGATGCAATCCTTCATCTCTTCAAGCTTGCAATTTCCTCCTCTTCTTCCTTGCACATGGCTTGGATCCTTTTTTGGTTCCTCTAGGTTAAGGCTCCTCCTTGTTTTCTCTTCTAAACTCTAGAAAACTGCCCCAAAAAACATTATATAGCCGGCTCAATCAAAGCCTTTCACTTACTCTAACTGAAACCACCCATCTCACAAATATGGCCGGTTATGAAACCTTCCTAAAATAAAGGCACCATATGGAGTAACAATTAGGGTTAGGGCTTTCTCAAATTTACTTTCTAATTTGCATGCATCAAGAGAAATTTAAATTTTAAATCCTCTTTTGTCAAGTCACCGCTTGATTCCTAGATTTTAGGAAACTCATGTCACATAGTACTCTAGCTCACAGGTTTGGGGTGGATAAAGGAAATGCAAAACCTATTTTATTAAGTATATACTTAATCCTAACCATAATCTATCAAGCAATCAAAGCCAAAATAATCTATTTATTTAAAATTACTTAATTAGCCATACAAGAGCAAAAGAAGCATAACTTTTGTCAGGCAAAAGTTGAGCTAGCTAATCTGAGGAGTGTAACACAATGGAAGCTTGATGATGCAAAAGGGTCAATGTCATTGCCACAGGTTTGGCCTTTGTAGCTTTGGAACTATTTCCACTATTCCAATAAGCAGTAAATTTGTTAATTGCTGAACTGGTTCACAGAGAAGGGGGATGCTGTAACCCATGACATATGTAGTAGATGTGACTGATCAGTGACTTGCAGCATAGTTGGAGATGATG
The DNA here is from genome assembly GCA_023846275.1 of Vanilla planifolia. Lineage (NCBI taxonomy): Eukaryota > Viridiplantae > Streptophyta > Magnoliopsida > Asparagales > Orchidaceae > Vanilla > Vanilla planifolia. The sequence goes on along the minus strand of CM043865.1, from coordinate 9,045,646 downwards.
GTGTTGAGGTCCTTGGCTACTTGAGCTCAATGTTGTGTAGGTAGCTTTTGACTTATGGATCTTAGCATTGAACTAGACATATTAGTATGAAAACGTGGTTTCTATGATTGACATTTTACTTAGATGGAGTGATGAAAATTTGGTAGCACATCCTTAATGAAAATGGAATATTTCATAATTTTCTAAACGTTGTCTTATCACATGAACATGCAAGGATGAAGAGATTTGTGTGAAGTCGAGGTTAATTTAACTTTTTGTGTATTTTTTAGATATTTTACTCACGTTGTGGTCTAATGGTTTGTAAATCTTTCCTTTTCTCTAGTCTATGTTATATTACACATGAAGTACTTGCATTTAGTAGATTAATATGATTGTAAAACTTTGTTTCTTTATTGAATTTTTTTTCTAATTCTACCTATTCATTTTTTCAGAGGTTGCCTTAAGTCTTATCATTCACAGTGTGTGGGCAAGGATGTTTCTTTTTTAGAATCATGTGATAGTTGGAATTGTGGTAAGTATGATACATTTTTCTCTTCTTTTACATTATTTTTTTTTGTCTAGCTAAAGTACTTGTGATCTTATTCATTATGTTTTGATGCTTGAGAAACTTTTAATTTCTTAGTATATTGGTTTCTCGTGTTTGACAAATTTTGAATTAATAATTTGTAATTTGTCTATTATAGCAAATATTATATAGAACTCCATGCTTGCATGGTGTTTTAATAATGTTTGGGTAATATACAATTCAAATCTTCATGCCTCATTAATAGAGCCATAATTGCAAATCATGAAGTGGTAAATGATCGAACACATATCATGTTGACTTACTATGGGAAGCTTTAGTTTGACAATTTGTTTTTTTTTTTTTTTTTTGATTCAAAAGAGGCATAAGCCTAACAAAAGATACAACGTGAATCCCTCACGGAGGATCAAAGAGAAAATCGATCAACATTAGTTTAACGAGTGGCTTAGGCAGGGGCATCCCCCCATTCCAAGCAAACTCATGACAACAAGCACCACGTGCCACCCAATCAGCAGCCGCATTTCCCTCCCTATAGATGTGGGTAATACGAAGGCCATCCAGACATCTAGCATATGCGATGACCTCAGCTAGAGGGCCAACCTCAGGCGGGTTCGAAATGATCTTCCTGACCTCCGACAATGCCAGCATCGAATCAGTCTGTATCTCCACTGCACGGTACTGGATCAAGGAATCCTTCAAAAGCTTGAAGGCTTCCAGCATCGCCTGAACCTCCATGGCCACGCAGGCCTGCGAAAGAACCCTCTTGCCCAGCACCCATATAGGCTTTCCCAAGAAATCCCTCACCACAATTCCAAGGCCGGCGGAGTTGTGACCAAAAGCAGCGTTACAGTTAACTCTGATCCATCCAGTGGGGGGGGGGGGAACCCAAGTAAAAGTTACCGGCACTTCCGAAGAACTACATAGGCTCCCGCTGGACATGGATGGATGATGGCTACATGGCTTCGCTGCTACCGTAATCTCCATCCTCATGTTGTGCATCATAGCACTGGGATTACCAACGGGAACATTATGCCGCTTCATGTTCCGTCTCTCCCAAATGTAATACATAGTGGTCGCCAATATAGCGGCATGGCCAGCGCCAACCCCGTGTCTCGCCGCCGGTGCAGCAATGAGCTCCAAAACCCGGTCAAGGAAGGTCAACCCCGCGGTCCAAGACCCCAGCAGCACAACAGTCGCCTCGCATACATGCATGCCCTTCCAAAAAACCTGGGCTTGCGGACATTCCCAAAACAGATGCTGCGTGGACTCCTCCGCCGCGCAGCCCCAAGTGCACCAACTATCTACAGCCATTCCTCTCCGAGCAAGCCAGGCCATCGTAGGGAGGTGGTCACCGATCACACGCCATAGGAACATTCGTACTCGTGGCAATGTCCTCATCTTCCACAAGCTCCTCATGCGGTCCAAGACCACCCTGTTTTCCGGCCTGAGGACGTCGCCGGCGCTGCACTTTAGATCCTGGTAAATCCTGCCATTGTCAACCCCCTCAGCCTCGGTCTGCACCTGAACCAGAATATCCTTCTCTGTCAAACGGGCCCTGGGCAAATGCAGAACCCTGTCAAACAAAAGTGCACCCGCCCACTCGCGTATCCTGGCAACATCCCAGTCCCCATCCTCGGTGAGGCAACCAGCCACGCAATCCGGCCACGCCGCCACCATGTTAATGAACGTAGGCCACTTGCAGATCGGAAGGAAGCCCAACCAATTATCTTCCTCAAATCTCGCCGACTTCCCGTCACCAATTCTCCACACAAAATTCCCTACCGCAGTCGGCATTGCCTCAAGAACAAGCTTGCAGACATGAGAAGCATTCCAAGGGATCCTCAGATCAGAAAGCGTCACGCTATATTTCCGCCTCATGATTTCCACCCAGGGGCTATCTTCACGGCTCAATAAGCGCCTGCACTGCTTCATAAGTAGGACGCGCTGCCAAGTGCGGAGGTCCCGAAGCCCAAGGCCGCCAGTGTCCTTCGGTAGAGTAATTTTGTGCCAGGGCGCATAGTGCACTGACTGCTTGCTACTCACCCCACACCACAAGAAATTCCGAATTCTCCTTTCGATCTCGTCCACAACACCCATGGGCACGGCGCAGTGGCTAAGTATATAACTCGGGATAGCATTAAGGACCGAGGAAGCCAGGGTCAATCTGCCAACGAGTGATAACGGTCGAATCCGCCAACAGGCAATGCAAGCCTCCAGCTTCTGAATAAGGAAGTCAAAGTCAATTCTCTTAAGCCGTCTGGCCGCAATCGGCACCCCCAGGTACGTAAGAGTTGACCCACTAGCCATGCTAAGCTTTTCCGCCAGCAGCTTAGTCGCCTTTTTACTGCACCTCCTGCTGAAAAAAACCTTCGACTTGGAGAGATTTACTTGTAAGCCTGCAACCTTGCTGAATTTCTTAATGAAGATCCTGTCAATCTCATGAAATCATTTGATTTTCGATTTCTTGTTAATAAAGGTTCATTTATTTAATCGTTTTATTATATAGGGGAGAATTCCAAGTTCTTGCCTTTTCTAAAAATCAAGTTAGAGAATTTGATTTCTTTTTTAGTTAAAATCTAAATGTAGTTACTTCATAATTAGTAGCACTATGGTAATAAAAGTGATTTATGAGTTAATTAAATAATCTTGCTACATCTATGAATTTACTAGGGTTTCCAGCTAGAATTGCATTATGCTTACTTGTAAGGCTAGGATATGGGATGTTTCACCTCAAAGAGAGGTTGCAAGGTTGGTAGAAATCCCAATTGTTTTATTTCTTGCAAGTTTCTTGACTTCCACATTGGAAAAAGAGTTACATGGAGCATGGCCTCTATAATGCCTGATGAGAATAGGGAACGAACATGTATGGGTGAAAAAATTTATTGAAATGTAATGAAATGTACTAATGAAATTATAATTTTTGTACAAGGCATTTAAGGGTATATAGATAAATAGGTTTTACATTGGCTACAAGAAAACAAACTTTGAGCTTTATAAATCATAAGTTTTGAGATAGTGAGGCACTTGTTGGGCCAACTGGGGCTTAAATACCATAAGAACTCTATAGTTAAGTATGCTATAGTTGGAGTAATTCTGGGATGAGTGGCTAAGTGAAAAAGGACCTCTTAGATAATGACAAAATCTAATTGGATTAGGATAATACCTCATTTGGAAAGCTGGAATGTTATAGCCTCTCCCCACATGTTGGTTTTCCCTATTGTCAATGGCGGTCAATGAGCATCTAACAATAGGATGTAGGCCTCACAATTGCAGGTAAACACTGTAGATTTTCTTGGATGGTTCTTACAAAGGGTGCTAAGAAGATGAATGGTGACTTACTGTTTACTGTAAGTGATGTTGCCATGATTAATCTACCTGCTCCTACTTGTGTAAAAATTGTGGATGGTTTAAAGGAAGGTGAGGGCCTTGCCATGGTGGATGGCTTTTGATCTTTAAATCTATTGAGCAAAAAGTTGACATCAATTTTTCTGTAATGATGTAGGATGCACAGATTCTGGCTTGTGCTACTCAATTGTGGAGTGGATTGGAAGTTTAAAGATGACTAATGCTTGACAATATGTCAAAGAGAGTGTTGTTGTTCCTTTTCACTCAGGGCCAGCTCTGTGGTTTCAGCCTTATCCCAGGACACCATGTGGAGGTCACCCACTTCTCTAGTATATTTAAGCTTACCATTTGGGATCTTCACCTCTGCTGTTTGATAGATTGCTGCAATGGCTGAGAGAAAGAGTTTTGGGTTGCCATGTGGCAGATTTGATCCCAAATTATTGGAGAACATTGTAGATTTGATTCTCAGCTATTGGAAAATGCTGCTGCATTCTTCTGGTGCTATTTATTATGGAACTTCCCACTTGTTGGCTACAAGGTTGCACTTCTAGCTAGAGAGCCTAGTTTTGGGGTTCCTAATGATTGGTCTAGAAGAGCCTTGGTTGAAAAGTTCACCCAGTTATGCATAAGATTGAATGTTGAGATAGTAAGGAAAGCAAAAACTTGCTTTGTGCATGCCCTTGTGGAATGGATCTTTGGTAGGGAAGTCACATTTCCTATATCTTCATGGAGTTGTGGATGGGCCCACTTTGAGAGATTCAAGATCCTTGACTTAGGGATGACTTGTTTTGGATTTTGCTTTGAGAGCACTGCTGATTGTGACATTGTTTGGAGCTGTTGAGTATATATCGGGGCAAGTGCTTGAATTTGACATTTGGACTCTAAAGTCTAAGTTGTTCTCCAATGCTATCACTTCAATACCCATTTGGGTGAGATTGTCTTACCTTCCCTTGTATTGTTGGGAACTTTCTAACCTTGCTTGTGTTGGTTTCAAGGCTGCTTGTACCACTAGGCTATTTTGTTTTGTCATGCTATGTTTTCATTAGTAGGGGATATGTCCTCTTGTTTTGTGTGGTTGATTCTTACCCCTTTTGGTTTGAAACTTTGCTTTTATGTTAGGTTGATCTTTATCTATGTATACATCTCAACAATATTTTTTTTAGATCTCACTATAAGTGTTAGAGTCACACTGTTTGCAAATGATCAACATCAGTTAAATGAACATTTGCTTCAAGGATTGACAAATCATTTGACATGGTTAGTGTGAGTGTCCAGAAGGGGGCTTCTAATTCCTTTGGTAAATAATTCAAAATCTCGAGGCTTTTTTTTCTCAAGGGACATTACAAATATGTTGATTATAACCCCTTTTGCTAATAATGTTTACCAATAAGAAAAAGGCTTGCTATTTTAACAATTTTTTAATGAATTGAGATTGAGGTTTCCAGTATCAACACATAGAAGAAGAAAGATGGTAATAAAGAAGAAGAAAAATAAGAAGAAAGAATCACAATTCTTTTAATAAAGATCTTTTGATAACTTCAAATTCAGAAATTCAAACATCAACTCTCCTTTGATGTGATAGATGAAATTTTTTAAAAGAAAACAAAGAATTGGATTCCCCTGTATACTTATTGATTTGGGGATTATGTTTGAGCTAAAAGAAAAAAGTTGCAGAAACCCTCATGGAGACCCAAAACAAAACATGTAGGGCACAACAAATTAGATTGTATGATTTCAAATCGAATGCTTGCAAAAGAGTGGGATAAGAAAGATTTGAATTTGAGTCAAACCAAACATGGCTCCATCTCATATTGATAATTTACTACTTGGCTCAAGGTTGAATCGAGTATCAAAGTCATTGAGTTCAAGCTAGATTTGCTCAACAAACAATTGACTTTAGCTTAATTGGAGCATTATTGAGCTAATTTGAATATATACTATTTAAGTCAAAGTTGTGCATGCGTAAAATAATATGCCCATAAAGTAATTAATGTGCGTGTAACCATGTATGAATTTTTTAAATTTATGAATGAGTAAAGTCAATAATGATATTCAAATAAATTCATGTGGATGAATTAAATAGTGCATATAATTATATGCATACAATTTAATTTATTTGTGTATAATTATAATCGAAATATTTAATTTATGTAGTATAATTTTTTGTATATGCATATATGATAATGGCATGAGAATAAAATTATGCTTGCATAAGTTGAATATTATACATATACATGTTATTTAATTTATGCATGTATAATTTTATAAGTATTGTATAATCATATTTTCACATTTCTAAAATCTTACACAAATTTAAAATAATTTAGTTTTGAGCTATGCCAAGTCAATATAACTATATGGCTCAAACTTAGTTTGCAATATTGTTCGAGTATATTTTTTTGTTTGTGGATTAGTTTGATCTCTTCAAGAGTTAAAGTTTGACTTGATTTATGTGTGATCTTTGATCATGTGTCCAAACTCTTACTTGTACAATACACTATGTTCCACATTAGATGAGATGATCAAACTGTCCAACTTGCCCTTGGACCTTCCAGTTAACAATGTCAGAGCATGGTGACAGGCAATTGATTTTGGAGGGGCTTCGCGCTTCAGTCGATCAAACTACCAATTTGTCGATCAAACCATCCTATTCAAGTGAAGGCAATGAGATCAAGGTATGCTTGATTTGGACTTTGTAAGCCATCAACATGGAGTTTGTTGGGTATTCAAATGTGGAGTTTCTAGTGGAATTTTGCTTCACACATCAAAATCTATGTTGACTTGAAATTTTTTTTATCTAAACCATTGGGCCTTGACTAAACTTGAATTCAAGTTGATACAAGTTTAACCCTACTTACTAGAATTTTTGAAGTGTTATAGGTGTCATTGCATCCGTATTTTTTATTATAGTTTTGGGATTAAAATCTTTCGAGGATAGAAAATATGCATCGTCATTTAAAATTTTAAATGCAATTATTCATTTTATTGCCATTTTATGGTTTTTTTAAATGGAATTTTCTTATTATTGTTTCTAAACAAGTATAAATATCTGTTGTGTAGTTGGGTGCTTCATTCTAAAGATTACTCTTGTACGACTAATATCATTTATGACCTGCGTTGAATAACCTTTTTAACTTATCTTGAGCATTATATTGTTGAGTTTGCTATAAATCTTGTATTTTGAAGCCATGTGTGATTGAGGGCCTCATTAGTATTATTGTCTACCATTTCTACAAATATGCGCTTGAAGTTAATAATAGCAAGTTCGTGAACATAGGAAAATTTTCTGCTTACCTCCTTAATAGCTTTGCTTTGATCGATGCTCTAGCTGCCTTGGAAATAAGGTTTCTATGTAAGTTGATGTGCATCAATATATTCTTCTCTACAAAGTTCACCACATTCATTAAAAACATTTATTATGTGGTTGTACTTGCAGATTTAAGAGACCTTATCCTCATTATCATTGTTTTGTGTGAAGTTGGTTTGTTTTCAATCGAATTTGCCATGTCATGTAAATTGTTTACTTACATGGTGACAAACCAGCCAAGATCATAAAAAAAATAATAAAGAAGCATCACATGATAGCCATGCAAATATCACCATATTCTATCTCGTGAACTACCTTTGATTATTCGCTGTCCTATTCTATTAAAAAACTAGAGAGACCTATTTGGATATTTTGAAAACATGAAGGACCTACTGTGTATAGGCTCAAACAAGAAGCATCTATCTGTTATTTACGTTTTTATTATTCTTATTGATTTATTCCTCTCAATGTCTCATAGATAATGTTTTGGACCTTACTTTCTCGATCAAGACCTCCAAGTGCATAATAACTTGGTCCAACCAGGTATTGTTGCTCATTTCTCCTGATTCAATCTCCTTTTAGTTGCATGATATTGGTTTTTTTCTTCTCTTGTTTGCTTTGTATTATTCCAGTTGCCCTTGAAGCACTGGCTTCATGGAAGTGTTTTCACTAGTTGGTGTCTTGCCTATTGTCATCATGAAGTTCACAATGGAGATCCTTGTCATCTTGATCCCCTAGCATCTTCATTGGGGTAGATGTCTACTCTTTGATTATAGACGTTTGATCCATTAACTTGGTGGGGTATGCTCTTCCCAATTTGAGTCATTACATACTTTCTGAAACTTCTACTAGTTCATTAAGAGAGTATATTGGCAAAGTCAAAGTCCTATCTAAGAAGTATCCTTTGGGATACATGTACCCAAGTATAGTCAGCATCATATCCTTCCAATGTCTTGTCAATGAACTGTGCAGAAAGCAATTTACATTTCTCCATTTGTCATAGAGTGAAACAAAATGACCTTACCTTTTAGATTTCTCAAAGCTAGCAGAAACAGAGGCAAAATAGCTTCTCAAGGCCATTGGTTGATGAAGCTTGTATCACCAAAATCATTCCTGGGTAAAATGTTTCAACAATCTAGAGAAAACTTCACATGAGACATCTTACATGGGCATCTTCCCATTAGGTCAAGTCTTCTGATTATAAAATCTGTTATTGAGTGGTTGAAGGTGGTAATTCTGATTCAAGTGGTGCATGAATGAATAGCTTCTATGCATAGAGTTCAAGACAAGGGGATTTTTTTGTTAAAGCATAGGAACATTGTTTTGGCCCTTTTTGAGGTTAATTTGCAGTAAATTGTGGTAAAATTTTCGTAAATAGTTTGAATAAATGTTTTGAAGATGTCCATATCATTATTTAATTAGAGAAAATGATATGTCGATTGTCAGACCATCTCCCCATGGCTCCCAAAAATATCTTATTACAATGGTTGGCAAATCTTGTTCAAATGACTCATTGATTTTTCTCCACCTGCTTTAGATCTTCCATTATAATTCCTAATGATTGTGTGGAAAAATGTTGATAAAAGAACTAGATCAATCTTATTGGAGATCAACTTGTAGAAGATAGAAGAACTATCAGGGATACATTGTGTTGAGCCCCATTAGCTCATCATGTTTTTTGATAATCATGAACTCAATGATAGAGACACTAATAGCTTAAGTAGTTTTCTCATTTAGTACAAAATCTTTCAACATTGTAAAGAAAACTTTATACGAGACAACAACTTTCATGAGACTTTTCCACTAGGTTGCGGCATATGGACTAAAATCTATTAATAAGCTGTCGAAGATGATAATTTTGATTCAATTGGTGCATAAGTGAATAGCTTCTATGTACATGGGTTCAAGACAAGGGGATTTTTTGTTGAAGCATAATAGCTTTTATCGACTTCTTTTGAGGTTGATTTGAGTTAAATTGTGGTAAAACCTCCATAAATAGTTTGAATAAATAGTTTGAAAATATCCATATTATTGTTTTGGAGTAGAAGATGATATGTTGATGGTTGAGCCTTCTTCCCACTACCCCCAAAAATATCTTTCTACAATAGTTGGCAAATTTTGTTTAGATGAGTCGATGATTATTTCCATGCAGCATTAGATCTTCCATTATAATTCCTAAAGATGGTGTGGAAAGATGTTGACACAAGAATTGGATTGATGTTATTAGAGATCAAATTGTGAAACAACTATTAGAATATACTATGTTGAGCCTCATTAGCTCGTTAAGATTCTGATAATAACAAACTTAATGATAAAGTTACTAATGCCTTAAGTACTATTCGCATTTAGCACAATTTTGTGATAAGTTAAGATTTGACATGGACTTGTTGAGGACATTTGTAGGACAATGTTCACCAAGCCAAAGACAAATAAAATTATTGAGGTTTGAGCCCTGATCTTAGAATATTAAGGTTCACTAAAAGGTAGTGCAACAAGAGGCACCCCAAGTGTGCCATCTTTCATGAGAATGACATTCAGTGTTAAACATATTTTAGTATTTCAAAAAATTAAATTTTCGAAAAATATTGAGCGAAGTAAACTGAATTGGACTTTAAACAAAATGACAAAACTATTAAAAATAAACTAAAAATAATAGTAATTTTTGTGGACTTATTGTTTACGTAAAAATGCAAATGCTTATAATTTTCATAACATTTGGAAGTTATTTGAGCATTTATTAATTTTTTAAAGAGATTCATAAAATATTTTTTTTGTAAAATTTTGCTTTGAAAATGGTTTTAAAATATGCTTTATTTTCAAGTAATATGTTTAAAATATTTTAAATCATGTTCATTAATTTTTCCATGTTTATAAAAGAAAAATGGAAATTATAGGAGGTTGAGAGATCTTTCAAAATTTAGGTAGGTGAAGTCAATTAATTTATATTAATTGTGATTATTTCAATATATAAACACGACATCTATGATTTATAGTTGTATGCTTTAATGTACTAATAAATATCATACATGAGAAAGATAATAAAAGATAAGAAGACAAATACATTACATAATATGATATATAAGTATGATAAGGTCAAATGTTCTGAATAAAAGAAAATAGAGAATAAAACGTGAAATTTTTTCTAAACCTTATTCTATGATTCTATGATATATGATGAATTCTAACATATACCCTTAGGCATGATAGATATTAATTTTATACTAATCTATGAGATGGCATCAAAGATTTTCTCTATTAATACTAGCACTTTATATAGGGTTTATGTATGAAGATAATATAATATGATTAATATGACGAGCTAATTATGATATATTTACAAACAAAGGTTTAAAGATGATGTGATTAGATGTTATATAGAGATGACATGAGATATGATAAGGATATGGTGTATGATCTTATAAAAAAAATTGAGTCCAATTAAAGTAAATAAAAAAAGAGAAAATAAATAATAAGAGAAATTATACACAAAATACATATGAAAAATATCTATTATATATATATATATTTAAAGAGAGAGAGAGAGAGATAGAGAGATAGAGAGAGTGTACATATGTTTTTGAAAATGTTATTCATTACTAATCTTGATTCATTTGTATTTTGAATATTATTGAAACGTTATGTTTATATTCATAATTATATTATTTTGTTAATGCTCATTTTATCATAACATGCTATTTGTTACATAAACAATTCACCTATTGAGCATTGTATCTCTCACTTATTTAGATTATATGATTTATCAAAATTCATAATGGCAAGTGGGGTAATTGTATGTATGATGTTTTGTACATATTGATTTTATTAACATAGTGTCACTAAGTTTTATTGGAATAAGAATGCATGTATTATTATTCTGTTGTAATTGTTTTAATGAAAATGGTTTTCATTGTCCTCATCTATTATTAGTTTTTTCATAATAAAAACACTAAATCCTTGGTCAAGGAACAAAACAAAGCTAGAGAGTAACTAGAAAGTAATGGAGGGGTGGAACAATCTTCTTTTAATTTAATAAGATTATAAACATTGGCTTCACAACACACTCCAATTGTTTGCTCAAAAATGTATACTAAGCAATTCCATCTTAGGTTCCCTTTATAGACGAAGAGCCTAGGCATAAATTAGAATATAAGAGATAACATAAAAAGACCTAATTCTAACAAAATCTAAAACAAATCCGTCAAACTCGACCTTACGAATTTGAATACAAATTCAAAGATCAAATTTATGTATATCTTGAATACTCATGAACAACTTTGGTAAATCAAGTCTAACTTTCTTTGTAAAACTTGGATTTCAACAAATGAAGATGCATTAAAATCTAATAAAGGCTCTAGAATTTTCTAATTCAACTTCTTGCAAAAATCCAATTGTAATATGTTTGGAAATAGCTTGCTTGGTATTGTCAAATTTGACTAGGATCCATGCTCATCTCAACATTCCATGAGAAAATCTTTGAGCTATCTGTCCAATTCTCTTGAAGCTTCTATGAGGCTTGCGAAAAGCATTCAAGAACATCTTAATAGCTTAACAAGAACTGTAAATATCCTCAATAACAATTGTCCTTGACCCTTAATTTTGTTCTAGATTGTTTAACAAAGCTGACTAACCTCTCGTGACTTCTTGAGTTCATTCATTTCCTCTACGAGAGTGTACCCCTCGACAACACTTGCAATACCTCAAGCTTACCCCTCGAGCATGTAAACTTCCTATTAATCACTTGAGACACCTAAAGATTATAACTCACTTCAAGAAATCCTCTCAAGACTCAAACAAATCTCACATCTACTTTACAAGGCTTTCTTCTTGTTTGTTCTTCATATGGTTGTTATACTTTGAGACATCCTGGAGATTGTCCAATACCTTTTGATACCTTCTCGAAACTATTCTATACCTCTCAAGACTATTTCAAGGCACATCAATACCTCTTGAGACCTTCCTTTCTAGACAAAACAGAGGCCTTCAACGCCTCTTTGAGATAAATCAATATCACTAGAGACATTCTTTTCAATTCCCAAAATCTTGATATCCTTTTGCTAAAACATGATACCAAATCAGCATGTGTGTGATATTATCCACATTCTTTTAATAGGTGTTTTAGTTAGGAGTGAGAATTATTAGAGAGAAAGGAAAACAAAGAACTAGTTTCCCTTTGCACTTTTGCACCTCACCATCTTTCTTGGTTAAAACTATTCTCTACTCCCTCCAACATCTAATTGGTGGGATGTGTTTTTGAACGCCCTTGTTAGCTGAACTTTATGCCTTTTTTAAACTTGGATGATGCTAACACTTGTATAGTTAGAAAAGTATTTGCAAACTTGCTTTAAATCAAATCATGGATGAACTTTCTAGCATTGCCAACTTTCTCAATGGATGGTTTTACCTAGTCTAAAATAATAAGTACAAAGTCGACCCACAAGCAAGACTATCAATTATTAAGGTCATGATGATTAAATTTGAGCTGAGTTATTGTCTCCAATGGACTAGTGGATGTGTCAGATCTCTTTCTTGAGAATACTTTGAGTCACTGAGATGTTCTCAATTACTTGTCCCTCACAGAAGGTTTTGGTGCCAATGAGTTATGGAACACATTGTGTATGTTTCATGACATCTTGATGTTATGACACCACACCTATTGAGTTCAATAGCAACCTATTAGATTCTCTCCACTAAAAACAAGTATTTGATATCCAAAAACAAGATGAATTTCATTTTTTCCTCATAACAACTCATTTACAAGGGTGTATATATTCTCTGCAGAGTTGGTTTTCTTTACTATCTGCCACTAGAAGAGTGTTCAAATTGCTCAGTGATATGTAGTGAATGGGTGAATCCTTCAGTGATTGTTCAACTTCTCAAGCTTGATGAAATATGAAGTACAAATGATGCACCATTGTGCTTTGCATCAGTGCACTTCATTGAACCTTTTGCCCCATCTCACTTTTCTTCTTTTCTTTGTGATATCTTTTGTGTTCTTTTATTTTTTTTACACATTTTGTATAATCTTTATCATGCAGAGATTGCATGCATCCTATGTTCAGCAATTTTTTATTTTAACTGGCTTTTCCATTATTTTTTAGCTGTATTTCTTCATATTTGTTCTTTAGTGTTAAAATGTTCTTAATTTGTGCTGTTTTCTATGAAACCTTATTGAATATGGAATTTCTCAGCAGTATATTTAAATATATTTTAATTAATAATTTTGGAAAGGATGTATAAAGTATGTAAGCATCAAGAACATGTGTGGTTTGTGCTTGTGTCTGTATTTTAGGTAGTGAAAGGAAATGGACCTTCTAGCCTTCTTGTTGTTGTGCCCAGGTAAGATGTTTTAGTAGTAACCTGAAATGGATAAGTCTTGGACGTGCGCTATGCTTAGGAAATGGAAACTGAGAAGAGTGCACAAAATGTCAACATAGAGCTTTCACGAGGTAAATTATGCTTGTGCTACATAGGATGTGGATTATTTCCTAAACATACGTCTAATACCAAATGTTTTTGGATGTTTTCATCTGCTTTGTCTTCCTAGTCAAGTTCAGTACTTTTTGCATCAAAGTTTTCTTTTGCTTTATTTGACTTGCTTTTAAACCATCTATAATGTTTCCTGATAATTTTTTACAGTATGTTTTATTTCTTTCTAATTTGATAGGTTGGCACTCATGCTACAATTGCTCCAAATATTCTACTTTCAAATGCTTTTGCTGTCCGTACTCGTCATGTAGAACATGTGTTGCAGATTCTGATTTTGTTCAGATTAAAGGGTCCAAAGGCTTATGTCATAATTGCTTGAGGATGGCAAAATTAATAGAAGAAAATGCTGATGTGGATTCAGATGGGGTATCATTATTAAAACTTTTTTGATAATGTTTTTCTTGTCATATTCTATAGATTCAGTTGCATTATCAAATTATTAGTCTAATTCTTTTTTGTCTTTCTGTTCATATCTAATGCATTCATTACCTTGTTTGACAGGATGTGGTGGATTTTAATGATACGGATACCTTTGAGTTCCTATTCAAAGACTACTGGATTATAGTAAAAGAAAAAGAGGGACTATCATTGGCGATTTTGCAATCAGCTGATGCACTTCTCAAGAGAGGGGAGAAGTTCAAGGTTTTGTCAGATCCAGATGAGCATTCTGAAGATCAGCAAGAATTTGAAGAGACAGATGATGAATGTTCTCCCAAGGACTTCAAGAGGAAATATAACTATACAAAAATGGCGGAAGAGAAATCTAAGTCAAAGAAGAGGACATACATTGGTTGGGCATCGAAGGAGCTGATTGATTTTCTTTCATCCCTTGGCAAGGATACACATGTTCCTCTAGCTCAGCCAGATGTGTACGAGATTGTCAAAGAATATATCCAATCAAAAAATCTCCTTCACCATGATAAGAAAAAGAAGAAACATGTCTTTTGTGATGCAAATTTGCTACCCATTTTTAGGAGAAAAAAGATTAACTTTTTCAAGGTGTACAGTTTGTTGGAGAAACACTTAGCTGAGAACGATGATTCTGATGATGAAACACTTAATTTGGAAGAAGATGATTACGTAAATTCTACCAAAAAGCGAAGAAGTGACAAAACCTCCAATCAGAAGATGGAACACGTAGTGCCTAAAAAAAATTGCTTCGCTGCTATAACGGAAGATAATATCAAATCAATCTATCTGAAGCGTTCTCTGATTGTTGAACTATTGGAAGATCCAATGACATTTCAAACCAAGGTTGTAGGTTGTTTTGTAAGGAGAAAAAATGATACGAAGGATTTCTATGGCCCCCCACCAAAGATGTACCAACTTGACCAAATCATTGGTAAATGTCCTTGTTTCCTTTATTTGTACTTTATATCAAACCTTTTTGTAGCATCTTGTGACTGCTTTTCTTTCACTTTGCAGGTGTGGCAAAGGCCTCAGAGGCATACAAATTGGGGGATACTAACGTAGAAGTTGTCCTTCGTGTTGCCAATTATTGGAAGGATGTTCACATATCCATGCTGTCAGACGATTACTTTGAAGAGGTAATGAAGTTGTGCTAGGTATCAAATTACATGACAAATAATGGGTGTCATGTTTATGTTTGACCTGAAAAGTTTATGCCAATTTCGTTGTAAGTTCAGCCCTTTACAATGCTATGCATAAAATGGCGGCGTGATTTTTTTTCCCTTTTTTTCGCTTAGTTATATTGTTAAATGTCCTGCTTTTGTAGGAGGAATGTGAAGCTCTTCAACAACTAGTGAAGAAAGGTCTCTTCAAGAAGCCTACCATTGTGAGTTCATGTCTTGTGTAGTCTATATGTTTGTATTGTAAAAAGTGAACATTAGTCATGATAAAGCAATCTGGAAAACTAGCACCTTCATGAATAGCTAAACTGAAACTTTTTGTGTCCATGGCAACTATCAATTCACAGTGTCTATGAAACTGTGCTGAATTTTCTTGTAGATGATGTAGGGAATGATTTTGTGTTGAAGTCACTTCCAATCTTTATGATTATATACTAGTGGGCAGCTTACAATGCATGCATTGGTTAGTCAATTAGAACTCAAACCCGAAAGATTAATCTATGCTAAATCTAAAACATTGCACAATTGAGTGCATGATACATTATTGATGCACGTCAAATTGATAATTTTTTTATACATTGGAGTTGAGGCAAGGAATGATTTCACATATTGTAGGAGAAAAACCAAGAAGAAAGAGTTTTCTAATAAAGTGGACCTCACTTCTCTCTTTATACTCCTTGGATCATAGTCCAAAAAAGGATCTCGTAAATGGAACCTTGAGTTTTATTTATAGCTAGGAAAGTGAGTGAATTTTACTAAAGTTGAGTTGATGTAAAAAATAAATAGTGCCCTTCTAATGACAGAATTAGTTATAAACATTATATTTCATTAAGAATAATGTAGTAACTTAAGTATTTGTCTAAGCTCCATATGGCCAATAGCTTATTAATGAAGTTGAGATCTTCGCTATTCGAAGGAAGATAGAAATGACTTGCAAGGTCCTTGATCATAGCATCCAAATTTGACCTCGAGTAATTTCCCTTAAGGACTTGAGTTGAGTCATTGGTCACTATCATTTTTGCTGAGATATGGATCAATGACTAAAATATATAAATAAAGTTTTGTATTTTCATTCAATCTCCAAACTCTTTAGACCATCATTTATTTTGTATTAAAGTGTTTTCTATATTTCATATACAAACTCGAGAACATGTGAAGTAAAAAAATAATATAAAATTTAAAATTTGAAATCGATATGATGGCTAACTTATATGATTATATGATAAAAGTGACATCTTGTCATTCCCTTTTTTAATTCTAGGCAACCAAAATGAGATTGGGCTAACTCTTGTTGACGGATTGCATTGCTCGAAGAAAAAATTTATTATCATGGTCAAATTTAGTGTATTGGTAGTGACTTTGGATGACTTTCCTTCAATTGAAGGGGAGTCTTTTAAGTGAAAAAGAGAAGAGAATGAAGCTAAGAAGGATTTGTGTGAGAAGCAATGGGTAGTGAAAACTTTAGAAGCTTCATAGAAGATCGAATAGGTAGGCCTCATTAGAAGCAGCCTTTATCAAACTCAAAGAGTTTGATGCATTGACTATAGGAGATCAAATCTTGTCATCCACAACCATAGAAGAACCATTAGTGACAATAGAGGTTGTTGTGGATTGCCTTATAGAAAGAGCATCACCATTAGTTAAATGTACAAAGGTCACTTCTACCAATCCAGTTGGAACTAGAAAGAAAACAAAGAATACACCTACGTTGAAGAAGATTTTTGTTGATCCCAACTACCCCTTCAAGGTTGCTTTCATGTATATACATGTGAAGAAGGAAATTATGCCGTTTTTTCTATAAGACACAAGAGATTTCTTCTAAAGAAGTCATGGTTAAAGTCACAAGGGAACTCAAAGAGGTGGAAGAGAAGAGAGAAAGGATATTGGATACTTTAAGGAAAATGAGTTTTTTATTTGATGAAGATTGAGAGAGTTAGGATTGACCTAAATGTGTACTTTCCTCGAATTGAAAATGTAAACACTCCTTTTAAAGTGTCTAGATATGTAGGAGGAAGCAAATCTGATTACCGGGGAGGAAAATTTCTTACCTAGTATAATATGATGGCTCGTATGTTGGCTTTGATGAAGAATTTATTATATTTCTTGACGATTTGATGCAAGTCTTTTAGCAAAACTTTGAAGAAATATGAGAGGTATTGAGAGACCTTAAAGTATTAGAGTTAGGTAGTTTCTCTTAAACATTCTGATAATACTTAATCTAAAATTAAGTAATGAAGAACCAATACTATTACGAATATTGCATGTAGAGCGTCAAACGAGTGCTTTGAAAATGAAGTTATTTTTAGTTGAGAAAGGATTTTCCAATTGGAAACACAAGAAACTTTTGGAAGATTAATCCAAACCTACTTCATGCACTTAGATAAAGGAGTTCGCTAAAATAAGAAGCTCTGCTTTGGACCCCAAGAAGTTAGTTCATGAAGTGAGCTTATCCATTCTCTTAACTGAACTTTAAAGGTCTATGTGTATTAGAGGGCATCTTAAGAATGGTATTTGATGTCTTGTCAAGAGTAGAGCTCTCCCTATAGGGTAGCGGATTGTTTGTCCCTAAAGTTGCATTTAGGAGATGCCAATGCAAGAAATGTCCTTGAGAAGGCAAAGAATCTCAAAGCTAAAGGAACCCACTTGGGAAGCTAGTTCCCATAGTTGCTTTTATAATTTTCCTTTTGTTTAATTTGTAAGCGTGAAGATTGTGATTGATAAGTTTAGAATGGATTTTAATTTAAAAATGTGTACCTTTTTTTCACTAGGAGATTAGTCTTTTGATTCCTTGAACAATGGCTATTGCACTTAATCTGATTTGACAAACTTATATTGAAAACTAAAAAGACAAGATTCCAATTATATGTTGTGTGAATCACAATGGTTGGCATCACCAAGAGAGTGAAAAACTGTTAAGAAATTCATTTGAACTTTTTTATCTTCATTTTCTTTGTTCATACTCAAGTCTTCTTGCTTTCTTGACTCCTGAAGCCATCAAAAACATGTATTCAAAACAATGGTGCCCGATAAGAAGCTACTTTTAAATCCAAACATAAACCAAAGGTGGACTTAATAACTTTCAATTTTGTGGAGAATAAAGACTTTCGTCCATCAAAAATCACATTTTTTTGTTTACTTGCATAGTTTTTTGTTACATAGTGAGATTTTTCTCTCGATTCTTTTACCCAAAGAGCATCCTTTTAATAAGCATGACAAGATACGCATTTTTCCTAATTTTGTTTGGTACGTCCTATTCATATTTTTTCAACTATTTTTCATTGAGTTAATGGATTACTTTGGTATTTTTCCTATTTGGTTAACGCTCCATGTGGTAGTGATCATCTATCCTTTCAATGAAGTTTTGTAGAGGAATAATTTAAATAATCAATAAGCAAATTTTTGTTTATGATTGAGATAATAAAGAATTTTATTTACGTTGTATCTATGTATTTCTAAAGATGTGATGAATACAAATGCTTTAGAATGCCTTTATTATATTTAAACAGGAGACAAATATGCAATTTGATCTATAGGTCTCAACAAAAGTTGAAGGGCCCATTGGGTTGTCCGAAGTATAAATCAAAGAAATATCCTTTTCTGGCAATAGCTATTGAGAAATCATTATCCCTCTTGGGTTTTAATTAATGAGTTTTTGGAGTTTGATCTTTAGGACAAAACTACTAATTTTGTTTTGTTGGTTGGAGATTCAATTTGAGTTGGAGATGTCTTAAGATGATGATACAACTATAATGGTGAAGAGTAAGTTTATTTAGTCAATACTGAGAACTCAACCAATTAATGGAGGGCCTAAGGCCACTAAAAAAAAGAAAGTTTAAAGAGACCATTGTTTCTATCACTATCAACATAGTGAAACATCTCCCTTATTAGATCTTCAAGGCTCATAAAGTTGAGAATGAAAGCCTTATTTCCTTTATCGAGAAGATGAAAATTGTTTCTTAAGTGAGAAACGAGGACCCCAAGCAAAATGATGCTTTTGAACAATTAATAGGCCCTCCCTATCTTTTTGAGAATTGAAGGAGGAAGTTGGTTATAATTCCTTGTCAAACTATCTTTAATAAGTGAATTATAAAAAACATGTTCTTAGAAAAGCATCTATCAAACCCCTTCATTCAAAACCTTATTATTTTCCTTGATTGGGTTTGTATGACCTCAAATAAACCATAATTGATTGGAAAGGAGGGTTTTTTTAGCATTTGTGTTAAATTTCAACAAATTCTGCTATTGCTCTTGAAAATCTCATGAATTTGCCTAGAGGTAGCTTCAAGGAGTCACCAATGATGGGCCCAATTTTTCTTGTAGAGAATCAAATTGTTTCCAAAGATGTGGTAAAGTTCATGCATGTGATTCATGAATGTTTGTGATGCTTGTGATTCCCCCCTAACTTGATCTTCATTGCAGGAGAAGGAGATGCTTAAGCCTTTTAAGGAAGGTGAAAAGGTAAGGAATAAACCAAAAGTTCAGGTCTTGCTTTTGAGGAGTTATTGGCAGAAAGAAAGAGAAAATAAAGAGTGGAGTTCAAACTTTGGTCAATTATCAACAAAAATCTAAAATGAAGAAAAAGGAAGAGTGGATAGTGGTGAATTCCACAATTCCAGAAAATTTAGGGGTATTTCATCGAATTTTTTGTCTAGATAATGCAAACCTCTAATGGAATGAAAAGCCAAAGAATGTTGCCTTGCTATCTTAGGCTCACCGACCTCCAATGGACAATGTATTGGCCACACTTCTTTCAACTTCAGATTTGACTTGCAGGGTCTAAAGTCAGTGTTGAAGCATAAGTTATATCTTATCTTTTGATAAATATTGACTGATGTACAGATTAATTGCTAATCTATGTATTTGGTATTTTACAGACCATTGGTAACATTCTTTAACTTAGTGTAAGGGTTATGATGTCCAAGTATGATATGAAGTGTACTCATTTTGAAATTGAAGAGTCAAGAACCATTGTTACTTAAGATGCTTCATGATAGGATTCCTATCAAGAGGGAGAATCATATTGCTGTTTTATCACAAAAAGTTATGCTTATAGACCAATTGGAAACAATGTCGTTTTTCCTTAAAGAGGAACAAAGAAGATTAAGAGGAGAATATGAAACTTGAATAATGGCTTATAAAGAAAAATTATATCATGTTTATGATTTAAAAATTGCCTTTTTTTGAGATAATGCTCAACTAAATTATCAAAATTTGCTTGCTTTTCAAAAAGCAAGAATGAGATGAGGATAATTTTAAAGGAATTGGCAAAAAAATTATAGAAAGGTAATGAAGGAAAAGAAGAGTGTCTTTAAAGAACTTAAGTCTCAAATAAGTAACAAGACTCCCAATTTAGAAGTTATCTTCAATAGATCCAAGAAATTTATGTTCAAGTTTTAATTGATATGCTAGCTTAAAGGGTTCTAAGTTTTAAAAACAATCATATGAGACAAAGGAGCTATGATTGAAGTGGATCTTTGACCATTTATTAGAGAGAGATTGATGTTGAAATGTGAGATAACATCAATGAGATTAAATTGGGCATGTTTAGAGAATATTTGAAAACTTTTTTTAAGGGAAAATGTAGTGAATTACTTAGGGAATGCAATGAAGCCCAATCCCTAAGTATGATTTGTCCACTAAAAGGAAAATTGTTGATTTGGCTCTTAAGTGTGTTGTAAACTTGAAGGAAAAGAGATTTCGTAAGAATCAGTTAGGTAATCATTTTCAAAGTGCTATAAGAAGAATAAGGCGGCAAGGTTAATGAGGACAGGATGTAAGAGCAACTCTTCTTCAAGCCTTCACACAATAATGTAGAGGTGAAGGCTTATATAAAGGTGCAAAGGTAATGCCTTTAAAGATCCTTATGTAATAGAGTAGAAATGAAGGTCAGAAGGAGAGGATGCATGAACAATGCATTTTGAGGCTATCACACATTGTAATAGTGCTAAAAGTTTAAGTCAAAGAACCTTGAAATGAATGAAAGGACGAGTTGAGAATGAATCAATCAAGTCTCAATTAGTTAGTTTTTGAGCCAAAAGCTTGACTCTTGAAGTGAATGAACCAAAGTAAAGACAAAAATAAAACAATTCATAAATGAACGATAATTAAATCCTTGTTGAGTATGGCTCATTTTACTTTACGGATAGTGATTTATGAATCAATCAAGCTTATTTACATAAAAAACAATTATTGGACCAGCTCTTATCGTTTATTGACACATAAAATGTAACTCTTTTAATAGATATGTCACAAATAATAATTGTCCTTGATGTTGAACGGGTGGTGCAAATGTTGAGCAGCATAGAGAGTGACTTGCACAAGTTAGGAATAAAGAAAATACAAAAAATAAACATGAGAAATCCGAAAAAAGGCAACACGCAAGAGGTAGCTGTCCAAGGCAATCTTAGCCAAGAGGGGAAGGGGAGCTACACAGAGGTCACTCTGTATGTTAGGTCCGCAATCTCTTTAACAGCACAGAGACGGTATACTTGAAAAGGGATTTGATAAACCGACGTTGCGATAAAGAAAGAACAAAGTAAATGTCACAAAGCATAGTTTGAAAGTACTGAAAGGCCTTATTAAGCATTGTAGGAAAATCAAAATATAATAAAGTAATTTGCTTGTAAAGGTGATCCAAACAGTTACGAAAATTGAATAAAAAAAAGTAGCGAAGGCTTTGATAGGCAAAAGTGACTATCAAAGAAAACTTAAGAGTTGAAGTGAAAAGGGAAATAACGTTGTTAAGGGAATTGAAGTAAAAATCAACAAAGTGAAAAGAACCGTAAGCAGCGACGAAAAGCAAGGCGATGTTGTAGAGTCGTAGGTAAACTAACATGACGTCTCACTGCTTGGCCATTGCATCTTCCTCCCAATACCGAAGTCTTGACGAATCTACATATCAGAGTTCTTGCTGTGATCAACCTTAGATCTCAAAAAGATGCAAGAAAAGTAGAGTTTTTGTTCATCCAAATATCTTCATTCCAAAATATAAACCACCTTTTTTTGTAGAGAGCTAAGCATAAAAAAATAAAAGAAAATGACAAAACTTGTGTTAAAAGACTATTGAAATAACCTTTTGAAAAGCTGCATTTTCAGTTTTTGAAATTTGTTTATTAAAAAGTTATTGCCAGTGTTGTGGCCAAAGTTGGTGCCAAACAACTTTCTTAAAAGCTATTGTTTTGATCCAAAAGTTCTACAGTCAAAATTGTTCCCAAACAGTTTTCTAAAAAATTGTGTTTTCGGTTATACATTAGTCGGGTTCACTTAGGTCGTTGTGGGTAAGATCTGAGTTAGCATATCACAAAGCAGTTTAGTAGGTCCAAGTGTTGTCTATAGTGTCACAGGTCGGATTTGATGTCACATATCGTGGATTGGGTTGTTGGGTTGATTCGGTGTAAGCAGATCATGGCTCGGCGTTTCATGAAGGGGGTTGGTGGATCAATGCGGCGTTGGCATAGTTACGAATCAACGAACATGGTTGACGAGTTGTTCACCTGTTGCTCAAACCTGTGATCTAGAGCAGACCTAGTCGGGTTGGGTTGGGTTAGTGACGAGCAGTGGGTAACGGAGCTAGTAGAATATGGCTCAATGGGCCATTTTTGGGCCCTTTTTGCGTTTTTCTTATGAATTTTGAGTCCGAAGAGCAATTTTAGGCTTTTTCTAAAGTCTGTATATGAAAAATTGATACTTTAGTTGTTCTTCATAATGACTCAACTCTTGACAATGTATTATTCTCCAAACAAGTGCTAGCATTCCTTATGGAGAAACAAGGGGTCTACGAAAACTTCTATCCAAACACTATTATTATTTGCGTTACCTGGCATGATACCATAGAGATTGGTTTTATACCTCAAATTCAATCTTTCTATTCAATGCCAAAAGTACTCTAGTTATTATACAAACTAGAATTGATTTTACATAGAGAGTGAGTTGGTTGAGTGACAATAAGAGAACAGTAAGGTTTTGTTCAGTTGGTAAGAGGCCTTCCCTTAATGCCTTTCAATCGGCATTTCGTTTATGACAACTTGTTCTAGAAAAATATTGATATTGTTTTCTGTATTTGTGTAATGGGATGACCTTTTAACATGATTTACTTGCATTAAAGGTAAAAAACAACCTAAGGGTTGACCAAGAGTAAAACATAAAGGAAGTGTGAGGAGTGCATAAGAATGTCTTTGCATGAAAAGTCTCTTTGAATGGGGAAAAACTATGGACATGTGAAAAATTGAGACCATTAACTCAAGAGGAGTACAAGTGTCTTGTTGACCCTTTTGGGGAAGCTTGGTACCAAGAGATGCCTTACAAAGAGGGTTGTTAGCATTAAAAATTGAAGCTAAGGGAAAAAGGTGTTGTCAATTGATTGAGAGGGTGCTAAGTGATTCATAGGTATTAATGTTAGTTTTTATAAGATTTGATGCTCCTTCAATTTTGTTGTCCTTATACTTTGTTTGCAAAGAGAAATAGCTCCCACCTTAGCAAGATGTGCCACATTGGCTTCAACAAAGATGAGCATTGGGGTGGCCCCACGACCCGCATTATTGGATGGTGAACTAGGTGGTGATAGAGCTTTTTATGTATAGAAATGACTATCAGTCTTTAAGTTTACTCAAGTTGCTAGTTTACACCTTATGGGGCCGTTTGATAGCGATAATTAGACATTTGTTGTTGCCTTCATGTTGGTTTCTCTGGCCTCCTTGCACTCCCTAAACAATTGAAGGCAGTTGCAAGATGAGGTGAACCAAGACCAAGAAATATCAAATGAGTAGCACTTGCATCTTGGCTTCAGTTGCAGGTCTTAGCCTACTAGCTAATTTGACCTGATAGGTTTTGGGTGAAATTTTGCTTCACATGTCAATCTTTTAAACTCTATATTGCATCAAAATTATGTTTGACCTAAACCACTAGCAATGACCCAACTTGAATTTAAGTTGAGTTCAGTCTTAACCTATTACATGGCAGTCTTCAAGCACCATGGATATCGTTTCATCTCAGTTTTTTGTTATCCTTATTTTTTATTGTAGTTTTGGCATTTATTCACTCATTTTTATTGCCATTTTATAGTCAATTTAAATAAAAAATTCTTCTAATGGTAAACTAACTTTATGCTTAAAGATCTTCTATGCAGAAGAATACTTCATTCTAAGGATTACATTTGTATGATATATATTGTTTATGACCTCAGAATGTTTTTTTTGTTAACCTAGCTTGAACTTTATGGTGCTGAGTTTGTCATAATCTTATGTCTTGCAGTTTCATGTAAGCAATGTCCTCAATGGTATTAATATGTGCAACATTTCTACAAATATGAAAATTTTCAGCTTAGCTCCTTGAAAGCTTCTTTGCATCAAAAAGAATTCTAGCTGCATTCAAAATAATGTTATTCGAATTTGGTTCCATTTAGTTTTTATTCTGTCTGTGTTTATAGGCAACGATGTAATGTGCCATGTTTCCATAATGCCACCTATTCTTCCATATTGTTTGTTTTCTCGCTTTCCTTTTACTTCAGTAGTAATTCAGCATGTTTTGCTCTTTGTATGTGGCCAAATTATGGACCTCCAAAACCATACTTTATTCATTCCTAAGTTTGCTAAATCATATCGCATAGCTGCATCCACTGTTTTCTCTGTTAGTGGGTAAGATGAATGGAGTTAAAAGAAAAAGTTGATGGTGTTGTCAAAACATAATATAGAAATTTGGACTGGAATTGTTACTTTTCGAATTAACAATATTGACAATAAGATGGATGCATGCATTTACGTGGTTACAAAAATACAAACTGACGGACGCTAAAAAAAAAAATGTGATACATAGTTTAACTCACAATCTGTATAACATGTTTGCAATTATTAAATTTGTTTAGCTCAATTCCTGTGCTCCGAATATTCTGGTAAAAGTTCTTTATTTGACAAGGAATTGCACCTCTGGAACTTATAAATTCTAATTCTTAAGTTCTAAGTTTATTCTTTTTTTTTTTATCAGAATTAGAATATGATTTAATTGTTTAGATTTATATTCAGGAGCTTAAATACTTCTTGGCAGGACGAGCTTAAGCAAAAAATTAAAGCTGTACACGAGGATATAGTGAAGCATGTATGTTTCTTGATCTCAACCTTTTTTTTCTTTATCGTTTTTGTGGTTCTCCTACTGTAATATTTTTTTAATGAGATATACAAGTTGTTAAGAATGCTTCAAATGTAAAATTTTATTCCAAGATGCCTTACCACTAAGCATGTGCCTTAGACCCGACTAATCAATGAGAGGGAGACCTGCTTCCTTAGTTTGATGTAAACAAATATTTCAATATTTGGGAAATATCCAGATCCACAAACTTGTGTAGTCCAAGCCTGACCAGTACTTTTTGCAGGATTGGACCAACATAACTACATAAGCCTACTGAAGCCCAAGTGTAAAACATGATCAGAACATTGCATATATTTTTATAATATAATGTGCAAGCTTATTATAATTTTTAGACTTTGAATAGTATGCAAAGTACACCTTTTATGTTGCATGTATAATGTAATGTAACTATTTTCAATTCAGCTCTGATACAAAGCTTGCAAGTTGGCTTGATCGTGGCTAAAGAGTTACAAGGGACATGCCTTGCCCGTTTTTTGATTCTAATTTGTCCAACTGTATGTTAGGGCTCCAAAGGCTACTGTTGTTCTGCTCAAGTGGCATACATTGTTAGCAATGCCTTAAATTAATTTTATTATTCACTGCAATGGTGTAGTGAGTTGATTAGTCATTTATTCATACGCTTATTTTAGTTATGATTTTTTAAAATATATGCAGTCAGTGAGAAAAGAGCTTTTGCGGCTGGATAAGTTGATTGAACGAGCAAATGAGAAAGGATGGCGCAAAGAATATCCTTGTATTTGTTTATTAGCACTTCATGAATGAAGTTGCAAGGAATTCTTTCCACTTTTTCTTTGATGCAATTGTATCAAAAAGTTTTCTGTTAGAATCTTTTTACATAATTTGCATATTGTATTGATTTACCTTAGCTTATGTTGCGCGACACATTATTTGATCATATGGATAGAAAAAAATTCCTCAAGAAACCAGAGGAAGTAATGCGTCTCATAAAGCAACTGCCTGAAGTCACTGCAGATGTGGAAGCCGTGTCTACTGAAGGTAAAGTATTAGAATTTTTTTCATAAGTATATGTTTTCTTGTTATTTGCATGATAGTATTTATTGGAATCAGTTAAATAAAATACTTTTAGAGATCCTGAATGCTATGAAACAAGCAGCGTTTACAGCAGCTTCTCAAAATAAATAGCACATTGCAGTATTATTTTGAAATGGTTCTATAAGTAACACAATCATGCTGAACTGTGCTTCCTTATTCTACTTTAGGTAGAATTGTTTTTTTGGACATGTTAGCATGTGTCTCTTAAACAACCCTACACCTTCCCTCCATTGTCTACATTTATCCTGCAATGCAAAGAACTGTGTGACATAAGAGTCTTTTTATGCCATGTAATGCTTTGATCATCCAATTTGCACAAATGGATCAAGTCCATTACAAGATGGTCATTAAACTGTGAAAATGGAAAAGACCAGAGCAGTGGGATCAGACTTGTAGGTCTTGGAGGACCATGCTTTGATGAATCGTCATTTGGTATTTTATTTACATGGTGAACATCATATCGTGGATTTAGAAGTAAAGTTTGATGCATGAAAGAGAAAAATTATTGTGCTGTGAAATGAATTTGTTTGGCACTTCACTCGTTTTGCTAAGATATTGGCCTGAAATGAACTTTTCAGGGCACCATTGAACTTTTCAATTTTCATATTATCGCTCTATACTTCATGTTCATAAATCACTCTTTATTGTACCTTGTTTCGAAATCGAGAAGTTTGTTTTTAATATTTTGCGATCCAAAGTGACAAATTGAGAGATTAGTTTCATCTGACAAAATTGTTGAAGTTAAAGCTAAGATCTTGTTATGTATGATCATTGATTATCATAAGAAGTGAAAGTTCTTGAATTTTGTATAGTTCAAAACTTTCTCAAAGCCTGGTTACGAGGGGATTGAAAAAGTTTGCTTATTGTCTTCAGGTGTTACGAGTGACAAATATAGGGATTTAATCAAGTTGGGCAAGATAACAGTTAAATGATATAGCAGGAGGTTTTAAATTTTTATATCATTTAAAAATTCCCAATTCTTGTTTTATGGAAGTTTGTGAAACACTGTTTATAGAATCTTTTCATGTACAAAGTTTGCTTATGTGAAAATGGAAAAATCTTTCTTTTTGTCTTTGGGCATTCAAAGTGACAAATCAAACGTTTTAATCATCTTCTACATGATAATTGTTAAAGATAAAGCTGAAGGTTCTAAACTTTTGTACTATCCAAAACTTTCTTTGTCTAGTCTTAGTTCCAAAGACAGTAATAGGTTCTAGTCTTGTATAATTGTTTACTATGATTGTATTATAAGGTTTGCTTGTTGTATTCAAGTGTTTAGGGTGACAAATGAAGGGATTTAATCATATCTAATAAGATTATTATTGCTAATCTCATGAGCTTAAATTGATTCAAAGTAGTTTTGATAATAACAATTCAATTAAGTTATTAATAGATCATGTTTGTGAAAGATTTCCTAGATAGGTGATAAAAAAAATTCCAAGAAACTTAAGAGTGCTTAAAGACTACAAAGGAACTACTAAAGTTTGCTTAAAGACTTTACATGAATCTTTTGAAGCAAGGATGGCAAGCACAAGATAAAAAGATCAAGGAGTAAAATGTGCGATTCCTTTTATGTAAAGTTCTAACGTTGGTTGTATTGCATATTACTTGCATTCATGATTTTAAAATCTAAAAAATGAATTTTAGCATATATTTCAAAATCATAGTGATCACTTAAAGACTTCAACTAGACTAGTCTTAAGAATCAAAATGTTAAAATTGGTTGAGTCCTTGATGGGAGGACGCATCGCACCTTCCAATCAACTTTTGCTTGAGTCTAGTGTTAAACGGATTCATGAGCGATGAGGATACGACTCTTAGAAGAATTGGTATGTTTTTTTTGTTAAGTCCATCAGATTATCCAATGCCCAGTCCAATAAGAATTGAATCATTTGAAGCCATAGTCTAATTAATTGAGTTTAAATAGTAAAAAATTGATGGTTCTGTTGCTTGACCACAGTCCGTTGTGCATCCAATAGACAATTTGATGACCTATCAAATAGTTAGATAATTTTTGTGAAAAATTTAAAATGTACCCAAGTCTTTGTGGCCTGGCTATCTGACTGTCTGGTATGCAGTTCAATGAGTACAAAGAATATTAGAGTCTCCCAAAATTTTTAAGTTAGGAAGACACTATTTATAGATTCTTGTTTTGTTTAGTGATATTGGTTAAGGATACTTACAAATTTGCTTGTCTTCAGGTGTTTCAAGTAACGAGCCAAGGGATTTAATTGCATCTGATAAGATAATTGTTAAAGATAAAGGTGAAGGTTCTAAACCTTTGTACCATCCCAAACTTTCTTGAAATACAATTTTAGCAAAGTTCACCCTTGTGTTTGGTGCAAATTTTCATTCAGATTGTCTAGCCTGGTTTGGTAGTTCTTTCAAATGTTTTTTTTATTTTCTATTATTTATTTATTTTTTTATTTTTTTGTATAGTGATCTTTTTGGTGACTATATCTTGACAATGTTACCTTCCTTTATTTTGTAATTTTTTCCTTATATCAATATGGGAGCAACACTTACAGATAATGGTTCTAAATATATATGCCAAGAAAAGCTTTCTTTAGTCTAGTTTTGTTGAAGTTCGTGGAACACGATTTATAGGATGTTGTCTTGTAATAATCCTCAATAAAGGCAGCATTGAAATGTTTGCTTATTTCTTTAGGTGTGCACTGTGACAAATCAAGGGATTTAATATCGTCTGACAATATAATTCTTAATGATAAAGGTAAAGGGTTCTATATCTTTCAAAACTTTATCAAGTATGGTTTTACGTGAGTTCATTCTACACTGTTTGTACAATTTTTTTCTTGCATAGTACTTTATTACAACAGCATTGCAAAGTTTGCTTGTCTTCAGGTGTTCACAGTGATAAATCAGAGGATCTAATCAAGCGTATAATTGCAAATGATCAAGCTGAAGGTTTTAAACTTCACCATCATTCAAGAGAATTAACTTACGTCCTATTTTACTCGCATTTGCTAAACGTTTCAGATGTTTCTACGCAAATTTGTTTTGTGCTGCAGCCAAGCTTGACGGCATAACTCCCAAAGAGAACAGTGAAGGTATATGAGGTTATATTTATCAAAGGTCATTATTGTTTTTATTAATTATATAGGTTGTGTACTAGCTTATCCTTTTGTTTTGTCGTAGCTTTAAATGGTTTTAACAATCAAAAGGCTTAGGTATATGTTTAATAGACTGAATTGTTTAGATTTGTTATTCGATGAAGTACAGGATCGTATCACTATCTTGATATGTTGTGGATGCTGTAGGACATGAAACCCATGTTTCAAAAGAAGCCATTGATGATTGCACTATTGAGGTCTGTGTAAACAAAACGGGCACGAATGGGCCTACTGCTGTATATGTTGTTGATATAGACGAAGATAGTGATGAAGATACAGCCAATGGAAATCTAGTATTGAAGAATCAAGAGAAGATTTGGAATTACATGGACCCATCCGGCAATGTTCAGGGACCTTTTTGCCTTGGAACTCTAAAGTACTGGAAAGACGAAGGCTTCTTCGATGAAGATTTCAGGATATGGAAGGTTTGGCAATCCCAAAAGAATGCCATTCCTCTGGGTGTTGCTCTTGGTTTGTTGCAGACACCATGAGTTTTCAGTCATTATTATGATGAATGGTACTTATGTCATAAAGCTACGTTTGGTTTGGCGTTGCTCATTTTTGAAGAAAGTGAAACGTGCACCAATGACTATGCTCGTTGTAAAAATTGGTAAAAATGGGAAAGATAAGGCTCGTACACTCGCCCTGCCCTCATTAAGGCGAAATAAATTTTAAACTATAATGTCTCATTATCTAATTAACTGTACATGACAGTTAAACCTTGACTTTCCAGTTAATCTTCCATGAACCTATTTTTCCCTTTTCTTCATTAAATGTTACGTGATGCTCATCAGGTATGGAGATGTGTTATAATTCTCATCTTATTTATATAAAATTTGCAAAATCCTTTAGTCATGAACTTTTTGCATGAAAGCATGACTTTAACACACATGGTGCCTCAATAAAGAAAGTTCAAAGCAATAAAGGTTAACCATGCATAAACATCTTCTCCAATATTAGAACTGTCTTCAATGCCAAGCATTACCACAATCGTCGGCAATGCAATGCTTAACTTATTATTGTAAAGTAAACAACGAATGTGAACTTAAGCAAACTCTAGTTAGGAATATAAAAAATTCCGTAATAACATAGCAAACTCCTAAGAAAATCTGGCCAGTTTTTTTTATATTCTTCAGTTTCAACAATATGGGGCTGCTCTTAAGAAATGGAATCGAGAGGGCACCGTTATTTGTTGTTTGTTCAGCTCAGAGCCAAAAGTATGAACAGCTACGGTACATCTACTACAAAATATTGGAAGGTGAATTGATTGCTTTGAAGTATGAAATCAAAGATTAACCAGCTTGCGCAAACATTTCATTCTTTAAACAGAGTCTAATTTAGCCAATACATTTGGCTACCAACTTGGCCTCCAATAACTGTATTATAATAGAAGAAGACGAGCAACTTAACTTCCTAAAGAAAGAACTCCCACAAAGGGAGCACTCAAAAAGAAATCCTAAGATGAATTTATACTCCCGCTTCTTAGATCCCAGAATAACACCGATTTAACGCACGAAACCTATCAAGTAAAACATATGAATAAACATACACACAAATGATTTATTAGAAAACACCGTGCAGAAAGTATGCAGAAAGTATAAGGAATGTTAACTTGACAACTAAATGGTAGAAAGCTGGAGGGAAATTAAATTTATCAGCTACAAAAAGGAAATTATCAAACATGAACAGAAAGGACTTGGAATACAATAATCAAACCTTGAGAAAATTCGATAGTGCACCATAGAGTACATGGCAATGTCATATTTTTGTTGTCATAATGAGTTTTGTTTTCTTCTCTGCAGGTTTGAGGATTTGAAAAGAGCACAAAAGAGTTTCATCAACACTCATCATAGCTCCAGCATTATCAAATTCGCCGCAGTAATTTGGGGCTGAAAAAATAGTGACAAGTTGTCTGTCAGCAAAAAATTCGTAGCCATCCTCCACAACCTGCAATTTGAGGAGCAACTGCGTGACCAAATCCATAAACATGAATATTTTAAATTATGCCTATAAAAGATGCTAACCTGATGAGCTCGACAAATGATGTCCAAGTCATGCTTTAATAAAAAGTCTGATACTTTATCAGCACCAAATGTGTATGAAACACCTCTGTCGTTCATTCCCCAACCTTGAATCTCTTTGCCGGGGTCAGACCAGAGTAGGTCACAAAGTAAACCAGAATCTGGTACATCTGTTGGTCGAGTAATACTCTTTATCTGATCCAAGCTTGATAAATCAGGAGAAAGGCCACCATGCATGCATAATATCTTATCATCTATAAGGGCTGCAACAGGAAGGCAATTGAAGCAATCGGTAAAAACCTTCCATAAACGCACATTGAATCGTCGCTTACATTCGTCATAAAAACCATATATTCTATTTATTGAAGCACATTCGTGATTGCCCCTAAGAAGAAAGAAGTTTTCTGGATATTTGATTTTATAAGCAAGTAGAAGACATATGGTTTCTAGGCTCTGCTTTCCTCGGTCCACATAATCTCCTAAGAATAGATAGTTGGCTTCAGGAGGAAAACCCCCGTACTCAAAAAGCCTTAACAAATCACTGTATTGGCCATGGATATCGCCTGAAAATTAAAGAAAAAAATATATCAATGACAGCACTTGAAGTTAGTAATAATGAATAGCCTTGACTCTATCATAATCATATTGCACATGCACGCACGTAGATATTTGTCATCTCTTAGAAAACCTATCTCTTAAATAGTATGTACCACATCAATTTTTTCTGGAAGCAAAAGTGCAGATATGCATGTGAATAAACCAAGGGATGAGGCAATTGTGACAGAAAAAGGCCAAAGAGTGTTATCAGATGTCATCACTACAAATAACCAATCAATTATAATGTAGAAAACTCCGGTTGACTACGTCTTTTATTTAGCATTATAACAAATGCAGCAATCAATACGTCATTGTCCTGCAAACTGAATTTTATAAGAATGGCCAAAAAACACTTTAATACCCAATTCTTAAAAATCACTAATACAGACCTAAAGTTTCAAATATTACAATTATAATGCCCCATTATTCATGTCTAAATGTTCACTATTAACCTAGCCCACACCTAATTTACAAAATGACAACCAAATTCTATCTTCTTCACACCCCATCCATTTGATTCATGCATAGGTTGACAGCTTTGACACAGCCAAATCTGAACCGATAAACACAAATCCAGAAGACTAAAGGCACCGGAAGATCAATGGTGATAGGATTGGCCGAAAAGCAAATAAATACCAACCTTCTTGCAGGTGATCATGGCAACTTCCGCTTCCACAAGCGTGTTTGTTGCTCCATGTTATGCCAACAAAGCCAATAAACAATTACGGATCTTCAAGGTGACAGACAACAATGGAGTTACTGACATAGCACCAAGTTAATTCTCTTGATTCGTATCTCACACTGAATCCATGAATAAGGATAAACCCCGTCAATATGGGTCGAGGTGGACCAAGTCGATAGAGTACCATAATGGAAAACATAATAAAAATAACCACTCCTCATAAGAAAGATGATAAATTATTATAAAAAAACATACAACAGAAAAAGAAACATAGAAAAATATAAGAGAAATTCTAACTTTATTAGAAATAAAAACTTGACCAGGTGCAAGGCACAACCACTCTCTTACTCTCCCTTCATTTCTCCCAGATGCCCTCAACTAAATCAAATGATCTCTCTCAAATGTCTCTTTCTATATTCTAGATTAGCTACGATTCCTAAAAGGCTTCTTTTTATAATCACAAGGAACATGGAACAAATTAAAGATAAATCCCTCTCAAGTTTTAAATATTCCAATATTCAAAAAAAAATTAACAAGATAAATGCAAACCTTCATCAAATGTCCCTTACATATATTTAATGATCCCCTAGATTAATTTCAACTATTTTTGAATTAGATATCCAAATTTACAATTTTGAGGTTATCTTGTGTTTGGCAACCAATTCAACATTTTATTCGTTACATTATTCTGATTATAATAATATAAATTCATAATTGGATTCCTTAAATGCAACTTTGTACGTATTTGGTCTTGCATAACTACATATCAAGATTTTTATATGCAAAATTAAAACTATGTGCATATGATTCATATGCATGTGTTGATCTTATGTATGAGCTTACCCCCACCTCTATACACTTTTTATCAATATGCATATACATTTCACTATAGTGCACACACTATTGTGCCTTAATGCACCATACCATGTACATAGTCAAAAGTGACCAACAGGTGCTTCCTTTCATGGCTCAATCAAGTGCACACATTAGAACCATAATCAGATATAGATTCCTATCCAAGAATTTGTCGAGGCCATTTACTAATGAAATTTTTTGTCAAAAAGGAATCTGAGAGCTTCACTTAGGAATTTTGCATCATGTACAAATGATTTAATTTTGTGATCACAGGCTCCATAAAATAAGGGATTCACTCCTATGAAACATCATACACACAATCAAAAGAGTTTTAAGTATCCAAAATTGTTAGTTCTACACCTCCAAATGTGGTATATCCCAGTAGTCATCCTTCGCTTGCTAACATTCACATTAGAGTGTTAAGCATCTCATTTACCTAAAAAATGAAATATTGCACATTTGCTCAACCATAGTTGGGAGTCCTTTGATCTCCATCAAACATATTAGTCCTCGTTTACAAAATCTCATCCTTTGTAGTCTCCAAAAATATATTGTGTCCCAATCCCAATCCCACAAAACTATCAATTACCAATATCACTTAGCATTAAGTCACACCATGCGACATGCCACCTCGTCATTTATGACAAACTTAAATTGTACCTACCTCTCCACCTTGAAAATAATCTATTTAAAAATCCATATTAATTAGTATTGACCTGGAAGTGGTATCATTTCCAAATGTAGTATCTTTATTATGCTTACAGCAATCAGATTGTTATGACATCAAGAACCAAAAATCACTTGCATTAGCTCCTTAGCTTTAACTCAAGAAGAAAATAATTCTTCCACTTGGCCAAGGCATACAGCATTCTTCTCCTCTACAGCCTTCTTCACTTTCTTGCTTTTGCCTTTGTGCTTTGGCCAGCAACGCCAAGTTGGGTTCCATAATTTCCAACCCTTCCAAAAGCGCAACACTGTTCACAGTAGTAATACCAATAACCTTCTTCCCCTTATCAAATATCCTTCCTCCCCTCATCTCCAATTGTAGAACCAAGAACTTCTTGAAATACCATAACTCCATGCAATGATATTAAAGAAGTTGACTTTGAACCAAACATACAAGTACCTTCTCCTTGAAACTCCTTGTGATTGTTCTCAAAGTTGACATTCTATGGCATTCTGTCAAACTCCTGGTTCTTCTTCATGGCCGTTGCAAAAGTACGCTCCTAACCAATGCATGTGAAGAGAAAGAGTGAAGTTTTGTGAAGGTATATGAAGGCAAAACTGCCAGATAGTTGGATAGTTCCCTTCTCCAATAGTTACACTAATCGATACCTCTTATTTCCTAAACACTAGTATAATCATACATCAACTATTTCTTTCGTTGTCTTAATCCATGCCACTTCATCCACTCGACTTAGCCCATGGAATAAAACATCTCTTAGAAGTTTCTTAATATTACTCTAATTTTATATAATACCAAAATGCAAAAAACTTTTGGATTATGTAAGTGCGCATGACTTTCAGTCAAGTAAAAAAAACTTAATTGGGACTGTTATACCCATATATAAAGAAATGCATTTGCAACTGATCTAGCCAAGCATTGACCTTCACCATTCCATAGGCTGTAATATTCATCTTAACATTTATCTAGAATGGATTTATGTTAACTTTGCCCACTAGAGCTGCAAAATAGTTGGGTTCCACTTGGCCATCATGTAAATGTACCTTTCCTTCACTCCTTGCCATCATCCTCCTTCCTTGAGGTGAGCAAGCCTTCATATGTTGTGATTTCTGATAGAATCCACCCCTATTCTTCTGCTTCACCATTTCCATGAAAATATGATTTGTAAGAAAAGCAACCAGTTTTTGCAAACACAAAAATGGTTCCACTTCTTAAACCAGCCCTCTCTTATCTTCACACTCTCTCTCACTTCTCAATTATACCATAAAATGTCACAATATCCACTCACCCCATTCTCCCACCAAAAAAAAAAAAAAAAACAAATTGATGGCCTATCAAAATTCAACATAGGAAAGATCTACAATCTACTACCAAAACTTCTCCATGAAAATATGTTTTGTAAAGCAACCAATTTTTGCAAAAACAAAAATGGTTCCACTTCTTAAACCAGCCCTCTCTTATCTTCACACTCTCTCTCACTTCTCAATTATACCATAAAAGGTCACAATATCCACTCACCCCATTCTCCCACCAAAAAAAATCAAATTGATGGCCTATCAAAATCCAACATAGGCAAGATCTAAAACCTACTACCAACACTTCTCCATGAAAATATGATTTGTAAGAAAAGCAACCAATTTTTGCAAAAACAAAAATGTTTCCACTTCTTAAACCATCCCTCTTTTCTTCACACTCTCTCTCACTTCTCAATTATACTATAAAAGGTCACAATATCCACTCACCCCATTCTCCCACAAAAAAAACTAATTGATGGCCAACCAAAATCCAACATAGGAAAGATATACAATCTACTACCAAAACTTCTCCATGAATATATGTCTTGTAAGAAAAGAAACCATTGTTTGCAAAGACAAAAATGGTTCCACTTCTTAAACCATCCCTCCCTTCACTCTCTCTCACTTCTCAATTATACCATAAAAGATCACAATATCCACACACCCCATTCTCTCACAAAAAAAAAAAACAAATTGATGGCCTACCAAAATCCAGCATAGGCAAGATCTACAATCTACTACCAAATCTTCTCTATGGATTCAAATCTAGGACATGCAAAATCTAAACTCTGATACCAAAATGATAATCCATATCCCACCTATAAAACATGACAAAGGATTAACCCATAGCTAGCATGAGTCAATGTAGGCTGGAACAATAGAGTAACATTAAGAAAAAATCAAGAGAGCAACTCTTCTTTTCTCATAAGAAATGGTTATAAAGTCTGAAAAATTGAAAACACCACAATTTAGAGAAAAATGTATTGAACAAAAACAGAAAAACTCTTAACTTTATTAGAAAAACAAAACTAACAAGACAAGACATTCTCTTTATATCAAAGGACTCCAAAACTACTCGTTCCTTTCATAGCAATACATCACTTCCCCTTTAAGGTCGCAAGCTAAACGTTTACATAAAATTTGACCTTCCAAGGCCTCCATGTCTTTAAGTTTTTCTTTGTTGGAAATAATGCTCTCTTAGATAGATCCTTCATGCTAGATTCCATATCATCTAAAAATTTGCAAAAGGCAACTTTTTTATAATCACAAACAAATTATTCCCCCTCAAGATTCTTATATTCCTACATCTAGATAAACAGTAAAGAATATATGTACAAATGCCAATCCAATTTCCCTTTGATACATCTACTAATGCCTTAGATAAATTTTAGCAACTACCTCTCCGAACAAACATTCAAAAATGTAAATTTAAGAAAATCCAAGCCAAAGCCCTTGCCCTACATCAGCCTAAGAAAATTTGTCGTTTATATGCACAAAATTCCCAATTATGCATGCATCTATCATGCAATGGATCCAATGAACGCACCTTTGTAAACTCTAGCCTCACATGCCTGCATGCTAAGACTTCGACACACATAATCAAAATTATGCATGTATAGCATGTAGATAAGCCAATCTCTCATTACTCTATGCATATTTTGGCTTCACATGTGTGCACATATAATCACTTATTATGAGCAATATTATGCCATGCATCTTATACATAGCTAGACATGCTTTGTGAGCACTTCACTACACATAACTCATTTTTGTACATGAATAAAAATCATATTTCATATACAAATTGTACACAGATTTCTCAAGGCCTTTCTTACTATTTTTTTTCCATAGATAAGAAAGCTACATATCAGGATCTTTGCATCATTCACACATTATTTGGTCCCTTGATCACATCCTCTCACATGACAGTAGTCAATGTCGGCAAGTAGCAAAGGCATGTGGTAATGGTAGTCAATCATAGCAATTGGCCATTGACCCCAAATTGAATGCAATTTAGAAATAAGGAATATTTTGTATGCAATTAGACAAGTTGTTTGTAGGACCAAATCACAAAATAACATAACACAATAAATTAACAAATGAGATAGCATATTGCACATGCACATGAAGTTGATTAGGCTAATAAAAGAATAATATAAGCAAGCATGAAATATGATTATGATATGAATGAGCATCCCATGATAGAGCTTCACAACTACCAACTTTTATTTGAGAATTACACCCCCTTGATTCCACCTTAAAAATGGGTAAATTTTTGAGAATTAATCTAATGACAAAGAAAGGATGAGGATGACACACCAAAATTTTTCATTTTTCATTTTTCATTTGTTTGCTTTCAATACAATAAGGATGATGTACATAAGCATTTATAGTAAAAAATTACCATATTACAAGTTTCAAAAACTTTAGCATGCAACTCAACTCAATAATGTATAGAATCCAAACCAAGCTGTAAAAACAAAAAAAAAAACTAAACTTTAATTTTGATCCATTAATTGTTTCACACACCATGGTTAGAGAGCACTCTTCTATCATATATTTCTTATAAACCAAAAAGCTTATAAGACCCACCCTCATCTGTTGAATGATAATGCAATGGAGGAGCATTGACCTTTTAATAAGGAAGGAGACGACCATACAAAAAATAATAAAAATTTGAAGAAATGGGTGAACTTGAAGACTAAAAGCCAAGAAGAGAGAACAGGATAATTTTTTTCATCAAAAAGGAATTTTTCTCTACCCTCATCAAAAAGTCAGAAGTAGAAGCATCTTTACCTTATGAACCCATTGAACATAAAATAGCAAGACAAAAGGTTGATAGGGATTTCTCTTCAAAGGCTCCTTGAGGAGACCACTAGCCTCTAGACTATCAAGCTCAGCATTTCGACACTCCTATTAGCATGTCGCCTAAAGAAGTTCTAGCAACAAATAAAAGGTGGTTCCAAAAGTCGAGGAGGCTCTCGAGGAATAACCATACAACCTTAGAATACAATGCCCTAAAAGCATTGATCAAGAAACTACTAGAAGAAGGTAATCTCCAAAAGAACTAAGTGAAGAAGCCCAAGCCCACCACTACAAAAAATCTTGCAAGACCGAGTATTGTTGCACCACCTTTAGCAAAGGAAATGACCAAGCCTTGCCGTTAGCACTCAAAAACATGAGTAAGGCCCCTATCAAGATCATCTACATCATCTTTGAGGGGAAGCAGAGCTACTCCAAGAACTCCATCCTAAGGTCCTTCAAGAAGACCCTAGTAGCCAACGTGACAACTCAGAGAGGATCGATCCTCAAAATTCTTCAAACCAAATGACTTGTCAACTCTTAGAAAACGCTATGAAGATGCCACAATCAACTCAAGATTAATCACAAACATCGAGATATGACAATTTCTCATCTACATCAGAAGTTCTATAAACATCCTCTTTTGTAACACCTTCGATAAATTAGCATCATTAGGGCTCATCCACTAAGCTAGCTCACTCGTGAGCTTTTCTAGGGACTCAATGAAGCCAAAAGTATGATAACTCTGCCACTAAACATATACATCAAATTCAATACCTCAAATGGTGTAGTTTGAGTGCAAGAGAATCTTCTACAATCAGGCAATGCTATCTCAAGACAACGAAAGCCACACTAAATCTTGTGCCCCCAACTATCAAGCTTCTAGACATACTTGATAAATTATATCTCCTTTTCTCTTTCTTTTATTCATGATCTCTCTAAGCCTACTAAACTTGTAACCATTTTTGTTGATCTTGATGAAAAAAATGGAGATCAACATTGAACTTTAACCAAGTATCTTGATAATTTTGCATAGATATCCTTTGACATGCTAAGAACCAATCACATAAGCTCAACATAAATCTCAAGATTCCAACCATCCAACAAAAGAAGTGAGTATTTTGTGTCGAGAAGCAAAAGACAATTAAGGAGACCTCTAATATACCTGAGGTCAACTTCATCTAATTAATCTTCTACCCATAATAGCTAGCAAATGTTACCCTAGTGAAGAAGAGCATTGAAAAGTAGCATATGTGTATAGAATACACAAATCTTAATCGTGCCAGTTTGAAAGATTTATACCCTCTTCCTCATATTGATGACCTTGTGGACTCGACTACTGTCCTTTACCTACCTCTATTTCTTGGACACCTCCAAATATCATCAAATCAAGATGGTCGAAAACTACAAGAAAAAAGGTTCATTCATTACCGACTTCAAAACCTTCTACTACAGAGTCATGCCCTTCAAGCCCACAAACATCGACGCCACTTATCAAAGTATGATAATGTCATCCAAAATAAAAGAAATAGGAACCTTGACACTTTTAAAGACAAACTCTTACAGAAGAGCACACTTTTTAAGGCCCACTTACAAGATCTAAGGAAAACTTTCAATACCTATAGGAAGTTCAACCTTAAACTCAACCGTTCGAAGTGCACTTTTGTTCACTAATCATGCAAGTTCCTTAGCTCAAGTGCACTCACAAGAACTAAAGAAAACTTTCAAGACCAACAAAAAGTTCAATCTTAAGCTCAACCCATCGAAATGCACTTTTGGATCCTAATCGTGCAAGTCATTGACCACATAGTGTCGAAAGAAGATATCCAAGCTAATCCAAAAAAAACAAATCTTCTCAGCATGTCCTCTTCATTCATTACTGACTTCAAAACCTTCTACTGCATAGTCATGCCCTTCAAGCTCACAAACATCGATGCCACTTATCAAAGTATGATCATGTCATCCAAAGTAAAAGAGATAGGAAACTTGACACTTATAAAGACAAACTCTTAGAGAAGAGCACACTTTTTAAGGCCCACTTACAAAATCTAAGGAAAACTTTCAATACCTGTAGGAAGTTCAACCTTAAACTCAACCATTCGAAGGGCACTTTTGGTCACTAATCACGCAAGTTCCTTAGCTCAAGTGCACTTACAAGAACTAAAGAAAACTTTCAAGACCTACAAAAAGTTCAATCTTAAGCTCAAC
This sequence comes from Vanilla planifolia, assembly GCA_023846275.1. Taxonomy (NCBI): domain Eukaryota; kingdom Viridiplantae; phylum Streptophyta; class Magnoliopsida; order Asparagales; family Orchidaceae; genus Vanilla; species Vanilla planifolia. Next base: position 9,004,927 of record CM043865.1, on the reverse strand, counting down.
CCATCGAAATGCACTTTTGGATCCTAATCATGCAAGTCATAGACCACATAGTGTCGAAAGAAGAGATCCAAGCCAATCCAAAATAAAAAAAAGATCTTCTCAACATGTCCTCTTCAAGTACCCCTTAGGATATCCAATGTATTGGTAGGCACATTGTAGGACTCAGTCGCTTTATCTCAAGTAAGGAAAAAAAATCCTTACCATTCTTCAAACATTTCTTGCAACAATCCAAGATTTAGTGGATTGAGAATAACGAGAAGGCATTTGAGGAGCTCAAGGCTTATCTTTCTCAAACCCCTATCTTGACTAGTCCAATTCTTGAGGATCCATTATCCATCTACTTCACAACCTTAGCTCAATCCGTGTTCGAGAAAATAAAGGTATTTAGTGCCCAATTTGTTATGTTTTTACACTTTAAATGATGTAGAGATGAGGTACTCCTTTGCAAAACTAGCATTAGCCTTACATATATCCACTAGATGGATGCAACAATGCTTACAAACTAACACTATCAACATAGACTAAAGCAGCCCCTAAAGCACATCCTTTAGTTGACAGAGGCCTTAAGAAAATGGGTCATCGAGCTTAGCAAGTTCAAGTTGGTTCACATTCCTCGCTTGTCCCTCAAGTCCCAAGATCTCATTGATTCCCTAATGAAAGTTCCTTAGAGGCTAGCCCAAACCATCTAGCATCTAGAAGTTGTGGGTCGACAAAACCTTAGGTCAAGAACCATGTGGCATCAGCTTCATCGTACTAAGCCAAAAGGAATCAAAATAAATTTTCCCCTCCAGAAAAATAAATTTAGTACAAAGCCTTGATAGCTATCCTAAAATTTGCTCTACTTGACTTCAATGATTCCCAATTTAGTGGTTATGAAAGATAATGGTCTGTTTAAGATAGATAAGGAACCTAATTCTCAAAGCATGAAGAGCAATGACTAAATCACTCCAAAAGTTCTAACAAGCTAAACTTACTCAAATCCTTTGAAAGGAAGATTGGGAGACAAACTTGCTAGCCAAACAATCTTCAAGAGGACACCCCCTCTAGAAGTCCTTTATTCAATCCACAAAGATGCCAATCCTCAACCTTGAGAAGCATTGTTGTTGGATTGGCTCCTTAAAAGCTTATTTTAAGATAAGGGTCTTACTCCTCTAAATCCAAATGCAAGAAGGAACAAACACCAAGCCAAACGATAAGTACGAATCGAGAAACAACTCTATCAAAAGTCCTACCTTAACTCCCTACTCAATTGCATCCATTAGTCCAGGACTTCACCTAGGCAATTCATTCAAGCAAGTGCAGCAACCATGCCACGAGTCATAGTCTAGCAATGTAAACAATGAATCATGGATTCTTCTAGCCTATTATACAAAAAGATAACACTCTTTGTCAAGGAGATACTTCATGCTCCTTTGCATCAACAATCAACAATATGAAGGTGACGAGTCTCATGAGTCTCCTAGTCCTTAATGTGGGGCATTAACTTCTTTAATCCATTCTTGATGGTTCAAGGTGGAAGAAACTATCTTTTGATTGTTATCAACTACTTTTCCAAGTAAATCAAAGCAAAGCCCCTCAACAACCAAACAACAGCTAAGGTCTACAACTTTTTCTAAGCCAATAATGCAACCAGGTTTCAAGCAAACGAGCTTCAAGAGTTCTACACAAAATATAGCCATCCCCTAGAGTATGCCTTGGTTGCTCACCCTTGAACAAATGGTTAGGTAAAAGCAATTAATAAAAGTCTATTGAAAATTTTGAAACCCCACCTCAACACCAAGAAGGCAATTGACTGATGAACTTCCCAATGTGTTGTGGGCTTACTACATTATGTCATCCTTGATAACAGGAGAATTATCGTTCTCTCTGGTCTATGGCTCCGTGGCTATGTTACTGGTCAAGGTCGACTACTCCATTCTTTGCATCCAAAAATTAGTCCAATCCAATGAAGTTAAAAGACTCAAACTCGATTTGCTTGAGATGTGCCTCAAAGTCCATCTAAACTAGCTCAATAAGAAGAGCACGGAGAAGTACTTCAACAAGCATGTCAGAAAGTGCCTCTTCAAGGTTGGAGGCCTTTTTTGCAAAGTCTCCTCCTTTGTTGACCCTAACGATGCCCTTATCCCTCAAGTTTGGCTCAGAACCTACAAATACAAGTATCCCTTCACCTTGTATGGCCATTAACTTAGCTAATTATCCAAGATTCAACCTTCTCCACTCCGTTGCAACTCCAACACATGAAAGCCTCGAGATGATTGGTCTTGACTTCGTCTCTCCCTTCATCACTACACCATTGCACCAAGGTCTTGAAAGGCAACGCCTTAACCCCTTCTGACCCTCCAACATTGCTCCATTACGTGAAGGACTCAAGAAGCCCGATATTGCCTTCCTCTCTTCCCCCTCATAGCTACAACATCCCATGAATGCCTCAAGAAGTAAGGTCTTACCTTGATATCCCATCATTTGTAATTGTTCAATCGCATGAAAACCTCAAGAAGCTTGGTCTTAAATCACAACATTTTTCTTCATCACAACAAAATCGCATGAAGGTTTCGATTAATTTAGTCTTCTTCCTTGCATTTGTTCCTTCACCTCTGTTCAATCAAGTGAAAATCTCGAGAAATGTAACCTTACTTGTCTTCCCCTCAATGATAGCGCGTGCCCTCAAAGATTAAGAGGAGATCAATTCCCTGAAGCTTAATCATCTTTTCCTTTTCTCGCTACACTGTATTTCCTCCCCTCAGGGACCGAGGAAAGATTGAATCTCAACTTACCTGATTTCTCCTCACCTCATGATTACAAGCAATCAAAAAGCGAGTAGTAAAAGCCAGAGCATAAGACATTTACGTTTGGCCTACCTCAATGACTTTTTGTTGTTCGGAAGGAATTTTTGTCCACTAACAAGGATTTATTGCAGCCTAAGACCACTTTACAAAAAGAATGCACCAATCAAAAAGTTTGAAGCTCCAAGAGGATAACCTCAATAAAAAGAACAAAATGAATTATCTGAAAGAAGTGCATAACTTTTCAAAAAAAGTATAGTTATTTCATTTCTACTAATTATTGTACACTATCAAAAAGCAAAACACTGATGTCAAAAAGAAGGGCTGCAAAACCCCTTGAGAACTAACTTTTCGTAGACCTTCAAAGAACACTACGTTTATTCTTAATATTCCTTAAACTTGACACTCCGAAAGCATCTTTATCTTTGGCAAGTTCAAGCGATATTGAGACATGAAATTGTCGTCTACAATAAACAAGATTCCATTCTTGAGGCCCCGTTGGTAAATAGTTATCTCCATAAGCCTATTAAGAGGGTGGATTGGCTCACCTCATTAAAAACCTCCTCCAAATTTGGAACAGTAATTTGCCTCCAGATTTCTTCCATCCCAATAGGAAGGATAGCAACAGGTAACTCACAAATCTCTAAACGAGCGATCCTCTCCCAACAAGAGACTCTCTTCTTCTAGGCTATTCTTTAAGGCTCTAAGAGACAAGTTTGCATCACACTGGTCTCACAAGATCTCCTTGTTACTTACAACTTCACCTTGAGCAACTTGTAGGAAGATAAATACCATGTATTCGCTATCTTCAAGTTTCAAGACAACAAATCCATTCAAGGTTTTGTTGTAATGCACCCTTCGAATCCTTTAAGATAACCAATGGTTCAACAACAAAAACCATCAAAGGAAAAATGCTACCATTAGATAGTTCATTCACATCATCCTGATGGCAACCAGGAAACTCGAGAGGAACCCACGTACCTTCCATCAAAGGCCATATGTTGACAAGAGCAATACCAAAATCTTCTCCACTTGTCAACCTCCAAGAAAGCATTCAAAACCTCTTCTCTTCTTTTTCCTCTTGTATCTTCTAACATTTTCAAGGCCTTAGAAATGGTGGCCTTTCAATGATTACATCTCTTCATAAAAGTTGGAGAAGCATCAAATAAATTAAGGAGGTTCATCGAGCCAATGACCACATTTTCTATGCAGCTAGCTAAGGCATTGTTACCTCTACCTCTACAACAATTTCAGCCACAACATGGTTGTTAAAGAACCAAGAACACACACCAACACCACTTTAACCTCAATGTCCTCCAGCTTCTTTTTAAGGAATTTGCTTCCCTACATCAGAAGTTTCTCTAAGACATTCAACATAATACCAAATCAGCCCATGGTGATGATCTCTTGCTTTAAATGAATAAAAAGTTGGCAAGAATAAAAAATCTACATAACTTGATTTAAAAAGTAAATAGACATGTTAAACATATCAAATACGTTATCACATCTTCACAAATTTAAATGTTATGCTATCCTCTGCTAATTACTTTTTTTACAAAAAATTATAACTCTTCATTACAATATAAAAGATGATATGAAGAGCTCAAAAAACAAATGAATATACAAAATTTCATTAATTAATTCCGAGATGAAATGAAAATGCATCAAAACCATTGGAGTTGAAACACTTGCATCCCAATCATTCCGAGTTGACCATTCAAATATTCACCCCATCAAGCTCCTACATGCTTTACACAAGATCAATGAACTAACGTCAAGGCATACTCCTACAATTACCAATAACAACATTAACTCCTACTCAAGTATTAATGGCTCAAGCAATTAAGCCACAATTAAGAAAATTATAGCTCTAGGAAATGGCGATAACTCCCTATGCATGTATAATTAAGCTATCATCATAAAAACATCTCTTACGACCAAACGAGAAAGTGAAAACATGTTCATCACTCCAACTATAAACACAACCTTCAATATTCAATTCAGGGACATCAATGAAACAAGCGAAGCCCATAGTCTTACTTATTTTCCTCTTATTTCCTTAGCTATCTTTGACTTGTAAGGATCTAGTTTGCTCCTCCCTCTTAACATTATAATCCTCACACTCTAAAGTTCTTTAATTACATCAAGCTTCTACTAATCTTCCCAAATCCACTTTCAACAACAACACAATGATATATTTTTAAGAATTCAAAGTGAGGTTTATGAAAAGATATACTGATTGTTATGGTAGTCATGGTCTAATGTAGAATGTGGTTGTGATTGATATTTAATATATTTTGAAAATAATGATTAAAAACCTATTACACATTATTGTTATATAAGTTACTATTACAGCTTTTATCTTGCTAGATGAAAAATGCATTACTAGATTTTGGCTATAACCATTCTAACCCATTGATTTAATGCATAAGGTTCATGGAACTTAGTCTTATGCATTATAACCAATACATAATAGTTCTTGGATCATTATCTTTATACAAAAGCTTAAGAGAATGCCAAGAAAAATACACTTTTCCATAGATGAGTCCAAACAAGAGCTGCTTAAGATGATAGGTCATTAATGCAAGTTGGCTTCATTTTGACACTTCTTTGATTGTGGTCCAATATTTTGTTGTACCTTTCCATCAAATTGCTTAGTTTGCTTAACATATTTAGGTGCATCACTACTAGTGTAAAGCATTTTCTGCTAAACCGAAAAATCCAAGGGACTAAAAGGATTTGAAAAGAAGTAATTTCAAAGACACTTCACTTTGTAACTTACTAAAAAAAATTATTATGTCCAATACATTTCTATGTGTTCTTCAATTGATAAGAGGATTGGAAGCCACCAGGTCAATCAATGCTTTGGTGTCCATGCAGTTGGAATGTCTAGTCACCAAGTCTTTGCATTTACTTTTAGTCATTTTTGTTCTTATAACAATAATTGTTGACTACTATTTCAATCTAGCAAACTCTATAATTAGTAACGCTTGAGTGCTTCTACATATGTTTCTAAGACAAACCTTTGAAGGAGATTGAATCTTTATCTTGTTTCGTGGACAAATATTAGAAGAACAAGTCAAATGCTTATTCTAAAATTTGATATAAAATGCTCTAGTATTTATAGCTCATATTTGATGAGATATTCTAATATCATGTAATATATTTCAATTTTATACTTTTTTTATTTTGTAGGTAATTTATATAAAAAAATTAGTAAATTATTTTTCCTTATTTATCAAATGAATCCTTATATATAAAAGGACTTGTATTCTACATTTTTTTAAAACAAGGAATAAAATTCATCCCATAATTTGCTCATGGTATCAAAGCCAAAACCCATACTCTCCATGAAGATATTAGAAGTAGGCACCACTGTGGACATCGGCCACTCCTTTGCCTTCCAACCAGTCAACTATGGCCTTGGCGTCGTCCGCATCAATCATAGCCTCAACAAACTCTAAACCTACATAGTATTGAGCTAGGAAAAGAACCTCACAAACATCAGCAACTGGTCATCAAAGAGGATCAGTTTTGCCATTTTCGTTAGCACCACGATCACCTCACAAAATATGCAAACTCCCTCATTTAAACCTAATAAAGAGAAAAAAAGGCCGTGATCAAGAACATTCTTAAATAAGTCAGATTTACTTCGACCATTTCTTGCATTTAGAACTTCAGGAGTAGTTGTAAGCTGGCAACCACAACATGTAAGCCGCAAATAAAGCCCACATTGAACAAGGCATTCCAGCGAGACAAAATGCTCGATTTCACTTGGCCTCTTGTAATTCTCCAAATCTTGTAAACCATATATCACAACAAAAGTCATTGGTAGCATTCTGCTTGGCTCATCAACCTTGGCATGAAACAAGGCATTCCTTAATCTGGTTCTCCCCAAAATAGAGTCTTACAATGCTCAACATACTCACCAATATGAACCTATTCTTCCTTGTTCTAGCTAGTCTCAAGCTCAATCTCAACTCCCACTAACAAATTGGTAAACAGTCCCTCACCATTGCCATCGCTATTACTCCCTCCTATTCGTCATCAACATCAACACCGACAACTCTAACATCTCTATAACACAATTGCACAAGGTGTTCGCAAAGCGCCTTTGCTTAATGAGCATCACTCTCTTTCACGATCTTCCTCATCCTCATTCGAATTCTTGCTGAGCATAAGCTCCTCATGATCGAACTCTATCAAATGTCCATGTTTGCTGCCACCATTGACAATATCACAACATGGATGCCCCTCTTGCTCTCTAGCTTCATCTCCTCACTTGTCTCCTTTTAGATTATCTAAAACAAAGGATTGATCATTGCCTTTTGCTCCATCCATACTCACCTAGATAGCCCACCACTTCCCCGAAGGGAAGCCCAATCCATTTAGTAAGAAGCGATTAGAAATTTTGAAACAACTAATCAAGCAATCATAAATAATCAATTCTACCAATGACTATAGTAATTAGATCCTTGGCTCAAAAAGGTAATTTCATCAATGTCCGAAGTATTAGGAAAAATAGTTTGAATTTATAGATTGTGGATTTAGGAGCATCAAACCACATGACGGGAAATAAATATCTCCTGGCAAATTTCAAACATGATCATGAGAATAAGGTAGTTAATACAAATCAATTTTCAACGTGATAGGTACTGGAATAATATGAATTTCAAAAGCCCTAAAGCTTGTTTTCAATTCCTCAACAAAACTATAATTAATCAAAAAATTCATTCGGGATAAAAATTGTGAAACAAACTTTCTCTAAATTCCTATGAATTTCAAGCCTTGAACTTGAGGGGAAATAATTGGCAATGCTAATGAGTGTTAGAGGCATTATCTACTTGATATGAATAACTCTTCTAAAGAAAAAAATTATAATGTTGATTATTTAGTATCTATAAGTCAAAATTCAGCTTCTATTTTTTTATTCAGAATGAAATAATACAATTATTTTATAACACTATAGAATAAAAAAAGTTGAAACTTTTTAATTTTACATGATCAGGAATACATTACAAAATAAAGTTGAAGACAAAAAAGAAGTAACCAAATCTTACAAAGCCCAAAAATGATGCTGGGGACACAAATTCTTCTTTCTAAGTTTAAACTTTGAAGCTTAAAAACATTGACGAGATGGAATATAGAATATAGATATAAAGCCATCTCTCCAGTTCGAGATAAATAATTTTACTTAACACAACTATGTGTTCAAAACTCTTATCAAGCATATACTAAACGTACAATATCCCAATTGCTTTTAATACTCTACGATGGCAAGAAAAATTACAAACAAGATTGTATAAGGGTAAAATATACCTATTAGGATGGGAATGCCATTGAAATAATATATCCATTTTAATAAAGAAGCATTATCCTATAAAAGGTGACTTATAAAGCAATTTAGGAAAGCTAAATTGGTTTGAATTTTTTTTAAAACAAACCTAAGCACCAAAATTAATCTACATGAGCTTTGTTTTATTGCTTCACTTGCTTCCTCATCAAAGCATTTTGACTCCAAACTGATGCTCTCCCAGAGCACTTATTATGGGTATCATGCATTCAATTTGCTCTGAATTAGTTTTTGATAGGAAAAAAGACCCTAAGAGCTATTCAAGAACCAAAACAATGGTGGAGGATCCTAGAATTCTTCCAAAAGCCCACCTAGAAAATCAAAATGAACCTTACCACGGGATGAAGAGAAGCAAAAATGCATTAATTCATTCATGGTTAGATTACTTAAAGCTTTTCAATCATGTGAAATGTTTAATGTTTTAACAAGAACGTCATTACAACAATTAGAAATCAATCCTTACCCACATAATGTGCATCAAAGTTTCTCCATCTATGTTAAAAAAATGTAAACTTGATTAGTTAACACATCAAAAGAGTGGGATTTGCCAACAAGTCTAGCATTGAAAGTAATTCTCAATAGGAGGGGTACACAACAAAAAACTTCCAATAACTTTCCTAGTGTATATGTTATTTATTTTTCTAAAATGGCATGTTGTTCACCAAGTACTATTTGTCATTGTGCATCTTCTGTGATGTCATGGAAATAGAAGAACCACAATGCAACAATTGGAGAACAATCCCAACACCATCCTATAGAGAATCAAATTTAAGCATATCTTCTTTATAGGCTCAATTTAGGAAAAAAAGGGAATCTTCATGTGGAGTTGTTTATCTTGCACTTCTGGAGACATAACCATAATGCTTCAAAAAACTGTTTTCAAAATACACATCAAAAGCAACTAGAAAAACTAAGCTTAAGGTTGAATTTGGTACAATTACTGTTGAATATTAAACTAATTAATCAGAATGGATTTTAAAAATGTTATTCTAAGTGTTGTTAAAAGATTATGCATGTGGTCAATATGTTGTCAATAACCAAGTAATGAAATTATCATATTTTGAATTAAATAAAGTATCTTTTGAATGTTTAGTAAAAGAATAAATAATCTATAATATTATTTTAAAATGATAAAATTGTTTTTTTTTTTTTGGCTCTACTTAAACTTTTTTTTTTTTAAATTGAAAAAATGCATTTGAAAACATGGTTAAAAAATATTAGATTACATTTCAAAAAGCACTCTAGTACAATCACTTCATGGGACAGTTTGACTTGACGCTGCTTTACATCCAAAAAAGCCGAGAAATTAATTTTATGTAGATTAAGCTGTTGTCTAAATGCTGAAGTCTGAACATTCTTTCACTCCTAAATTTTTTATCTTTTGCTCTTAAACATATTAAGACGGAAATGTCTAATTATTTAAGTCAAAGAAAGTAGTATATAGATTGGAGCTTAGCAGGTTGTCAAAAAACTAACAGATTAAGAGCACCATTACAGAAAAACGTTCAGCGAATCATAAAACCCTAGCTCTCTAATTTTTCAAAAATAATTCTAGAGCGAATTGAACTCCCATATTCCAAAATTAAATCCGGTATTGGACCAGGTTTAATACATAGCTCTAATATCGATCCCAAGTCGAATGACGTAGATTGTAAGATGAAGTGGATAAAAAACCAGGATCGTAAACTGACCAGTAATTGCAAGGCTAAAAGTTTGAGCAGCAGCATGCTAAAGAAGTAATTAATGGGAAGAAAGTCTGACCACAGATTTTGATAGGAGCCACAAGTTCCAGTAGGTTGGGCTGCTGGAGAAAGATCTCCCTGGAAACAACGCAAAGCTGACGGATCTCGGTCTCTGACAGCTGAACCTGGTGGCCGGGCCTCGCCAATCGCACCACTAGTAACCGATTGATGATGTCGTCCAGCAGCGCTGGGTCCATCCCCTGTCCTTGAGTTGCCGCCATTTGCCGTCGCACCACCGTCGATCTGAACCCCTAGAGCGATATCGAGTACGAGATCAAAACAAAGAGTGGGAAAGGAAGGAAGCCGATGAAGAAATGGCAACTGCCCTGAAACGGGCTTTGTTCGATTGCAAAAAATAAGAACTAAAAATAAAGAGAATGCGGTGCCGAGAGGTCAAGGTGAGGGCAGCGCAGCCTGCAACTCTGTGCGGCGGAAAGGACCTCCCCTCCCCATCACATCCCAATAAGAGCCGATAGATAGGACAATTTTCAATAAAATATATTTTTTTATTTATTTGAAACAAAAGCATAATTGGATAATATTTATAAGATTAAACTTGTTTCACCACATTGACAACACGGACTTCTGAGAGGACCACACACCCACAAACTTAGACCAGTTGACCACGTCGCTTTGGTTCCTGAAAGTCTATATGATGAAATTATAAATATTCTAGGTTGCACATTCTTCTCTGAACTTTTAATAAAAAAAAGTACTCACATTTATTAATCTCTCAACTTAAGCTCTATTTTTGTGAATATTTTTTTCTATTTTATGATAAATACTATGAAGGCAATAATTCTTAGATGAAGATATTTTTTATATTAAATAATAAATATAAACTTTGCATGATTCAAAATATATGATTAAGTATGATTTATAGATATTATATTCATATTAATCAAAATCTTAACAAATATAATGTTTAAGTCTCTTGAAGTAATAAAAAACTTTTTTTATTTTATGAAATATATAATATATTTGATAGTGATTGTCTTATGGTAGAATGGCATGCTTACTTATAAAAAATGTTTATCCATCAAATTGGCCATCTTATAAAGCTTTAAAATCTATGAGGGCTAATGAAGCTCTATCTTTTCAATATTGGACAGATTGTGAATAAGATACTGTAACTAAACAATCTGAAATAATGTGCAAAAGAAATTTAGATGTTTAATAAAGGAGTTTAGTTCTAGATAATAATACAAAATTATCATTTTATTTTAATTATATGACATGTAATAACATAATGTTCAAAATATTATAGATTCATTATAGAGTAGTACTTAATGACTTATGAATATACAAATAAAAATGAATAAGTTTATATTTATAGGTTATGCTTGCATTTAGAATTCTTTTGAAATTTAAAAATTTCAATTTATGGATTTTTTTTTTGAAATGAGAATAACTTTTTTGAAAAAAAACTTTTATAATTATATTTGATAAACATAATATATAGAAAAACTATACATCAAAATTAAACATAATTCTATTCTAATGATAATGACACATAAATAACGATATGGCATCACTATCAAATATGTGTGTGTGTGTGCGTGTGTGTGTGTGTGAGTGTTTTTTTATTGTGTATTTCATTATAAGGCATCTAAGACATAATTGTTATGTGCCATCATCAAAAAGAAGTGACAATGAATTCACTAGATTTTGTTCTATAATAGTCAAATGTGAGTATATATAATAATGATATAAATTTGTCTAATTATAATAAAGATAAAGTTCAACAAGTATTGGTTATTACATCTATAAAACTGATTCAACAATTTCATCCACATAATTAATGTCATCCTTATTATAAGGTTCGATGTCTAAAGGAGCATTATGGTAAGATAAGAATGCATAAGAAACAAAATTTGAAAGTCACATATAAAAATATTAACTACAATGCATTATAATTTAAATACATTCAAAATTACCAAATTCTCAATAAGATATTAACGATAATAAAAGGACGATGATTCACATTGGACGAGGTCAAGAATACCCCAACATTATTACAATCATAAATATTATATTAGCATTGTATCTAGGTTAGGATGCATCTTATTGGTCATTATAAGAAGGCATGATGGCTTTCCTATAGTTGAATGTAAAGCACAAGGTATGTAAACCAAACCCTAATTTTCTACTTTATGCACATTACAAAAGACTAAATTGATGCATCACATGATATGCTAATTATTGGCCCTTTACCTTACGAGGTTCGATGAAGAAAAAACCAAGCTTTTTTTGTTGTTAATCATGTGCTTATGTTGTCATGAATGGTGAATAATTGTTTGAAGAAGTGAAGAAAGAGGAGTATTTCACGAGTGAAAAAAAAGTGAAGAATGTTGCTTGTAATACTTAAGAACCATAGCTCAATTTTCAAAACTTGTACCCAAAAAACCAACTCTTGGAGAAGTGACTACTCTTCTATAACTCATCCTCTACATTTAATTTGATTAGAATTATTAAACACTTTACTTGATATTATATGACACATAAGTTTGTATTTCATCTCACTTATGTATAGCTTAATGTTAATTTATCTTTACATAAGTTAACTTGGTAAACAAATATTAATTAACAATAAAAAATTAAATGTTTAAATAATTAAATTAATTTCAAGATTAATATTAATCAATGATCATTTAAAAAATATTGATATGGTAATCATATTGAATAATATTCTTTTTCATATTGATGCAATTTATCTCTTGCTTTGTGTCTCATTATAGGTTTTAATTTATAGTTTGGATTGCATATTATATAGTTAATTTAGTCTAACTAAATATTACTTTGTCATACATGGTATAGTTAGTTATAGATCATCTACAAGTCTAGGTTTTGTTTTATGTGTTTAACAAAACTTAGGCATTATATGATACAAAAATATATTAGACTTGTACTACTCATTTCTCTCATAGAACTCTAAAATAACTTGAGTAAAATCTATGTTATAATTATATCATACATATATGATCCAATATCATATGAGTATGATTATCTTGTAAAAATGAAATAAGTTAATTAACATACTTTTATACAAATATGATGTTATTATTATACATGTACTTGTCGCTCTCAAGTAAACGACCAAAGAGATTGCTTTCATATTGATATGATTCTAATATCGTACTTGTACAAAATATCTAAAGACTTAAAAGCATTGCATTAAACAAATAAATTCATCGCGCACTAACAATTCATTTAATAGATTTTTACAATCATATATACATGTGAGTAATAAATGTAATATATTTATACAATCTCAATGATCATCCAATATAAAGTTTGAAAACTTGAGAGGTTTCTTATTGATATGCTAAGAAGTGTCATACTTATGTGTTTTATTTTAGATAACTAAATTATATAAGTTATAAGCATGTCATTAGGTAATCCTTAATACTTATTTCCTTTATTCAAGCTACATTTATTTTAGTGAGATTAAAACCCAAGACAACTAACAACTAATTACTCACTTTGGAATTCTAATTTTTGAGCTTTCAAACTTCTTAATTTATCATAAAATCACTTAAGGAATATATATAACATATTTATTATATGAGAATATACTAATAAAACTGCTTGTAAATCTCATAGAAGTGTAAATAGAATTTTGGTTGTGGGTATTACTACAAATAGTGAGGATTTCATTCAACATATTGTATTTTTTGCTTACTTACATTATACTCTTTTCTATTTCTCTAAAGCATCTCATTTTGACTGGTAAAAGATCTCATTTAGTAATCATGTCATATTATTTATTCTAGTGGATAGTATATATTTTGTATCCTTTTGATTTGTGCAAGCATCAAAATCTTTGTGTAAAGTTGTTTTTAATTCTTTTTGAGTTTTTTGTCTCTTTTGAGCACCCTATAGATCCCCTATTAGATCTCTTGTTGTAAGGCTTATTCTTATTAGTTGTGGCATTCAACAACCTTGAATTAAGATTACTAATATATATTTGTTGTTATATTTTATTTAGGCATTTAAAACAAACACAATTTAATCATCCCTCTCTTCTTGTGGGCATCATTTGTAAGTGTCATTAAACCTAAACTCATGTATTGAAATAACATATGTGTGTAATAAATGTCCTAGATATTATGACATGTACATAAAAGTATAAAATCCAATTTCATTTAAATTGAAGTCAGATTATTTACCTTCCATAAGTTTTTCTTTTATTATTTACATCTCAACATTGTTATCTCAAGCATCTTTAAGATCTTACAACCAATTAGTTATAATTGCTTATTTAGAAAAATTTCTCTTATTTGTAGAGGACATTGCATTTAATCTCAATTTAAGCATCCTCATATTCATTTGGGATTCTCCAAGTTTAGGCATCATGGCACTTAAACTAGCTTTTATGCATAATGCATTAACAAACCATATTTTCTTATTATGATGATAGATTCACTATAAATAATGATTTTTTATCAGCTCAATCCATCTCTTATATCTCAAATTCACTTTTTTCAATGCAAAAATGTATTTGAGGCTTTAAAATATATAAATATCTAGCTTCTTATGCCACAAAGATAATATCACCATATTTTCATGGCAAATACAATGGTAGCTAATTCAAGATCACGTCCTAGATACTTTTTCTTATGAGGCCTTTGGTGCTTTAAAATAAAACTTATTGCTTTGTCATTTTGCATTAATACACATTCTATTCCTTAGAGTGAAACATCTTTTTGCATCTAAAATTCAACATCATTTTTAGGTAAAGGCTGAGTTAGTCATGAAATCAATTTTTTTTAAGAGTTTGAGAACTCTTTTCATAATTGAAGGTCCATTCAAATGAGACAACCTTTTGAATCAATCATATTCACATACAAAATCTAAGAAAACTCTTTGATAAATTTCTTGTAATGTCTCATCAACCCAAGAAAACTTCTTACTTCAAATACCTTGGTTTTGACCATTCAATAACTTTTATTATCTTTTGAAAATCTATAAAGTTCCCTTTTGCACTTATAATATGTCTCAAGGATAAGATATTATGCAAACAAAGGCTACACTTAGAAAATGTAATATATAACTAGTAATTCCCTTAGCTTTTGCAATACCATATTCATATGCCTTTTATGTTTTTGCTCATCTTGTGACTATATTAATATGCCATCCATAAAAGCTACGACAAATTGATCCAACCACTACTAGAATAATTTGTACATCACAATCATAACCTAAAGCATTAGTTAAGACAAGAAAATACAAGAAATTCAAAATGATCATTTTTTTTATTTTGAAGATAGTTTTTTTAATCTCCTATCTCTATTTCTTTAATTAGTGATAAATATATTATGTCATGTTTAGGAGTATTTTAACACTTTATAATTGATAAAAAATATCATCAACTCTTAATAGTGGACATTTATTTTTGATAAAAAAATCATATTTAATTATCTATAATCAATATATATTCTTAAGATTTTATCTTTTTTTAACAAATAGTATATGTGCATCCTAATAGGAGACATTTCATTTAATAATTCTCTTCTTAATCATTTCTTGCAATTCAATAGGAGCGCAGTGCTACAAAAATTAGCTTTATTCTTGGCATTAAATTAATTATAAATTATATTTCTTTGTCAAGAAATAATCATAAAAATCTTCTAAAAAAACTTTAAGATAATTATAAATAATAAGAACATGCTATAGTTTAAGTTTTTTAACTCTTATATAAAAGCTAGATACATTCACAACTTTTTCATACCAATTTTTTAGCTTTATATGCAAAAATGATAAGTAATGTCCCCCCTTCCCACATATGATATTTGTGTCATCTCTGCATGAATCCTAACTTTCTTCTCTCAATAATCAATCGTTATCTGATAAATTGCTAGCCAATTTGTTCTTAGGATGAAATTAAATTCTTTTAAGGACATTTTTTTTATGATACATTTAATAAAGGATAGGTGGGATGAACTGAGTATTAAACTTTTTTCAAAGCAAAACCTTGAAAAGAAAATCCAATTTATAATGTAGTAGATAAAAATATTCAAAATACAACAAGAATATAGATGTGAAAAAAGTAAGAATGAAAAA
Organism: Vanilla planifolia; assembly: GCA_023846275.1. Classification (NCBI taxonomy): domain Eukaryota; kingdom Viridiplantae; phylum Streptophyta; class Magnoliopsida; order Asparagales; family Orchidaceae; genus Vanilla; species Vanilla planifolia. The sequence continues at coordinate 8,988,986 of CM043865.1, read as the reverse complement.
AAAACACTTTGATTTTTTGAGTGTTTTAGCTATTTCCCTATAATATCCTAAAAGCGCTATGGCTATAATATAGTATTACTATTTTGAATTTTATTGGATATGCTCTTCACTTCATAAAACATGCCAAAAGTGATTGGAAAATAGAATATTTGAAAATGTGAAAATAAATATTCATTTTTATATAACACATTTAGATGAGTCCAACAATGTTTATTTTGTTTAAATCAAAATATATTTAGTTTTTTATGAATATAAATATACATATTAAATTCAAGCTAGTCTCACTATGTATGATTTTGTATTGACCTCAAAACTCTAGTCTCCTCTAATTGATGCTTCATTAGTATGGTCTTAAGGAATCTATGAAGAGAGGGAGAAAAAATAATAATAGAAGGGAAGAGAATAAGAAGGAATAAAGAGAGAAAATATAGGTACATGAGGCCTTGAGAGTGAGAAAGAAGGGTATCAAGGAGAGAAAAAGTAAGGAACAAAACTAAGGAGAGAGAAAGGATGGCACAAAATAAAACATGGAGTTATTAAATATAGCATTAAGCATAATAGAGCTAACACATCAAAAATTGGAATAGAATTATGAAGTATGCTCATTAAATGATTACTATATAAGAAAGAGAAAGAAGAGAGTGCAAGATTTCATATTCTTTTGGTGGACATCTAACACAGTTTTATATGCATATGTTTGATGTGCTAATGTTGGATAACAATTCCTTATGTATGCATCTTAGCATGTTTATATAGGTGCATGTAACAAATGTTGTGATGTATTACTATGTGCTAAAAAGATTTGAATTGTATATGTAGTTATCAAGCTATATTATTTCACGTGTTACATGTATCACTTGTATTACATAATAAGCATGATGCATATGTTATCTATTATAGTAGGTACCTAATAGCATGTGATTAGTTAAGAACTTGTATGAAATTATATGTTTTACTAATTAATGGCAAGAAATATGTATAAACATAAGATATGAAATTAAAGTTATAAGAAAAGAAGGCCTATCTATGTAAGGGAATTTATAAAACTCAATGGGACAAGAAAGCCTTATCTATGTGAGGAGTTATATATTCCTATGGGCCAAATTAGACTTGTCTATGTGAGAGAATTATAAAACTTCATGGGACAAAATATCCTTGTCTATATAAGTAGTCGTGTATTCTTATAATAAAAAATTGTCTTGCCTATATTAAGAATTATGTATTATAATGGAACAAAATAGCCTTGCCTATGGTAGAGAATTTATGAAACTCTATAGGACAAAAACGTAGATTTTTTCATGAAAAGAAGTAAGAAACATTGCATAGAATGCCAATTAGACTAGGAAATGTAAATGCAAAATAAACCAATAAAGCTTATGCATGCATGATAGTATTGCATATGTAGATGATTTTATTAAATCAAAACTTGGCATGTAACATTACCCAAGTATTATATTATTTTTACACATTTTTATCATTATTTTATATTAACTTAACTCCTTTTTAATCTAAAATGAAGCTTTTAGGATAGTTAGGTAACTAGAGGTATAAAATTAAAATAATGATAGATGATTTACGATAAGTGACTCATGATAATTAACACATGTTAGATGATTTATTAATAAAATATCTAAAATATTTAAAGTAAGGATAAAGATAATCAAGAAGTAAGTATGAAACATACTTTTGTATTAAAGACTTATATGACATGAAAGTTTTTTAAAGATGAGTAAAAAGCATGTTTCTATATTAAAAATATATATATGCATGAAAAGTCTTCAACAAGTAGATAAAAGCTTACTTTTATTAAATAATTATTTATAATCTCCTATTTATTTAATAGACAGCTAATGAATGGTTGAATAGTGAATTATTTGTGACTTAAGAAAGTGTATTTTTGTATAGTCTGAATGTTTGAGTTAGCTTGATGCTCTTCTCTTAGATTCGCTTTGGTGAGAAAATTTTTATTTTTTCTTTATCTTCTTAATTATATTTCTTCTTTATTTAAACTCTTTTGTTGCACCTCTTACTCTATTTAACCTAAGAAATTACTTCATTCTATCTCACGACCCATTTCCTCATGTTTATATCATAAACTTGCACCATTACTTCCATCATTCCTATTATTTTTACTCTATAAGCAACCCAAGTCGTACCATCCATATCACCAAGCTATCAAATCCAACCTTCATACAAGCCATCTACTTTTTCTAAAATGGAGTATTACTATTGTCACAAAATGAGGCATGCCGTAGGTTAATGTTTAAGAGATCTTACACAAACATAGAAGAAGAAGTAGAAAAAAGTATTGAAGTTAAGAAAAAAGAGATTATACAGCTAGATGAAGAGGTTGAAGAAGATTACAAGTATTAAGTGAAATTTTTTGCTATATTGAACCATCTTAGTTATTGTAAGATACACTTTAACTATATTACAATCATCTAAATATTGGTAACATACTAACATCTTTAGTATATTGACTAGAATTAAAAGCCAATCTTATAAAATTATAGATAATAATAGCAGTATCAATATTATAGCACAGAATGCTATCAAAAAAGTAAGCTTAACATTCACGAACCATCCTCACTCATACATTATATCTTAGAATGATAAAACATTAACTTCTATATAACAAAGGTTTTGCATTCCTTTAAAGTTTAGTTAATATTTTGAGAAATTATGATATGATTTTATCCTAATGTAGCTAAGTAGTTTTATCTTAAGAAGATCATGGTTATACAATCGAGATGATACCTTAAATGAAAGTATTAATACATGTACTTTTATATTCGAAGAAAAGAAAATCATGATATACCCTTCACCTCCCTTGAAGAAGCTTTTTAACCTAAAAACTACAAAAGAAAAAGATAATGATAAAAGAGAATTACTTAGTATCATTTTACTAGTCAATATTAAGAATGATATGACTAGTGGTAAAGTTATTTAATTTGTGATAATTAGATAAGTCCATATTAGTATACGTCCCCCACTTTTCTTAGTCCAATCTTTGAGAATTTATTGATATTGTTTTAAAAACTTGTCGACATACTCCTACATTTGAAGATATTTAGAATACTATATATCTAGTTCGCAACACCTCACTACCACATTTATCAATTACAAATTAAATCTATTTGCTCATGTAAAACTTACTCGACAAAGAAATGAGCTCATCCAAAATAGAATTATTAGGAAAAGTATTAGTCTATGCTGTCCTCACTTTGTTAGCCCTTAAAAAAGATAACTAGATGCATGTGCATAAATATTGATGTCATTAACAAAATAATAGTAAAATATAAGTTCTTAATTCCTAAGATTGATCAAATAACAAAAGTAGTAAACCAAAACTTAGGTAACCTTCTTCTTAACCTAATAGAAGAACTTATTTGTCCTTAGGATCTTTGATTATCATAGATTAAATTTATATATAATAATTTTGTTAATCAAAGTCTGAGCCTTTTTAAAAATTATTTTAGAAATAGTTCTCAGAATCTTATTGATTTAATTTCCTTACATCATGATTTATGCACTTTTGAGTTTACTTATTTTTTGCTCATCATATTTCATCATTAAATAAACATATTATTAAATAAATTAATTTAAATAATAAAATATAAATGAGTAGTATATGCTCATAAATAACCCAAGAAATTCATTGAGAGTAATTATATGATGATTCGTGTTAGGTCAGGGAGATTTCTATTAAAAACCCTAAGAAAATTACATGCTAATGATGTTGGATTATTTAGAATATGAAGAAACTAAGTATCAATGCATGTGTTTTGGATTTACCTAAATGTTATGGAATTAGTGCTATTTTTAATATTTAGGATCTTATAGGTTATGAGGAACCATACTCAATACTTAATGAGTTTTTTGAACCTTCACCATAATTATCAAGCAAACCTATCCCACCAATATCTTTATCATGCTTAGCTATTTAAGAGATCAAGTGGAGTGAGTCTTAAATATCAAATGGTTTTCACATAGGATTAGGCACTACAAAGATTTTGGGTATATTGTCAAGGCTGACCCATCTTTGTCGATACTTTAATTACTAAATAAAAGCTTCAAAACCCAAAACCTAGAGATCTTAAAATAGTATTGGAAATTTTATCGAGTTAAGTTCTTTCCCACTTAGAGAGGATGCTGTAATAATATCTTACAAATCACATAAAGGTCCACTTAGAGGCTACTAGTTATATTTAGGCTTGGAGTTATGCCAGAATTAGCTCTTCTACTCTTTATTAGTATCTATTATCACTACCATTATGAGGGGTCAATTATATTTACCCTTATTTATTACACATTTCAATTTATTTTTTTTAGTTTGTCAAGTTATTTAAGTTTATTTTAGTTATATTCACTCTGCCTGCTCAACTCACATCAACTTAACCACTTATGTTGACTTAAGTAGATTTACTCGAATGACGCCAACCCGTAAACCTACACATAACTGATCCAATAAGTCTCGATTCACTCAAATCTGCTTGACCCAAATCATATTGACATATGCCACCAATAACTAGACTTGAGGCTTCACTACTTCTCTCATCCCGTACGACCAATCGCCTCAGCTTCCCTTATACCATCTCTTGAAATACACATGCCATTTGTGAATTTCTTATTCAATTCAATTTTTGCTACTTTTTAAGGCATTTTTTATAATATTCAAAGTAATTATTTTTAAAATTCTGTGATAACTTTTAAAATTATTAAATGACCTTTAGAATTTCAAATTATGACCCTAAGTATTCATAAGTGTCTTTTTATATTACTAGATTTAGCAAATTGCCATTATACCTTTAAGATTTTTATGAATAGAACTACTCATACCATATTATAATGAATGCAATTTTGAATAAAATGATAAATTATAAATATCAAGCTTCCATAATATGAGCATGTTGTGTACAAACAATTTGGCTGTGTGATTCCAAGATACTTTATGAAGACAAAGTGAGAAACCTAAAATGGTAGATCTTAACCTATTATCGAGTATACACAAAACATCGCATCGTTAGAGAAATGCTTAATTATACTACCTTTTATTTCATATTGTCGTATTTAATTATCTAGTTTATCCAAGAGAATGCATGAATTTATTTATTTGCATTCTAAACACTCTACTTGTGTATACCTTACTTGATAAAGAGCTCAATTTTAGGTTTATTAAACAAAAAAGTACGAATAAAATTAGAGGAGATAAAAAAGTCAAAAACATTTGCTATTATAGCATGAAGAATGTTGGACTTATTGTGCTGCTGTAAACAACATGCATTTGGAGAGATTATATGTGCATAAGAACAATACCTACACACGTGAACAATATTTTGTTGTAGGTGAATGCAAGTAGGCAATGCACACACTACTACTATGTAGATTTTGCAAATTTTCTTTTTTTTGGTCAAAATCCATATGTGTTTTTATAGAAATTAAAATATTATATATTTTATAATAAAATATTATATCCAAACCTCTATATAAAAGAGATAAATCTTAAGATTTTTAATTCTAAACTCATTGCTCTTTGGTGCCCTTATATATATATATATATATATATATATATATATATATATATATATATATATATATATATATCTTAAATCTATGTAATTCTTTATTGTCTATAAGTCATAGATAAATTTTAATATATCATCCTATATTAATATTATATTTTCCCTTCACTGATCAATAGCTCTAATCCTAGACCAATCAGCACATCTAATTATTAAACTTTACTCACCACTCTTAATTATCAATAGCCTAGTTACCATTTGTCATATCTCTTTGTTGATTTCTTTGTACCATCATTATTATTGTGCATTATTAGCTCTACTTATCATTCTTGCCAACCTAACACATATTTCATTAATTTTTTATCTTCATTGTTGCTTATTATAAATTATCAATGCCTTGTGGCATTGAACATCACCATTGGTCATCAAATGCATTATCAATTATCATAAACAATACCATGTGTTAAAAACTATTGCCTCCATACACAATTATTTGGCCTTTGTGTCAATATTGACAAAGAAAAAAAGAAAAATCTCATTATGATAAATCTAAAAAATATCTCAATACAATTCGTAGATAAAAATACCAATTAAAAATTAAATATCTTTATTTAAAACACTATAAGGTTCTTCTACTTACCGTGACGGAATTGCCTCCCTTCGGTTCGCAGTCGGTGACATCGATTTCCGTGGAACCCTAGGACCAGCGTCTCCAGAGCCGGAGCTGCTCATCCGAAGCAGGTGGTAGAGGCGGTTTAGAGAATGGAGAGGCTTCATCGTATCTTCTCTGGAGCCGGAGGAATGGGGCATCCACCTACCGATTCTCCGCTGCTCGACTCGTCGGAGCAGGTCTACATCTCATCTCTCGCTCTTCTGAAGATGCTGAAGCATGGTAGGTTGATATTCCTCTGTGCTAAAGCTCTATGGTTAATCACTGCGTATCTCTTGGTTTTGAACCTATTGTTCTCTTAGGTAGGGCGGGGGTGCCGATGGAGGTGATGGGGCTCATGCTTGGGGAATTCGTGGACGAGTACACCGTTAGGGTTGTGGACGTCTTTGCGATGCCTCAGAGCGGCACGGGTGTTAGCGTTGAGGCCGTTGATCACGTTTTCCAGACCAACATGCTCGATATGCTTAAGCAGACTGGAAGGTTTTCTCACAGTCAAATTATTGTTTGTCCTGATTTCAAAAGATGACTATTTCCTTTTTTGCATACATGTCAAATGCCATAATATGCATTATACGCTAGCCATTTTAGCAAAATTTCAATCTCAGAAAGCATAGCAAGTCTTTTGAAGGCCCTTTTCCCATAAGTTTATGGCACCATCTAAGCGAGGGTATATTTGAATTTTCCTGCTAAGAAGTTTCGGAAGGAAAAATCAGCCAGCTTAGTAGCACTGCACTTTTACAAGAATGTTAAAATAATTTTCTTTTCTTTTAATTTATGGTGATAGCAATTTTTATGCAATACTAATTTGTTGTTTTTGTATTTGATTTATGTTACATGGCTTCAACACTTTTTCCCCAATGATGAGTTCCTAATGCATGCCACAAATTTTACATTCTTGCTTTTAATTGTCAAAGAAAATGTTTCTACATATGGATTCATTTAATGCTCACATTTCATGATTTTGGCTTTTTGCCAATGATGTTTTATTTGATACAAAAGTTGAATGAGTTTGAGATGAATTTTGAGTTGTAGAGCTATTCTAGTTAAATGTTTTCACCTAAGTACTTCTATAGCTAAATAGATATAGAGTTATGTTTGTTGATAGGAGCTGGAGCCCAATAAATTTGGAAGGCATAGAATTCAAATGCATGTGGCAAGTATTGGTGAGTGATCCATTCTGCTATGCTAACAAAAGGGATAAGAATACAAAAGGGGGAGTACATATGAGTGCTCTTACAATTTTTCTCTCTCTCTTAACACCAATTTTGATGATCTTCCTGATTCTCCCTTGGTTAGAATATTTATTGATGTTCCATAGAAGCTGAGGAGGTTTATAGCTTGTATAATCATCATAGCTTCTAGGTAGCTTGACAATTAAAGGGCATCACGTGATAGACTTGGAGATGCGAAATATTAGAGTAAGAGATCCTAGAATGTTTTAGAGGTTGTTTCCAAGATATTTTGGAGATTTTGGATGTCAATCCAGGGGTTGTTGAGTAGTCAATCCTGACACTCTTGGAGAATGCTCTAAATGTTGGATTGAATTACTCTTTTTCATGTTGGGATAGATACTCTAGCTGTCAGAAAATGTAGCCAAGTGTATCCCTTTGATAAACATAGTTGGGATTGACATGTGGGGATCATTTGATCACTATTAAAAGTTGAATGAGGATGCTTAGGATGGATCAAAAATTACATCTGTGATACAAGCGTGGAAATTTAATCGTGTTAAGAAAAGTAATGTACAAATGTTGTGTATATAGCTTTGTGTGGTTAGCCAATTATTAAGTTTGAGTGACTTAGGTACCCTTTCTTTTTCATCTAAAATGATCTAAGCATATTCATTGAAGTGGAGAATTTTAGCAGGTGTAATTCCAAAATGTTGAATCCATTTCATCTAAAAATGATCTAATCATATTCATTGAAGTGGAGAATTTTAGCAGTTGTAATTCCGCAATGTTGAATCCATCTAATGGATTGCATGATGTGAAAGGTTCACTCAAAATTTTTTTTTAAGTTTTATTATATTATAAATAAGAATCTTCTTAAATTGCTACATTAGACGAACTTAGAGTATGAAATTACATATTTAGTGTTTTCATGGTTGAATTGACTTGTGATTCTAGATCTAGCCAATCATTATGCAAACTAAGTTTTGGAAAGAAAAGTTAGATATGAAAACTTTGTTCAATTTCTTAGCAGGTGTAGATTTCCCACATAAGTGTGCTTTGTGATGCTTGCCGATAGGAGCTTCTGAAATCTTGATTCCAATCCATTCTGGCAATGGTCTTTGTCCAACTGTTTTATAATTACTACAGATAGTTTAATAAAAAATGTAAGAATTGGTATGGCACTAGTTGATTTTGTCACATTTTCTGACTGTTAATATAGTTATTGGTATCTACAACAGCTTAAGTTCTTTAACTACCCTTTTTTCTATGTTTGCTTGTATTTAATTGGTGCAACTGTTCAGTTGATTTTACTGTGTTAATTTAACATGCAATGTTTTGGGAATTTCAACAAGATATCATTACTTGTAATTCTTTGATGTAACTATATAGTTTATGTGTTGTTTGAATTTATTTTAAATTTATTTTGAACTTTGGGGAAGCTGTTTAGAGGAATTGTTGGCTAGAGTAGTGTGAGAATTCTGTTCTTGAAACATGGTTATCTGAGAAAGTTGAACCACGGTTCTTAGCATTTATTCAATTTTTTTAATAGACCTACAATTGAAGATCATGTGGTGTGACATTAAATGAATTGAAAAGTTTAAAAACATTCCAAGATATTAATTATTCAGAAAGTATTAATTTCATCTTTCTTCATTTTGAAGCATCATAGAAGTTACCACTATACTGCACCCTAAGGAAAAAAACCATTAAATTTGGGTATACTATTTTCAAATGCAATGATTTGCCATAGAACTGAGTATTTACTGCAGTATTAGTACAAGGCTATGATGTTATTATTGATTTTAATATGCAATGGCGCATGCCTTGTCCAGTGAAACATCTATTGAAAAGAAAAACCAAACTGCTTTTTGTTAATTTTCTTCTTCACAGTGATTTTGTGGGATTTGTTCATTTTAATTCTATGTTCTCATTGTTTTTGGAATTTGGTGAGTAGTTGTTATTATTTAACACTTCAGTTGCTTTTATTTATTTTTTTTGAACTGCCTTTAGTATTTTATCACTTCCCTATCTAAACTGTCATATAAATTCCTGTATTATGGCCAGAAATGCAACTGTCTCTTTTTTTTCTCAAATTGCATCTTGGGAATATATATGTTTAGGAACCAATATGATGCAAAATAAAGCATGGGTAGAACTGATTCTGGAGTTTCATGACCTTAAGAAAAATCATGCAACTCTTAATACAATGAAGGATTCAGATGGTCAATTCCTCAGTTTCAATAAGGTTTATGATGATTGTGCCAATAGTATGAAATTTCATTATGTTGTTGGCTGTCATTTCTTCTCTGCACATAGGTAGTTTATCATTCATTATTTATTTGTTTATATGAATACGTAATTGTTAATTGGTGTTTTGCATAGATTGTTATATTTCGGTATCTTTTATTTTTCTTCTTCTATTTGCATATAATTTCTTAAAAAATCATGGCATTTGTGCAGTATCTGAATTAATTAACCAAGATTTACAATTTGCATACTACCATATCTCTCCCCAAAACTTCATAAATATATTTTTTTTATTTCAGCATCATTTTTTCCTTTACTTTTTATAGGCCCGAAATGGTTGTTGGATGGTATCATTCCCATCCAGGCTTTGGTTGTTGGCTTTCTGGTGTTGACATTAATACACAACAGGTTCTTTCTAGCCACTTGTCCTTTATGCTCTCCATAAATGCACTTTTTTTTTGGTAACAATTGCAACTTTAGGTAAAATTATTGTTAAGTAGTTTAATTTTTAGTTCAACTATTTGTTAGAGTAATTTAATCTGCTTAATTCTGAAATATGTCTTTATAATTTTGCTTTTGTAGATGTAATGGGGTGAATTTTTTTTCAGGTCCATGGTGATTAGAATTCATTATTTGCTGAAGCTTTCCTTTGGTATTCTAAGTTATATTGTTTATGTCTGGTCTTGAAAGCTTCCCCTTTAGATGGTTTTATGATTCCTAAATGGTTTTGCTCTTATTAAGAGCACCATACCTAGGGTGCAGGATGGTTTTATGATTCCTAAATGGTTTGCTCTTTTTAAGAGCACCATACCTAGGGTGCAGATTGTGCCGAGTCAGCAGTAGAACAATTTTTGATGGATTGATATTGGCTCATAGACTGATTTGAATCGAGCCAAGTTAGCTTGAATTAAATTTCAATCAATCACCATTTGGCTCTTAATTCTTTGAGCTAGCTTGATTTAATTAAATTTTTAAATTTATACATAAAAGTTTAAATATTTATTCAATTTAAATTGAAAATCCAAACTGAACAGACATTGTTATGGGTTTGGTTTAGTTTGGAACAATTTGTTTCAATTTTTGGTAGGAGATTTGATTTTTTTGTTTTCTATAACCAATTTAGTTTTTCAATCTAAGAAATTGAATCACGCCAAGAATTAAACTATCACGTATATTATGGTTTTTTGTTTGGTTTTATGATTTGATTGATTTGATTAATTTTTTGCTTTAATTTGACCAAAATCTAGTTTTTGGATCTCTGATTTGATTTATTAATCAAGTTCGAGCAAGTTGTTTTTGTCTGTTTGGTTTGATTTTTGTACAATATTTCTGTTCAGCTCGTTTTTGGCATTATTTGATTTGATTTGGTTTCTAGCTTAACTGGAACCTAATCAATTCAATTGATTTGTTAATCCATCCAATCAAAGTGATTGAATGAACACCCTTATATGTGATGGTTGTTGTGGGACTTTGGACAACTATTAGTTGATAGAGCTGCAAACTTGTAACTAATGGTACTCTAAACCACCATCACGATGGCACTTCCTCTTCCCTTGGTTTAGATACATGAATGGTGCCATTGTTCAGTCAACTCTTACCATCTTCAATGCATATTGATTGTACTAAGCATGCTCCTCTTTCAATTATTTCTACCATGGTGCATACTCATTATCCCTTCTTTGTGTTGAGGCAACCTCAACAATTCTATTGTGTAGTTTGTTACTTCCTTCTCTAAAAAGCAAGAAAAATAATATAAAGAAAATAAGCAAAATTGTTACCATACAATTGACACCAGCATGGTGCTAAGTTATGCTTTCCATCTTATGTTGGAGTTTTTGCAAGGTTTGAAAATTCTCTACTTACAATTACTTGGTAAGCATTGTTTGAAATCACTTTACTTTTATTTATTTTCCTTTTCTTAGGCATGTGTTGAGACATTTTTCTGTTGAGAGGTGAGTTGACTTGTTGGAAAGTCATACTAGTTCCATGTGGTCTCCTTTGTGAAGATGTTTTAGGAGATAGTTATGTTATGGTTGGGTTACCTTCTCAAAGTACATATTGTTTATGACATTTGATATGTGATTGTAGTCAGGGTTGGTGTTTGGTAGGGTCACCCTTGGCTCTTTGTGGGGGTTTTATGTTGATTGTTGACTGTAGGGCAAGATGATCGCTAGCTATAACGTTAGAGCGAGAAGTGTACTATCTTTCCTCTGCTGAGTGGGGATGTTCTAGTAGTTTTTTGGGGAGACTTCAATTGTTAAATCACTCAAGACAAAATCATGTTCTTTTTGGATTGTTGATTTTGATCTTTTTGATTTTAATTCAATGGTTGGTTTGCATGAACTTCATTTTACTAGACATTCCTACATTGGTGTAACAACAAGGTTGGAAGAGATTATGTGTGGAGTAAGTTGGATTGGATTTAATGTAGGACAAGTGTCATTAGGCTAGTTGCATGGCTCAATTCATAAGATCTGATCCATATCCATTTTGTAGTCATTTTGAACCTAGATGCATGCAAGAAGACTTGCTTTTTCTTGTTTAATGGTTCTATATCACTTGAAAGGTCAAAAACTTTTGAGATGGAGATAACTAGGCAACACATTTTCAATAAATGACGTATCTTCTTAGCTTTTAGTCATATGTCTTGATTTGAATAAGGCTTTTCTTAAGTTTAAATTTGAATAATAAGTTAGGATATATTTTGTCATCTACATTTGGTATTATCTTTTGCATTTTTCTCTTCATGAACCTATTGTAATCATGTTTGAATTGTTAATGAAATGAAATCATAATTGGATTTTGTATGAGTTATGGAGAAAAATGTGCTTAGCTCATGAATTGATGAGAAACATATGTGCTTAGCCCCCCCCTCCTACTAATCCTTGGCAAGAGGCAAGTTATCTATTTCTTCTATTGGTTTTCTCGTTATATTGAGGGCTATCTTTAGATTTCTCTCTCTAATATCTCACTAGTTAGGCCCAAAACTCCCCTCGTTCAATTGATCACCAAACCATGCCATCCTACCCGACCAAAAGCCTTGCTTAAATTGGCCAACCATCTCCCTTCTCCTTTTCATCATTTTCTTTTTTCATCACCACTAAACAAACCAAAGCTTTATCTTTTAGCCCAAGCACCCTCAAATACCTTGGTTGCCACCCTTAAATTCCAAACCCTTATCCTGACATCAATATGAGCCCAACCAACTCGTCTTCTCCATAAGAACCCCCATCGAACATTGTCCTCCACAACTAATCCTAGTTTCTTTCTCTAAGAACCTTAAATCTAAATCGGTTATTGATCTTTCTCAAGATATCTCGTGGTCAGCCCCATTGCACCCCTTTACATACATTATAACCCTCTTAAATCCACATGATTGAGAACTTCCATTAAACCACATAAGATTCCCTTATTAATCCTTGATCTTTTCTCCCTTTATTCTTCTCATCCATGATTATATTTACCTACACTGTTGTAGCTGTCAAAGTTCCACCACCTTCATCTACATACATCATATCTCTCGTAAGTCCTTATGTTTGAAACTTTCTATTAAATTGCACAAGATTCCCTTATTAATTCATCATCTTTTCTCCCTCTATTCTTCTCATCTACAATGAGGTTCACTTCTACCATTAAGGGTCAAATGTTCCATTACCTTCATCATTTATTGTATTCAATGAAGATCCTATGAGAACTTGGAAGAATTTTTAAAATTCAACATGTTTCGTCATCATCTTTGTAGAACACCAAACAATTGTTGAAGACCTTGAATATCGTTGTATACCTCTTGAAGATTAATAAAAGATTCTTTAAGATTTTAGAGGGAACCTTAAGGTGAAAGAAGATCCTCAATTTATTCAAAAGAAAAAGCTTTTTTTTTTAAAATGTTGGATAAGGGATATGAAAGTTTTTATAGTCAATAAGACTATTGAGAAGGTAACCATTAAATTTTTTGAAATAAATTTTCCTTCATATAATAGAATTTCTTAATTTAAAGATTAGTATATTTGGTTGAATGCTCATAAATTACGGCATTGGTACTCATTAGCTCTACTCAACTTGTAAAACTAATCTTAAACCTTTAGAGAGATTGCTAAGAACTTAGTGAGTGACTATTAAAAGAAAGTTTTGCATTAACTTTTAGCCTATTTGAAATACTATTTATTTTGGAGCATGAATTGAATTTCTATGTAGAAGTGCTTGTTAGTTGTGTTAGTGTCTTGATTATGGTTCTTAGTGTATTGCTTTAAAAAATTGCATTTCCTTCTTTTTACTTAAAATAGAGACACCATTCATTCTCATTTATTTTTGATAGAAATTGAGCCCACCCATATAGAAAAATAAATATTTTACTATTTTTAGTTGCATTTCTATTCAAGTTAATTCATGCATGGAACTTTAATTTTAGCACTTTGATCATCACTAAAACAAACCATTATATAGAAAAAAAATGGGACAAATGTTGATAGGATGGATGACACATTGGCTAAGATTCAAAAACTATTGCAACAGCTTTTTTTAGTTTAATCAGGCAAAAAAAGGCACCCTCATCAACCTTTTCTAGAAATCCTAGAGATGATTTGTATGATATAAATAAAAAGTTAAGATTAAAGCATTTATATTTGGTGGTATATATGGCCTTAATATATTTCTTACTTGGTTATATCAAGTGAATTAATTTTGTTATGATCATGATATGGATGATTATCAAAGAGTCAACTTGGATAAGTTAAAATTCAACGACCAAGCTTAAATCTTTGATTAAACACTTTAGAGAAAGATTAAAGATTAGGTAAATGGGTGCACGTATGCTTAGAAATGAATTATATGTTCAGTGCACGTATGTATTAAAATAATATTTTTATGGTTGGTTTTAAAAATACTAAAAATCTTTTAGCCCCATAGGACCTTAATTTGCAACAAGTGAAAAAATTCAAGTTCTTTCAACACTTCCTCGGCTTATAAGGCACAAATTCTTCTAGGTATATTAACTTTGTTTTGAAAATTTTTTGCCTTAAAGATGACCAAAAAATGTCTTCAAAGGTTTGTTTTGAAGCTGAAAAAGAAAACTTTACTCTTACTAATAAGGTGGAAAAAATAGAAAATTAAAAAAATTGAACCAAATAAAATTGAAATAACTCGTGAATTTAGTTCAAAGAAACATAAATTTATATTAGACATATTTATGTTTCTCCTTTTCATACATGTGCATATGAAAATAATTTTTATTGCATCTATAATTTAATTAAGCAATGCATTAGGTTTGATAATTATTAAGTATATGAGATAAATTAAATAAAATTCTTAGAAAATTTGGTGAGAGGGATTAATTGTTAATGCTATTTATCTAGCAAGGTACATCTTTCAGCTACTTAATAAATTTGATTTGTGGATATTTTAATTGTGTACAAACATGCATGTTAATATATATATTTTTAATTTGTTTCTATATATGCTTTCTAATAATGCCTTTAATTTCGATTTTTTCCTATTTGATAAAAGATTAGTGCATTATAAAAGATTGCAAGTTAACTTTATTGGTCACAAGGTTAATAAACAATTCCCATTGATCTTTTTGCCCAAGTATTTTGATATTGTCTTTTGTCTGATTGTGTTCCTATAAATTGTTTTATTCTAAGTCAAGTTCTATATATACTTGAAGGATCATCTTCCATGTGACTTTAGTTCATTAATGACATGGGAGAGATTGGCAACTAGCTTAGTAAAAATCCATTTGGAATTTAACTTTTTGGTATAGAGTTCTTTGTGGAGGGGTTGACTGATGCACGACAAGTTGCATCTTTGAGCTGAATGGGTCAGCTTAACATATTTGATTTAGATCTATTTGAAGCCATTTTTAGAGCCTAGATGCATTCTAGAAGACTCTCCTTTTTATACTTAACGGTTTTAGATCACTTAACACATGATGTAGGTCATCAGGACAACGATTAGCAACTTGCCTAATGGAGTTCACCAGACACCACCTTTTTATGGAGTGAGGTGCCAACCTTTTTAGCTTCTAGTCTTGTGCTTTGATTTGGACAGGTTCTATCTTAAGTGTAAATATGAATAAGTTGTAAGGATGCTTTGAATCATCCATATGTGGTAGATCATTTGGATTTTTCACTTTCATGAACCTATTATATTTGAATTGTGAATACATTGAAGTTGTGATTGGATTTTTGATGAATTTTTGAGAAGCATGCCTGTTTACTTCCCTCTCTCCCTCCAACTGCCTACAAGAGGTTGGTCATCGCTTTCTCCTTCACTTAGTTTTCTCACTATACCCAAGGTTATCTTGTTATTTCTCTCTCTACACTCTCATTAACTAAGCCCATGCCTTGGCACCAACTTCAGCTAAATCTTTCCTTGGTGAAGTCATCTCTTTTTATAGCTTCATCATTTTCTTCCTTTGTCACCACTCTATAACTAGTTTTTATCTCTTGAGATCAGTCATCATCAAACCCTTTGGTTGTTGCTCTTAAATTTCATGTATCTCATCCTCACATGAATATGTGCATAACAAATTCTTCCCCTCCATAGGATACCTATCAAGTCAAGTCTTCCATAACTAATTGTAATTTCTCTCTATGAAAACTCTAAATCTTAAGCAAGTCATCAACCCACCTTTTAGATGACTCATGCCCTATGCATCGTTTACATATATCATATCTTTCTTAAAACCACATGGTAAAGGCTCTCCATTAAGTGCCATAAGTTTCCCTTATTAATTCATCACTTCTCTTTTTATTCTTCTCATCCAAGTCATGACTCACCTCCATAATTACAGATGTCAAAGTTTTGCTATGACTGCCTTCCTTAACTTGGTGGTATCCTTATTTGCCTTGATTGTCTTCAAAGCATTTAATGTGCAGGTGGCTTAAACTTTGGACTCTTAGGAAATGTGAATAGATTTGAGAACTTTTAGCTATCCTTTGATCAGGTGTAATGGATTGTTGTTGAGGCTTGAGGTTGTTTAGTTAAGAGGCCTCCGATGGCCTTTCTTAGCCATAGATGTGCTCCACTCTTTGGGCATTGTAACTATGGGGTGGGTGGAGTTTTTTGACTTGTTTTCTTCCATTTAGTCCTTATAGGATAGAATAAGTAAGTTGCAACTACGGGACTCGGGGTGGTATAGTGTGTGTGTGTGTGTGTGTGCTTATGGGATGTTATGAGGTGGGAGAGGATTGAGGTTGTCAAAGGCGATTGGTTGCTGAACCTCACTCCATCATTGGTCAAAGGCCTCATAGCTAGCTATGAGGGGTAGATTTGTCTTCTATTGATGCGATATCATTAGGCGATAAGTCATTATGATACTCTCCTATCAGACAAGGAGGAGAGGCTTGATGACTTAGGGGGATGTCTTTCATTATGTTCCACTACTTTGTGAGGAAGTGCAGGATTGGGATGACTCTTCACCTGACTTCTCACTTTCTACCTCTTGTGCTATGATTAATCTGGATGTTGTGAATCTCTAGTGACCATACTACCAATGAAGAGGTGTTTCAACTTATTTAGTTAGGCACAGGGTATTAATCTTATATATCACCACAACTTTTTAGAGGCTATTGGGTTATCACAACTATCAGCTTGACCTCTCTTGTCTTGTAATTCTATTGGTTTGGTGTTATACCTTGGAGGTAGAAGCATAGCCTTGTGGTTTTAGAGTATATATAAAATCATCACAAATAAACCACAGGATAAGCAATTCCATTATGAGTTACTTGCAAAGAGTAAGAAACTTAAAAGCATTATTAGGTTAGCTTTATATTCAAGAAAATATTGATTGGTGACATTTGCATAGAGAGGGTTAGGATGTGTCCAAAGCTGCAAAGGTGAAGCATCGAGTGTTGAAGAGAAGGCAAGGATGCATTAAGAGCGCATGATAAGGCAAGGAGACATCGGTGCAAATGAGAAAATGGGAGGAATAGAAGTGTAGAAAAGTGCATCAGAATAGAGATTGAGAAGAAAATTAAGGCTAAAAGGGATTATGAGGTTTGTTAGATGCCATTTTGTTGATAGGCATCAATAGACTACCAAGGAGTAGTACGATTGTTGACCATCCATCGAGAATTCACTGATCAACTGTCCAAATAAAGATGACCTGATCAACAGCTTTTGCACATTCCATTCATGATCAAATAGTGCACCTATAGAAACCATTATTCCTAATCAACTATCCAAACGTTATTGCTGAGGTCTTGTTTGACTCTATAGTTTTGTTCTTGATACAGCTTTTGTCCTCTTTTAGTTATGCTATGGTTTGTCATATTTGCAAGATTAGTAGCAAAGTTGTTGATCTTCCAATGGATAAGGGTTTTTATTTACTTTCTTTTAGATGAGGGAATGTCTCTCTTGAATGACTTTTATGTCATGAGAATCACGTGAGAATCACAGTTTTTGTACTTAACATTTTCGTATTATATATGTAATTTTTTTTTATAATAACCCTTAAAAATTTCTAACCATTTGTTCCCCTTTAAGTTTGTTTAATTTTAGGCCATTCTATGTTGTTGTCTTGAATTATGAGGTAACAATATGCATTTTTCATTTTTGGTTTTTTTGGTTGATTATTCAAGTAATCTATTTGGTTAAAATTTTGTCGTACAATTGGATATAATTATCAAGTTGGTGGAGCCAATTATTATTTTAAATTTTCTGGTTAACAGTATTTGTAAACGTAATTCTTTTTATTGTATGATAGTTTCTGAATATTATAGTTGTTATATGCTTTATGAACAACTATACAATGTTTAGCGCAATCTGCAAGCTTATTATTATTTCCAAATAGATTGTGGATATCCTTTCACAGGTTTTGTTTTTTACACAATGTTTTCATTTAATCATTATTAAGCATTACTTGTCACCTAATTGAATTTGGTTATTAAAATGAATCATTTGGTCATTTTTCATGGTTTACTGAAAGCTCTTAGGTGAAGTTTTGAAACTTCGGATTTCGATAGTCTTTTATTTATATTTTTGTGCATGAGATTAAGAAGAAATGATTAATGCACTACAACATTTTTTAGTCCACTTGATTGATTCAAATATATCCCATATATTTTCCTCAAAATTGTTTGAAGAATTCCTTTTATTTTCTCTTAAGTAATTATTTTACAAAATTTAAGTCAAACTTTGCTACTTGCTAGGCATGCTCTTATTTTTTTTTAAAAGCTTTTTCAGTTGATGTAACATCATAATCTCCATGATCATTTACTTTCTTTCTTTTGAAATTTTGGTGTATTCCTTGATGAGGAATTTAATGTTTTTGCTTATGACTTCAGAGTTTTGAAGCCTTAAATCCAAGGGCTGTTGCAGTGGTGGTGGATCCAATCCAGAGTGTTAAAGGTAAGGTGGTGATTGATGCCTTCCGTTTGATTAACCCTCAGACTATGATGCTTGGTCAAGAGCCTCGACAGACCACTTCCAACTTGGGTCATCTCAACAAACCCTCAATTCAGGTGTTCCTTTTTTATTTATTTTTATTTTTTTAAATTCGGCTCACTAGTCACGGATGCTTAGGATATATATATATATATATATAGTTAATCTTAAACAGAATGTTTGCTCCTCGTACCTTGACCATTATTGATCATTAGGCACTCATCCATGGTCTCAATCGACACTACTACTCTATAGCCATCAATTATCGAAAAAATGAGCTCGAGGAAAAAATGCTTCTGAATCTGCATAAGAAGAAATGGACCGATGGCCTGACACTGCGGCGATTTGATGCCCACTGGAAAACCAACGAACAAACTGTGCAGGTAAAGTTTTCCAGATTCTTGTTCCCAGTTGCTGTAGCAATTTACTGGGAGAAGTACTCGAGTTTTTTTTTTTTTTTTCCCAGCAAAACTGCAGCTGATTGTAATGTGTATCTTGAATTGGGCAGGAAATGCTAAGTCTTTCTACCAAATATAACAAAGCTGTTCAAGAGGAGGATGAACTGCCCCCTGAGAAGTTGGCTATTGCTAACGTTGGCAGGCAAGATGCGAAGAAACATTTAGAAGATCACGTCTCCAATTTGATGTCCTCCAATATAGTGCAGACTCTAGGTACAATGCTGGATACAGTAGTGTTCTAAGATGAAGGATTTCGTTAAAGTAAAATACTTGATACTGTAGTGTTATAGGTGAAGTTTTATGTTGCAGAAAACTCGTGCTTTATTGGGATTCTTTGCCTTCATATCGTTAACTTTTGAATTCTTGTCTGAAACTTCAATAAAAGTTAAGCTAGTGTGCCTGCACTGAGTTTACTAAGATCATTGGTAACCAAGTTTTTGAGCTTAAAAGATTATAATGACTTGTACTCTTTTTTTAATACAAGTTATGCTATTAAGGAACCTTGTGCACTCTCCAATCTTGGTGCTCCATTTTCCATTCCTAAAACTTAATGTGATTACTGTAAACTCACCTCTGCTTTCACTGTAAAATCATCGATTCCTCGTTCATATTGTCAGCTTTATCGTTTCATTTTCAATCATTTTGTTTTATATATAGCATTCTTGATATCCTTCCTTCCATGCCTTCTTGGAAAAGATCTTCGCCGGTGGGCATGCAAATTAAATTTGAAGAACAAACTTATGTTCTTTACACTACCTGCATTGCTTTCCATCGCTTTGTTTTACGGCCCATAATTTATGTTTCCATCTTCATCTTTCTGATTGGATTTAGATCTTTTAGATGTAATGGTTGCCTCCATACATGTTTACACTATGCTTTACATTATGGTTATTCGGATTATTTGAACTAGTGTTAGTGTCTTCGTTAGATTTAACAGTTCTTATGATCGAGCAATTTTATTTTAACTTTTCTTTGGTTTCATATGAAGTTTTTTTTTATAATGAATATGTCTTGCATGCTTAACTTATTTCGTGAGTCAAAATCAAAATCTTTTTTTAAATGAATACCGAAGGTACGGTTATAGGTTTGTACGAGAAAACTAACAGGTTGTTAAACTTGTTTAACGAGATAGTTCAAGTGATCTTCATACTAGAAGGCTATAAGGGTTTTGAATGAATTAGGGCAAGACTGAAGTGGGAGGCTTACAGCTATGTTGAGAGGGTGTTAGGGTTTCAAAAGTTTGGATAGAAGTTTGGTATTCGCCATGGAATTCCTCAAGAGATAAATTTTAGCACTAAACATAAGGTTGGGGGCTTAAGAAAATTCACAATTTATAGAGTGGAGTTGGCCAAGAGTTAGATCCTTAAAAGAGAAATGGCAAAGTTGCAAAATAGAAGCATGTTAAGGGTACAAACATGATTTTGAGAACAGTTGTTATGTTTTTTAATGATAATGTAATAAAGTGATTAGACAACAAATTATAAGTTTTATTTTAGAAGCCTAAATAAATTTTACAATGAACTTGAAAAGAAATATCATAAGACTTGTTATAATATATGATGCATATAGATTTTACCTATTTATAACATAATATAAGCTAAATTTTTAAAATGAATATGATCTTATGGTATGTAAATAGAGGAGGAAGCAAAAAAACTCAGAAAACATAGAAATACACAATGGTAGCACCTCAATGTTGCATATTCATTGAAGTCATATTTATAACTAATATCCTAAGGGACAATCCAAAACTAATATTTAACAAATATTAAAAGAGTAACAATATATCACAATGTCATATAGTATTATAAATATAATTCAAGTTCAAGTATCTATACTTGTGAATATATGGGGATGAAAAAAAGACAAACAACAAAGAACACATTAGTGTGATGAGGACTATTCAAGTTAATTTTGAGAGATTAATATTCAAATTTAAAATATTGAAAATGTTTGATTGTATTTTATATCCAAAGAGATGTCATATCATTAAAAATCTTATAAAGATTCTTTCTTAGTTTCATAAATTCATTAAAATCTTGATTTTTAATCATCAATATTTATCCAAATCTATTTAAAATATAATGAAAATATACAAGAACATGAGATGCATGTGTAAATATCTTAAATATTCAAATTCATTATCCTTAGTATACTAGCATGTTAATTTAATGGCTCATATGATTGAAAAAAAATATTCTTAGTATACTAGCATAGTCTTTTTTGTAGAGTCGTCACTTACAATATTTGTTTCACATATAAAACCTCCAATATATCATCATTTACAAATTAAACAAATGCCTTTTAAAATATTACATTCAATTGCTCTATACAAAATCTTATAACATTTTCTCGTGGACCCAATGTATAGTTGAGTGCTTTATAAAATCAAAATATTTTGAAAAAAAATATTTTCTCTTGTTGAAAAGCTGAACAACATTTGTCAAGCCAAGTCTAGACACTCATTAAAAAATTGTAAAACATGTACTTTTTCATATAATTAACTGCATGTTAAAAAAAATGAAAGTCTCTTTGGCTGTCAGGCCATGTTGAAAGCTCATTGGGTGATACTAATAGGTTGCATCAGGAGATTGATATTGTGATTATATTTTTTTAGCTTAGTGATATTTATTTCTCATTGAGTTATAATAAGTCATGTATTTTTATGATATTTTTTGTTATTTTTTTTTCACATATTTTTTTTATGTTTATATCACTTTTTAAGATATGAACATATTTCTCATTTTTTTTTGTCTATGATTCATATTGTAATTTGCATAAATATGCTTTTATGGACTAAAATATGATTTTTTTTGGTTGTAAAAAATAAACTACAAAGATTTCTTATCGTGCATACATATATACAAACAAGGACGGAGGCATATGTTGCCTTTCCCTCATCTTTGATTATAATCAGTGGTGCATGCATGCATTGGCAAAAGGGTAGGCCTTCCTTTCCCTTTTTCTCCCTTTCTTTCTTCATTATTCACCATAATTAGTGATATCAAAGCATATTTTCATGATGTTCTAACCACGATGACAATCCCCACAACTACTTATGATCTTGCTATCTTCGACTACTTTCTCTTTTATCAATTTGGTGTCAAAGTTGTAGTATTATCTATCACTAGGCTAGCATCAAATGAGAATGGGCAACCTACAAGGTTAATTTTAGGATGTATAAGAGTCAATTATTTGGTCATGGTGATGGGTAATTTTGGAGGAATAAGATCATACATAGATGGGATATTTTGACAAATAATACTAGGATGTAGGCATATGATGCATAGATCTTATGGCCTTACTTGGTCAATCCACTATACTTATTAGTAATCAAGGATTAAATGTGAATAAATAAATATATGAGGACATATAAAAAAAATCTTAGATAGGGACCTAACGATAAAACAAATTTAAAGTCTATCTAATGCCAACACAAATCACCTAAGTAAATCAAAATAATTTCTATTAAAAATAAAAACAAAAACAAAATATCTCAAATACAGAGTTGAAAACATACAACTATTATAAGATATTATAGAGATACACATGATGCTATCAATGTATAGCACTAACTCCATATAATATCTTATCTTTTGTCAATTAATTAATATGATTCTTATCCATGGTATCGTAAGTCCTTATCTCTAAGCATAATGGATGTATAATTAATGATGTAAATCATATAAGGTAATGAAATATAAGGACATAATATAATATGATAAACTAATGTATGAATGATAAGATGATAATCAATAATTATAAGTAATAAGAATCACATATAAAAATATTTCTAAGTTAATTAGTTTATTCAAAGTTTTGAAGTTTTATTTTCATTAGAGCCTAATTTTCTAGTTAACCATTATCCTCTATATTCAATAACTAATATCTATAAGATTTTATTCTATAGGCATAATAAACTAGTATTTATTCAAATAAAAGTATTCTCACCATAATCATTCTCATTCTATTCTTTATAAATAAATTTATAAATCATATCATGTATTAATGTCATAAAAATATTTTTAATTATTACTTATATATTTATATTCCATTTACACAACTATTTTTATGTAATATCTTTTTTTTCAATAAACTAAATAAATATATTATACTAAAATGAAAACACTTGTAAATAAAATCTTAGGTAATCATGTAATATAAAAATATAAAAATAATTAATAAAATAATTATATATGAAACTAGTAAAAATATGCATTAAATTATTATTATATTTACTTAATAATTACCAAATTTATCCACTTGATTTTGAGATGAAGATTTCTTTTTCATTCTCTTCCTTTTTAAGATTTCTTATTATGTCATGCATCCACATAAATTCTTACATAATCGCTTATATTATAAAATATATATTACTTTCTTTAAATTATGCAGACTAAAATTTTTTTGTTTTAGTTTTGTCATGATTTTCTCAATAGTATTATATGATCAACATTACTCTTTACCATCAAATTGTCTAATCCATTATTCTTATCTTAAAGCTAATTACATTATACTATAAATTTATCATACAATTCAATCAGTTCAACCATATGATAATGACAACATTGAACTATCCAACTCTCTTAGTATCTATTAATAACCAAAATATGATATAATTCGATCTACTCTATTGTATTATATTATCCATCTTTCTTTAGATTATCACCAATTCTTAGCCTATCATACAATACATTAAATTTATTATTCTTACAGCTCACTTAATTAAACTCTCACATCTTCTTAAAATATATTTTATATAACAAATATAAATATTACAAATCTAAAATTCAACAACGCATTGAGTTGGGAGTGTCCCAAAAAAAATATTAAACTGGTAGTAGCCAGATTTTATATTTGACCATATCACTGTGAAGGTCTCATCATGAGAAATCTATTATAAAATAATTTATAATTTTTAGATGATAATTGAATTTTTTTATGAAATTATAAATAAAATGTCTTATTTTAATTCTTTTTTTAAAAAAAGAGGATAAGTTTCTCCCTTATCCAAGATTAAAATGTAGTGTTTGAGGAAAGATTTTGAAGAGATAGAGAAAGAGAGCAAAAGAAGAGAAAAAGAAGAAGAAAAGAAGAGTCATACGAGTATAAAAAGCTAAAAAAGCTAGTACCATCAATGTATGATAATATGTATAAAAAGATAAATCATATTGGTATGAAAAATAGATTGGACTTATAAGATATGATTTTTTCTGACTTAACAGAGATCGAATGTACGATTCTTTGTTCAACTAGGATTAGAAATAAATTGTATAATATGATATTTGACATCATGCCATACAATTAGAAATCAAAATATTACTAAGTCATATAACATTCAGTACAAAATGTGAATTGAGCTAATATGATTATTAGATTAAAATGTTTACCATGGATCATTTTTTCGATCTTTGATATGGCCTATTGACTATCTTAGGTCATACTCACTTGATTATATAATATGATAAGATTGATCATATTGTAGGATATGATAACAAGAATAAAAAGTAAGAGAATTTGTTAAGCATAGCTTTTGAAAAGTACTATAATGGTGATTAAATTATTATCGATAAATATTCATATTAATTATTATAAAGAATGAGGAGAATCGATAAAGAGAAAAGAAGTAATTTAATTGTATTATAAGTGGGTTGTTAAATGTTCATTGATATTCTTGTGAAATATCTGATAATATTAATAAAACATGACATAATATTATTTTATATATGTTCTAATTTTTATTAATACTCTATGATTATTGGTATATATATATATGTATATATATATATATGTATATATATATATATTTATATAGCTACACATGTATAGTTGTATGAGTATTACGATATTATGATATTACAAATCAGAACATACAATAAGATAAAGGTAAACAAGATGAAAGGAAAAAAGAAGAAGAAGAAAAAGATGCTAATATAATCTAAGAAAAAGCATGACTCTATCACAAAATGATCTAATTGATATGATGTATGTGATATCTATTACCATGATGTTGTGATGCCAAAAGATGGTGCCCTCACATGCTAAAAATGTGTTGTTATTTTGTATTTTTTTACAAAATTTTGTATCAATACCAATTTTGAAATTATATATAATATGATAGTTTGTTTTTTGTGTATAACTATTGATTTTGGAATGTTTGAGATTATTTTGGATTTTTATATCACTCACACTTATTTTAGTAACATGTGTTATCTTTTTTATATGACGAGCTTTTATTTAACTTAATAGATTTGTACTATAGATATATTTATTGGGTTGTGTATATTGATGTTGGAGGTGTGATAATTATATAATATGATTAGTTTATGAATATTATATGAAGTATCAATGAATTATTTGATTTTCTTATTTTTTATTCAACTTAAACTTATTATATAATAAGATTAGACTCATAATTTTGTATGAACTTATCCAAACAAAGCTATTCTGCTTAAAAGCAACTCAATTATTCTCCTATACAACTTCAACCCAATTCCAATTCATTTTAGCACTTAATTCTATACTCTTAAAGCTTGTAATAGCTAAATCCTACTTAATTATATATTGAAATAAAACATGCAAATAAAAGGAAATCAGAATTTGCATACTTAACCTTGGTTTCCTTTGTTCTTCTTCATCCAATAGCTTTCTATCAACTTTTTTCTTTTTTATTCCATTCCCTTCCTCTAAGCTACAATGATAAATTTTAATCTTTTTCTATAATCTTTCTTTTTTTTCCTATTGTACTATTATCTATGATCTAATAACTAATATCTATAGGATCTCTACTTATAGGTATAATAAGTTGATATCCATCCAAATAAGGATATCTTTTTCTTAGCTACTCTATACAAAGTACTAATAGTACTATATCAAAAAGGATATCCTTATGTTAGCAAATGAGGTCAAGGTGTTTATAAGTGTATCCTCACCCTAGCCATCTTTCAAAAAGTAAAAGTTCTCCTATGTCATATAATGAGGATAATATCTTAGAAAAAAACTAATTGTTAATTCTCATTTCTCCTTTTATAAATAAATTTATAAATTGTCATGTATTAATGTCATAAATTATTTCTTTAACAATTATCTATATATCCATATTCTATTTATGTAACTATTTTCATATAAGTTCCTTTATTTTCATGTAAACCAAACAAATAACCAGTATAAGAATAAAAACACATAAATTAAATATTAGGTAATCATGTCATAAAAGGATGCCAAAAACTCAATGATATCTATATATGAAACTATTTTAAAATTTTCATAAAATTACTAATATAATTACATCATAGTTATTAAATTTATCTACTTGATTTAAAGAAAAAGATTTTTTTATCCAATATCTTTATTCTTAAGATTTTCTGTAATGTCCTATATGCACATGAATTATAATCATATAGTATAATTTAACTCATTATATTATACAGTCTTGTCAAGGAGTTATTTCTCTTAAAATCAACTTGATTCTTCTCCCATACAACTCTAATCCAATTCTAATCCATTCTAACACTTAATTCTATACTCCTAAAGCATGTAATAATTAAAAACCTACTCAATTCTATATTATAATAGACTTACCAATAAATGGAAATAAAAATTTGCATACTTTTCTTTGGTTTCCTCTATTTCCCCTCCAATAGCTTTCTAACAATTCTTCTATTCTCTTCTTCATTCTAATCCTTTCCTCTAAGTTGCAATAACAAATTCTCAACCCTTCTTTATAATCAATCATTTATATTTCTTAAGAGTTGAAGATGATTATATTTGTTATAAGATTACAGAAACTAATATATGAGTTAATTAGATGATGCTTAAATCTAATTTGTTTAACTTTTCATATAATTAGATAATATGATATTCTAATTTTCAAAAAAAGTTTGTTAAGATTGATATAAGTCTAATGAAAATTTATAATTTTATAAAGTAATATTTTTAATAAGATACACTAATACAAAAGCTTCATCCTTTTGGAAAACATTATAAACAATCTTTAATATTCAGGTCGTCATCCTGGTTATTTGATAGGAGAAAACATTTATAAAGCATTCATATGGATCATATTTATCCGACAGCAATTTAGAATTAGTGCGTTGTCGTTTCAAATCGGGCGTCTTCCTGCCTTATCGAACCCTTATCTTTGCTGCGCGACCGCAAGCCATCCCCTCGATTCTCCTTCTCTAATACAATTGTGACCGTATTCCTGTTAGGCAACGTAGTTTGGTTGAGCGATCGCCATCTTTTTCCCGCCGTGAGGCTTAAGTCGTAATTGAGCTTTACCGCACAACTGATTTGTCTCCATGTGTGATGAATGATCGCATGCCTTAATTTCACGCTCATTATCTTTCTCTTCTTACTTTTAGCTCATTAATAGTCGTGCTCGTCCACTGGTTCCCTTTCCGTTCCAAGCTCCCCTACCGTAACTTCTTTTTGTCGCCGGTCCACCTTGGGCTTGATCTGCCGGACGTCTCCCGCTCGTCTCCGGAAGTACCCTTTTGCCTTTCACGAACCACAACCTCCCCTCGTGCTGCTTGCCGTCCCGACTCAATTCACAGCGGCGCCCCCCAATCGGTGATGCTCCCTCGAGTCCGCCGAACCAATGTACAACGCGTCTGGTCCCCTACTGTCATTGGCGTAGCAATAATCCCTTTTCTTCACGCATCTCGTTGAATCCTAAAGCGCTGCCTACGCTTGTCGCTGATCCACCCGCAAGCCGTCGCCGCACCGTCTCCCAGCCCTATTTCTTCAAGGGTTGCTCGTCTTCCCAGACTCACTGAACCCTCCTTAACACGTGGTGAGAACTCACCCCCCGGATTGCCCTCCTTCTCCTCTGGTCCAGTTACCGCCGTGTTCCCCGTTAACTGCCCATGTTCTGCTGGACGGATGCCAGCTCTTGCCTGCCGCTAAACTTAGCTTGAGCCGATATTGGCCTCCACGACAGTTCTGACTCTGCGCTTATTGTGATGAATGACAACGCATGACCTTCAGGTATTCACCTTAGTTTTGCCCTTGTGAGATATTCCTTCTTTTCCTTTGTCATTTAATTCATTTTTAGTGATATAATTAACCGTAGATTATTTATCGCTTTGATCACATCATTTAAGTATGTAAATTTTCTTAACGGATTTTTTTTGTAACTTGTAGATGATTTGACAGCTTAGCATTGAGATGGAATTGGTATCTTTGGTTTATGGTTGGACATTATGACTGTATTCATAGCACATTAATAGCCTCATGCACACAGAAATGTAAAATATAGTGTATCATGGCATTTAACTAACACCGTGCATCCGAATGCTGTCTTCTTGTTTAAATAACCTTCACTATGCATCTGCATGTTATATTTACTATGAAATATGCATGCTATTAAAATAGCATTTTTAAAAGGATATGATTATCATTCTGTTAAACTAATAGATATTAATACTTTTACAAAATGCTTAAAGGATATTTTGAATTTCTAAATTATGTATCGTAATGTTAATTTACTTTTCTTATATATTTTAATGAATTACAATTTTAATTTTTTGAGTGCTAGATTTAAAATTCCTAAATAAATAAATATAAGTTTAGATTCTGTGGCATTTATGTTATTTTATAAGGTGGAATGATTAAATCCAGGAAAAACTTTTAATATTTTTTTCAAAATAAATAAATAAATAAGACTTAAATTTTATTATTATCAAATCATTTAGCCATTGAAAAGTAACTTAAAATTAGGTGTGGTTTCCAACAAGAATTGGTCTTTTATTTGAAATGACAATTTGATTTTATAAAATTGTGAAAGTAAATGATTTTCAAAAGTTTGTCTTTTAGAAGTGAATTTGTCATTAACAATGTATTTTTGCTTTGTTAACTTTAAAATATTTTTATTTAAATTATGCTTTTTTGTTTAGATTGATACATTTTGTTGATATTGTATTTTATTTACCCCCATGGAAGTTGCTCTCTTGTTCTTTCATTGCCAATAGGTGAAGGGTGGCAAAAATGAATGACCGTGGTGGTGTTGGTCTTGATTTAATGTGAAAAAAATTGAAAACATTCAATTGTAAATGGTGTTTGGTGATGATTCATGTAGTTGGTTGTGGTTGCCATCTGTGGTGGTTGATGGTGGTTGGTATTAATGCCAGTTAGTTGTGATGGTCAACTATGTTAGAGGGGAGGGTCAATGGTATATTTTGAGAGTAATCATTGGGGTTGCTTGAGGTGATGATGGGTAGTAGTGGTGCTGATGGAGATATAAGTGGCGATCGACATTGATCTGCATTGGATGGAAGCAGTGGATATGGGTGGATGTGGAGATGGTTGACAACAGGAAATGGTAGTTGTTTATGATCAATGATGGCATGGTTGGCGGTGATTGACAGTGGGTTGGGGGTAGTTGTGTGAGATTATAAGATGGTCATAAGAACCAATCACCACAATTTAAGAATTTAAAAAATACCTAACTATTAAATATCAATCAAATTATTTGACTTTTAGTTATCTTTGCTTAAAGACATAACATTTCAATTAGACTTTTAAATTACATGTCATGTCTCAATGCTAAACACCCTCTAAGAAATATTGTTTAAAAAAAAAATTGAATTATGACATTTGTCGTGATGCTCTCATGGTTGATCCTCACAAAAGAAAAAAATACAATTATTGCATTTAATAACTTTTGCTAGCCCTTATTTATAATGAGATTTGTTGAGTCAACCTAGTTAATATTAGGTTAATGGGGTTAAAAAAATTGTTTGACTTCTAATTTGATTTTTTAGGGTTTTAACTCAAATTATCATTTGATAGTTAAGAGAAATTAAGGAAAATTTTATTAATTGACAACATGACTGAATGTATGGGCAAGATAATGGTGAATCTTGAGGTGTTTGGTTACAAGGATAATCAGAGGTGGTAGTAGACAATAGAAGTGGCAACAATAGGTTTTTATGTTGGTTGAAATACCTCAAATTTTATTTTTCTATAATAACCTTATTTGGTCATTTTTTATATGAAATTAATGGTGTGGATTCTATTAACATGTGAGCTTTAAAAGGTTGAATATTAGAATGTGTTTTGGAAAGAAAAATAGCAAATTTGGCAATGTTCTTAATAAAACATGTTATCAAAAAAATATTTTGAATTTGCAAAATGATTATGCTTCTTGATAAAGCTTGTAAAGATGAGTTTAGCAACACTTGTTGCATTCCAATCAAAGATAATTTGGAATTATTATATGTTTTTGAAGTTTTATGCTAAGTAAGAAATCAAATTATTTATTTCATATAATAACCACTATATATATTAGTAGCCCTTAGGGACATGATTGGTTGTTTGTCCTTCAATTTCCCTTTCTGATTTCTTTCCCTTTTCACTCTTGGTCGACTGCAAGCAGGAGGGTTTTTAAACCTTAGTTCTTGATTGCTTTCCATTGCTGCCATTCGAGGAGCACGAAGACTTTGGTCTCCTTGAGTTTGTCATGAGTTTTCCTTAGCAAAGGTTTACAAAACCCTAGATTCCCTTTATTGTCACTTCATCGGTGGGACCGCCTAGGGGGAAAAGGAGGCGATTCAATTTTCCATTGGTTGTGTGATTTTGTTGGAATTGAAGAGGAGAACTTGTCTGTTGGGTTTTTGTAAGAAGGCATTACGACAAAACTTTCGAGGAGATACTTAGAAAAATGTTGGAATCTTTTAGAATAGCTATTGGAGATGAGGATGGAAGTCAAGTTTGCTTTGTTTGCATGTGATTTTTTTATTTTTAATTTAGTTTGTTTGTCACTTGTAGATAGTGAGGTTTATTTTATTTATTGGATTTTGGCATGTTGGAGAAGTGGTGTAGAGGTGTTATGAGTTTGGAAACATAAAATATATACTAAAAATGTTGTGAAAAAAGTATAGAAAGATAAGATGAATGTATTAATTATGAAATTTTGTGATTATTGATGCGTAGGATTAGAAAGGGAAGTCTAGATAGGAGTTTGAGTAGCATCAAGTAGCATAACGTAACTATGTTGTAAATATATTTGTTTATTATATTATTCCTTGAGCATGTTGCTTTGATAAAATATGAATACTTGTGATTGTCATATGACTTGTACATGAGCATGTGACAAAAAAGTATTTTAATTCATGTATTATTCTATTTTCTTTGAAGTATGCAAGAATAAAAAGTATTGATATTTAATAATTATGTACAATACAAATAAAAAAATAAAAAATGAGAAATTTATGAACTGATAAGATTGTATGATAATTTTATTAATGTCATTTGGTATGATACCATACTTCTATAAGTTATTATAGTGAAAGGATGAGAAATATATAAACTAATAAGATATCATGATTATATAAGCTTTATATCATTTGATATGATGTTGTAACATGATATATAAGTTTCCTTATGATATTGTCTCATGGCTCGAATATGTTACCTTAGATTATATCAGTTTTTTCATTGGCTTATCTTTGGGTTTATAAGGTGGTTAAGTATGGTCTTATACCATCCTGTGACATTATATGCCTCTAGAGAATATGCATGAGTATGACCCATGCTAGTGTTGTTATTGGCTTGATTTTGAGTTTACGGGTGATTGAATGAGGTTTATAAAGCCATGTTGGGTGAGATATAATATGATATTGGTTGTGATTAGTATATGTTTTTGAATAGAGGTTTACTCGTTGAAGATCTTTTGATAGGATGTCTGGGGATAATTGTCATATAGTAAACATGGTTCTAAAAGAGAAAAGAAACCTTAATGAGAAAAAAATTTAAATGAGTTAATAACAAAAGCCATTGAAAGAGAAATGAAAAGAAAATAAATGAAGAGTTATTTACTATTTTTTGATTCTATACTATTTTTTGATTCTATTATTTTCAGTATGTTATTTGTTATATTGACTTAATTATTTTCTTTTTATCTATTGAGCTTTGTTAAGTTCCATACATTATAGATTGGATAGTTACACAGCACTAAGATGGGAAACAAAGCAAGCAAGAGAGTTTAGATGCATATTGAGTATCTTGTAGTTTAGTTTTTTGATGATGCATGATTATATTGAGTTTGATGGTGTGAGTGATGATATATTATTTATTTTTGTATTGTGATAGTGATAGATGTATCGATGTATCATTTTTTTAGATGTATTGTATAAATATTGGATGTGGGTGTACTTATTTGTATTGGTTTATGACTTATTATATTGTTTTTGGTCTAACATTTGATATTGTATTTGTTGGTATTACATATGTTATTATATGTTTCAATTATGTGAATGATTAAATATGAAAAAATGGATATTTACAAGAGATTTTTAGTAAAATAGGATTTATCAGATCAGTAATAGGACCCATAGGAGTCAATTTAGTACATGTTTGTGCAAATGTTTAGAGTGTAAGAAATAGCATTAGAGTACTAGTTGATTGGGTCAAAGAAGTCAGTTGTGATATTATGTTTGTAAAAAACTTGGCTATATGGTTAAGGTATGTCATTGAGTTGGGATAAGATCTAAGAGGGTATCTGCATCCTAGAGTGTTAGTAGAGGTGTGTTCCTTCTATACTGTCAAGAAGTTTTGGTGGAGTTCAATAAGCTAATAAAGGACAACCCATTACTTAAATTATTTTTCAGTTGGAGTATCCTAGATTTATAGATGTAGCTATAAATACATTATATTTACAACATTTTTCAAATATAGTATTAATTGATTATAGAGTTTCTCATTATTTTATATCATACTTGATACTAAATGCTTTTAAAAGTATTTAGATAGTGGATATCATTAGAATTCTATAGTTAAGAGCATGCTTTGTTGTAAGAATAGTATTGAGATGAGTGACCAAAAAGAGGAAGGTTTTTTGAAAAACCCAATTGTGAGTGAGACACAATACCTCACTAAAAAGGTTGAGATGTTTCTATAACATATAAAAAAATTATGCTATTCACATGTTGTACTATACAAGAGCATAAATTCATAATATAAAGATGTCATGTCATATGCTAATATCAATGTATTTTTCAATGATAAATAGTAGTAAGGTATTTACATCATATTTATTTTGTTTTACTTGCTTTCCTTGGTGTTATTTTTTTTCTAGTAATCATTTCTTTTAGTTTTCCACACAATAAGAATCATGCATAATTCTATTATTATATTTTTATTTTTCTCTTCATTATGTATTTTCTATTTCTCATTTTATTCCATTTCAAAGTACCACAATTCTACAATCATAAATAGCTTGGACATACCTTATGTCTAGCCTTGATGTATTGTACATTGGCTTGACGTACTGTATGCCTAGGGCTTTGTGTATTGTTCGTTGGGTTGGTGTTCTGTACGCTCGGCTTGACATCCTATATGTCGGGTTGACATACCGTACGTCCCACTCAGCTGGACGCCCAAAAACCCGAATTTTCACAATTCAATTAGGAAGCACTTGCTCAGCCGAATCAGAGAGCTAACAAAGAATAATTTCAATAATAACATGGTGATCAAATCAAAACCTTATGGATTTCTTATAAAAAACAAGCTTAAAGCTTCAACAATATTCTTAACATGCAGCTTGCTTCTCAGGATTTGGAGTAAAAAAGGAAACATGTAAACCTGACAGAATTCCATTCGAACCTTGCCTTCCTAAGCTTCGTGCTTGCAACTACTTGCTAAAGGTCCAAGAGCTGCTTCTCAGTAGATCCCAAGCTCTTCCGTATTGAAGGTGCCTTTGTTTTGATTTCTGCAGCCTCTTCTCTTCTTTATTTTTATCTTGCTGAAACTGATATTCTCCTTTGTCTCCAAGCTATGCTGTAGCCTTACTACCCGTCTATATACTGATTTTCAGCCATAGCAACACTTTTTTCTTAGATAATCTCCCTCAGTTGCAAAAGTTTCACTTTCTTTGCTTTCACCTTGTTCTCTGCTGCAGCAACTTGAGCTTCTCTAAAAACAAAACATCTCTTCCTTAAAGTTCCAATGACTGTTTCATATAGCTGTTTCTTGTATTCTCATTCATCCATAAGCTTCTCTATTTATTTTTTATAGTTTTTTTTGTTTCTTCTAAGCTACAACACTTTGAGTTTCTTCTTTTTCTCTTACTTATGTTAAAACACATCTTTCTTTTTACTAAGATTACTACAAATGTTTAGACTACAATGCCTTTTTGTTATAGGACATGATGCATCAATAAATGATACTAAGTTGATTTAGTATATGATATATATTTTTATTTATTTATTTTGTATTGTTAATTAATTTTGGGTTGTAATGAGTCTTTTATAAGATTTTTAAAAGTTTTTAATTATTTTTGTATTATTTATTTATTTTTATTATTATTTTATTAAGAAGGTTATTTTTGTTATTTTTTTTCGAGTTCAGGTTTAGTATTGTAATAAATTTAAAGTTTTTTTTTTTGAAATGGCAATAAAGATTTTGGCTTGGCATTTTGTTTTCTAAAACTGTTGTTTCTTTATTATGTATGCATGTACAATCTTAGATTGTGATCTTGGTTCGATTTATAATCCAAAAATATCAGAGCTACTATTCGGATTAATCTTCGCCATTGCAATTATCCTTGTTATCACCACATTCCATCTCAGATTCTGCTACAAGAGTTTCTGTTGCCCATTCTCTATTATTTTTAATATCAAATTCGTGATAATCCATTTTCTAGCATTTTGATATCAAAGACTCCGTCGTGATGTTCCAACTGCCATGATGATTTGCCACCGCTACCAATGAGAAGCTTCTCTCGGTTTAACCTTGACTGATTGCCGTTTTATATTTTATCCTCAATTTCTGTGCTGCTGTCACATTTAGTCCTTCTGATTGTCTTCACTTTTGCCATACTCAACTTTCTGGAGAAAACGAAAAAATAATATATAGAAAAATACTTCATCTCAGGCACTGTGCTGCTGCTCGCCGTTGTTGACGCTTGGTTGTTGCAACCAACCGTGTGTGCATACTATGGCTGCTCTCAGTATTTGTCTGGCTGTGCATGTGCACCCCTTTGCCACACATGCGTCATTCTACTATCGTGCACAAATGCTCTGCCTCAATGCTGCATTCATGCGTAACTGCCTGCACGCAATCTGCTCAAACCTTAATGTTGTCGCAGCTTTTCTTGTCTCTAAAGTTATGAACCAGTTTTTGTGTCAGAATAATTGATGCACCAAACTAAAATACTAATATTTTGATTGCATCTTGTAAAAATTAATAGTTTATAAAATGATTCAAAATTTAGATTTGAGCATAGGTTGAGTAAAGCTTAATGCAAGAAAAATTGGTTCATAGGTTTAGATGTAATTATACCTTGTAGGTGATTAGGCAAATCGACCATAAAGGTAATGGCTATGCTTTCTTATTTCCACTTAGGAATCGGCAAAGGTTGCAAAGAATCAAGGAGAAAAGTTTTTTGAGAATCTCAAGAAAATTGGAATGAGAGAGAAAAGCTAGTTGTAGTTGGGAAAGAAAGTAAAAGAGCAAGGAAATTCATTAGTTGTTGCAAAACAAGGAAATAAGGTAGGAGACAATTGTTGTTGTTAAGAGTTGCGGCAACATGAAGCCAAGAATAGTAAAGGAAGCCTTGAGAAAAAGAATTTGAGAGTGATTTGAGTTGTTACAAGTATGAAGAAAATTATTAAAGTCAGTTTTTAAAAGAAATTCCTTTAGTTTTCTTTTTGAATTATTTTAGAATTAAATTTAGCAAGGAGTTTTTGGTATTTTTCTTCTCTTAATTGCATTAGCCATAAGGGAATTCATTCATGTGAGCTACAAAAGGTGGAGAGAGGGAAGAAAGAATTGAGATGGTAACCTGAAGTGGATCGTGAAATTTGAAGGATAGGAATTTGAAGGGGTTGATGTTGCAATATGGTATTTGAGCCAACCTTGTTACTATCCCAATGTCAAAGTCATGTCCTAGAGATTACTTGTGAATGAGATGAGGGATGGTAACATGAAGAGGATCATGAAACTCAAAGGATAAAATTAGGAGGTGTTAGTCCTATGTTGGCTGTTATAAGCGGATTCTAGGGTTTTATGTGTAAGGCTGCACTTCTTCAGAGGGAGACGCATTTTGGGGCAAACCCATCTTGGATTCCATGAGAATTGTGTCGTTAAGCATGCTAACATGATAGAGTATTGGGATGAGTGACTAGGTGAGAAAGGCTTCATAGAGAATGATAAAACTTGATTAGATCAGGGTAATATTTTACCAAAAATGATGGAATATAACATAATAACTTCGGATAAATTAAGGGTAAGATTTAGGCCTTGCATATCATAACTTAGGATGACATAAGTTAACCCTCATGGCATTGACCACTCGGTATTTTGAATGTGTGGCCCAAAACCAATTGGAACATAATGCAAAGCATAAGATCTAGAATTTGAACTTGCTTATAAAGGAATCCTTGAAATACTATTAGGTTTTGGAAAATTAAGGCATTAAAGTATTTATTCTTGATTTTCAAGATTAATGATGTTACTTACTATTTTATCTTAATTAGATTAAGATAAAGATTAATTAATTTCTATTTATTTACATTTGAATAAAGATAATAATGTGTTATTTTGGTTTTGACTTTTGTTGTGGTCAGGTAAGTTGTTTATTTATTAATACTATTTTAGTCGTACTATAATGTTATTGAACTTATTGTGTTTTTTTTGTTATGATACTTGATGTAATATTTCACATTCACATGTAATAATTGGATAAATATATTTTTTTCCCAAAGTGTCGTATGTTTTCCTTTGTTTTTGTTAGTTCATTGGTACATGCCCAAGAAAAGGTGAATTGGGTTTTATAAACATTTTTGTTTGATTAAATACTTGTTAATTACTATGATGTTGGGCGTAAAACAACTTGGAAAGATAAACCAAGGACAAGTAAACACACAAGATTTGCAAGCCATTCTACCCAAATACCACACCTACTTTCACGCTTCTTGAACACCATTATTAACTACTTTTCACTAACTTGGAATTTCAATGAAGGCACTTTCCTTTTCTCCATTTACAATCCTTCTAGCAATAGTTCAAGCGTAGACAACACTTCCTCACGAATCTATGACATTAGCTCTTTCTTGCTGACTAACAAAGGCAAAGGTTGCATTCAATAACTTCGAGTAGAAGAAAGCACAACTCATTCTCAAGAATAATAAATCTATAATCAAAATTGTTTGAATTTGATGAAAGAGTAGCTAAGCTAATAAAGAGTTTTGTTGTGTATAGATGAATGAAAATGAACTCATCAAGCTCTTAAGCACTTGCACCTAATGATAGTTGATTTTGCAATGAAAAGCACTCAAGGATTTTTTGAGGTTTTAGCCATATAAGGAATGTTTAGGATTGTGTATAGCAAACAATGCCTAAACATCGCTAATGTTTACATTCTTTGAGACAATTCTACAAAACTATACAAGTGACCATAAGAAAACTAGCCATTATGGTGTAGGTCACTCTTAATCATCTAATCTAATGACCATTTAAATGGGTACATGATCATTATGGTGAAGATCACTCTTAATCATCTAATCTAATGATCATTTAAATGGGTAGCACGATCATTATAAATGCTATGGTTCATTCACTGATATCATCTAATTATTAGGTTATTTTAGTTTGTGAGTCATGTATTATATCTAAATTTCGACACAATGAACATGGGTCTTCACAAATCTATGTACCATACATGAGATGGCTAGGACATGCATGTTTTGGATATAAAACTAATTTAAATTTTGAAAATTCTTAGAAAAGTATATATGCATTAGAAGGTGATGAAACTTTGTGCTCAAATGTAAAACATATGAACTTTGAGTGGCAATAGGTTATTATTTGGCCTCAAAATCCATGATTTCGGCATTAATTGGCTAAAAGTATTTTAAGCATTCACAGTTAATCTAATTGTCTAAGTCATTGAAATGTTATCCAAATGACATGACATTTGGACCATGACATAGAAATGATAGTTAATATATGTTCCTTATGCCAAACTTTGGTAAATTCATGCCATATAGAGCAATTTATCAATGTAAGTATTATACAAAGAGAGCTTAATTTAAGAAACCTATGGATCTAACTTAATGAATTGGTATTCAAATGAAATCAAACTTGGACAATAGCATGAAAATGATTATTTTAATGTGCTTCACGTGTTAATCATAGGTTTGAGCCTATTGCCCTAGGGGTTTATCATTTTCATCTCTTGCTTAGGTTTGAAGTAAATTTCAAATACCACATGCAAGCAAATGCTAATTCGTCTGTCTATGTACCCAACCATCAACTTAGGCATGAGTCAAACGTCTTAAAGTCTAGTTAGGGATTAGTCTAATTTGGCCTGATCTTAGACTATACCTATATGATCAAATCATATATGATATGCAAATGTGTGATGTGATAGAATGCATGTGTAGGTTTTTGAATAATTAAATAATCAACAAAAATAAAAATGTTTACTTTTACTCTGATAAAAATTAAACAATTATTACTTTGGGATTTATGCATAACCTTGGATACCTCCATTTTATTTACGTCCTTGAGCCATGTAGTAGTCTTGTGCTCAGGTCCTCTAAGCCATGATAATAGCTAATGCTACTCCTCTTAGATAAGTATTTTGTAAATTTCCCTAGCTAAAACATATTATATCAACATAGCATTTACGGAGTTTGTTATTATCAAAATCAAATATAGTGATAAAGAAGTTATAGAATTCAATAATCTCGCTTATTTTGATAAGCACAAACATCTATAAATTAAGCATAAACATGTTGGGGCTCCCCTCAAGTATTTGCATCTTTTTAATTTATAAAACATGACATTTAAAAGATGAGCATGAATAATGAAAATGAAGCAATGGCAACAAATGTATCATGACATAGAAGGAAACATAAAAATCGTATAGCATGAAGTTTAAATACTTTGCCCAACACAAAGAACTTTTTATTAGGCATGCCAATCATTCTCGTATTGACGTCAACTGTCTGGAAATCATCGAGAAAAAATCATAATAAAATCAAAATTATTTTTGAAGTGTATAAGTTTTAGAAATAATTAGAATTGTTATGAAAAATCAGATGTGATATTGTCAAGTTTCGGTTTTATTATATTTTTATTTTAAATTTTTATTAAATTTTTCTTAAGGCAAGGAAATTTGTCAAATCTCTCTCATAGTTTCAATAAGTGTGAGGAATTTGTGAGATCTTAAAATCAGTGGAAAAGATGTAACCACTTAGGAGGTATACAAGAAACCAATCTTAACATACCTAAAACTCAAAAATAACTTGCTAAATGATATGGGTTCTGTTTTTGCTTATACAAGCTTTCAGCTGTCATTTATTACAAATGATTAATGGCTGAGTAGATTTCAACCTTGCACTTTACTTTTCTTTGGAGCATAAGGATCGTACAGCTTGAGCTACTGTTCATGTGCTAGTACTTAAAATGTTTTTCATCTGTTTTGTTTAGGTTGTATACCAAGTGGTATTATAAATGTCCATGGAAGATTCTAAGGCACAGTTATCTTCTGGATTTGCATTGGGCCCACCTTGGTTATTCAAAGGAAGGCAAGCTGTTTACTTTGTAGAGTTACCTTGTTTATGGTCCTCTTATTTGTTTGTTTGTGCGTCAGTTGGCACTGTTGCTATCTATTTGCAAAACTCTCCACTTATTTGCCATACTTGTTTTTCAGTGCACTGTACCAATTACATCTCGTGAAAGCAGAAGTTGCTCGAGCTTTTATTCCGAAGGAGTTTAAATTAGTGCAGGCCTTCGGGTATCTCATTTCTGTTTAGATTGTTTTTATTCAAGTATCTATTTGGATCTAAATTTTTCTTTTTGAAAAAAAAAAATAACACGTTCATTAATTGCAATAGATATACTCTTGGAGGGTTCTTCCTAGCTCACTACGAAGACAGTCCCGTAGCAACCTTCGATGAGGTTCTGCAAGTTAATTATAAAACTGATCACACTCTGAAAACCTATAATTTCTTCGTTGACTTCCTTGAAGAACATTTTCTATCTTTTTGCTCACTGGCTTTGATTAATATTCTAGCAATAGCCAACGACTTTGAGTCTGTACAAAAAGTATATTAAATGTTATATATGATTTTGTAAAATAGTTGCTACATAACCTATAAAAGAATTTGTTCTTGAAGGGAGATCTTTTTTTTTTTTTCTGATACTCTTATTGAACTGTCACTCTTAGCTGGTGGTCATTGCTGGCATTGTGTGGAATCTCCCTTGTTCTTGTGCGTAAGTATTTTGTTTGCTCTTATTGAACTGTCACTTTTTTATCTGCTGGAGTACTTTTTAATCATGGCGGCATGGCGATTTTAAATATAACAGTTTGGTGGTCTCTTATGGGTATTCTTTTCACAGATGGGCAGCTAGAGTACTCGTGACCAATGAAGAGGCTTGTAGACATGGTCGGAAGGTATTGTAGTCATACACTTCAAAGTTTCACAAAATGCATATGGATCTCATTAATTTATTTATACAAGCCCCGCATTTTTTGGCAGGAAATAGGACTTCCAAGTAATGTTGGAATGTTCTCGAAGGTACATTGTGCCCTACACACCTGCTTGCTTCTTTATTTATGGAAGGAATTGTCTTGCTACGTTTTCTTTTAGCTGACCGTTTGATGCAATGTTAGTTGCATGTAACCGATTGGACATTTATTCCTCTATTTCAGTTCAAGCATTTCAGCAAATGTTAACAAAATTATGTCAAACTGTCTATGCATTAGTTTTTAACATTTCTATAAATCATGTTCTTCTAACTTCAATCCTTTCTTCCTTAAAGCAAAGGTTTACTGAAGCCAGAGAGAAATCCCCTAGCAAATACAGCAATTTTCTTAGCATGATGGGCATTTGCTGTAGTAACAGTAGCCAGGAGCATGTGAAATTCAGTATATCAGAGGTTAAAGATTCCAGTGTTATGTCCTTCTGTAGCATTATCGTTCCATTCATTGGTGAGTGCAATACCCATTCCTCACTTCAAAATTGCTATGAATTTTTATCGCAAAACAGTCTACCAAATTTGATAGTGTAGCATCCTAGCAAGCAGTTTTTCTTTAACCACAGAATATATCATCAATTAAAGAGGAAATATTCTTAAGAATAGTATTTTTGTAAAATGCTGGAGCAAAACTCTTTGGTATGGCATCTATAGTAGTGGTACTGAGTGTTATGTATTTTGATAGATTTGATTGTCAAGCTAGAAATTAAGAAAGATTTGCAATAATAAAGGAGAAAAGTTGGTTACCCTTGTGTTTCTTTCCTTCGGACGGTTAATAGTCCAGTTTGAGTTGCCTTGCTTGAGCTCACTGTAACTATTAAATGACATGGAATTCTATTAAACATTTGAAGTGACATGGCTCCCCTTGAAATTGGTCTATTTGAAATCACTTCATTTCCAGTTTGTATTAAATGACTTGGAACTCTATTAGCCTGTGAACCATACTGTTTTAAGTGGATAAACAATCCCTTTCCTACAAACTATAACCTACAAATGGATTAATATTACTCGTGTTGAGAGTGTTTGCATTTGAATGATTGGGCAAAGTCAATGCTCCAGTGAAACCAAATTCTTGCAGTGTGGCTAGCTTTCATGACTTACGGAAATTCACTTGAGTTTTATTCAATGGGAATCTTAAACACTTTCTCACGCTCGTCCATTTCGTTGTTGCTGCTTGTACAAAACTCTAACAACTTTCAATTGCATCAGAAGCACCAATTGCCTTTTAGTTTAACTCAGGAAGAAAAATGTGATTATCAACAGTTAATGCTTTTAAACCAACTGACATAACAATATACGGTTGAAGGAACCGACGATTAAAAATGTTATGGCTTAGCATAAAGTTTTTATGTTAAGCTGCATTGAACAATACGATTAACTTTTTTTTGTTAATTTACTACCATTACATTTTTACTGGAAGTGTGGAAACTCTATGTATTGTATGAATTCATTTGATTGATCACTTTTTTATTGTGATAGATCCGAAACTACATGAGAACAAAAGCATGGGTCCAAAAATCAGAATGTCGCTTCCCAGCTTCAGGTGAGTTTTTAATGGATTTCTGTTATCAGACGTTTATTTTAGGGGTCACTCGTGGCTTGCTTCATCTCTTTAAATTTCAGTGGAAGAACCCATCACAATCCCCATCTTCTCAAGTATGCTTGCCAGGTGGAATGCAGGTAAGCATACATTTTAACATGGGCATTGTTACATTGTCTAATGAAGGCTATCAAAAGAGTTGGTTGAACATCAAAATGATTTTTCTATTTCTCTTAAAAATAAAGCAGGATTTCATGCATCTAAAACCGAGAGATAACAAAGTAATTTGGTGGCCAAATCAATACTTTTGATAAGTTGGTTGAAATCTATTTTATTTGCTTTTAAACATATTCATTCCTGCAAAGCCTTTTTTTGCTTTGTACTTCAAATTTGTCACTGGAAAATTTGATGTCTTTGTTTCTGTAATTGTGTTAGTATAAGAGGCCAATCTTCATTCAAAGCTATTTGAATTATAATTTGTGCTCAATGATATAGAACTGTAGCCGTCCATTCATGTTTGCAGTCATAGAAATGGATACTTAAAAATCAACTAATGAAAATTTTCTTTTTGCTACCTCAAAATTCCATAAAACTTTTAATCTTACAATAGTTATCCAGTTCTAACTCCAACATGCATTCTTCTTGTTGTTTCAGTTTTATCTCATGTGCTGTACCAGCGTTGCTAAAACCTTAAAATAATGCTCTCCTACGTACAGGATGCGACAGGTGATACCTGCAGTAGTGTGTGGTCCTACAAAGGCTGGCATAGATGAGTACAGAGATGAAAATTCTGAAAGCCAACTTAGAAATAAGGCATCCGTAGAGGACGAGGCTTTGAACCGGTGCATGTCAATCATGTTGTCCAAGCCTGTGTTGGCTTTACAGTTCAATTTTTTGGAAATGCAGGTGGATGCTCCAACAATTGTAGCTCCCCACCTGACGCATGCAGCAAATGCTTGAAAGTTGAACATTGTTAACTATTGGTCATGCAAGAGCTTTTCTGAGCACTTCCAAGAAGGGTAAAGTTTTCTTTAATCTTGTAAGGTATATACTCCATATGGAGAAATTGATTAAGATGTTGGTACGAGTGTCAAACAGCATGGATAAATGTAAGATTAGTATGTTGTGTGGTACTAAAAATTTATTGTAAAATCTATAAGATTGTAATGACCAATGTTATAAAATGTGTATGTGAACAATAAAAATATTGTCATTTTTAAAATTGATTACTTATTTTTGAAGGATATTATTAAAAATAATTACATTTGAAAGAATTTTGATGAACTATTGATTGATGTTTAATTTATATTAAGTTGTTTTAGATGTTATGGGGTTTTTTAAAATATTTATTTTAAAGTTTTATTCTTGTTGATTTAATTAATTGTGATAACATAGTTTAAAATGACTTTTGAGTATGTATTGGTTGAAGTTTAAATTATATTCTCTTAAAGGGAGTTTATACATAAGATTATGTAATAAAATAGAAACTATTGGGTTAAGAAGAGGTGTACTTTAGTCTCACAAAAATTCATAAAATAATGTATAATTTGTCATACAATATTTTGCAATAATTTTTTCCTTGTAAATAGTTGTGGTTTTGGAATTAGCATAAAGTTGTAATGAGATAGCTTGAGTAGGAATTTATTAATTTTAACAAGGTTGATTGTATAGCTTGTTTAAGAGAATTTATCAGAAGGTAGGACTTAGATTCAATTCACACTCTTAGTAATAGAATTGATAGCCAATTATATCATGTTTTTTAATGACAATTGATGTAATAGAAAAGATAGTTTTAGTAGTAATAATAAGCAATTGTCCCAATATATCATGCTTTTCCAATTGCTAAAACCAGTCCCTTAGCTTCTATATTTCATTTAATATCAATAAATGTTGAGAAATTTTTTATTGAATTACTCAGATGATCATGAATAATTCTACCACAATATGCAAGTCCTTGAAGAAAAGGCAATTTGACCAAATGGATGATACTTGTTTTGATGTGGAGGAGGCTATGATTGGTGTTTAGTAATGGTGAAGATTGCAAAGCTCATTTTGGAAGATGTAGCTCTTGATTTTGTTGGCTCTACTTCATTATCTCTTATATTAGGAAATGAATTTCTACATTTGGAAGCTTTGACAAAAATCTAAAAGTTAGGGAGAAAGAGTTGGAATGGAGAAATG
Source organism: Vanilla planifolia (assembly GCA_023846275.1). Lineage (NCBI taxonomy): Eukaryota > Viridiplantae > Streptophyta > Magnoliopsida > Asparagales > Orchidaceae > Vanilla > Vanilla planifolia. Next base: position 8,944,326 of record CM043865.1, on the reverse strand, counting down.
TAAGAAAACTAAGGTACCCTTTGAGAAAACTCTAAGATTTTAAGATGGAGGAAACTCTTACAAAAAAGGAACTATTATTGGCTTTGAATCATAGAAGTCACAACATAAGGTACAAAGTTCATTGATGTGTATAAATTGATTTTGGATTTTTTTAGAATGAAAAGAATTAGAAAAAAGAAAAAATAGTTAGATTCCATATTGACTGGAGGTTGTTGTAGTTTTTTATTGCAATGATCATGCAAGAAGATCATTGAAATCATATTTGCATGACCCTTATAGCTATAGCTAACAAAATATGTTATAGATTCTTTCTTCTCATTTTATATGTCTAATATGTGCCTACAAGGTCCTTTTCAATAATTAAATATAGAAATACACAAATTATGCACTATACACCTTCTTAATCAAATTTTATGAAATTGAATGTTAATGTATTATCTTTTGGTAACCCTAGAATTATTGGTTGTGCTAGGGTTATTCATAATAATATGGGTTTAGAAATCAAACCATCCTCTACATTTGTGAGCCACAACATAAACATTGAAGCAGAAGGAATGGATACTATGTTGAGACTACAATTCTAAAATGACCTAGGAGTCCTAAACATCATTATGGAATTGGATTACAAGGTTGTATTGTATATGGTGCATGATAACATGACTATTCTTTGGAAGATGCTAACTTACATCAACCAAATCAAATAAATAAACTTCACAAGTATTCAATTTTAGCACATTTTCTAGGAAAGAAATGTAGTGTCAAATCACTTGGATTAATTGGCTAGCACTAGTCTTCAATCCAACATTTTTTAGCCACAACAAATCTCAAAACTATGTAAAGCTCTCATCAAACTCGATAGGATCTAGCATCCTTATCCAAGGTTGATATATGTAATGATACCAGTGTAATTAGGGGCTTAGAGTTCTCCTGGAAGCCTCCTTAATCACACCATTCAAATCATTCCATAGGTTAATCTAAACCCATGTAGCCTCTGAATTCTATCATCTCTTCTAACATTACTTATTTTCAACTTCATATATACAATACAATATGATCTTATTGGTTGTTCCAATACTATTATTCCATTTAACACACATACAACCCCATTTTCTAATTGGACAATGATTGTACTTTATGAAATGACTTTTCATCCCAATCCACTTTTAGCAGTCTCTTTATTAATGTGTCTATTATATTGAATCACACTTTGTGATCCTTACTTCATCTCAAAAAAATATCTAATATGTTGGTAAATGCTTAAAAAGAACTTAAAAGTAATTCCAACATACTTATCATGCTCAAGACTTGTAAATTAAAAATCTACTTGAAGATTTTATAGGGAGCTCTTTTACTCTGGTGGCTTATTGATGATGATATAACTCCATATCTATAAGTAACACCCTTAATTTAGAAACACTAATTTTTTTAAAAAAACTTTTAAAATAAATTTAAGCATTATAAAACCTTTATTATAAAACTTTTGAAATGTTGAAAAAAATGTATCATCGTAAATATCTTTTGTTAAAACAAGATAAATGTTGAACCTTTGTTTTTTGTGTAGCTTGTTTAATAAAAATAAAACTATTCTCTTATTTTACAAAAATATTTTTGTTAAGTATTTCAAATCATACATCTTAAGAATGAATAAGTGGACTCGATTAAAGAAACTTGATCTTGATGCAAAAGTTTCAATGGTGGTGTTTGGTGAAAATATAACTTGCACCAAACATAAAGTTTGAGCAAACAAGAAAAAGTATACTTTTGGAGTCATCTTTATTTGTTTTAAAATGTAAGATTTATAACAATTTTCATGAGGCATTAAGGCAATAATGAGGTTTGTTTGTGAGTGATAAAATCTTTTAAACCATCTTTTACTCATAAGTTTAGATTAATACATGCATTTAAAACATGGATTCTTATCTTTAAGAATTTTTCTATTAATGCATAAAAATAATAAGTTACATTCACAAAATATGTTCAAATTAATAATAATAATAAATTCTAAACATATGTAAAATTGGTTGGACTATACCATCTTATAGCTCTAACATGTAATCATATTAGGTATATGATTAAGAATGAAAAAACTCAAAAATTTTGCATGGTATATTAATATTTAATATGTAGTATTATTAGTACAATTGGAAGAGTATACAATACTATCCTTAGATCATACTATATTATTAGTATAAATTTGTAGGGATCGTACAACACTATCTTTAAATCATATGATAATATTAATACAAAAATGATAAGATTGTATTATCCTATCCATGGATCATATAGTTTTATTAGTTCATTTTCTATGATTAGCAACAAGTTTGACAAGATTTTTAGAAAGTTGATTATAGCTATTAGAGAGCTCTCAAAACTCTATAAATAGCCTCTACGATCATTATATGCATTAAGGAGATTGAAAGAAAAGTAGACCATAACTACAAGCTTCATTCTCCATATTTCTCAATCTCCATTCTAAGCAAGTCCATTGAGCTTAATTGAAAATCATTCTCGTATTGTTTTACAACATTTATAGTGTGTCTAATAATATTTATATCGACTATAAGACCATTGTATTCCAGCCTTACTTTGTACCTTTTGTCTTCTTATTGGGGCTTTTCTCTTTAATATTTTTGTTGGTCTCTTTGCCATTTTGTAGGGTCCTTTGGCTTTGTGTTGTAGGCTTCTAGGGTTGGTGATTTGTAGGCTCATTTGGTCAATAATTTGTAGGGTCATTTGGCTCCATGTTTTAGGCTTCTTTGGGTTGGTGCATTGTAGGGCTTTTTGGATTGGCACTTGTAGGGTCGTTTGGCCCATTTCGTGTAGGGACATTTTGGCTGAATATGAGGTTTTGGCAATTCACTTTTGTGAAAAGAGTTTTTAATCTTTTTTCCAACCTTTTTGGCCAAAGGTAGGATATAAAATTTATTTTGGATCAAACTATCAAAAACTCATCTATGTACTTTCTTTATTACACTCCACGCACAAAATATTTTCAAAGTTAATTGTAATTTCTAAAGTAAGGTTATAAGAGAAATTAAGAAGCTCTAAAACACTTTCATTAGTTCATTTAAAACTATTGACTTTGTGATTTTCATAGTTTATCTTTCTCTTATGTGAACATTGTGCTTCTATATTTCCAATAATTGATATCAAAGCATGGTTATTTTTAGAAATATACCTTGTTAGCAACACATTGAATTTTCATTTCTAATAGAAAAGCTTTATTCTTAATGATAAGCTTTGCTTTTACTCTTTTCAATTCCTTTTTAATACCTTTTAATAAAAATCATTTTATTTCTTTGATTTAAAAATATTTTTCATCTAATTTCATGCAACTAGGTGATACATGACATGCCATAAATGATGAATGTTGTAACTTAAGAGTACTTATAATAAGTTAGTAGAAGTGTCATTTTAAAAGGATTAAAATAAAGCAATCTATACACTATAATAAAGCATTCAATCTAGACTATAAATTAACAATCAATTTTTGAAAGTTAAGGATTTATTTATAACACTACAACAAAAGCATATGAAAATACCAATTTATTTTATATAATTTATCATCAAACATATTAATTTCTTCTTAATTTAAAGGATACTAAACTATAGCACTATATAAATCACATAGATCCAACAAGTTACATAGTATACCTATCTTAGTTAGCATTATAAGTCACATCAATAATATTGATTTTTGAATGCGAAACTTTCTTTAAAAAAATTCTCAAATTCATTGAGTTGATCCAGTCCTCTTGTTTCCTTTGCTTGGTTACTATAATAGAATTCCAAGATTTCACTTTCTTTTTAAGACAATATTCTTCCTTTCCTTTACCCTCACTCATGGCATGAATGAGCACTTCCTATTTTTTAACCTAAACCTCCTCTTGAAAATTTCTAAAATTTCTCCAAAATCACAAATACGATTATCATATAGGGTTTTGAAAACCATTTCATGCCTTCAAACCTCTAATCAACACTCTTTTTAAGGAACAATCATGATTCTCCCAATTCCACACCCTTGAATTTGTTAACTTTTGAAATCACTATCACTTAGTTTTAGAACTCTAATTTGTAGTTGTCCTTTCACTTTCATCTACTAAAATTAGGTTAATTTAAAAAAATTAAAAGTTTTAAAGTTATATAACATGTAGTATACATATGGCATGCTTTTAGTTTTTCTAATCAAATAACTTCAAAAACTTTGTCTATTAATTTATGAAAATATCGATGAACTCTACCCATGATTATTATTTTGTAATTTTTTGTACAGTTTAGTATCTTTAAGATTTTTTTATTTCTAAAATTCTTATAAATATTAAATAAATCTTATTTTTATGAGTTTGATATCTCATGTTATAATTATTACACTTTCAATTTCATAAAAATTATATAGTTAAACTCTTAATAAAATGTATTACTTATCAATTTTTTAAAGTTTTTAATAACCTTTGATAATTTAGTAATTGTTTCTCTTCCAAAATAGTATAATTTAAAATTATATTAATTTTATCTTTATCTTTGGTCATCTATTTTATGATTGATTTATGTCCAAGTTTTACAAAAATTTATACCACCTTGTTTATAATAATTTATACTTTATTATTTAAAGTTCTTATTTCTCTTTCTAAGCATCATATTTCTTTAGTAATATATATTTTTAATAAAAGAAAAAAATAAATATAAAAATTTTAAAATTTAAATAATAAGTAATAAAAATAAAAATTCTCATACTTTTGAATATATGACATTATCCTCTTTTGACTCTCTTGTGAGCACATAAATCTCTAAAGACAATGACAACACCACCAATGATTGCCTGACTATTATTAAATATATTTTAAATGTACACTAAGTTGTGTGGTAGGCTAGAGTTAAGTAGTTTAATGTACATAATGCGAAATTCAATGCCAAACACCAAAGGACATGAATTATTGTAATTGCAGTTAAAAATCAAATGAGAAAAATTAATCATGCTAATCTTAGTTTGCTAAGAACCCGTGTTATTTCTCTCCAATGGTTTCATCCTTATCGTTTATCTCTTATAGTGTCGAACCTATCAAGATCATCAAAGACCACCAGCCAATAGGATTTCCATTCAATGATGATGTTCAGGAACCTAATGTGATCACCGTCGAAGAACCATTGACCAATGAAGGAGTTGATGGAGAGTTCTGCCTTGAGCAAGCAAAGCTCGTCTCAAAAACATGCGATGATTGCCAACTAGAAGCAATGAGTGTAGGAGGTGGCCAATAACCCTAATTGGGTAAGAGAGAAAGCAAAGGTAGATATGTCTATCCTCCGTTTTGTGCTTTATTTTTGCTTGGGTTCTTCCGTGGTTGTGGTTTGTGTGAGATAAGAGAGGAATGAGAGGGTAGGGATTATAAATGGGAAAGAGCTTCTTATTAAGTCTAATGTGATGCATGGAGAAAAGAAGTTTTTTTGTCCATTAATTATTTATTGATACAAGGTTATTATCTGTTAAATAACTAAAAAAATACATAATATTTTAGTAAAAATTTAAATATTATTTTATTAATAATTAGATAAATAATATTTGGAATATAATTATTGTATAGATAATTAAATATAAATAAATATTATTTTTTTAAATATTTTATATTATGTTATTATTTTTAATAAAATATCATGGTTATTTATTATATTACTTTGAATTGAATTAAGCAATCATGATAATAAATTTAAAATATTATAATACTCTTTAATTATTTTAAATTAAATTAAATTATTATTTAGGTTAAAATAATTATCAGAATAAATTTATTTTAACATCATCTAATCAAATATTTTAGTCAAACACAAAATTATTTGAACTTATTTTAATCTATGATAACATTCAAATGTAATTTTTCTCTAATCTCACTAATATAGTTATAACTTAGTTAACTTAATCCTAAATAAGTTTAACCTATGTACTATCAAACAACCCTAAGAATATATTATAATTATAATTATAAGATCAAACACAATAAACTTTATGTATATTCACAAATTATAAATTTTAAATACAAAGGACTCTAAAATGTACAAGAATTATATAAAATATTAAAATCATATATTTATATATTCTTGATGATAAAAACATTTTAAATATATTTCTATTAATTATATTTACATGTAAATTTTTATTCCGGCATGATCCATCTTAACAAAAAATAAATAATAAAAATTACAAATTGTCACATGTTAAAAACATATAGCTGTATAATTTCACTCATAATCATCTTGATACTAATCCTACGATAAAGCAATTAAACAAGTCAACCGAAGGAGCCGTATTGACAATTTTACCTTTATAGTTCAGGGTAATTCCAACACTTCACAAATTCTCGTATCGTCAAAAATGTCGACATAACAAATTGGGCCCACTCTGGTGTAAGGTTTTTGATTGCACGATCGAGCGCGATGACCACATTATGTTGTTCTTGCTTGGGGTCTATAGGACAGATCTCAAGTCTGTCTACTATTAGGCAATTCCTTCTTATCAGAAGCTTTCGCAGTTCTTTCTTTCTTTCTTCTGACCTAAGATTACCCTGAAGGTTTTGGAGATGACAACGTGGGAAAGGGCAATTTCCATTGTTATGGGTGTTTTGATGAGAAAGAGTTTGTTCTGCTTTGCCGAGCTGGGTTTAATGGCGCTCAACTTCATTAGGCTCTTCGCATCGGCCGTCAATTTCTCGGGATTCTTTTTCCGGCATCCACTGTCGATTTCCGGCGACTCCGGCCTTCGCCTTACATACTTCTACGTGGTTCGCGGCCAGCCCCAATAGGTGGCCGTATATTCTACGAGTCATGACAGCTCATCTTTCTACGTGGTTCGCGCGCAGCGTATGTTCTTCCATGCCCTGTTCTTTCTTGTGTGCTTTTTTTCTGCAGTGATCCTGTAAGAAGGTGGATTTAGCTCTTGCGGCTTCGATATACTCCTCCTGTTCTTTTTCTCTTTCGAATATTTGCAGTGTTCGGACTTGACTGATTAGTTGGCAATAAAAAGAGGAATTTTGCGATAGATCTGCTCTGTTTCTAACCAATTCGCCATTTTCATCACTGGCCAAACATTAGTAATCTATACAGTATGATGAATGCTATAAGCAGGTTAACATAGCCAAAACAAATTCTCTGTTCTTTTCAAAAAAAAATTCTTTGCCCATTAGAAAATATTGAAACGAGATAAGTCGTCGTGGGCCTCCTTCACCGAAAGTAATATTAGTTTCTACTAGGGGTAAAACCTAAAGTAATATCAGTTCATCATCCCTCCACCTCTCTATTGGGCGAAGTGTCCAAATGGCTCCAACAGTGGAGTTGGGAGAATATAAGTTCAATTTTCTTCTGGGGACATGCATTCAATCCTGCATATTGATTAACTTTATTAACGATGGTACAGCCGAAAGACCTGTTGTGCTTGTGTTCTCGTTGGGTAGATGGTGGCTCGAGCAAGCATAATGAGGTTGGTCTCCTCTTGAGCCAACCTTGAGGCAATCAGGATATGATAAGTCACAGGAGTTACCTTTTTGATCAACTATTAACTAGATGAACTATGATACCCTCTTAATCAGCCTCCACTTAAATGGCCAAAGGTTTGTAGGCAAAGCGTGTCATAGACAATTTAAACCCTCAATTGATTGTAATATTAGCCTGCATAGCACCCAGGATCCCATCTTAGAGAGGTACTAGCATCCATCATATCCCCAAAGAAAAAAACTAGGATGTTGATGCTTTATGAAAAATTAAGAAGTTAAATACTCTGCCATTATTTAAGACGTGCCAAGTCTTTGTGGTTTAAGGTCTTTAAAAGCCAATCCTTTCTTGAGTTGAGAGGCAAGAGGTCCATAAAAATAGAGTAGGTGCAAGAGAGCTTGGATACATAAGAACGTAGTTGAGCATATAGGATGAATGGTTATGGAGTTTGTACACAAAATAGTTTAAGGCATATGTGGAATATCCTATAGAGCTCCAGGAGTTCTCAATAAGCCCACGACACTATACCACCATATACATGCCAAGTCCATAATCTCTTATGGATTTAGAGTGGGACCAATTGTGCTTAGCCACATCATATGCACAACCAAGTCTAAGGTCTCATTTGGCTTTATCTTTAGGCACATATTTTTTTTATAAATAATCTTATAGTTTTAGGTTCACATGAGTTTTATTAGTAACTCTCATATCATGCAAAAAACCTGAGCCATTACACCCATTCCAAAGGTCTCTTATGAGTCACACTTAACTCCCTCATACTATTATTTAGGGTGTCAACTTATGACTTAAGAGACTAAATAAGATTATTCAATATTTTTACCCAAATAATCAAGCTATGTTTAGGGTTTAGCCAAGATAAAAAAGACAACTAGCCATTTGGTTGAGCCTAACATCTCTCTCTCAGACCAAAATCAATCCTTTTAACTTCATCCAAGGATTTAATGAATAACTTCACTAACTTAAGGCCTTAAATCATGTTATGCATAAACTCACCAATTGCTTGTGTTCTTGATTTAACCTCAAATCTTATCTTTGGGGTTTTCGTATGCTAGAAATCAAAACCTAGGTATCAACTAAGCTTAAATCAAGGTTAACTTAAGCTTTATTTAGGTGTATCTAGAATTAAAGCTATTTGATACCTAATTTCTTATCATACACATGACCTTATCATCATAAGGTCATAAGATAAGATTATCAATATTTCATTCCATTATTTACTCATAAAGTTCCTTATCTTAGATCTCTCTTTGTAGGATTACCAATGACTTAACCAAGTTTAAATTCTAAATTTGAATATGTTCACTTTCAAATCCTAGGTTTGTAAATATTTAACTTAAAGCATTCAATATACCAACTATATGATTGATGATATCTACCTTTAGTCATAACCATAAGTTCACTAGGTTTAAAAGTTAGTCTTAAATTTTTACCTCTTATGTCTTACTTGGTTAAGTTTATATTCTTTTGTTAGGCCTTCCTAAGATCATACTCAATCTTCACCTTCTTTTGGTCTAGGCTCTCCTCAATGAACCTGAGAGCTCTCATTGCATCAGAAACCATCCATGATCTTTCAATACATACAAAATCCTTGATTGAGCTTTTCCACTTAGGTCCAAAGCTTAACATAAGGCAACAAGGCCCTCTTGGACACATAAGATCATAATTAGGTCCAATTTAGAAGTAGTCATTACTTAAGTCCAAGGTTTATCCAAGGACATACACATTTATCTTAATTACGAAGTCCTAAGATGCCTTCAAAGGCTTCAAGTCACTTCAAAGCCTAACTAGAGTTAACTTAACCCTTCATTTGAAGTTAAAATCGTCATCTACTAAAACCATCCTCTTACATCATGCATAAATACTAGATTATCATGCCTATTATTGGGTTTATAAAACTTTTTATTCTTAGAATAATAAGTTTCTTAATCATCATTCTCCATTTTAATCATACATAATAAATTCAATTCAAGCACAATAAGATCATATTTTCTAACTTTAATTATGCATGACCAAGCATATAAACCACTGACCTAATTCATGAATGGCCATAACGTCATCAATTATCAATAAATAACATATAATAATTTAGATCATGCTAGTAATCTGAAGTTATTCTAAACTTAACCTTAAGCACTCTTAACAAAACCCAAACCCTTCTTAATGTTTAACTAAGAATCCCCTATAGAGTTAAACCAATTAAAGATTTTATCTCAAGGTCATGACTTTGATTGAATCCTATATAGATCACAACCATATACACACTTGGCCAAAACTCACCCAACTCCTACAAGCCTAACCAATACCTTTACTTGCTTAACCCTCTTCCAAGGCCTAAAATTGAGTCCTTTTAGGTTTCTTAACTAGAAATTAAGGAGTATATCTCACTTTAGAAGTCGTCTCAATCCATCTAATTCCTAAGAAAAACCTCATATGCCTTAACCATGCCATGCTACAATCCTACCAAGGATAATTGAGAGAAGCAAATTCTTGGCCATAAGGAGTCCTTAGGGCTTGTTAAATTTCAAGTTTTTATCCTAGTTTTCATGATCTAGTCTAGGTTTAATTATACCAAAGAGTTTGTTTTTAACTTTTTTATCATGGTTTCACATTTGTATTCATAGATTTTCGTTATATCATAGTTCAAGTTAAAGTTTTAAGATCATGATATTTAAATAAAAAATATCTCAATAAAAATAGATTTTTTAAAGCAAAATCTAGGGATTTTATCAAGGAAATATCTTTCACATAATATAATATATTGACAAAATTGAAAGTAAATAAAGCATGCTTCAAATGAAATTTGGCTCATGAGATCCTAACAATTAATAAAGAACACAAATTTCTTTTATATATAAATTTGATTCATAATCTTGTGTAATTACAACTTGGCTGAAACATCAATCAATTGTAATAAAATAAACATTCTATTCTTAGATAAGGTAATCAAACAAATTTAGATAATCTTAAAACTCACAAATTTGCATATGTCTCATACATCAACAATAAATTTAAGCATATAAAGACAGTTATTCTCAAAACCCAAACCTAAATTATTGGGTGAACAAAAAAACATTCATTAAGATAATTTCACATCTTCATGATATTAACCATGATATATTTAGATTCATACTAAAATATAAAATTACACCATCCAAATCACATTACTATGTCTCATTGATGGCCAAATCATTATCTTTGATGTCTAAATTCAATTATCATATAAGAAACAAAAAAAAATTACATCACAATCATGCTTCAAATTTTAATTCCTTAGAATCATGTCTCAAGTTCTATCATCATGGAATTAGATTAAAAACTAGATCTAGGGTTTATAAGAAAAGAGTATGATATAACTCATCTGAATTAGAACCAACTACTATAAATACATTCTTTAACAAAATATTCAATTATTACCTAAACTATAACTAGATTTAATGCATGATTTTTAAGTTCATCTTATCTTTAAGTCATGTAAAGGACTACTCCAAGCAAAGCCTCCTCCTTACTTTAAGTATTGAGATTTTCCCTTCTCTTTGCTCAAGGCTTGTCTCCTTACATTGGCTCTTTTTAATTTTGGTTCTCCTTACTCCATCTCATGGCTAGGTTTATTAAACTTTAGCCAAAACCACATGCTAAAGCTTATATACCATACCATAAAAGATTCTTGCCAATGAAGCATCATAAAGAAATAGTTAGGATTCACTCTCTTCACATCACACAACTAGTTTTGAATCTTACCATAGTTAACTAGCTCATATCTCTCTTAATGTAACTGGTTATCAAATCCTTAATTAAGGAACCTTCAATATGAATGGCTAAGGATTGATCCCAAGCAAAAATACATGGCTTCCAATCAATTTCCTTTAGGAAAACTATACCAAATCCTCGATATGATTGGTTACAATCTTTCTTAAAATAAGAGCACACAAGAAAAATCATGGGTAGGGTTAATGCTTCCTAAATATTCTTGCATAAGAAAATTTCATGACCTAATAGCACCATCTTGGATTCCTTGATTGTAGGAATTATCATACAAATTGCAATGTTAACTCATGATTGTAGGTAAGGTTATGATCATGTAAGGTAAATATAAGAATCTTATTACCCATCTTTGCATAATAAGTAACTCATGCTAACTCAATTTAAAGCATTTAGTTTACCAACTTAAAGGAGAAAGAATTACTTAGGTTAGCTAAAGTCCAATTTAAGCTAGCCAAAATGAGAGTGAAACATAACACAATGGATAACATTCAATTCACAAGTACAAAAATAAAAACAAAGAAAATGAAAGACAACTCAATTTTTTAGGTAGTTTGACCTTAATGATCTTATATGCACCCTCAATCTAATTAAACTTTAATCCTTTCTTCCTCTCTTTTATTCTAGTAAGTGAAGAAAGCATTTACACTTTAGTTTTTTTTTCTTGAGGTTAAGAGTTAACCTTCTCTTTTTCATAAATAAGCCTTAAAATAGACTCTTACCTTAACACTCTATAAGACAAAGTAGACCTCCTCTAAACTTTAAAGATTTAGAATAGGTCTCCCACAAATAAAAGTAATAAAAAAATCCTCACAAACTCTCACAAGATTAATTATACACAAGATCCTAAATTGAGAGCATAAAACATGTGAAGAATGCATAAAAAAAAATCTTGAAACATTAAAATTTTAGCTTGAAAACTTCTTTAAGGTGGCAACATTTAGCCTTAACAAATTGAATCTTTTTCAAAGATGAAAGGGTGTTAAATAAAGCTTTAAAATTGTGTAAGCATATGGTATGTTATTAGGTTAGGAGTCTTATTTGTAGATGATTACACTTGGTTATCACTTCTTAAAGTTTGTAAGAACATTGTCAAATGTCCAATATCATATTGAATCAATTTTGATCAAAATAAATGATAAAAAGGATGTTTGGAATGGTTAAGAGGATTAAAGAGTTTTTTTAAAAAATGTTAATTTTATTACTTATTACAGTTCATGTGAGCTCATCATACCATACGTGAATCTCAAGTTGAGACTAAGTAGCACCATATATCTTGCTTTATAATTAATGTACTATAAATTTTCTATATGACATATTGTATATGAATATTGACATATTATATTCAAGTCTTAGGTTAAGATATAGTATTTTAACATATTTTATGTTGTTCATGATGCACCATACATGTGTACATGTGTTTTATATGTCAAGAATAAATCTTTGTCATTTTGATTTCTTGAAACATAAGTTATGTGAGTACACATATTTACTTAAAATAAATAAATAAATAACTTCTTTTTTAAGATTTTAAAAATCTATGAATGCATAAACATGCAAGGAGCTATGCAAGATCATTATATATAATGCTAACTCAAGATTACTCGGAATTAATAATGTCCCCTTGTTATCTACATGCTTGACTAAGACTATCCATGTTTCTAAAATTGCATGAAAGTCATTGATGTTCACAAGAATTCTTGAGCTTCTTTCTTTAAGTATAGATTTTGTAGTTCTTTTGAGAGCTAAATATATTAGTGAGCTTCCTGCTTTGAAAGTTATGTTTAATAATTTTTTTTTATCATCTATGTAATAAAATTTTGTACACCACAAAAGATCTTATTAGTAACATGCTTAATTTTGTTATCATTATCAAAATTATTTTAAATCAATTTGGATTCATAGAGTTAACAAAACTTGGGATAGTGATGTAATATAAAGTTATAGATTCATTTTTACATTTTTTTTTATTACATTTTGAAATATTTGATTTTGAGATTAATAGAAGTTGCACAAAAATTATTATTTTGGATTCTTTTTATTAAATTTAGATTTAGTTTTGATTCTAATTCAAATAGTGTGATTTATATTTGATTTGTTTTTTGATCTTATATTATTGACTTTTTATTATATATCTCTATTTTATTATTATTTCATCAAGTCTTTAGACTTCAAAAGATTCCTTTGAGGGAGGGGGCTGGTTGATTGAGATGTGAACAATTGGCATGATACAAGAGAGCATCGTTTAAGGTATCTATATTAGGTAGACGGTATTTTAAGCCTTGAAATAGTAAACGTTTGAAGGCGTATTATATGGTAGGTTAATTTAGGTTTTCACTAATTAAAAAATGTATGTTACCTTATGCTTGTTATTCGACATGCCTTGGGACGGATCACTTGGATACCCTCCGGAAAATGCCTTTACGGAGCATTAGCGTTGACAGAATGGCTAAGCCTTTCTCCTGTAGTCCCTGAACTTGGCTTGGGAAAGGACGCCTTTTGGGTTACTTTGGCTACGTCAATTTCCTTAGTCTCAGCCGGAGAAAGAGTGGAAGAAGAAGCTTTGGAGTTCTTGCATGTTCCTGGACTTATCCATCTGCTCGTCGGCCTTGGTTGTCTTCTATACCCCCAAGCAGCAGCATCCTGCAGACCCGCCTCCTCACTAGCCGCTTGTTCAATCATCTCCCCTTCGTCGTCGCTGATTCTGGCTGGCAGGTGATTTCGCATCCCTTCACCTCCCCAGGTAGATGGTGTCATGGTGGGGACTCCACCGTTGCCGAAATCCTGTGTTTTTCGCCTTCGACAGCCTCGGATGAATGAACGAATGCAGGGCTCATGTATGCGCCACGCTTCATAATTGGACTATAGTTTTAGTTGCGAGTTGACCATGGGACCAGAAAGGCCGAGGCGAGAGTTACTTTAGATAGCACGGGCGGCGAGAACCTATCAGCCTGCTTATTGATATATTCTCTCAGTAGGAGTCTTTGAAAAATATCTACTTAATCCTCTATTCGAGAATGATACTTCGAGCAAAAAAAGTCTTTGATCTAAAAAAGGATAATTCCAAGGTGACCTGCTGAAATGCCCATCTCAGACACAATCCTAAAACAGTACTTTGTTGAGATTTTATGTCAATATTTATAGAATAATATTTTTGTAATTAATATATTATTTGTTTGAAGAAACACAAATTATATATATATATATATTCTTTTTCTATATATCAAAAAAGTTATGATTAACAATTTGTATTAGTTTACATTAATCATAAAAGTGATAAAAAAATATCATATGAACAATAACTTTTTGTCTATTTTAAAAAAAATTAATTTGCCATTTTTGGCTATGGCTTTGGAGCATCACCTTAGTTGTTGCATAATGATGTCTTTTTTGTTGACAAAAAATGACAATTTTAACATGATAATTATTTAGTAAAAACATTTAGTTGATTAAAATAATCAATAAATTATTGAGAGTTTTTTTATAACAAGAATTTAAGTGTGTCATGCGGTTTTAAAAAAAATAGTTTTAATCTTTATTTTATATGTTCTTACTATGTTTTCATATTATCATTCTTTTTAAGGGACATGAAATTAATTTGTGATTGAATCATGTGAATTTTGATATTATTTTTGATATTTTTAATTTTTGTGAGGTGTTATTTTGCTTATATTTACATTTATTGGACTTATAGATTTAGAAAAACTATCATAATCAATCATATTAAAGCTTTAGTGACTTGTCAATGACAATGAAACATAAGATCGTATAGTTTGACGGTTCAATGATTTTTGAATTTTGAAAAGCAAATGTGAGAGGATTATTTGACAATAAGTTTGTTAAGATACACAAGGAAAAACTAGAAATATAGTAAACCATGAGTCAATTGAATGAAGAGATTGATGAAATGTTTTTAGCTATTTAGGATTGTTTTATAAATGATGTTTTAGACAAAGTTTTAAGAGAGATAACTACTTATGATTTACGGTATACGTTAGAATCGTTGCACATCAATAAGAGCTTTTTTTTTGCAAAGTTTTATGTGAAAATAAAATTTATATCTTTTTTGTATGCTAGAAAAAACAATTATTAAATCACATTTATATAAATTAACCTAATAATTATAAATTTAGATGTTAAAATAGATAATAGGGACCATATTTTATTGGTTTTATGACTCTACATAATTATTTGAGTTTTTGAGGTGCTATATTTTGTTGTTGATATATCACAAAGTTGAAAAATATTAACATTTTAGTTTTAACAAAAGAATTGATATTTAGGGTTTGATGAATGATTATAGTAAAAATACAATCATAAAAGAACATAATAAAATTGATAAGATAGAACATATGATTGGTATATAATAATGTTTGTATAAAGGTAAATTTATATTTTAATGTTTTAATTAAAATAATATAAACATAATAAATTTAAATAATAATTATAAAAAATTGTAAATTTTAAGTGAAACGTCCAACATGGGGATTGCCACTCATTTGGGCACGCGACTTTATTCTTTAGTAATGATCGCAATTGGAAAGAAGCTTAAAAAGAATTTTAAAAAAATTATATGAATTAAAAAATCGGTTATACTCATTGGTCTTATTAATTTCTTAAGTCAATATGAAATAAAAAAAATCATTATTCACTGTTACAACATCTAGAATCATAGCTTTCTTAATAAGATAGATCTCTAACAGCCCAACCAAAACGTTATATTTAAACATAAATTCACGTTAAATAAGCTAATTGGATAGACACGTGCGTATATTGTTTGGGTGATGCAAATGACATTATTTAAATAAATTTAAATGTAATAATTTCTGTATAAAATAATTGAATAGCTTCAGGGTGGGTATCATTTCGGTTGACGTCAATGCGCGTGTCATCAATATTGATAAATACGAAACGTGTGGGACCCATGACTGGGACTGGAAGCTTCTGAATTTTCCTGGCGAAGACGCAAACGGTTGACCTCATGGACAGAAATGGTTGCTTGATATGCAAGAAAAGAAGCAAGAGGTGGCCAAGATTTCCACCGCTGCGCTTTCTGACTTTTTAGCTCCAGTTAATACATCCTTTTCAAAGTCATTTTTTAACAGAAAATAATTTAAATTATAATCAATCTCATCATATGTATTATTTCAAATAAAAAAACATAAAAATATAATATAAAAATGTTTTTTTTTAAATAGAAATTTTTTAAAAATAGCATTTATTATCTTTGCAAAAACAGTGAAACACTAAGTATGTTCTATTCGTATAGGTAAATGTTTTAAAAGAGTTTTTTTTTTCGTTCCAAAATAAAAATTAATCTTATTTATAGAATATAAGAAAAGAATGACATATTGCTCTAACCTCTCTTCCCTATCCAAGGTAGGAGAAAGAGTCGAATGAGCTGTAGCAAAAAATCAACAATTATGAAGTCCCACGCAACTTCAAGTTACAACAGAGTGATCCAAGTTAAAATGATTTAGGGAGAAGAAAACATAAAAGCAAACAACCTAATTCTTATTAACAACTGTTTGGTATTTATGATAACATTAGCACAACTCAAGAGAGCAACGACTTGAAGAACATGTCCTCCTTTGGCTCCTCGTCGGCCTTGGTAAAAAAATTCTCGATTTGCTTCCTCTGCTGCGGCTGCTGGGGATTGTTGTAAGAATCAGCAAAATCGCAGTAGCTCCGTTGGTGGTTTAACATCTCAATGCTGAATGATCCTTGTGAAGCATTAATCCTCTGGCCAAAGAGGGAGTTTGCGGCCATGAGGTTTCCCGGATGACCTGCCATGGCGGACGGTCGGATTGCGGTAGAGCCACCATGGCCGCTTTCCGCAGACAGCCGGCTTGCTGCATGTGCGCTACTCCCGCGAGCAGCGGGCACATCGTGGTTATGCTTGCCTTCGTAGGTGGTGATCACCGACCTCTGATCATACGACGCCCTCTCCACATGCTTTCTCACAGGGCAGCCCGCCGTGGTGCATTTGTAGTAGCTTCTGTAATGATATCAAAACGCATGATTTTTGGTCGGCAAGCAAACTTCACTTTGCCAAGAGAGGAGGTTTTAAGAGATTTGATTGCTTTACCTAGGGTTCGGATTCCCTTTTACGACTTTCTGCCCGTACTTTCTCCACCGGTAGCCGTCGTCAAGGATGTCGATGTCGCTTGTAGTCTGCACCACAACCCTCGGCTCCCTCACCGTCTTATTTCCAGGCGCGATGGCCCCTTCGTTGTCTCCTTCTTTTCTCCTGTCAAAACAGTTATATATAATTAAGATACCGAACTGAGGTTTGGTTTGTAAAATTAAGCAAATGAAACAGAGTCATACAATCTTTTAGCTTCGGATTCGTCCTCGTCAAACTCCTCTGCCACGGGATTGTTCCTCCGACCGCTCATGTCTATGTCGTCGTCGCCGAAAGAGACGGAGGAATTCTCGGGTGTGGCGACAGAGTCGATAGCAGTTCCCGAGCGGCCGCAATGGGAATGCTCCGATGTCTCCGAGCCGACAACGGAGGCAGAAGACAAAGGTTGAAGCAGTTGAGACGAAGCGGAGTTCCTTCGCGTGAACTGAGGCTTGGGGTGGTTGTGTGTGCCTTTGTAGACGATCTCAGTTATCTGTCCTTCCAGGTTCTTCTCCACCTTCTTCTTCGTCGAGCAATTTGGGTACGTGCACTTGTAGTAACTCCGAGGATTTTCGCTTCCCTTCACCTGCTTCTGCCCGTATTTTCTCCAGTTGTAACCATCGTCCGACATCTTCTGTTCTCTAACACAGTTATTCACCTGGTTGTTGGGTTGCAGGTTATGCAAATCACTAGAATTCGGAGCACAGATCTCTGTCTTGATGCTGGCTTGTTGATAACCCCAAGCATGCTGGGTTCCCTTGAAAACGCCCTGTTGCTACACCAAGAGGAGATTGAATCGATTTGTTAGCGCAATTATCTTTGATCTATGCATCACTTCTCACAAGTGCGATTAATACCTCCTCGAAGCTGCTTGCTTTGGCCTGTGTTTGAAATGAGAAATCGTAATACGCTGCTCTGTTTTCGACTTTGTTGCCTTCTTGATAATTATAATTCATTGAATTCTGTCTACAGTTGAAGGCTTTGTGAGGAAAAGTTCCAGTGGTAGGAGACGGTAGGATCTGCTAAAAACAGAACAGTCTGATTAAAGATGGGGATGGAATAAAGAAAGTACCTTTCGTAACCAATCTTATACAAGACATGAAATTCCGACCACTGTGGTTTTTGCTTACGTTAGAAGAAAGCAGGACGGGAGAATCGAGGAGTTCAGCGGGGCTGAGCCCGGCGGGGATGGCGAAGTAGGAGGAAGGCGAGATGGGTGGAGACGAAATGGGAAGAGACGGTGGTGGAGTCGATTTGAACTTGGGTATTCCTCCTCCTCCCCTGTCTCCAGATACCTTTGCTGGAAATCCCCTCTGCCTTCCGTTGTTGGAATCGTCGCCTGCGCCAGAAAGGAGCTCAGAGAAGGAGTTTGCATAGGGAGAAGCGAAAGAGAAAGCGGTGGAGGTCGCCTCAACGCTCCCTGCTGTGGAAGACATGGAGAAGGAGAAGAGGTGGAAAGGAGATAAGAGTTTGAAAGGAAGTCGAAGATAGGTAGGAGGCAAGAAATAGGAGCCGGTCCTTCCCGGTTTCAATTGGCCTAACAAGCCTCTTTCTGGGAAGGAGGTAGATTTTGACCAAACATGGTCAAAACTCGTGTTTTTGACCAAATGGAACAAGGCGGCCTGGCTAAGATCTTCTCCTGTGGGACCGGTGGACGCAAGGGTGGCCCATGGAGGATGCCGATCTGCTCACGACTTTTCGGTTACGTTCTTATCGTAAAGATGGGACGAACAATGTCTTTTTTAACAGCGGAGAGCTCAAATAGAAAAAGAAATATCAAATCCAAGCCCAAGGGCAAATGAGTCCGTTCAATGCAGCTTTTGAGTTTCAAAATTATATTTTAACTAAGATGTTATTTAGAAATTAAAATTTAATTCATTTTTCATTGTAATAGGAGGATTAAGGGTACGGTACAAAAGGGCACATTTGGTTTTTTCCAAATGCATGAGAAAAAGATCATACTCTGTTACTCGTGAAGCCAAATCAAGCAAAACATCTAGAAATTACACACAATCTTTCAAGATAACTAGTCAATTATAGTAAGAAATGGACAAGATTAACTATTGAACTCATACTTTGATATTAGTATGCATCTAACGAATGACCACACAAATTTGTTGATTGCCAAGAATTGGATGAATACCAAAGTAAGGATGTTTGATGCCCTATAGCGATCGCCTAATTTTTTATCCATTATTATTTTTGTAAAAATTTAGACAATCTTTATTTTATAAAAATTTCTTATTTTGAAATCTTAGTTTAGCATAAAAGTTTTTTTTAAAAAATTAGATAAATGTTAAAAAAGAATATGTTCAAATTTCTTTTACAAAAATAAATATTACATATATAAATAGTTATTGCAATAAAAATCAAAATAATAACTCTATCAAATGTCAAATGAATATATATTACTATCACAACAATATCTAATACATCTCATGTAAACCAAGTTTCTGATACATCCATCTATGTTAGAAAAAACAATTATAAAACTTAGTATTTCTCTCATTACTTTAGAAATTTATGACGTGTATTTATAATAATATAATATTAAATTATAAAATATGTTGAGGCTATTATCATAAATTTAATAGACAAAATCTATATAATAAGAATACAAAGAAATATAAGATTGAGTCATATCATATGTTGGGTCTAAATTATAAAACATATTATAATAGTTATAAAAAATATAAATATAAAAGAGACTATTATGTCAATATAATGCTCTTGCCCTTTAGGTTAAATTATTTTATATTATATTTTGTTTTTTTTATTTTCTCATTCTCATTTAAACTCATAACTCTTATAATCTTTTATTTATATTTTTATTTCTTTTTTAATATCAATTATTAGATTAATCCAAAAATAAAATTATTATATTTTGGCATCTTTTAGCTCGCCTTTTTACATGGAGTCACATCATATCATTCTTTTTTCTTTTTTCTTTGGTTTTGAATTTTTTTAAAACAAATAACAAATAAAAGCAACACATTCATATTAAAAATATAATCCTCATAAAGTTAAAACTGTGAAACTACATAAGCATCATATTTCATATTAAAAATAAAATACATATATTATAGTAGAATACTAAACCATATTTATACTAAAACTTGTTCATGTTTTTAAAGTAAAAAAGAAAAATCACAACAATTAATAAGATATGTAATCATGAGATCACTTACAAGGTTATTGAATAAAAAAATGATGAAAAAAAATCAAAGGAGAAGACAAAACGACAAAAATCAATATACAGCACAAAGCAGCAAGGTCGTGCGCTTAGAGATTTACTACAAGAATACCAAAGCATGTGCTGGTTGAGAACGACATGCGAAAAAATGGACACAAATTCAAGAGATTTAAACCTAATGGAAGAAAATTTTGATTTCTAATAAAATTAATTAGTTATTGTGTTTTATGTCTCTATTCATACTATGCATTTAATAAGAATTTATCATATGATACACATGATCTTTACCAATTAAGCTTTAGTCATACTATATAATAATGATTATAGTATTGTATGAAATTCTATAGTTTTCACCTTCTTATTATATTTAATTTAAAGACTTGATTATATTATATGATGAAAATATATTCTTTTGTATGAAATTCTCTAGATTTGTTTTCTTTTTATACTTAATGTGATAACTGAATATATCATATTATATGAAATTCTCTTATTTTCTCTTCTCCCATCACACTTAACCTAATAGCTTAGTCATATTGTAAGATAACAATTTATAACATCATATTCCTTGGGTTTTATATCAATCTCTTAATGCATTGATCGATCATACTGTACCATCCCCTTTCTAATTATGCATTGTACATTAAAGACTAACATGTTATACATTATGTTTGGATTTTGCAAAAAATGTTCGGCCTATGATAAGTAACTCATCATATCTTGTGAACTAAAAGTGCTATATATTGGCATAAAACTTATTATATGATAAATGTAATTTATTATAACTTTTGAAATGCATATTTTCTCAAATATTATATGTGAGATGATTTGTGAAAACTTGATCTTAAGTGTCACATGATTATTAGTATAGGTTTTAACATTCTAACTCATTGAAGTAAAAAAAAGATGCTCATTTTTCATCGTCTATGAGGCATCTCACCCTGAGCTTTTAAATAGTAGATATTCTTTCTAAAATTATAATAGCGAAAGTTGAAATGTGAGATCAGAGAGGAACTAGAAAATAAAGAAAGAAAAAGAGGATTTTGCCACAATGAGATTGAATTTTCTAAGAAATTTTTCTTCAAATAATTTTAAATTCATAGAGTTCTAAATTTACAAGTTTTGAATTAGTTTATTTATCATTTTTATCCTTTTATATAGATATTTAGATATAATATTTTATTATAAATATATAATATTTTAATTTTCATAATAAATATGTAATTTTTTATAAAAAATATAAAATTTAATCAATTCTACAAATTCTACATCATAATAAACCTGTCTGTGCACACATGTGGGTGCCTAGCCTTATAGTGCATGTAGATTATGTGTTATAGGTGATTGACACGTATGCATGTGCATCACACTTGTACGGTCCCATGTGGTTGTACTCCTAGCATGCAAGGGTGTCTAGCGAGCTATGCCTTCCCATGTGTGCTTCTATACCTCGTTGCTTAGTACTTGACCAACATTCCTACAACGAATTATCGTGGATAAGCACTTGCATAGTTCTTTTTACATGGTGTTACTTTGATAATTTTTATTATTTTGTTGTCTCCTTTGATTTTTTTACAATTTTTTTATTTAATAAACTTAGAATTAAGCTCTTAATCACTCATGATAGTCACACACCATTAAGAGCAAGATTCATCTATAGGTACACACCAATATGATATTCTTTAGCTTTTATATTCTCTTATGATAAAGTACAATATTAACTTATCTCACTTAGCATTTATCTTCAAACATTCTTGAGGAAACCAAACTTAAGACATAATATTAGTAAATAAGGATATATGATTTACTTATCATCATATTATTACATAAGGTCATAGGGTTAATAGTAAGCAACTTTACAAATCCTTCTTATAATTCAAAAAGGACTAATATATCTCCATTTTTAATTTCCCTTGTCAAATCTTGTAACTTTTTTCATAGGGCTCACTTTGATGAAGATGCGATCCTCTTCTTAGAATTCTAATATGTTTAGAATCATAATATTTCTTTTGATAATCTTTTTCTTTTTGTTTGTCATCCTTAATTACTTGTACCTCTATTATTTTCAATATTATTTTTTATTCTCTAGTGCCTTCTCAAATTTGTCATGCCAACATAATGATATTGGCATTTTCTTTCATATAATATCTTGAAAGGTGTCATTTCTATAATTGATTAATGATTATTATTATACACAAACTTGAATAATAGTAGATGTATGTCCTTATTTCTCTGGAAGTCCAATATACAAGTCTTGACATATATCCCAAAAGTATTAATTGTCCATTATATATGACTATCTGTCTAAGGGTGAAAGGTCATGATGAAATTTAGTTGTGTTCTAATTGCATCTTAAACTTTTTTTAGAATGTGATGTAATTGTCAATTCACAATCAAATATTATACACTTTAGTACATCATGTAATTTCATTATTTGATAAACATAAATTTGTGCTAATTTTTTTGGTGTGTAAGTTGTTATGATTGGTAAAAAATGTCATTTTTATTGATCTAACTATAGTTATATCTTGACCTAAAATAGTCTTTTGAATACTAATCACAAAATTCATGGATATCTTATCCCACTTCTATAATGGTATAAGAAGAGGGTGTAGTAATCTATTTTTATTACTCTCCCTTGACCTATTGACAAATTAATCACTTATTTACATAGTCTTAGATGGCTTTCTTCATTCTTTACCACCAAATGCACTCTTTCATATCTTGATACATCTTGGTTAGTCTAGGATATACATATCTTGATCCATATGCTTCTCACAATAATATTTGTTTTGACTCTTCTTATGTTGATATATATAATCTATCATTGAAGTAAGAAATATCATTATGTTTGTTTCAATTAAAATTAGATTCCTAATCATTCAAGAGTTTGACCTTGATCTTTTGTACTTTTTCATCATCACTTGGGAATATTTGAGGTCTTTTAGCCAATTTGCTACAATTTTCAATTGAGTAAAATTCTTATTGTTTGAAGAATATATGGTATTCAATCATAGTTGAACCCTTTTGATGAATAATTTGAAGAATATATGATATTCAATTAAAATTAGATTTCTTATCGGAGGAATCAAATTATTCAAACTTGTCCTACTTTCTACATCTGCTAATACATTAGCCTTTCCTAAAGTGCATATAATATCTATATCATAATCTTTTATTAACCATAGCCAACATCTTTGTTTTAAATTTAGTTTCTTTTATGAAAAGATGTACAAAGATGCTAGTGATTTGAATATAATTGGGTCCTTATTTTGAGCAAATAATGCCCCTACATTTTGAAATCAAATGTGATGGACATTAACTCAATATCATATATAAGATAATTTTTCTCATTAGGCTTCAGTTATTTGGAAGCACATCTTATGACTTTACTATTTTTATCAAGGCAACAATTAAACTTAATAGAGATGTATTTATAATACTTAAAACTCATCATGATTATCAAGTTATGCTACTATTGGTGTTGAGGTCAATTTTTTTCTTCAAAATAATGCTAATGAATAGACACACCTTCTATCTAAGTTGGGTTGAAAGGACCTCAATTTGTAAAAATAATTTTATGAATTTTCTATATTATCTAACTAATCCTAAAAACTTTTGATCTTCATAACATTAGTATATCTCAACAAGTTAGTTGCTACTACATCTTTTTGTTCATCTATACATACTCCTTTGGCATTGATTATGTGTCCCAAGAAAGGCACTTGTTAACTAGAAACTATATTTAGAAAGTTTGTCATATTGCTAATGCTTTTTTAATTTATACAATACCATGTTTAAAAGCATTACATGTTTGTGTGGACTTTAAGAGTAAATCAAAATAGTGATGCTAAATATTATAACATAGTTGCCTACATGTGCATATTATGAGAGTAGATTAAAATATCAATGATAAATATTATAATTATTAAGATGTGTGAGTCACAAGTGGGAAATGAATTTTGTCATTTTAACAAGTTTGAGATAGCAATTTATATGCATGAACAAGGTTGTTGTAATCGTAACAAACTTTTTGAAGGATATTTTAATGAACTAATTGATTATTTTTTCAAATTAGCTATGTGATAAATAAGTCAAGTAAAGCAGATAAGTAACATTGTAGTTTTTAGTGGTTCAACCAAAATTGAGCTCTACAATCACCATTAATTAGATTACTAGGCTTGTATTAACTAAACCATACCCTTTTGTCATTAATCAATATTGATAAATCTTACAAAAGAAGATCCATAAGGAGATTTATGGTATGCTTAGAGGAGCCAAAAATGCAACCTCATTAGTGTTAAACTATAATAGGTAAAGAACAATATTTTAACACTTCTTCAATATGAATATACAAAATTCCTACATCTTTCACTTGTAAACTCAAGTGACTTAGCTACTAAATGAAATTATAAGGGTGTTATTGATGGAATTATAATAATATAATAATATAATAATATAATAGAATAAAAAATCTAGTAAAAATATTTAGAATTAGAGCTTTCAAAAAGAAAGTAGACATTATTTCTTGGTTGCACTTAGGTTCTCCTTTTGTTAGATATTTAAATTAGCTCATTAATTTTTTCTCAAGTGTAAAATATATTATTTATACTCTCTATTTGATTAAATAAATATTTAAAAAAGTTTCTAATATATAAATTGGATTTCCAATAAGATTAACTAACCGTTAGGTTCATGTGATTCATTTGTGTATGATTTAGAGATCATACCATGACAATACAATGAAAGAATTGATCACTTAACAAATTCTTTATATGAAGCACTTATTTGGGTTATATTAAATGTATCATAGAATTATGATGACGGACATCATATTGTATGATGCATTCATCACACATAAGGTGAAGAATAGCTCTTTGGTTTTCAAAATTTCATACTAGACAATAACATGGGTTGTACAATTTAGTTCCTCTTAACACTTATATTTGTTGTCTATTATAATAGGATTATAGACATTTGATAAAAACATTGTATATGTATGATGTAGTTTAAAACTTAATTCAAATACTCTTTAAGTTTTTAAATTCTTAATATGAGTATGATAACCATATCATATTAGTATGAAGATATTTGAAGGTAAAGTTGACCTACGGATCTAAGATAATAGTTACTTCATTTAGGTATAATAACATCATATTTATATGAAGTTTTATTAGACTTACTATTATACTATGCTTATATGAATCATGCTCATACTCTAAGTGTTTTATGATAAAAGTAGATTGCACAAGTATGATAAAGCATGTCATTTTGTATGAAGATTGTCATTTCTTACAACACATAATAGAAAAAAATCGTACAAGGCCAGTAACAAATAATGTTGATATACAATCATACTATAGCTTATATTATTCTCTAAAAGCAATGATTTTATAAGTAAGATGCGATTATCATACATATATGATATAACTTCATGTATATTAGATATGAGACAGAGCAAATATGATGATCATACAAGTAAGAGAAAGGATATCATTTGTGTGATCAATGTATAGTTTGTAAACAGAGCTTTGTATTTAATTTAATTCTTTATACACTTAATTCTTATCAAATTTTAAATATTTTTTCTTTAAAAACACATGAGTTTTATCCTTCGATTTATTATTAAATGCAACTTAAACTCAAGCATGAAAGATATAGCACAAATGCATAATTGAATAAGTTAAATGATAGTGGTGATATTTGTTCTCAATGTCATTTTTAGTATAACCTCGATTTTTATCCTTAATTAATAGTATCTTGATTGTAAGTAAATCTTAAAGAAAAAATGTAGCTCCTTAAAAGTTGATTAAACGATTCATTTATTTGAGGTGAAGGATACTTATTTTTCATAGTCATTCAATTAAATTCTCTATAATTTATGTACATGCATAGTCTTCCATCCTTTATTTTAACAAATAATATTATTGCCCCCTAAAATAAGATGCTTGGTTTAATAAAACCCTTATCAAGTAGAATTTGTAATAGAACCTTCATTTATTACAATTTTATAGATGACTTTGGATATCAGTTTAGCCTTAGGCACTAACTACATAGTAAATTTGATTTCTTTCTTAAATGGTAGCTATAACATATCCTTTAGAAACACTTCTAGGTATTTTCAAACCATTGGCATATCTTGTAATTGAGGTTCTTCCAATTCTATAACTTTTATAGAAGCTACATAACCCTCACACCTTTTTGTATCAATTTTTCTACCTTGAATGCTAATATAAGAGGTATCTTTCATCCTTTATCTAAGAAAACATGTAATATTCCATATTTCTTCTTATTGTTATGGTCAAATAATGAGATTTGATTTTAGTACTTTAAAACTTGCTTGGAGGAGAATAAAACAATATTATTTTATTGACAAACATGTTTTTTGATAGTTTCTATCATGAAGAATCCAATAATATATATGTCATAATTTTGGGGACCAATTGAATTTATTACAAAATATTAAAACTAGAGAAATTAAAAAAAAATCATATTCTTCATATAAAGGGTGAAATCTTTAATAACAACATTTTATGAATTTTCTCTTCATTTAGTGATTTAAGTAGGAAGGAGTTAGAGAATTTTGTAGAAGCTTCTCAAGAACTATTCCAAAAGGTTTGGACATTTCCTTTAGCTTGCATTTGACCAAAGACGGATTAGTGAGTCCAGGCTATGAGAGGAAGAAGAGGAGTTGTGTATTATGGTCCTGTTAACCATACTCTTAAGATAAAAATTAGAGATGATACACGTAATAAAAAGTAGGTAAAGACATAGTAACCTATGTAGGGTCCTAACAATGAGACAGTTTTACCAATTTTTAACCAAATGAGGGCATAAAAAATTGAGTAAAGTGTCTTCATAACAAAAGATCCTGATACAAATAGTATAAAATATTACAAAACTAAAATTATTATGCCAACTAATATCAAAACCCATCTCCAACCAAATATTGCCCACTCTCATAGCTCAGGAGTATGGTCCTCTTTCATGGCATCCAAATCCCCAGCTCTTAGTGTAATAGAAGCATGATATATAATATAAATATTAGTAAAATTTTATAGATCTTGGTAAATAAGTCTAATAAAATAACTAATTATAAACGAGATACTATTATAGTATAAATATGATCATATTAAAAAAATATAAGAAATATATTCATGTGGAAAAATTACAAAGGAAATTATCATAATTGTTAAATCATGATATAAAATATAAAATTGGTATAGAATGTAGAACTAGATGAGCATCTCATAACAAAAATGGTTTGATGTATTTTAGAAGTTGTTTGGTGTGAAAAAATATGAATAATAATTCTAATATAGTTTTATTAAAAGGTAGTTAGATAATTCCTTAATAAATTCTTACTATAAAATTGAGGAGAGAGAAGGGAAAGCGAAGAATAAGCTTCAACTATTAGAGCAACCATGAGGCAAAAAACAAAAAGGAAATTATCATGGCCTTTGTTAAATCTATTAAAAAAAATACATCAATTATACAAGAAAAATTATAATTAATTTAAAACTAAGGATAAAATCCTTTTTATATGGGATATAATGGTGAGACAACAACTTAATGTAATCAAAATTCTAGAAATCACCATATTAATTTATTAAAACCAATGGATACTATTATTATTTAAAGCATCTAAAAGATAAAGATCCACAAATAAAGTCCATAATCTTTATAAAGTAAAAATTTCTAATGTAAACATGTTACAAATATACACATAATACTCATACAAGCCATAATAATACAAACCATCCATCTCATCAAAAAGATAAACATTAAAATAATTAATAAGTATGACTCTTATTTATATCCCCATAATCCCTACCTTTACCTCACTAATATAGGTAAGAGCTTGAACATGTCATGACTTGTAAAAGGTGATTTTAATGTAATAACATCACTATATGAATACAAAGGATTTTACACTTCTAACTTGGAAGCAATTCATGAATATTTGGAATGCAACAGCCATTATAGTCTTAAGGAACTTCCTTTTTCAGGCCTTCATTTTCTTAGTTTGGTAAAAGGAAAGGTGGATAGATTTGGCAAAGGTTGGATAGAGTGTTAGTGAAAAAGGTTGATCTAATCCAATTTTAATGGCTATAATACACCATCTCTATAGAGCAAGATCCAATCATGTTCCATTGCTATTATACTTCATAAAAGACTCCCCAATAACCCCTAAACAACTTATATTTTAGAACATGTGGTTGATGGACCAATCATTCTTACAAACAAAGAAAAATAATTGAGCTTTACTAGTAAATTGCTTGGATATGAAGGCCCTTGAAATCAAATTAAAAAGGCTGCCTCAAAGAATTGAATAAAGCAAAGTTGGTAATATTTTTAACACAATTAAAGCTACTAAAGAGCTAATTAAAAGCAAAGGAGCTCAATTTCAAACCTATCAAAAAGAGAAAATAAGACAAGATCTAATCAAGGCTAATGAATATCTCATTGATGTAATTATAAAGGTGGAAATTTTTTTGGTACCAAAAGGCCATTATTAAATGGCTTAAAGAAGCTAAAAGAAACATAAAATTTGTTTATATAATGGTGTAGGATAGAAAAGCTAAATTAATTATTAGTTGCATTAAAGACTTCATTAATAATTGGGTTCATTATGATGATAAAATTTGTGATACTATAGTTCAACACTTCCAATATTTGTTATTAGCTACAAATCTAAAGCACAATGAGATGATGCTCAATTGCAT
Source organism: Vanilla planifolia (assembly GCA_023846275.1). Classification (NCBI taxonomy): domain Eukaryota; kingdom Viridiplantae; phylum Streptophyta; class Magnoliopsida; order Asparagales; family Orchidaceae; genus Vanilla; species Vanilla planifolia. The sequence continues at coordinate 8,915,027 of CM043865.1, read as the reverse complement.
CCCTTCCTTTGTAATTAATGAAAATAATAATTAGCAGATGAAAGAAGTGTTGATGGAGGAAGTTAAAATGATTGTCGTTCAAATGGATTAACATAGTATCCTTGGTTCTGATGGGTATAATGGGAAACTTTTTACTTATTTTTGGGATATTATAACTAAAAATGTATTAGATGCTGTCAAGAATTTTCTAGCTAAAGCTTCTACTTATAAAAAATATCAAGCTCAAACTTGGTTCTTAATCTTAAAAATGAGGGTCCTAAATAATTCAATGACTTTAGGTTAATTTGTTTGTGCCACTTCATTGATAAGATACTTTTTGAGCTATTGGAAAACTAATTTCAAAGAATTTTTTCTAAGGTAATCTCTCTCGAACAAGTTGGATTTGTTAATGGAAGAAAGATTACTAATAACAATAAATTGTTTGGATAAGATTTGATAAGATCTTGTAATAGAAAAGGGAGAGAGAATAATTATGTAGTCAAGTTGGACTTAAAAAGTGCTTTTAATTGTCTATCTTCAAAATTTTTTATGCAAAGTGCTCTCAAAATTCAACATTATCGAGCAATTCATAAAGGTGATTAAGAATGTTCTTAATGGTGCCTAGATTTCAATCATAATTAATGGTAACCAAATGGTTTATTTCAAGTCTCTTAAGGGCTTAAGAAAGGGAACCCAATCTTACCATTACTCTTCATTCTTGCTAGAAAGTATTTAGCCAGCTGTTAAATAAGATCATTAATCCAAGGAAAGCACTTCACTTTTCTTAACCCATAGGCTTCCCAATTATATTCTATCTAGGTTATGTAGATGACATTATAATATTTTGTAAGGGAAATTTGAAACTATATCCAACATTCAAAAATTTTTGACCACCTTTAAAAGTGCATTGGGTCTTCACATAAATCTTCAAAAAAGCAAGTTCATCTTTAGCAGCAAAATGCATCCAAGAGAAGTGAAAAAAAAATTAGTAAAGAGATCAACTTTTAGAATGACAAGTTTATTATAAACTACTTTGGCTATCCTCTCACTATGCAATAAGAAAGAGAATTGCTTATTTCTGACATTACTAGATAATATCAATAAGATGTCGGGTTAGAAGAAAAAGCTATTAAAAATAAGAGTAGGCTTACCCTTGTCAAACATTTGCATGTCTTTATACCTATTTTCTCTTTGATGATGGTTAACCCACCTCTCAACATTCTAAATAATTGAAAAAAGCATGAATGGCTTCCTTTGGGGTGACTTTGATAATATCCATAAGCAGTATTAAACCAATTGGGAAAAGGTTAGCTTTCCAACTAAAGAGATGGTTTGGGTCTAAAAAAACTTGAAGACCTAAAGTTTCTATCCTCAACTAAACTCAATTGAAACTTATTATTAAAAATATACATTATGGTCAAGTTACATGAAAAAAATATTTAAAATTTGGAAGAAAAGACAACATATTTAGCACCTAAAAGTGCATGGAAAAGCACAATGGGAATGGTATTAAATTAAATTGAATCCTCCAACACAAATTAAAATAGCTTCTACTCTCTCGCAGTTGATGGTAATTTCAACATTCTATTAGCATGTGAAGTAATTAGGAGCACAAGACTTATTTTGAAATCAAGGTAGAGGATTTGAATTTCTAAATACCCACTAAAAGTTTGGTTTCTGATGTGAAGAATCTTCAATAGTCTTCAACCATTCCTCCAATATTTAAGAAAGTTCAAATTTCAAATGGCTTCAAAGTACTCACACTACTCTAAAGAAGACTCAATGGATCATGCTTTTGTAAGATTCAAAAAAGAAAGTATGGTATGGCCCATCTTTGCCAACAATTTACAAATTCAATATGCAAAAACATCTAGAATACTTGATCTAATTTCTAATTTGTATAAGCAAGGAAACAAACCAAAGGAGAAGTAATTCTCATCCTTCATTTAATGATTATCTTGAACATATGAAAGGCTATAAACATGAAAATTCATGAAGAAGTGAATTAGTTAGTAGACACCATCATCAATAATGTCAAATTCAACTACTACAAAATATTTTAATTTCTTTCCCCTCGCACAAATGTTGTAGTATGATCTTCCCTTGGTTCAACTTAGTTTAGCCTTCCATATTAACTTTTAAGGTACAAAAGCTATGAAGCTATGATTTGGTACCCTCTTCACATCAAATGTTGAAGCTAAACATTCATGGTTTTAAAAATAATCACAATGGACATGCTAGCAGTAGTTGTATTATACATAACAACTCAAGCCAAAGAGTGAAAACCTTTCTCACTTTATGTGCAACAAAGTTTTGTTAAAAGCAAAAGGATTATCTATGTTCCTTAGTCTACATGAAGAAGTCTTCTTCTTCTTCTTCTTTTTCTTCTACTTCTTCTTCATCCTCTTCTTCTTCTTCTTCTTGTAGACTAAAGAACATTGACAATCCTTTTGCTTTTAACAAAGATTTAAGATAGGTGCAAAAGAAGACATCTTCTTCTTGTAGACTAAGGAACATAGATAATCCTTTTGCTTTTAACAAAGATTTTTTGCACATAAAGTGAGAAAAGGCTTTCATTATTTGGCTTGAGTTGTTACGTATAATACCACTACAACCAGTATGTCCATTGTGATCATTTGTAAAACTATGAATGTTTAGCTTCAACATTTAATGTGGAGTATGAGGTAGGTACAATAATAGTTCATTAGTGTTACATTCACAAAGTGGGCAATGGAGTGGCCAACTATCATACAAAAATGGTAGCAAAATAGAGAAGTAGGACTCACAAAGCATTCAAAAGTTATGAAGAGCACTCGTTAAAACAGATGAAATTCAATTCCCATACATTCATGTCTTATACAAGGTATGCAGCATCATCCCAAAGGATTAGTCTTAATACGATGCTAAAAATTGGGAGTTTTGTTATGTGTAATTTTACCTTATAATACAATAACTATCATCATACTGTGTGAAGCACTCATTATTTTCAAAATCTTAACTTTATACAAAGACATGTTGCCACATCGTAACATGATCAAATTACACATGATAGGAATACATAAGCAACAATCATACTACCATTATGAAATTCTTAAATTTCCCATCCAAGTATGATAGAAACAGTAGGATTTATCTCATGGTGCTACTACGATCAAAATCAATTTACAAGTCAAACAGTTGTGCCCTACAATAGATATTATTATCAAACATGGGCCTTAACGTATTATTACGAATCATACAACAATTGCATGAGAGATATTACAACTAGCTAATAGTCATACTATTCATAATTGAACATCATCATACCAAGACACCATTTTTAGATTTTATATTAGATATATATGTTCTATGATGGCCCACACTATTCAATGTAGATCTTCATTATATCGATACAATTTCTCTCTCACACTCCATTGGATAAATACTCTCATTGAAGTCTTAGTTGTGCCACATACTATGGCAATGGTGTAACCTCCCAATTTAGCCAAGCATATCTCTTCCAGGTAGACACTATGCAATTTGGCACAACTTCAAACTTCAATGTTGGATCCCTAAGTGACATCAAACTACTATGACAACCAATTTAAATGATTGTGTAGTCGTACCTCCTAAATGGAATTTCTTAAAACATCACATTAATAAGTTATCCAAACTCCTTGAGGGCGCGTTAAGATATTACAAAGCTTTTCATGATATGTATCAGACCAATATGTCGATTGTGAGAAGTTACTACTCGAATACAAAGTACCAATCTCACTCAATTGGGGATGAATCTTGTGCCTTATCACAAATAATAGATAAGCATTGTTGTGTTACTCTTCACATACTTCTTCTAAGTACAATAATCTACAATATCTTTAATGAAAATCAATTGTCCAATGGATTTGTTCAAGCAACATTACTTGTAGTTGTAGCTCTTTGGTCATGGACTCAAGAATTTGAACCCCTTATAAGTTATAATGCTTTCATATGTTTTAAAAAAATGTGAAGTAGATACATTACATACAATATAAATAATAATAAGACTTTATTGTAACCAATAAATCAATAAGATAATAAAATAATATCATAAAAAACCATAACAAAACCATTATTTAAACAACAACAAGGTAATAGATTCTTATGACATATGAAATAAAATGTATGCAATTTATTTCCGTATTTGCTTATTTACTCAAATATTTCATATTATCGTTTAAATAATTTATTTCCTGTCATTTTTATGACTTTATTTCTTTTATGATCATTATCTTTACTCTCTAATATATCTAATCCAAATGATTTATCATTAAGAATAAATATAGACAGTATCCAAATTATATGAGGGTAAGATCATTATTTTCACTCCTAGCCACCCTATACAAAATATTGATAACTATATCCATTTATAAGTGTATGATCTCAGACCTATACCTAGCCACCCAACATAAAATACTAGTTACTATCTTATGAGGTCATATCATAAACATGATAATGTATCAAACTAAGGTATGGCTTTATTTTTCTTATGATTATTATCTCTGCTCTTTAATATATCTAATCCAAATGAGTTTTATCATTAAAAATAAATATAGACAATATCTAAATTATATGAGGGTATTATCATTATTTTCACACCTAGTCACCCTACAAAATGTACTAATAGCTATATCCATTTATAAGTGTACGATCGCAGACTTATACCTAGTCACCCAATATAAAATACTAGTTACTATCTTATGAGGTCATATCATAAACATGATACTGTATCAAACTAAGGTATGGTACCAAACTTATACCTACCCAACTTGCATAGAGTTTTAGTGGGTATGTAAATAATACCAAGATGAGTTGTTGGATAATGTCTAAGGGGAAACAAAATTTCATATTATATTTCAATTTCTCAAGTAATAACTTATTTCACATACCATACCATAAAACCAATATAATATCACATAGCTTCTAATGTATATAACCAAATTCTATTATTATAAGCATGATTTCATGAAAGCACATTTATTACAATATAAACCATATAGATAAAAAATTTCAAGTAAATATAAAATACTATACAAAGAAAACATTATCCAACCCCCAACATGATCATTCCATAACATAGTAAGTAAATAATTAATATCAAGTGAAGAACATCTCAATTATGAAATACATAATGAATTAATTTAATATTATACTTACATAAAAATTATTAGATTTACCCCCCAAAACCTAGGGTGAAAATTCCATTTTTAAATAATTTTCTTCTTAATTTTCTATAATTATTATATATGTACATTTATCACCAAATAACTCTTTTTATGATTATTTAACTCAAAATATAGTTTCTAGTCTTCCCTCTAGCTACAATATCAATGTACCGCACTCTATCCTTAAGTAATTGTATGGTCTATACATTTCTTAATGACATATTGTATATTGAATCCATTTTATTGTACATTCTATATAAAATTATCGTACAACCATTTAGATAGTACTTCACATTTCTTATTCATTAGTGATCATTGATCTAGTGTACTATACATGGTTACATTATATAATACATATAATTCAACAAATTATACTTTCCTTTAATAGGTTGTACACACTCTTGTTCATCCACTTTCGTTTAGTTAGTATACTTCACATTGAGCTAACACATAATATATTTAATTTGAGAATCAAGTGCTTATCATCCTCTCTAAATTGACTTAGGATTAATGTACCATATGTTGACACGAACATAATGTAATTTCCATTTCTAGATGGAAGTGAAAGACATAAATTTTTCTTGGTTTCACTCCAATCAATCCTAAACTTAACTTAGATTATAGAATTACAATTCTAATAATCAAAACACCTAACTTTCTTAAAAATGCATATAAAAAATAATAAAGAAATGCAAAAAAAAAAAACTCAAATTTCCTTTACTTCCTGACCTCAATTTGTTATTTCCTCAACCCTTCCTACTATCATAGCTACTCTAACAATTTTCATAGCTTTGCTACTTTCTATGCCCTAATAGTGCTAAAAAGTCTTAATCCTTCTCTACTTTAAGTTTATTTTATTTTCCTTAGCAATACCATATCTCTTTTTTATCTTCTTGCTCTTTTTTTTTTTTTTTTATGGATTGTATTTTATTGCTAATAAGAGTGATTACAGAAGACCCAGCGTCCGAAGATGGAGGCTTTCAGTAACAAGCAGTTTCTTGGAATTGAAGCAGTACAAAGAAGCTAAGAAGTGTTGAGTTTCCCACTGCAATTTACCCGGCGTAGTCAGCCGATCTTCTTGCTCTTTTCCTTATAGTCAATAATAACCTCCTTCTCTTCCATCTATTTTTTCTTTAATACACTTATGGATTTTCTTTGCTAATAGCTTATCATCTTTCCCTCATCATGTATCTGATTGCTCATTAAGATGATGTAATTAAATTACCTAAATTATTGGTTTGCACCCAACAAGTCCTATGAGAACTCTATAATTAGTTATACAAAAATTTGATTGATATAAGTAAAGTCATAAGTCTTGAAATAGTGAGATACTTTTTAGGGACAACTAGGCTTACATCTCATAAGAACTCTATAATTAAACATATTATTATTAGAGAAATTTTGGGATGGGTGTCAAGTAAGAAGGGACCCCCAAGAAAAAGACAAAACCTAATTAGTTTGAGACAATACCACACTAAGAAATAATAAAATATTATAGAAATCATATGCCTATTAGCTTTTCAATTCTTTTAAATCCTAAGGCTCTAAATTATATTAATCATTACAAACAATCAGATATACATAACTATATAGAAATTCTTACCTCGATTTCTTGATCATAGTAATCACATTATCAACTAAACTTATTACAAAACTCCATTCTTGAACCTTGAATTCCTCTATTTCCTTAACTTGCATGATAACTTTTTCATTTTTCTTTTTCTCTCTTACGTGTTTCCTTCCTTTGCTTGTTACAATCTAAAAAAGTTTCCCAAAATTTCTAAATCTCCTTAATGGCTACCTAATTGAATCCTTTTATAAACCTTTGATGGACTTTTTTCCTCCCATGCCTCTTCTTCTCTTCCAACTTTTCTAATTCCACTCATGAGCACTTCCATTGAGTTTTCTAACTCTTCCTCTAAATGTGTATTCTCCAATTTTAGTGGTTTTTGACACTTACGATCACTACTAAAATCATTGTCTTGATTTTAAGAATTTTGGTTTTAAAAAAAATTTAATTTTATTTAATTCAAAATTTTAGAACTTTTAATGTTTCTTAAATTTTTTTGTAAAAATGATCACCAAAGCATTATAGACAAAATTTTTTTGATTCCTTTATACAAATTTTACCCTCTGTTTTTCATTTTTTTACATTATTTAATATTTTTAATTATTTTATAAATCTAAAAATATTTTTTATTATTTTTTTATTTCTTTTTCTAAATATTAGACGATCATAAGACGTCCTTTTTATACCTAAATAATTTTATTATTATCCTCTTTATAATTTTTAATTTATCAAATTTCATAATTTTATGACTTTATATATATTTTAATAATCTTTAAACTTTTTTAGCTCTAAAAAAATTATTATTTAATTCCAAAGATCTTCGATCTTTTGTTTTGAATGTCATGCATCTTCAATTTTTACTATTTTAATTCGAAATAGTTCTTAATAATTCTTTATCTCTTTTTCTAAATCGTCTTCCACCTTTTGACAATCTCAGGCCCTTTTGTCTAATATATAAGTTTTTGAGAAACTTTAACAATTCATAAAAATATTCTTGTAATCATAAAATAGTTATTTAACACATTTATTTATCTCTAATAAGTTCTTTAACCATTTTTGTCTTTCTAAACTCCAATCAATCCTAATTATTAATATTTTTATAAAATTAATAACTTAAAAATTCAAATTCCTAAAATAATCATTTAAATAATCTCTCCTAGTTTTGGGATGTTACATGTATCCTTTTTTTTAATATTATACGATTTTAAAAAAAATAAATAAAATTTTAAAATTTCTCAAAAATTTTAGATACTATAAATATATTTAGAAAACTCAATTTCATTATATTTGGGTTGTTATAAAGAGATCACTTTTTAAGATCATGTAAAGGAATCTTTATATGCCTTTATAAAATTCAAGTCAATCAAGAAATGACAATTTCAAAGTATTCATAAGTATTACAAATGATACAACAAGGGCAACAATATCGTTGGGGATCCAAATGCTAACTTATTAAAGAAAGGAGAGTTTTGATGAATGACCACTACTAGTCATACATTCATTAAAAACAAGTTACACTTTAACATTCTTCCATAAAAAGTTCCCAACTTTTGCAAAGCTTTTGATATGACTTATAATGTATTAAGGCTTGGGATAATGAGGTTCCTCAACCAAAAAGGGCATCATGTCTCATAACAAGAAGTTCAATAAAGCAAATAAAAAAAAATACCCAAACTATAGTCTAGAGTTTTATGTCATTATCTAAGTGTTAAGGTATTAAAAGCATTATTTGCTCTTTTGTGAGTTTGTGCTATATTTTGACCACCAAGTCTTATGATACCTAAACGTACACAAGAAACTACGCTTTCACCACATCAACTACATTGAAGACTTGCATGACTACACTTTTATTCAAAAACATTGAGCAAAAACTCAAAATTGACCAACTCATACCTTGACTAGGATGTTCCTTCTCTTTAACATAATTTAGAAAAAAAGTTTATAAGGCTCATTCATTTAAAGGAACTCTAATCAACAACTAATGATTTTGAAAAATCTCTTCAAACCTTCGTGAAGAACACACTATGCAACACTTGAAATATATTTAAAAGGATGTATTTCTCAAAGGCTGTAGGATTTATATACCAAAGTTCTCCACTTATAACTTTATCAACAATGAATTATACTCAAGAGGATTAGTTAAGAACTTTAGTAAAAATAAAATATTAGGCATGATAGAAGAATGATTTTACTTACCCTATCTAATTCAAGATATGGCTAGATGACCCATCTACAAGACTGCTAAGGGCAATAAACACAACAAAAGTGAAAGACTTGTCGACCAATCTCCAACAAATGTAAGCATAAACCATGTTTTGGATCTTGTTCATACTACTAAAGGGCATGATTGTATTATGACAATTTTCAACTAGTTCATAAAAATTGCCCATTTTGAGGCCTATAAGAAAGTATAGATACATCATCAATAACTCTTATGCTTTATTATTTATCAACCTCAAATTGATTGCCAAAAAGAGGTGGTAAATAAGAATTTGAGCAATTTGTTATGATTTTTAATAGTCGATCTTCCAATTGGTTGGGACAACCTCTTATTGATGGATTCACATAACTTTATCAATAAATCCACAAGATTAAGCACATTTCATATAATTATATAGCATTAACCTAGTAAGCTAATACACCTCATTTGGCTCACATGTAGTCTAGCGAGTATTTTGACTCAATTACATTGCATATAAGTGATGTCCAACTAATGGCAAGAGAAAAATTTGTTATAAATTATGAAAAGTATAAGGTATAACTAAATTTATATGACGATTCATTTAGTTTAGTGAGAGACATTTTTGAGCTCCAAGTACATTCACAAAGGTTTCCAAACAAATCATTAAAGAAATTTTCAACAAAAAGATGGGAGACTTTTTATGGTTTTTAAATAGAATTAATGAAAATACATATGACGTGGAATAAAGTAATCCAAGAACATAGACATTAGTTTAATCTTCAATAATCTTGATTTCATAGTATACCAAAACCATGATTCTTACATCTTTATTCCTAATTCCTTAATCTTATCAATGTCAAAAGCTCTCTTTGCTCTACCCAATTTGACATTTAACTTAGATTTCTTAGCCCAACATAATTTCCACTAATGAACCTTCTTCTCATGGCTCTAAGAGACATCTTTACAATGGGGTCTACAACATTAAATTCAACATCAAAACTAATAGCTCACACTTTTGGCTAATCACTCACATTAGTTTAGGCCATTCTAAGAGACAAGTTTATCACAAGATCTAATGTTGGAACATAGGTGTATTGTACATTGGCAAAGGCTTCCAACATTATGGACTCTCAAGTGCCACTTGAAGATTTTCAAGAATAATGTCTAAATTTTCTATAAAAGTCACAAGAGGCGAACTCTCCTTAAACAAGAAGAATTAGTATAAAGCTCTAGAGACCTTGCAAGATCAAATGCCAATAGACAAATACAACTAGTATGTAGAATTATTAGATGTCAAGTAGTGCATCGCAACATTATCAAACCACTTCACAAAGCAACAAGAATTCTATATATCAAGCCATGTTTACTTTCCAATGTTGCACATATTCTATTTTGACAAAATGCACTCATATGCATATCCAATTGTATTTTTTTTATTGTGGTGCCTAAAATATAAAGATTCTATAGAGGGCATTCATGGTTTAATGATCACTACTTGATATTTCATATATTTTGTATTGTCTGGATGGATCCACATTATCTTGGATCACATATAATGGCTATTTATGGATTTCTTAAGTCTTGGGGTTTTACCCCAACTACTCTACACAAATTCTAAATTACACAAGTCATCCTTACATTGCTATAAAGGATAGCCAAAATTATTTGACTTCCTATATGAATAAACACAACCTGGACTATCCAATGCTATCCTATGATGACCCAATGAAATCTTATGATTGCACAATTGTTTTATGATTGCATTGTGCAACACATAAAGGATCAACTAAGATAATGAAAGGACTACTAAAATTGGTCCAAAGTGTTTGATAACCCAAACTATGATTTCTTGAATTGTGAAACTTATATTTACTTATGTAGAGAAGCATTTAGAAGTATTGCAAAACTCATGCTTGTGCATGGTAGCTTTGTTGGTGGTGCAAAGCCCTACTCTTCAATCCCGATTATATAAAAATTCAAAGGGAGACATGACATATGCCTTCAAACTACCCTTCCCAAGGAGTTTTTGCACATTTCTTAACCCCTAAGAGTTCTCTCTCACTATTAGAGTGATTCCTACATTTTGGCCACATGAATTTATAAGGTTTTGTGCAATCTCAACAGCCAATTTTCCCAATGGAGGTGTTTTACACCACCATGCTCACTAATTTCACAACAAAAATTTCTATCAAATGTGTTTTAGTTAATGTTAAAAATCATATGCTATAGTTGTGAATATCACTACGAAACTTGCTTTTATGTTTTCTAAAGACAATACAACTTGTAAGCACCGGCAATCACAAATATACTTATGTCACTCTCTGCTCTTGCTTCAAACCTCTTGCACCACAATTTATTTTTGCAGAAGCAAAACTTTCCAAACCCATTTTGTGTGTGCATCACACATTTTCTGAACAATACCACAATATCGATATAGCTACAACACCGTGGTTATCATTGCTACCAATACTTAACATTAAGAACAACAAGAAGTGTAGCACATCAAGCAATGAAAAGGAAAGCAAAACCTGTCTTTCAGTAATATTACTATAGAACCTCAAGATGTTTTCTTTCCTTCATTAAGTCGATGAAAGAAGGACTTTGAAGCTTCATAGGTAGACCAGCAAATAGCCGCAGCTGGTGCATGGAAAAGCATTCTAGGTTTCCAACCTCTAAAAAGCCCTGCATACCCTTCTTGATTTGTAACAGACCGAATAACCTCAGTAATTGAACTACTCAAAAATCTGTTACAACCACAAACACCCTGCATATTTTTTGGGTTTTATTAGACATTTTCTTAAGAGAATGCCAAAAAAAAAAAAAAAAAAAAAAAAAAAAAAGGCTTCTGCAAAAGTTGTAAAGGAATTTTCAGGTCACACGGCAACTAAGAGGAAAATTGCAGGAAATAATCAATAATGGCAATATAAATAGACAAATTGCACAATTATTAATGTCAAAATTAATAAAACTACAAGATAACCAAAAGGCAAGGTTAACCACTACAAGAAAACATGCAATAATTATCGCAAAGCATACTAAGTTCCTACAGTACTCCACCAAATTTTGAACACATATTATTCAGTCACTAAAGAGCTATATTTGAGTTTAATAATAACAAATTTTGGAAGTATTTGTTATTTTTTATCTAATATGTTATCTAGTATTATCTACAAATAATTGCCGATAAACAGTTCACATTGGATACAATCATAGCTTGCAAAACATTTGCAATTGAGCATGGTGCTAAAATGCTGTCTTGATGGCTCATGAATGTGGATCAATTGAGTCATAGGGTTAAGGCATTGTTTTATTTTTATCAAGTCTACAAAAGTTAAGAGTTTTTGGTTTATTACTCTATTTAAGAGTTTATAAATGCACACCACGATGGTTATTCGAGACATATCACGTGTTACTCATACATGCAAAGTTTGCTTATGAACAATATTAGCCCAACCTTCACCTAAACCCCAGAATCATTATTTCATGTCATATGATGATGGTTTGAGCATTAAGAGACATATACTAATCTTAATTTTCCTAAGCATTTAGTGATTTATCCTAAATATAAGCAAATTATCAAATTGATCAATCAAAATACTTTTGGTAAAAAAAACATAGGAAATGATGCTAGAATCTTATTCAAATATTGGCATATTCCTACAGTGCAAATTTAAATCAAGAGTTGGATTTAGAGATCTAGATATTACAATTAATAAGTTATCAATAGTACCATAGATTTTCCTTTCCAAATAAATTTTCTTATCAATGATGCTACCCAATGGATAAAATAAAAATCACATGTGAAACATCATTAGTATGTTACAATTCAAGCTTGAATTAACTAGATACCATCTCACCCACATGGACCTATAAATTCTTTAGAAATGTCAAAGGTACTGGGATGTAAATTATTAGTTACAATCAAAAAATCAAACCACACCAAAAGTGATATGATCAATTTGATTCTATTTAAGCTGTAGATATTTGGTGCACAATTTTAAATGGATATAATTTTCTACAAGTTTGATTGATAGTATGAATTTTTATGATTCAATGAACAACTATAGAGACCAAGTATTGTTATGTGTTAATAGGTTTGAGCACTTTCATAGCCATCCAAACCTAACTCCCTTAATCTAACTTATTTGATCTCTCAGGAAATGCCAAAATGGGTAGGTGGAGAAACCCTTCTCTAATGGACACTATGCAACCCTTAGCAAGTCATTACTCTCTGCTATCTCTCTCTCTCTCATTGTTAATCTTGTGCACAAGTAGATCTAGCTGTTGTGTCGACCACAGCTTGAACTCATCTATGGCCTAGTCAATCTCTCCATTACAAGTAATAAGCTTTCCCCATTCACGGCTTTTATAGAGCACCTCTCCTCCTTTTCCTTTTCTAACGTTTTTAAATGGAGAGGAGCTGGGCGAGGAAAAAAAAAACTAATAAGTTTTCCTTTGCTTTCTTTTAAAATTTTTTTTGAATATTTTCTTGAATTTCATTTCATTTAATATTTCAAACTTGTTCCATTTTGAGTACTTAAAATCTATTTCTCATCATGTTTTTGCATTTTTTTTTCATCAACAACATCCAAATCTATTACTCTGTTGACAGAAATTTCTTTGATTCCTTACTAAAATAGTTTCTATACGTTCGTCAATTCCTTTTTGAAATTATCATTTATTTGGCATATTCATTCCACAGAGTTTCATACAATGATACACGTTATTGTTATACAATAACTTAATCATAAATTTTGCCAAGTGCATTCACTCAAACTTCTTTAAATCAATTAAGGAGTCTAGTCTGTAGCAACAATATCTAGCTGTGTAGTATGTGGCTTTCTTTTACCAAAAGTTATAAATTTAATTCATGGCTTTTGGAAATGCCACAAAAATATATTTTTAATGCTTTGAAAATAGATGGTACATCATGAAGTCAGCTCAACCCCACAAATAAAAACATCTAATTGCCCAAGCTTGATAACACAAGATAATATTAATGCATCCACTATAAGAGACATTTTACAAAGTTTACAAACAACAATGGTAGCAAAATGAACAAACGCAATTATTGCAGCAAAATAAAATATGTGAAACGAACCTCAATGGAACTAGGAGTTTGAGGTCACATCTTGTTAACTGCCTAAAAAATCCCACAATATTAAGACTAGACAAGCCAAATTAGCTTCAATATCAAGTGCTATGGCTGAAGAAGAAACTAGAAGCCTTATGGCTTGCAAACTTGATCAAGAGAAGGTTAGGAAAGCAATGGCAACCATGGTTATTGTAGATGAATTGCTCTTTGAATTTGTTTAAAATCCCGTTTTGTAGGACCTCAACATGTGATTGCTTTTAATTATATTTGGATGAAAGGGCTAAAGCTGAAAGAGCTCCTGAATTCTTCATCTAAAGGATATGTTTTACCACTCACACTTGGACATCAATACATCGTCATATGATAGTACTCACTCAAAATATATTTTGCCATAGACATATTTTAACTTAAATGCAACATAGCTAATACATTTCAAATATCATTTCTATGTCATGGTTTAAATCAATGGTTTGGAAACCTATGATTGGATTAAGGCTTAAAAGAAATTGACTTAAAGTATCTGAAATCTTAAATCATGCTTAAAAAGGTTAAATTATAAAATTATTTATATACAATTAAGTAATACTTGTACAAGAAAATTTCATAATTTTTTAATTTATAAACATTCCATTCTAAAGTTTCAAAGCTCTAATTGATTTTTATTCATGTAAAGCACATGATTTTTATTAAAAATTACATTGTGAGGTATAAAGGGGAAAGAACAAAAATAAAATGAGTTAAAAATCATATGATTTTTATTAAAAATAAAAAATATTATGTATTTTATAATAAAGTATAATATTCAACTCTCATATAAAAAGCTAAGAAAAATAAATAAAGTAATTAAAAACTTCATAAATTCAAAACTTGAAAAAAATTTCTTAGAAAATTCAATTTTTTTGTGGCCAAAGCTCTCTTCTCATTTCTTTCTTCTTTAGTTTCTCACAATTCTCATGTTTCAACTTTTGCTATTACTATTTCAAATAAAAGGTTAATGTCAAGGGCTTTGAGCAACAATGCTTCACAGGGATATCATATTCTTTTTTGGCATCATAGCACTTCGATTTAACATCGATCGTAGGTGCTAATAAAAAAGTAGTTAAAGAGCAAGCCGCAAAAGAAAATTATGAGATTGAGAAGGCTTTAGTTCAGGCATCATAGTACTTCGATTCAACATCGATCGTAGGAGCTAATAAAAAAGTAGTTAAAGAGCAAGCCGCAAAAGAAAATTAGGAGATTGAGAAGGCTTTAGTTAAGGCGACCGTACTGACCATTTCATCATCAAGTTTGAGGCACATATAGCACTATTAATCCAATAAATACAAGTATTAATAAATATGATATTAAAATCTCAATTCCTTCTTATGATGGATCAAAAAATAATCCACTAAAAGAAAATATTATTAATTGAAAGAATTCTAGATTAAGTGTTAGGTCGCCATTGTATTTGACGAGTCAAACTTTAAATGTTTAACATTTTATTACAATAGGTTTGTTTAATGTCAAATAGGTTTACATGTAAAGAACAAATTATACACTTTAGAAGATTGTGAACTAATGGTCTTCAAAATACCTTGGAGTATTTAGCAAACTTCAATGATTGAAGATATGTGCATCAAATTTGAAAATATTTTCTTTTTGTTATGAAATAAAATGTTAGGTTGTTGAAATAAAGCACATCTCCACTCATCTCACTTTCAAATCTTAACTCAAGTATCCCTAATCCTTCATCATCTCTTTGATTTAGAAAACATATAAAATTCCATTTTTTAAATCATTCTTTTCTTGATTCAAATCCTACTCAAACCATTTGTTGATTTAAGAAACATATGATTCTATCTTTCAATCATTTTTTCTTAAGTTAAATCCTAATTATGCATCCTTGCCAAATTCCACGTTAGATTAATTAGTTAAATTAAATAAACAACCTAAAATTTTCTTAATAAATAAAAAATAATAAAATAAATAAAATTAAAAAACTACCACCACATCCCAAGCTTGTACCCAAGTGTGAAGCTCTCGGACCGAGCATGCACAAAAGGGCACTCGAAAGCTTCAAGTCATAAGAGAGCTTGAACGAAATCAGGTTGAGCCCGATCTCGGCTACTGCATTCTAAACTTGATTAAGGTAAGGCAGAAGATAGAGCTGGGCTGAAATTGAATCAAATGTGCAATGGGTCGGGTTGGACCCATACCCGAACATAACCTATACGAGCACGCCATGGTGGTGAAATGCCGAGCCCACAAGAGGGAAACCAGCCCTAATTTGGCTCACATTATTCACGTACAAAAGATATTATAAAGTGCAAACTATTTTTCTATTAAGCAATGTAGGACTAACTTTCGTCCAACATTCAGTGGCAATAGCGTGAGTTATTTCTCACCATCCGATCTTCGAACGGTGCCTATTTGATCTGCTACAAGTGCTCGAGTTAGGATTGAACAATTGGATGCTTGAGTTAGGATTTAAAAGTAAGATGAATGGATGTGTCTTGTAATCAACAAGCTAACATTTTATTTCTTAATAAAAAGAAAACATTTTCAAATTTGATCGCATGTCTTCAATCCTTGAAGCTTGCTAAATACTCTAAGATATTTTGAAGACTATTAATTCATCATCTTCTAAAATACATAACTCGTTCATTACATGTAAACTTGTTTTACACTAAACAAGCCTATTAAAATAAAATGCTAAACTTTAATGCTTGACTCATCAAACACAATAATAACTTAATAATGCATGGTGAATTTGCAATTATCAAAGATTACATTAATGAGATTATTTATAAAATGGTACCTCTAAATGTTCTCTAAATTATACTAGAGAATCTATACTTATGAGATTGAGATGCCTATCATCGATGAACAATGGTGTTGATTTATGAAGAATAGACAATACTTCTTCTAACGCAACAAAGAAGCATTGATAAAAGTGATATTAGTACTAATCAAGTAAAGAGGCTAGTAAACATTTGCCAAAGTTATTAACTTTGAGTAACAAAGTCAAAAACCATTTAATGAGGATAATGGAAGTCTCAACCTCTCAAAGAAGATACAGAACTAGATTTTACAAATAATCAGAATAGAAAAGAAGTTTCGATAAGACTCAAATCACAAAAAGAAAGGCTCTATGATCAGGAGCTCAACTCGAAATTCATTAAATCAAAAATAGTGAAAATAATCATGAAAATGAGAAAAAACAAGGAAAGTCGTCGTTATAGAACCAAGCAATGAAAACCATATGCGCAATCGCGCATGGAGGCTCACTGCAAGTGCGCCAAAGCGTGCACTGCGATAGGCTTAATAGAAAGTGCAACACACCAAACGCTCACAAGCGCTAGGCGTGCACGACTATGGGAACCAACACACGTGGGCTCATGTACACACATCGTCACCAACTGTGCCCATGATAAGTGAACCTACCGCACCAACACAATCAATGCATGCACAATAGGACATGTCCACGAGCAAGAACAATGCCCTAGCGCTTTCACCACCTGTACCCATGAAGTAGCTCGTCGCAGCACAAAATCGACAGAATTTGGTATTTTGGTTGTTGTGCAAAATTTGCGACACTTTATTTTTGGTGAAAACCATGTATTTTTTGTTAGAAATTAAAAATATGATGCATTTTATAATAAAATATTGCATCCAACCTCTACATAAAGTGGTAAGCATGATGAAGGAAGCAATATAGAATTTCATGAATTCAAAACTTTTTGAAGAAAAATTTCTTAAAAAATTTAATCTTCCTGTGATAAAAGTTCTATTCTTTTTCTTTTTTAGTTTCTCACCATTCTCATTCTTCAATTTTCGTTATTGTAACAATAGAAAAAATGTCTATTATCAAGGGCTCAGAACAAGAACACCTTGCGGATATATCACCTACCTAATTAACCTATACCTAGCTGTTACCCTTAAAACCATCAAAACCAACAAAATTTTAACTCAACTCTCCATTGATTTAAGAATCAACCAACATTTCTTTTCACAATTGAATATATTATTTTATTATCTTCTCTTGGGTTAAATTAGTGAATAATAGAAATTAAAACAAAAAAAATTTGTTAAGATTCTCAAATTTGAGTTAGCAAAAATACAAATTTTGAGATTAAAATAAAAAAATTCACCTAAGTTAACTTAAAAGATTTGATTAACCAACTAAACCAAATTTGAAACAAGATTTGTCTTTTGGTGTTCCACTAACCCAATATGATCACATTATTCTTTTGTTTCATGTATTAAGCTTAAAGTAAAGGTATTGTTTTTTGATGAGTGAAATGTTGGTAATATAGCAATTTTTTTGCCTATTTTTCATACTGTTATCTAAAGTTTGACTTGTTTGCTTTTTTGGTCACGTGTCTACTAAAATAGCAGATATCAATGCAAATAAAAAACTTCAACAGCTTAAGAATAGATTATTTTTTTGTCATTAAATTTCTTACTTTTTAATGCTATAAGGACTCATTGCACACATTAATTTAGATGTCTTGAAACATGATTGTGTCACTTAAGATTGGCAACTTCTCAATCTAACAAATCTGTAAAAGACTAATTGATCCAAGAGGATCTTAGACAGAAGCAAGCACAAAAGGAAGCTGTTGGCATTCTTTTTTCTTCATTAAATTTTCTCACTTTTTAATGCTATAAGGGCTCATTACACACATTAATTTAAATGTCATGAAACAAGATTGTGTCACTTAAGATTGGCAACTTATCAATCTAGCTAATCTATAAAAGACTACTTCATCCAAGAGGATCTTAGACAAAAAGAAGCTGTACACACTAAGAAGGCTCGAAGAAGATGAGAAAAACATCAAAAAGGTGTTCTCAACGAAAATTGGTTTGGTCTCAATACCCGTTTAAATAGGCTCAAGGTCCAAGAAGTTCAAAAGAATCTTATAAAAAGTGGCTTGAGGGACAAAGACCATCAAGTAATGAGAGGTCACACGAATGTTGGCCTGAGAAAGATTTGACCCATATGTAGAATCACAAGAAGTATCAAGATGTTTTTGATATTAAAAGAGTTTGGAGATGAACTATAGTCTCAAAAGGCATGTTGGAATTATCATTTAGAATTCTTGAAGAACTTGACCTATTAGAGAATGAAGCCTTGAGGGTTTAGTGTAACCTCTGTGAAGGAAGAAAATGGTTAGAAGAATGACTGTAGGAGGCTAGCATAAGCTTGTGGAAAGACTCGAGTATTATTGAGACTAGTATAGATTGAATTAAATTAGGACAAGCATTATAAGCTATTTCATTGCCTACTATAATAGGTTTTTAGATAAGTGGAGATGAACCATAAATTTTTAAAGATTTTATTAGTTTTCCAACATACTCTAAATTGTCAAATTTTAGGTTTGGTAAAGAAAGTTATGTCTAGTTTACTATAAATGTGCATGAGGTACCAATATAATCACAAATTTCGAACTAAATGTCACAAAACCAAGACTTGAGAGAGTTATATGATTTCAAATCGCTAAAATTTGATTTAATTTGTTGGGATTCAATATTTAATACTCATCTCCTTTTTTTATTGTTCTAAAGGTTCTCAAAACTATAAAAAGGACCTTTATATAACATCTTAGGATGAATGAATGAATCATGGTTAATTTGAGATTAACAATTTGGTGTCCATGTTAGAGTTCTTGGTGCATAGAAGTTTGACTCTGCTTGCAATTATATCACACAATATTTGCTGAGAACTGCATCCCAAGTTGAGGAAGTAGAGAACCAAGAAGAATGTTGAGAAGAATAAGAAGGTTTATGGTACTGTTTACAAGAAAAATATGGTTGACAACATTGAATACACCTAACTTGAGTTTATCATTGATGATGAAAACCCATGACTGGTAAGGAGATTGCAAAAGAGAGGATTATTACAAGAGTCAACAATCAGAAAGAGATTTTCTTAATTCAAAACCATATCAAGAAAGAAATGGTGAAAGTCATCTTTGATTTTGGAAATCATAAGTATCACGAGATTAATTCCAAACTCATTAAATAAAAAATGAATGAAAAAAATTAAGAAGATAAAACAACCAAATTGACGATGTAGCATAAAGCAGTAGGGCCGCACATTGAGATTTGCTACAAGCACGCTGTAGTGCGCTAGCCAAGCACCGCGCGTGGAGGCATGAGCATGCACGTGGAAGAGCGCAACACATCAAGTGCCTGCGCACGCCTGCACGTGCGTTGGTCGGAGCTGGGTGCATGTGCAACATGTCAGCTACCTTCTGTGTGCGAGGCAAGTACACCTACCGCGACATCAAAGTTAACATGCGTTGAGGGTTGTCCATGCACAGGAATAGTACCCACCATGTGAACAACCCCTTGAAACACAAGACGCACGCACAAATAGGCTTAGGACTTGCAAAATTTAAGAAAGTTTTATGTTTTTGGTTAAAATCACATGTTTTTTTGTTTTATAAATATTGTTTCTAAACTTCTATATAAAGAGATAACAATGATACAAGAAATGAGTTAGAACTTGAAAAACAACTTCAAAATTCAAAACCCCCATGAAAGGAATCTTCTTGGAGAATTCAATCTCCTTGTGAGAAAAAAATTCTCTTCTTCTCCTTTTTCTTTTGCTCCTCATTATTATCATATTTTCACTTCCATTGTTGCTACTCTAAAAAGAAGATCTACTATCAATGGCTCGGAGCGAAAATACCTTGCAGACATATCATATTATTTTTTATCTTCGATTTGGTGTCGATAGCAAATGCAAAGAAAAAGATAATTGAAAAACAAGTCTCAAGAAAAAAATCAGAAGATTGAGGCTTCAAGTGAGACAACTACATCATTCACCAAGCCTAGAAGCACAGATATTTCTTTTAACCAAAAGAATGCAAATGCTAATATAGGTGATGCTAAAATCTCAATCGTTTCCTACCACGAATCCAAAAGAAAATATTATTAATTAGAAGAATTATGATTTAAATACAAATCACAAAATAATTGGACTTGAATATGAGAATGACATCAATCTCACATTTTTTACGCATAGCAATCGCGAGCGTCCTTTCAAAATACATGTTATACTTGATTTATAAATTTATGACCATATAGTAAATACAAAGAAATTAGATATCTGATTGGAACAACTAAAAATATATTTCTCTCTATACGATTATTTATTATTAGATAAAGTGGCATATGCTCGATTGAAAATGACGTGCCTAGTGGAATGCTCACCTAAGAAAAGATACAGTTAAAGAAGTGACATGAGGCTGCTTAAAGTAATTAATCTAAGAAGAATTTTATCTCATGAGTTATATTGAAGAAAGACAAAAAAAGTAGTAGTCTATGACACCGACAAGGATAAACAGTGTAGAAATATACCACAGAATTTCGACGACAAATCGTAAATTTGAGAATACTTATTGAAGAGATGTAGAAATTATCAAAATACATAACAGGTTTGTACTATCCTATTGTTACCAAATTACCACTTTTTACTATTCAATCTTTGAAACAAGTCAATACATATGTTATGACTATCGAAAAGAAGAATAAATAAAAATAAACAAAACTAGAATGACAAAATACTAAAAAGTCTGAATATAAGTTCAAAAATTGACAACAAAAGATTATTCTCCAATAAAATATATTATAACTCTTACCAACAAAAATAAAAAATATTACGATCAGTACAAGAAAACAGAACATGTGCGAGAAAAATACTAAAATTTGTATCATGAACTTTTTTCAGAACAGTTCAAAAAACGACAAAGTACTTATTAATAGAGATTAACAAGGTACTTGAAACTCCTCAACAAGTTGAAAACTTATTTCTTATTGTGCGTTAAAAAGACATTTCCAATGTAGAAAAACAAAAAAAAACTTATCATAAAACAACTAATGAAATGGCTTATCAGTGTGATTGTAAACATTGGAAGCAAAAAAAACCTTATATCAAAAAGTCTTATGAAAAGACTAAAATCAAAGACTACACAACATCCAATATCCTATTCTTTAGGATGGATTCATAAAGATTTTTAGACAAGATTTTAAAAACAATGCAAAGTAAAATTTAATATTACTAAAAACTATATTGACGAGATTATCTATAAAGCGATACCTATAGACGTCTATCAAATCATACTGGAGAATCCACACTTATGAAATCTAGATGTCATCTAATATAGACGAGCACAACGATATCAATTCACGAAAGATGAACAACACTTCTTTCTAACTCAAGATAAAGAAGAATTGACAAAATGTATTGCTGATAATGACCAAATAAAAAAGCTAATAAACACTTGTCAAAGATATGTACTACTAAAAAAATCAAATGAACCACTTGATGGAACCAATGAAAGTCTCAACCTCTAAAAAAAGACAAACAAGATCTATCATAAAATTAGTTCATAAAAAAGAAGATTCAACAAGACTTAAATCTTAAAAAGAATAGGCCTATGATCAAGAGATCACTTCCAAGCTCATTAAAAAAAATGAATAAAAAAATCAATAGAGGTGATAAAATGACGAAAATTGATGACACGACACAAGTAGTAGGGCTATACAGGTCACTTGCACGTGTATTCCGTGCGTGCGATGGGTACACCTATTGCGTCGCCACCATCAACACGCACATAGAGGGCCATCCACATGCGACAATAGTACTTACACACATGAACAACCCCCTAGCATGGCCGCACAGGTGCTAAGGTGTAAGTGCATGCACATATAAGCACAAGACTTGTGAAATTTGTGAAAATTTTATATTTTTGGTACAAACATATGTTTTTGATTTTATAATTAAATATTATATCCAAAACTCTATATAAAAAGATAAGAAATATATATGAAATCAGAAGTTGAAAAAATTAGAACTTTGAAACTTAAAATTTCGATAATCAGATATTAGTGAATTCAAAATCCCTTGAAAGAAATCTTTTTAAAGAATTCAATCTCCTTGTAAAAGTAAACCTCTTTTTTTTCTTCCTTTGCATCTCACCATTATCTTGCTTACACTTCCATGGTTATTACTTTGAAAAGGCTTACTGATAAGTGCTTAAGACAAGAATACTTCACTGACAAATCACAAAGAAATATAATTGCTATGACTCTTATGGAGAAACTTAGTTTGGAGGCTATCCCACATCTAGACATGATAAGCTACATTCATGAATATGCAAAAATTAAGGTAAAGAAGCAATCTTAGCTGAGGTTATCACTAAAGACTATGTTGACAAAATGGTAACAGGCCTTAACTTCAATCCAAATCTGAAGCAGCTCAAAGCAACATTGACTAAATGTACATCACTTCAAGCAAAGAAAATGATGAAGTTCACTTGACCTAAAAGTGCACGATTGGTCGACAAATCCAATTGGCACAGTTGTCTCCACCTCACAAGCCCTAAAGAACAAGATTAAAATATAAGTGACGCATCTAAGAAAACTTATTTTTTTTCATTCTATTATCAGATTATACTTCGTTGCATGGAATCCAAATCAAAATGTAAAGGGAAACCTCTAAAGATCTTTTTGAAACAGTAAACAACATTTCTTAAGAAACAATGGAGCCTTTCTTTTGTTCCCTAATAAGAGTACCTCCCAATTGAATTGAAAGGTGATCTCTTGCCAAGGACTTAACTCAAACATAAACTTCCATTCTTAGCATATCTTGTGTGGACTCTAAAGGAGGGAGGTGCCAGTTTACACTTGTTACCCTAAAGAAGTGAGACATCACTTTACATTTGTCAAGTGATCTTTGGTAATCAACACTTATAAGATCGTAATGCAATCTACTAGAAATAACAAAGGATGAGTATCCATTATAATTTTGTTGAGAGCATAGTTAGTTGATACCACTCGTGAGAGAATAGTTCATCTTGAGAGCATAACCAACACTTATATCCAGTCTAGTTGAGCATTGGGGTTTTTTATATAATTTTGTTATGTTTTTGTTGCTGCTATATTAACTCTTTATTCCACAATTTTCAATAAAGTCACTAAACAACATGTCTAGATTCAATTTCAACATATGCATCGACCTACATTTGATCCATCATATAATAGATGTAAAATTGAATCATAAGCTCCCTTTTTGAGTTTAGCAAGGTTAGTGTGAATGGGTGTTAATGGCAAAAAAAGAACAGTTTTTGAGTATAAAGTCAAATTATAACACCTTATGACCCATAAATAAACACTAAAATGGTGGTCAATTCAGATCTTTCTTGCTCTAGACTTCATACATTTTGGCAGCTCCACTTATCATCCACATGGTCAACCAAGGGTCAACAACCCAAATATTTATATATTTATTTCTAATCTCTTTCTTAAGATTTCACATAATGTTGGTTAAATTATACTCCCACATCAAGCTTTTATTTTCTTTTACACTTGCTCTTAAAAGTTTTTCCTTCTCAATATCATTGTTCTATTCACCCTATTAAGTTTTGTATTCTAGGTCCATTATCTTTGGTGAACTTTTAATTGATGTCATACCCCTCATGTAATATTTTGGTACTCACATGTGAGCACTTATTTGGTTTTACATTAATAACTGGCAAGATCAGCACTCTCACTTTGATTGTTGTTTTTTTGTCAAAAGTTATATAATATTCTTTAAGTACAGCAAGTGTTGGTAAACAGATAATTTTTAATTGCATTTGGACAAGTATCAGCTCTATATCTTTTTTATTATTGAAGATTCAATGTAGAATATTTTGCAAGATAATTAACAAATTAGTGAAAAATAAGCTTGAAGAGTTCCTGAAGCAAATGCTAGCTGTGGAAAAGTATTTATTAAATAATTTAAATTGACATTTATCCTTTGACTTTATCTAAATGATAAAATACAGAAATAATAATGGTATTTGAGGAGCACAAAATAATCCTTTGCCTTCATTATTTGGCCAAAGATGTTAAACCCCTAGTGAGGCTAGGCTATCCATCTATTAAGCATTGTAAATTGTCAAATGACAACCTATAATTATCAATGATGTGTTAATGACATAAAAACAATTATTAAATTAAAAAAAATTCAAAATTTCCATTGTCATTTTCACATCAAACATTTCTAGCTAAAAAAAGTGCATGCATTGTGTTATTTTAGCATCACTTTCAAAACATCTGTGTTTACTGGGCTCTGAGCTTTCCACACAAGTTTTGATATAATGCTATAAAAAATCCCCTTTTCAAAAAGCTTCATTCAAAAGATCATTTGCCACCAAATAACAATACGAAAAGCTGCTCGTATTCTCACATAAACCACATTTCGAAAAAACTGTTTTTAAATTGCAACAGTCTTGCTAACGAACCCAAAAATGTTTTTATAACTGAATATCAACTTTTACATAACTACAATTTAGATAGTTTGCTCTAATTCTAAACTATCTCCATCTTGAACTACAAAGAATTCTTATCATGCAAAGAATAAATTTCATTTCTCCTCTAGCTAGAAATAGAGTTAGACTACATCTAGAGGTGCAAAGAATGCTACATCTAACGTTCAAACCAAATGAGTTTTGTGTATTTAGATTATCTAAACACAAGGAATAGTAATCCTATCTTATTTGAGTAAACCCAAGCCAAAGCATTGATTAAAGATTTACCCAACTTTTTGGATATAGAATCTTAAAAAAATTGAAATTCTTAAAATAAACTGGATCAGATTTTCAAAATAGGAAATAATAAAGTACATCAAACTCAAAAACAAAAACAGCTACCATTCAGTAAAAGCCAACAACGCGATCGATGAAATTACCTGGCACTGCAACTGAGTTTTGACCACATCAAGCGGGGTAGTCACGGCTGCCGCCAATGCTCCCGCCGCTGCACCAGCTGTAGCATGCACAACCAAGCTATCATTAGTACCTTTGTCCGCTGATACCTCCTTCAGAGCTCTCTTAGATGCCTCATAGGTCGCAAAGTGCACCGCTGTGAATGGGGCATTCATCACCACCGTCGTCTTATACGAAGCGTAGAATGCCTTCAAACCTTCCTCTCTAAACACACTCGCTATACAGTCCGCTACACCCTTGTAAGGACTGTTCCTCAGCTGCAATCTTTGTTTCACCGTATCCATGGGCGTAAAAACGGCATCGCTCGCCACTGTAGCGAGCACGCCGGATACCGCATGGGCAGCGGGATTATTAGGATTTCCACGGGAAAGGAACTTCTTTGCCATCTCGTACACGGAGAAGTACACCGCATGTGCTGGACCGGAGCCAAGCCCCATCGCTCCGATGCCGCGGTAAAGACCGAATGGGCCCTCGAGGCGGAGGACGGAAGCGAACGTGTGGCAGAGTCCACGAGGTGGGAAGCGAGAAGAGCAGGTTTCTGCCTGCATCCGGGTCTTGAGTGTGTCGATAGGGAACATGGCAGTGTGCTCAACGACGCCGGCAATGGAGCCCGCAACCATGAACTGCCAGAATTCGAGTCCATCGTGGGATGCACTAAGCTCGCCATCAACGGAGGCGGATACCGCCTCCGCCAGGGGTAGGAGGTCAGGTGGGTGGAAGTTGTGGGAGGCATCCGGCATAGAGACGAGGGTTGTTAAAGCTACAGAGTGGGTTACGAGAGAAGGCGAGAAGGAAGAATGGATTAATAAGGAAAGGGTATCGCTTTCTACTGACAGCGGAAGAAGGGATTGTCGCCATGCAATCAATAATTCTTGGGAACGATTGACTTGCTGAAGATCAAATGTGAGAATGGCATCCCGGAGAACCGAAAAATTGGGATTGGATTGGATAGATGGTAGCGATCATGGTTAGTGGAACTTCTTTAAGAGCGATTCCTCTCTGCGCTTCCGTTCGATTGCCCTTTTCTTTTTTTCCCTTCCCCTACATCTCTGCTGAGAATTTTCGGTTCTGCCCTTCGGGCATAAAAAGGATGAGAAGATAACCAAGAACGAAAGAATTTGCCGCTTTAGAAGGTTGGCTGAACTGGACTTTTTTTTTCTTTTTTCTTTTTTTTTTTTTTTTTTTTTTTTTTTTTGTTCCTTCGAACTTTAATGGTGGACAGCAGCGGTGCAGAGTGGAACCACAAACTTTGAACATAAAACTTTATGTCACAACAGAATTTTCTATTTATTTAAAAATACTTATAAAATATTATATAATAGTCTAATCGTTTCTGTAAATCGAGGAAAAATATTTCTGCAAATTACCAGTGTAATTTACAAAAGGGATCTTTTGTAGCCAGTTGGAGTGCTCAGTTGCTTGAACTGCATGCTAAAAACCCGTTATCTATTTGATTTTTTTTCTATTTTTAAAAAAAGACACTTTTATTGATACAAGATAAATAATAATAAGACACGATGTCAAACTACTATATTTCAGATTAAACTACAAATAAATGACCCATGATAAGTGTGTATTAGTTTATTAATATTTATTTATTTGTATTGGATTATGAGGGATATATATAAAATAAGTTCATATTTATTTTCTATGTATTTATTATAAGAGTATAAGTATTTTTATTATTTTATATTTAGCTTAAGGTTATTTTTTATATATATTTATTTGCAATGTAATAAAAAAAAGAGTTTTTAGATTGATTTGTCATTAACAAAGAACCAAAGGAATTTCTCATGATCTATATGAGAAAGCCTTAGGACGCTATAACTTTCATAATATACATAAATAGATTAAAATAATAATTTTTACATTTATTTTTGAATTTTCTTATTATGATATTATTGGTTAAAGATCATAATCACTATTGCATGAGACTACACCCAAAAAGAGAGAGGACAATGTGAAATATGAAAGAATCAATTAAAAAGAAAATCAACGATAATAATTTTATTGAAATTAGATATAATTTAGTTATAAATTAAAAAACTTAACATATTGAGGTAATTATTAAAAAATATCAAATGAAGTTAAAATAATATAAATTTATACAAAAACAAACAGCATGAATAGTGGTTAATTTTAAGTTCTATTTAACAAATATTTGAGGCAATATAAAGTAAGAAATATAAATAATATAAGTCTTTATAAAATTTAAATCAAAGAATTATTAAATTTTTTAACTAATTCTTTGAAAACTCTAAATCTCTAAGCTATTGAATAAAAGAAAAGGTGTTTTAGGTGAAGAGAGAAACACCACAAAGAGATTACAGCTATTAAAGAAGAATAGATATAAGATAGAATCTTGCAAAAAAAAAAAATAAAGGAAAAAATATCATGTTATCCATAAGTGATTGAGTAATTTTCATGAAGAAACATTTAGGACTTTAACAAATTTCTTTTGAATTTTGATTAACTCAATAGCACTACTTAATGAAAAGCATGAATTGGGGTTTGATGAGGGGTCATACATGAAGTGGTTTGAATCTTAGTGAACTAGGAACACGAAGGAAGAGAATTAAAAGAGTGTTGAGACTTCTGAGAATGAAGCATGTTATTCCAAGTGCAAATCAGACAGTCTGATCGATGATTAGATAATTCGATATTTATTTGGGAAAGAATTTGTCAGGCACCCCACCTTACCAACTACAGTAAATTAAGGATGCTGTATAAGAAATAATCTCGAGTGAGGACAAACTATGCCTAGGTGGGGACCCGACGGTGAGACAATTCTAACCCTCTAATCAATCCCATATATTTTTAAAACATTTTAACCAAATCCAAACCATGGAGCTGAAATGAAAACATGTGTATATTAAACTGTATATATATACAATAAACCACAAAACTGAAGTACCAAAAAGTACCAAAATGAAACCAAATCCACTCCCACCAAAAATCTATCCCCTCTCACATGTCAGGAGTATAGTCCTCTCCTATACCATTATAATCCCCAGCTCTCGGTGTAGTGGATACATGACCTGTGATGAAGCACTAATGAGACATATATATCTCAGCAGATAAATCCACTATGTAACCAAGTAAAATAAATCTCCAGATATAAAAGACATGCCGTGAAACATGATAAAACAAAATCCATCTCATAAACAGTGAAAAATAAACCATATGAATACCTTCATATCAAATGTCATGCAGTATCAAAAGTAAACCAGATAAATATGTATACCAAATTTCCATTTCCATTATTTTATATGTTATATACTTACTAGGCCCGATTCCCTTTGAATCATCATCATCTGGATCCAATCATCATATCAAATGACCCTCCAACCGGCATCCATCCAGGTCATAACACTAGGCAGACATCTGATCTGAAGACCGATACCCTGCGATCTCATCCGCTAGGCCTAGTGCCACCAGGCAGGTATAGTACTGATACCCTGCGATCACATCCGCTAGGCCTGGTGTCATCAATATATACGGAGGTCATGGTACACATACACACTAGGCAGATATCTGATCCGAAGTTCGATACCCTACAATCTCATCCGCTAGGCCTAGTGGTGAGGATAATGTCTCCAGGAATCCAATTTTCATTTTTATTTTCCAACCATGTCACACATGTGATAAATATGCCAAAACCATATCAATATGTCCAACCAATTATATTTTATCTCATATTATGCTTTTTGTTTCAATTTCCTTTTTGTCATCTTTTATGCTTTCAGTTCAATCAGAAAATAACACCCTAAAACATATATCAAGCCATGAGATAAAAGTCATGTAAAGAAAAACTGTAATGCAGCCCATAAGAAACCATGTATCGAAATATAAATAAATACTATTGTGCTATATCACAGGTTACGAATTTATCTACCTGAATTTGTTGTACCAACTGTCTTACTCACTTTTGCTTCTTCTTGATGTCCTACAAGCCCGTAAAATACACAAATAATTAATTTAAATATGCTTATTAGTCAAAAATTGCTTTCTAAAAGCTTTCCCAAACACACCCCAAAATAATCCCAAAAGATGGGCTTACGCGGCACTGAACCGCCCGCTGGACCGTGCGCACACGCTCGGCAGCGCTGGACCGCGCGCGCACGCTCGGCGCTGGACCGCCCGCGCATAAAAGCTTTCTAAAAGCTTTTCCAAACGGCATTTTCCCCAAAATTTCCTTTTGCGGTGCTGGACCGCCCGCTCCCAACGCGCTGGACTGCGCGCTCTCGGCGCTGGACCGGGCGTGCTCGGCGCGCTGGACCGGGCGTGCTCGGCGCGCTGGACCGCGCGCGCTCGGCATCCGGTTCAGCGTAACCCGGTCCAAAGCCTGGACCGGTTCACGCCGCCCCTCTCTCTCTCGCGTCCGGCGAAACCAAAGTATTTCGCCGGCGAACTTTAATTCTTAAGTCTCTCGTCGGCCAACTAACTGTCGCTCCCCTAAAACTTATAAAACAACAAAGAAAATAAAATTCACCTTCGTTGGCCGTTGTCGTCACGTGCCGAAATTCACAAAATTTCCTCGCCGTCGTACCTCGCCGTCGCGTCTCGCCGCAGCGTTCGCAGAAACGCGTTTCAAACGCGCAGAGTCGGCTTTTATAGCCGCGGCCGAAACCGACTAAATGGAAGGATCGTGAACCGCATTTTTTTTGCAGAAAACCCCCTCTAAATTTTCTATTTGCAAATATATCCTCCGCCAATCGGATTTGAACTAAGCCGACATTTAAAATTTACAGATCTATCCTCTACGTTACAAATTTATCCCAAATCTTCAAAAATTCATAATTTATTCATTAGAGCTCCGAAAATTACAAATTAAACATCGTTGGATTCGTCTCACAGAGTTCTTTCTATAAAAAATATAAAAATACAAATAAGAGAAAACTAGGACTGTTACAGAATTGAAGTTTTTATCTAATTATAATAAGATGATCCAACACCCACCTAATAAAGAAATAGATGGTCCAATGTAAGTATCAAACGATTCTATATTTTTTTGTAAAAATTGGTCTTAAGCCTCTATTGGACATCTAATGGATAATCCAATGATTTCTTGATAACTATTGGATGGTCCAATAAGTGACAAAAAAACACAAGTCCTTAGGGTCAAGAGTAATTCAAACATTATAATTAAATTTTAGTAAACATAATAAGAGCTGTGAGAACAAATATATGTATGTACAACAGCATATAAAATATACATAAAATGAGAAAACTAATCACATGCAAATATGCATAATTTTTTGGAATAAAAAAATGATATAAAAGGAGAAACTATTAATTAGAGGAATCATATTGTACAATTGTATGCTCATTTTCTTATTCATTAATAAAATACAAAAATGCCCATTTCATATGTGGAAATTCACAGCTTGAGTTAATTTGATAAAATAGTTTAATTAAGTATTTATTAAATTTTCTTTATTATGTTATCACATATATTGCATGATTACATGAAACATGAAACACATGTTTATGTGATCACAATCCTTACCACTTAAGAAAAATGATCTATCTGCTAAGTGTTATCACCTCGAGCCTTTGACAATAAACCTTTAACTTTTTCAAAGTAGTAATGAAAGTGAAAGCATGATAATAATAAGAATCAAGATGAAAAAGGAGAATGAGTAGAGAGTTTTTGTCATAAGAAGATTAAATTTCTTAAGAAGTTTTTCTTCAAGAGTTCTAAATTCACAAAAATTTGATTTCTTGAATTATAAATTAGTCATACATCATTCTTACTTATTTATATAAAAGTTTGAATGTTAAAATAAAAAATATGTGATTTTGATAAAAAAAATATAAAAATTTTTCAAATTTTGCATGTCTTGTGCATGACTTCATGTGCGCTCAGTTTCTTATATGTGTATAGTTGTGCTAGGGCACTAAACACACATCCAGGTTTTATTCACAAAGGTAGACAAGCTCTTTGTATGTGCATTGACCATAGTGGCATAATAGATAGTCCAATAGGACATACTTTTAGTGCACATGCAACCATTATGTGTGATGTGAATGCTATTGTGCCAAGCTTTCCCATGTATTTCCTAGACCTCCACGTGTAACACTTAGTCAATGAGCCTTCATATGTAGCCGTACACATTACTCCTACTGCTTCGTATTATGATGGCAATTTTAGTCTTTTTGTCTCCTCTCTTCATTTGTTTTCATCATTTTGGATTTAATGAGCTTGAAATTGATTTCTTAATCATATCTCTATTTCTTTTGAGATTTGAGTATCATCAAATCTTTTTTTAAATAATTCTCTAGTATATCTAGTTCAATTATTTTCTTCAAGAGGTTGAGACTTCTATTAGTCTCATCAAGTGGTATCTTTACTTTTATTACTTATAACATATATATTTGGTGAGTATTCATTAATCTATTCATTTGGTCAACACCAATAATTTATTTTATCAATATTTTTTTTTTCTTGAGACAAAAAAAGTGTTATCTATCCTTATAAATTGATCTTGTTGTGCTCATTGATAGTAGATGATATCTTGATACCATAAATATGAATACTTTAATATAATTTAATGGACATTTAGAGGCACTACTTTATAGATAATCTTATCAATATAGTCTTTGGTAATGATAAATTTTATCTTGTGTTATTTTTTAACTCTCTACTTAAAGTCTTTAGAAGTCCATCCTAAAGATTAAATTGATTCTAGATCATCTTATATGATTATAATGCAATGATAAATATTGATTATTTTAATCTTAATTTTATTATCTTAAAATATTAAATTGATTCTAGATCATCTTATAATAATATTATCAATTACTTAATATTATTCTAGAAATGATTATAAACCTAAGATCTTAAGTGATTATAAACCTAAAAATAATCTAGCCAATACAAACATGAATGAATGCAATCTTAAGTGTGTCACTTCAGCATAATGAGAAGGTTAACATTGTTAACAATAATAATGCTGTAAGAAAAGATCTCCAAGTGATTTAATTATGCTACAAGGAGTAGATAAAGCTAACTACAAAACTTGAAGGTTGAGACACACATACTTAAGCAAAGGTCTTCTCACTTCATTCCATTCTAATGACTCTATCTTTACTCATTACTTTCAATTCCTACATTCATTATCTAATCTTGCTTACTCACAACCCTTAACAAACCTAATCAAATCAAGCTTGGTTTTATGATTATCAAACTCAATAGTATAATAATAAGAATAAAAGGCACATTAAATAGATATAAGAAAACTTTAAGAAAGAAATTTAACTTAACTCAAGGAGTTCCTTGCTTGTATGGCTCAAGGTGTTCCTTCTCATATTAGCCAACTATCTTAGCCAAATCTTGAAATATGTGATGATATTTAAATGTAAATTTTTTCTAAAGGATTTGTAATTGATCATTAAATTTTTATCTTAATTTGGCTATCTTTCATAAATTTATAGGATGCTTTCTAATTTCTCTTTAGTAGTACTTTAAAAAATTCTAGATTCTAATCAAATTAACTATTACTCATAGAGATAATCTAAATATATTATTGGTCAAGGACAAGTATTATACGTTATGGTCTAAATGTTTTAAACATATTGTACATAAAATATTTACATACTATATGTAATCATCAATTTTAACCTCTTTGGTGCAATATATAAACCCAAAAAAACTAAACTTATGGTACATAAAATTTAATGTACCTTATATAATCCTTAGATTTTAATTATTACACTCAATGCTCTACTTTCCCTAAGTGTAATAAGTTGAATTGAGCAAATTGTATGACAATATGAAGGTACCCTTACAATGCCAAGAAGTTTTAAGTAGACATACATGATAGAAACTACTACCTTAAATTTGTTTAAGGAGGATAATCCTAAAGATATGTTGTGTTCAATTACATGGGCAAAATTTTCCACAATGTTATGGCATAAGTGCTAAATTATCACCCTATTTGTTCAGATAAAGTTGTTCACTCCAAAGTGTTCCTCTATGCCAAGGTCAACTATAATAACACTATCCTTTTTGGTTTGCATTCTTTCTCCTAAAAATTTTAACAAATGTCCTTCTCCAACATTTCTTGTATTCTTGCTCACTCCTAATGGTAAAAAAGACAACAAATATTATATTGATTGAACTCCGTGAATCCACTAAGACTTTTTTGACCTAATAATTTTCTATTATAGCAACTATCACTATTACTTCATTATATGAATCATGATACTCTATGAAATCTTTTAAAACCAAAGTTAGCAACAATTAATTAAAATAGCTATCATGCATTTAAACTTATGCTTGATAAGAATACCTCCTTTGGTGAAGATCATTAAGAATACCTCCTTTGGTGAAGATCATCAAGTAGGTTCATAACTTCTCTAAGATCATGCAAGGTTCAAAACATGCACCTCCTTATTATGCCTTGATTGTTGTAATAATCTCCCTTATTTGATTGATTTTTAAAACTAGTTATTACTTTACTAATTATACTATCCATATTTTTGTATAGATATTCTTGTATGGTGCTTGCAAAATTGAATTTATTTTTCTTCATATCTTGTTCAACTAATTAAGGTAAGAATTCATAGAGGTAATCATAATTTAAAACTCCTTGTGATATGAGATAAGCTACAACAAGATGATGGTTGAACTAATCTAGTAGATCTTATTTATCTTTTATTTAGATATTATATTTTTTTATAATTGATTATAATAGGTCACATATATAACACCCTCATAATATTCTTATCATTTTTATATATTTTATGATTTTACATATCATTATTAGGAAAGGTATTTTCATTATTTTTCTTTAGAGTCTAGGTTTAGCTTTGTAATCTATTTAAATCAATATTATTCAATGCAAAAAAAAAATAAAAAGTTTGGTATGGCATCTTGTTTCCTATAAATTAGAATTTTTTTATCCTATATGCATGCATATCCTTAGGTTGTGATTTAAGATCCTTTAGTTGAGATACTAAGATATTTGAGATATGATTTAAACTTTTCTCCATCATCACTATCATCCTCATAATCATTACCTTCCATCTCAGACCATCCTATAAGATTTAATTGTAGCTCTTTTATCAATTTTTTGAATCAAAGTAAAGTTGAGATTTAGCTGTAAGAGTTTTTCTTACCCCTTTTTATTAATTTGGTATTAGATTTAGGTTGAGATCTAGTTACAAGAGTTCTTCCCTATACCTTTCTTTATCATCTTGAGATAAAAGTTAACTTGAGATCTAGCTATAGAAGTTTCTCTTAACCCTTCTCCATCACCTTAAACCAAGCTTCTTAGAGTAGGTCTATGTCTTGTGTTAAAGTGGCAATATTTAATAGGGTTTTTACCTATAATTGAATTATTCATGAGTAGTGGAAGTGGACATAAGCCTTACTTTCATAGAGTAAACAACACTACAAGTTTGTAGAAAGTAGGAAATACTTCTTTAGGGATGGATTCATTAACCTAATTTTATCTTTTTTTCTTCTTATAAAACATTTTATGCTATCCAAATAGGCATCCTAAATTATCTCAAACTTAAAACTCTTAACCTTTAAGATATCATTTATAAAATAACTCTTTTGTGACCTTGTTGAAGTGTAATATCCTTTATTCTCAATGGGTCTTTCTATTATTCTCTTTGTATATGTATATTTTTGGGTCATCTTCAAAATTTCTAAATAGGTGTTAAACAACCTTTTGGCATGCATAGCTTTGAAAGCATTGCTAGTATGTAAACATTTGCATAAGGTATTTTGGGCCACTCTGTATTTGAATACTTAATCTTGATAATCATTTTACAAAGTTTCTTGATATCCTTATTTCAATTAAAAAAAGAACTTGCTTTACACATTAAGGCTTCCTAATAATGGAAAAAAAAGGAAATAAACTCCTTTAACCACCTATAGAATAAGCTTAATGTAAGTGTCCAATTTTGAAATTAGCTTTAAGAATTCCTCTTTATCAAATAAAAGAAATTGGATCCCTTTCAATACTCAGTAGATACCCATAATTCATTTGAAAAGTACATTATGACGTAGCATAAAGTAAAAAAAATGATAACATAATAACATAAACCCATAATAAGGTCTCAAACTTGAATAAATCAAATTAAAACTCTCCAAAATTTAAGACATGCATAACACTTTTTAAATTTGGAGAATATTCAAATATTAACCTTGTGAAGTTATGGTTCATGCATAAATCAACATGAGTGCATGGTTGGTGTTAGATTAATAAAAGTGCCCAAAATATTTGAAGATATAGATAAAAATCTTCAAGTATGTAAGAAGTATGCTTTTGTAACAAAAGATTATATATGCATAAAAGTCTTCAAAAAATATATAAGAAGCATGCTTTTGTATTAAAGAATTATTTGGACATAAAAAATTTCAACAAGTAGGTAGAAAGATTATTTTTGTATTAAATAATTACTTGCATTCTTTTGTTTAAAAGATTTCTCATAAATAGATAAATATTAAAAATATTATGACTAGAGAAAGTACATTGTTAGGTGGCTTAAGTATTTAGTTGGTTTGGTGACTTTTTCTTAGGTTCACTTTAGTAAGTAAATTTTTACTTTTTATTTATCTTTTCAACTCTATTTTTTCTTTATTTAAGTTATTTTATAATATTTTTTATTTCTTTTAGCCCAAGAAATTATTTTATTTTATCCCATTCCATTTGCGTTTTTAAATTCTTGTATTTTAGCTTTCAGGTACTATAATAATATTATAACTTTTGCACCTATGCTACCTGTTTACTAGTTTTGTGCACAGAGGGCCTCACCTATGTTACCTACCTATGTCATCACCTTAGTTCACACACTAGTATTACCCTTATGTAAAATGAATAATGTCAACTTAATTTTCTTTCATATTTAAACTTCTATTTAATGCAAGCCCTCTTTGGCTACATCACATTATCCATTTGGATTGGTGGTTCCTTTATTCATAGACAACCTTGGGATATGTTGTGATAACTTTAGATTATCCTTGATTTCATTTACTAAAAAGAAAGAATTCTTTATCCATATCAATTACCTTATCATTTTTAGATTTTGTGCGTTGATTTTTTCTTCTTTATAAAATAGATTATCCAATTTGCACCTAAAGTAAACATCTTTCTTATGTTTATTATGACTCTTTTTGTTGAACATAATCTAAATAAAGGTTTTTTAGTTCTTACAAAGGATTTAAAATTAAACACTTCATTTTGTTTAAAGGAGTGAAAAGCAAAGTATTAATTTCACTTGATGATTTATATATAAAGATGGGTGGAGTGGAAGTAACTATTGTTGGAATTGGAATAAGAAATTGTGGAATATATACAATTCCAAGGAGAATAAGTTGGAATGTTGGCCAACCTAAGAAATTTAAGAAAAGGTTAAATAGTGATGAGGGTAAAAAGGTAAGTGAACCCTATATTATTCAAGTAACATAAAGAATAAAGGCAAAGTAACATAAGGAGTCACCTTGAGTTGATAATGCTAATTGTAAGTCTTAAAAGGTAATGGAGAAGAAAATGGAGTTCAAAAAGAAAATGCTAGAGATAGAGAAGAAGAAATTATTGGAGGCATTTGTGAATGAGAAATAGGAGATGGTGAAGATTAACGAATAAGTGATAATGGAGCTCAAAGAGTTGTTTATGGCCACCACACAATTCTTTAACATCATCCATCAACCTCTATATCTTAGAAAAAAATATGAAATTCACTTGGTTAACCACTTAGTAATTCAAATGTTGAGGTGACTATTAGTTGATGGATCATTCCAATCATGGAAAAAGAAAATAAATCATGTCTTCCATTTGAGTCCTGATAAATGCACCAAAATGTTCATCTAAAAAAGTCAATGTCCTTATAATGGTTTCATTGAGTTATCTTATATTATGATAAGGTTGATTTGTTGGGTTAAGAATTATTATTACAAGAACTCGAAGAAATGTAGGAACAAAATATTTACTATGAAAAATCCATTGAATAGAAAAAATTATTATTTCTTGAATGTCTTTGCTATCTTATTTGGTGTGTTAGAAGTAGAAAGAAAACATGTCAATGGAATAGAAGAGGAAAAACTCATAAGAATTACAACATTATCTCTCTTATCAATCTCTTATTGCTTATCTTCTTAACCCTCTCAACATTGACCCAATGAAATTCTTTTATAGTTACTAGGAAGCATCTTAAATACTCCAAACTAGTGATTAATTGAATTCTAAAATGATGAAATGAAGACTATTTTTTATTGTAGATTAACTTTCAAGATTTGTAAATTCATTAACCTCATAATAAATACTGATTCAAATTCGAAAATAATAGAATTTGATGGGTTGGTTTGTGAATTTGTAATTAACTCATACCAATTATTTATTAGTAATTGACTAATTATATTGCTTGCATAATCAATAACTCTTTTGTTTAAGAATTGATAACATATTATAAAACTAATATAAATCAATCATTATTTATGTCCCTATGAAGTGCTTCCTTTATGTTTAGTTTACATCAAAACCTTGTTACCCTCCAATCTTTATGCTAAGGTCCTTTACCTATAAAGTGATTTATATGTGGATAATTAGGATGATATGTTATTTGTTAGGGTTAACAATGATGTTAACTCCCAAAAAGATATATTGCTAATTGGAGTCATTAATTTAGTTAATGATGAATAAATAAATCTTTTTAAAATCACCTCTTACTTTATGGTATTAGCTTGTTTATTGTTAATTTCAATTATATGACTATGTAGGAGAAAAACATTGGGATCTAACAATAATTGGTTGTTACTTATCAGCACAAGTTTAGTGAACTCTACTTAGCTAAAGACATGATCATGGTGTCGAGGCTTTTGTTGGGATAATGCTACTAATTTCATGCCTTGTTTTAGTGATTTTTGTAGCAAAAAAAATGTATTGCCTTTATTTACATAACTATGAAATTAAAAACTTTAATTAACGCACTCTTGTTGGAGTTGGTATTAAAGAGGTATTTGGTTCAATAATATTCTCATGTCATGTACTATTCTTTGAAGATTGTGAATGTTTGATTAATGACATTTTTTTAATAATATTATTCAATATATATCTTAATGTTATTTAAATATAAGCAAAGTGTTCATCTTTGTAGACCCAAAAAACTATTAACTTTTGACAACATTTAGATCAAGTAGTAAATTTTGATAAGATAATTTAAGATTAAATGACATAAATCACAAAAATATTAGATACAAGATTTATCAAAAAAAAATTAATGAATGAAAACAAATTACGTTGACTATAAATTTAGAACTCTTTACTATTATGTTATTGAGTTACAAATTTCTTCTATCCTTCTTTTAACATAACTCTCATCTATCAAAATATGTCCTTAAACAGATATTAGCATATGCTCTTAATGCAACATTTTGAAAATAAATCAACTTCCAAAATATTTAGAAAAATTATTGCTCCTTAATAGTATTGTCATATTTAGATCTATAACTTCATTAGTCATATAATCAAAACTAATTCATTTGAATTTTATATCATAAAATTAGATAAATTAGTACATCACTTCATAACTAAAACTAATTAATAATAGATACTAATAATCATTAAACATTTATATTATTGGTACAATCAATGATTAATCTCTTTGAGGACTCAAGTCTAACATCCACTCATTTTCTTAACAACAACTAACAAAATCTTTAATAGTTCTTTGATACTAGACAAAACCTTTCACTTTCTTCAACCAAAAATTTAAAAACCTCTACTTTTGCCTCTCAAACGCATTCTTAACTTTGCAAGTTGCAATTAAAAAAGAAAATTAGTATATTATTGGTCACAATATTCATATTTACCAAAAATCTACATAAAAGTTTTTCTTACGTACTAGTGACCTTCAACAATTAATTGTTATTATTATTGTGATATTTATTATTTTTTCATCAAATACTCATTTATTTGTATACTAAGTGTTACATTTAATGTAATTATCAGCTACATTATTCCAAATTATCATTATATCCTTTAAAAGCCAAAAAAGATGTTATGTACAAATTAAAAAAATCATGAAAGATATTCAACAAATATCTAATACCAATTTATCAAATTTGAAGCAAAAACAATAGACCTGGAATTATGCATAGTCTAAGCACTACTAGAAGAAACATTCTAAGAGAATACTCACTATGTGTGAAAATTAAAACACCAATATGATTGATTTACAATGTTGCCTTTATAACTACAAGCAGTAATCTTCTTTTTGTTTTTAAAGTCGATGTTTAGCTTGTTTCCACGGGAATCATTTCATCAATGACGAGACAGTTAAACGACTAAATAAGCCATCAATTGGTATCACAAGCAGAGAATATTTCTTTGGTTACGATTGATGCAAGACAGGAGTAACAAGCATTGTCCGATAAGAGAGCAACTATTGAAAGGTTTGATGCTAGAATAGCAGCCAAAAATCTGTGAATACAAATCAACAATGACATGTACGATTTTTTTTAGCAGAATTGTTGATGTAAATAGAAAAAGCTATGGTTCACCCCTTGAAGGCCTACCATTGCTACTTCAGCAAAGGCACAGACATGATTGCTGCTCTTCCTTCTTTAAATCAAAGTGCTTCCCAATTTGAGATAGCAGACCTCACAGTGAGCGCTAAAGGAGGTTTTGGTAAGCCTTTTTCAGTAGCTTGCAGAAGAATAAAAACCCCGGTCCTCTGCAACTGGTGAATAAGAACCCCTATGGTTTCCCAAAAATCCTCTAAGCTTTTGTACCAATAATCCAAACATGTTCTGCATTTGTTATCCAAAAGAACTCATGTACTTTTCATCTAAGATGGCTAGTCATGAGGATTTAATTCATAGTCAAAATAAAAATGCTTAGCAACAATTTAACTTGCTTTGTAGTACTTCTAGATCAAAGGTTGAGAAGGAAACGTACACTAGCTCTTTGAGGTATACTGAGCCAAAACTCCAGGTTAGGAATGGCCTACAAGAAATAGTTTGAAATTAGCCAAGGATAAAACATTGGATTTTGTATCAGTATATTTTTGTATGAATGCATTTAATTCCTTAA
The DNA here is from genome assembly GCA_023846275.1 of Vanilla planifolia. Lineage (NCBI taxonomy): Eukaryota > Viridiplantae > Streptophyta > Magnoliopsida > Asparagales > Orchidaceae > Vanilla > Vanilla planifolia. Next base: position 8,874,212 of record CM043865.1, on the reverse strand, counting down.
GGCTTTGTTTAATAACCTTGCAACATTCAACACACCATTTGCACGGCTAAATTTTATATCTGCCAGTTAAAATCCATGCACAAACTGTCATTAAATATCTGTATGCATCAATTGATACAGATATCTTGTAATATGGCATAGATGACTTTTAAAGGAGCTTTGCAACTGGATAAATGACTTTAAAAGAGCTTTGCAACTGGATAACCAACAAATCTCCAAGTTTTATTAAATTAAGCCAAAGGCCTTTGAATAAGGAGATAATGGGTACAAGCGTCTCTTGCACGTTTGTTATTTGAAGTAAGAAATCTATAGTCAATGAAATATTGACCAGGTGCACAAACAGAGAATAGGGAGAGTAGATGTACATGAAATTGAGTAGGAAGCAAAGCTTCAAAGCTGTCCATTCTGTACAAGGTGCTCAATTGTTCAACAAAGCTTCATGATGTAAAGTTAATAAAATACCAGATACACAATTTGGATTTGAATGTGAAGTGCATTACTATATGTTTGGACAACCAATGAGAAATTATTTAATGAGCATTTGTTTCAGTGATTTCTTTTGTTATAAATGTACTTAAAAGATTTTGAACATTTTGCTAGGCAACAAGTTTACTTATTATGGTACCACCTTTTCAACCTACAACTACTTGGATGCCAACAATGCTGCCCGCTCCATTAGGAATGTGCCATACGCTTCCCTATCTCAATTAATCTCGAACACTACTTTCAATAATCTAAGAGGACAACAAGCCAAGGAATTCAAAATACCTTAGGTTAGAGTCATTGGGAAGGCCTTAAAACCTCCTTCTGCAGCTAGCCATTAGTAAAGTTCACCAAAAAAATAACAACAATGCTATGAGCCACCTTCTGCATGTTCAATCCCATGTCAAACATCACTAGATGTGAAATCAGCTCCTGATGAAAAAAAGCATGAGTGCATCTTCCCATGGTCTTTTTTACTAAGAGAATAAAGTGGAGTTATTACCTATTGATCACCACCACATAGAAATCATTGGTCTTCACTTACCAAAAGGGTACAAACCTAGTTTATCCCAAAAGTTTAAGCTCCTACACTCAACTATTTTCAATGAAACCTTGTCCATGCACTTACTTTATGACTTTGTTAAGAGACACAATAAAGCACAAAAAATTCATGAATGCAGAGGATCATAAACTCCAAAAAGGTAAAAAAGAGTGAAAAATGAGAGGCAATGAAGACATGATGAGAACAGGCCTCTATTCTAGTGAAAGGCATCTAATGACAACATTCATTGGCTTGAGATACCAATATTAGATTGATTGATTAATGGGTATGCTGAAATAAATAGGCCCACAGAACATGTTCTTATGGCAACATGGGAGAAGGGTCTTTTCAAAGCACCAACTCTTATGAGGATGCCAACGAATTACTAAGATAGGAGTTCATACTACAAGTTTCATTAAGGTGTTGAGCATGACATCGGGGGTTACAGCTTACTAGCAAGTTTAACTGAGATATTGCTAAAAGAAGGAATTCTAAATAATCTACCTACAAAGTGATCTTATCCCGAGCCCTCGATAGTAAACCTTGAATATTGAGTAGAACTTTTGTCACAAGAAAATTGAATACTCCAAAAAAATTTTATTGATTTATTCATCATTTTTTACCCTTTTATATAAGGATTGGATACAATATTTTATTACAAAAAATGCATATTATCTTAATTACCAAAAGACACATGATATTTAACCAAACTCATTATTTCGCACGTTTTGAGTTGGTTGGCACAATGACCATCGTGCAAAGGCTCTGCATGCATGTGGATTCCACATGTCCCCCAATTCTGCTTATTCACAACTTCTATGTTAGAGGGCATGATAAGTGGTGCCCACCACGCGTGCAATGCATGTGGGCATTAACCCCCAGCGCATTCCATGCATATGTGGGCATCACGTGCAGTGCAAGTGATCAGTGTTGCGCATGTTTTTATTTGCATGTGGCTCTCAAAGTGAGGTGTATGCCCACGCATGTGAGTAGCTTCTTCCTTTATTTATTTTTTTAATACTCCAAACTTTTCTTTGGGTTTAGACTTTTATGATTCAAGTTTCATTAAATCAAACTTAACGAAATCCTCTAGTATTCTCTTTTTTTTTATTATTAGAAACTAAGTTGAGAGAATAAGGATTGGACTTTCTTCTAATTGTACCATTTTGCAACAATAAGTCTATTTTCATTCTTCTCAATTTGGTAAGAAGTCTTGGTCGGTCTCCTTGTCGTAATGATCTTGTTTTTGAATTTGTTATCTTCATTTAGGATATTATCATCATTCATGACCAAGTAATTTATTGATGGTAAGTATTCTTGAGGCTTTTTAACGAGCATGGATGGGTCAAATGCCTTAAGGTTATCCACATTCACTATACATTTCCATATATGCTAGTAACTCAAGGGCATTATCATTAATCCTTCGTATTATCTTGAAATGATCATAACATATTGGTTTTAGCTTCTTATTATCTCTTTTCAATATTTCTTCATTAACATGAAGCTAAATAAGGTCACCTGTGAACTTCTTCTCAACTCTATGTTGGTCATGTGGCTCTTTAGACTTCCTCTGTAATTCAAGTAGATGTCTTTCAACGTTGGCATGTATTTCTCGCATTCTTTCTAGAAAGTTTTTAGCTTTTTGATGAATGTGCTTTTAGTTTCTCATTTTTGGTATCTTGAATTCCAAGTCTAGCAAACTTTGGGGTTGAAATCTCATACAAGCTTCGAAAAAACTCATTGATGTCAATCCATGCACAATGCGATTGTATGTCTGTAATACTCTCATCCCATGTTCTTGTGTGATGTGCATTATATCATTTAAATAGATGAATAATTATGTTATTTACCACTTCAATTTGTCCACTTGCCTACGGATGAAAAGCTGTACTTTGTATCAAAGTGATATTCATCATTTGTCATAGTGCTCGTTAGAATTTGCTCAAGAATCGTGTATCTCAATATGATACAATAGAGGATGGTAACCCAAACTGTACCCATACATTTTGGAAGAAAAGGATAGCTACTTGTAGTAATTCAGAATAATAAGTTATAAGCTTGTCTTCTTACATTAGAATTGCCTCTATGCATCTGCTTGAATCTCATATGAATGTTATAGATTTGGTAGAAATAAAATTGGTGCTTTACAAATTATCTTTTTTAATTATTGAAATGTTTGTTGATGTAGTTTTGTCCACTCAAACTTTATATGTAGGACAATCATTACATGTAATGATACTATTATTTCAAAGAATCTTTTAATGAATTTTCTTAGATATTGATAAGTTCCAAGAAAACTTTTGATATCAATAACATTTTAACAACCAGGCCATTTCTCAATTACATTAATCTCGTTTTTATTGTTGTTTATTTTTTTATTACCAACTTGAAATCCCAAATATAGAAGAGTTTTCCTTGCATACTCACATTTCTTCCCATTCATCTTTAATTTATAAGAATATAGGGTGCTGAACACCTTTCTCAGATGTTCTATATGTTCTTCAAATGGATTACTATAAATGAGAATGCCATCCAAATAGAATACCACAAAATCCTTTAAATAAGGGTGAAGAATGTCGTTCATTACTCTCATAGATGTTGCTAAAGCATTGCATAACCCACATTCATTAGCTGCCACTCATACAATCCCTATTGAGTCTTAAAAGCTATTTTTCAAATGTCTCCTGCAATACATACTTGATAGTATCTCATTTTGAGATCTAATTTTGTGAACATTCATGCATGCTTTAACTAGTCTAGAAGATCATCAATTCTTGGTAGAGAATACATATTCTTATTGATAATTTTCTTAATAACAAGGTAATCCACGCACAGGTGACAACCTCCATCCTTCTTTAACACTAAGACAACTAGAGAACAACATGGTGAATTGCTAAATTTGAATACTCCATTCATAAGTAACTTTTGTGACTTGCCTCTTAATCTCTTCATTTTCAGCTATTCAATTATGAGGGTAGCCTTTTCACTAAATAGCTCAAAATACTCTCTTAGTATCTCATAAAGTGGTTTAGGTATGTTACCATATTCTTTGGTGCCAATATTCAACTTGTCAGTTTGGACTATAATAACACAGTTTAAATTTGTATTTACTAATCTCATTACTTGGCTAACAACAATAATATCTATTGTTGACTTTCCCTTGTCTTGTATTATAATAAATTTCTATTCATATTTTGTGAATTGATACTATTGGGCTCGACAATAATATATAGCATCTCACTCCCATACGAGCAACCAAATATGGTCTGGCAAATACCTAGCAGCACTCCACAAACAACTTCATTAATATATTCTTGGGTGATTACAAATTTTAGCTTGCATTGTATTTCAACTCATGCTTTAGAGTTTTTTTAAATCCATCCAAGAGAATAAAGTCTTAGATGAATAGTTTTTAAGTAGAATTTTTTAACAAGGCTTTCAAAGATCAAATTTTTCTAACTACCACTATCATGATAACATTCCCTAACTCCTTTACTTGAATATGGGTTGTAAAGAGTTCTTTTGTCCCTAATATAGTTTCAATAATCATGAATGCTTTTGGACTTACCATGGAGATATACTCTCATCTACTTGTTGCAAAGTATTGAGAATCTTCTCACTTTTAATTGTAACAAGAATCTTATTTTTCCCATTTTTCTTAAACTTTTTTGGTAAAACATTAGGCTGTAAGATCTAACATTTTTTTTCCATATGTGATACTTCTATTTATAGTAGATACAATATTTCTAAGTCCTACTTGTAGATAAAGTATTTGTTATTATGGTTGTGATCTTTATTGGGGAGTACTCTTTCCTCCTTTGCCACTTTTTTTTATTAGTATCAATCCTCCTAATATTTGAACTCCCTATCTTTAATTTCTTGTTTCGATTCTTCTTTTTGATGGTCATTATAAATGTGTTAGTTTGTACTAAAGATTGCATGAAGAATACAATTTGTTCTACAACAATAACATAATACAAACCTAAGACATATTTAGATAAAGTTTACATCTCATCAATAAGCATCTCTAATACCACAACTTGTCCTCAAAATTTAGTGCTATATTCCTACCCCATTTGTCCTTATCAGTGTTATAAAACATGTCACTTCATCTTTCTTCCACATAACTTATGAGTAAAATTCTTCTCGAATTAATTTCTTTAACTGACTCTATATTAAGCAAAAAAAAGTCTCCAATTATTTCAACTAGACATCTAATTTTTTTGCATCCACCATACCATCATAAATAAACAAATCGAGTTTAACATCTACCTTGAACGGATCTCGATTCTCAAGCATTGATGGGGTAAGATTGATGATGGCATCCTCATCCTTGTCTCCAAGTATCATTGGGTTAAGAACATTTTCTTTGCTTGGTAGTTTATCTTCCCAAATTATGAGAGCAAATTGGATTTTTACTCCTATCTTCATTAACACTTGCATTTGTTAAATTAATAGAGTTTGTTTCTAGGTTTGATAGTGAAGTAGTTGATGCATTCATCTCGATTGAAGCCTTCCTAATCTCTTGATTCGCTTTCATAGCTTGCTCCTCAACTCCCTTCTTCTTGGCTCCTATCATCAACATCAAATCAAAACGCTCTGATACAAAAAATAATATAATCTATGTGCGAGGTGTTCTCGTTCCAAGCCTTCAATAACAAACCCTATTAGAGTTGCAATAACTTAACCATAAGAAATGACAAGGAACTAAGAAAGAAAGAGAATAAGAGTAGAGCTTTTGCTGCAAAAAAATTGAATATTCTAAGAAGTTTTTGTTGCTTTTTTTATCAATTTTATCCATTTATATAAAAGTTGGATACAATATTTTATTATAAAAACATATAACATTTTCCTTACCAAAAGACATGATATTTAACCAAACTCATAATTTCGCATGTTTTAAGTTAGCTAGCACAATGACCCATGCACGAAGGCTCTACATGCGCATGTGCACCACATGATGCTACATTTGTGCAGATTCAACACATGCTGCAGGCATGGTAGGTCGTACTTACCGCACGTGTGGCGCAAGCAGATGTGGAACCCCTGCATACTTCGTGAGTGCATGGGCCAGTACACTTACTAGTTACGTGAAGTGCATGTGACCCAGGTCAGCACCGCACTCAAAGTGAGGCATGCATGAGCAGCTCCTTTCTTTTTTTTCTTTTGCATACTCAAAACCTTCATTTGGGTCTAGACCTATAATAGATCTTTTAATCACTAAGAGGGCTCAAGCAAGCAAGCGGATGGAACAAATCTTATAATGAGAGAAAAAGTATTGTGTCAATAGAATAAAAAGTTTAAGAACCATGTAAAATAAAAAAAAAGACTACTAGGCTAAGAACATAACATGCATATTTTTCAATAGTCCTAACAATTGCAAAAAAAATTGAGTCTTCAACTTCTAAAAATTATGCTTTTAATGTTGTTAATCTACAAATAATGGTTTGATACCAACGAATTTCACTCCAACGAACCTCCATAAGATACACTTGGCACAACATAATAATCATTGCTCTTATCACCAATTCAAAGTTTTCACCACACATTAATTAATATTGGAAGTTATCTACATTAGAGAGAATGGATGAAAACAACAAACACCTAACTAAAAGTGTTGAAGAATTGTTTAGACCACATGGAAATTTATAATTTGTATTTATCTTTTTATTATTATTGATAAAAGAGACCAATGACTGAATTAGATTGCACAAGATTGACTAATAATTAAGAGACATATGTGCTAAGGGAAAACTATTTTAAAAAGTCATGATTGTGACCTATTCCATTCTTCTCTAAATCAAGCATTAAATATTTGCTAGAGTTGTACTATTGAATCCCTTAAGCCCTTAAGATAATACAATATTTTGATGACAACAAATCACTTTAATATTTATTTTGTAATCTAATATGTTAGTGTGTTATAAATTATATAAATATGGGTAGATAAGAAGATTAGTCATCATGGTATGGATGGATAAAGCTCTAAAAATTATGAGTCAAACCAAATGAAGATAAGAAGAAGATGGTCAACTTGATAATTTATATGTTCAAGGTGTTTCTCAAAGGATTTCATATGTTAAGATATATAAAAATTAAAAAATAAAATTAGTAACTAATCTAAGAATTAGTACAACACATGTATATCATTTAAGAGAATAAACTTTAAATGGTAAAGATATGAAAATAAGTAGTTGAGTCATTTCCATTTGATTAAATGAACAAAAAGGATAGAATTTATATAAAAATATTCAATAAAATACCCACAATCAAGTTGAAAAAAGATATTACAAAATTAGTTAAATTTGAACTAAACATATAATACGTTTAATGTATTTTTAAGAGTCTGAAAAGAGAATAAGATTGTCCAACTTAAGTGTTAAAATAGTGCCTCATAAAAATGTACAATGCAGTGTTATCAACATATGATACCTTTAGACTAAACTAAGCAATGCACCTTGCTTCAAACCATCTGGTTAAGATAAATGACATATATATGTGATAATGAATGATACATTCATGTCTTTTGAACATAACAATGAGAATATAAATAATGGATAATTGAAACTAATTGTACTATATAGTATGTAATACTAGTACATATGACATGTTAATTTAATATTAGTCTTATGTTCAATTAAAACTTACGTTGGCACAAATTTAAGAAAATCATACAATACAAAAATTTATATCATACAACACATTTTCATTAGGGTTGAAACACACAACATAACTTTTGAGAAACAAAATATTTGTACGATACATTATTTATTAATACATGGTATGATTAATTCCAAACACGCATAACATACGGTACATTACTCCTAATGTATAACACATAATGACTAGTCTAGATAGAAATTTCTAACCATTAAAAGAGTTAGTACAACATTCCTTAGATAATCTAATGCATTGAACATTATAAATATTGAAGGAAACTAAAGGAATTGATGGATGAAGGATTAAAAAAAAGATGATTTAGAGAATTTTTTTAACCCAAAATGCTCAAGTCTCTATTGTTAGATCCTTTTTAGATGATCTGTTTGCAAATTGTTCTTTTGAAATTCCTTCACCTTGAATGTTTAAGAAATAAAAAAATTCAATGATAGCCTACCAACCTAAGCTGACTTGTTCCAAGATTATAAGTTAAGTCTTATATTTTATTGAAGCATTAAATCAATTAATATGGTTGAATGTGCTCCAAAGTGTGAGACAGCATTCCAAAACATGTAGTGGTTGTTAACCAGTCTTTTACAATTAGGAGTCCCAAACTAGAACAGCCCCTAAAAAAACATTTAGCCAACTACCAAAACTATAATTAGCTCAGTATTGATTTAGAAGGATGACAGAGTGTGGAGATGAGTGTGTTAAATGAGACATCTAGTGAAGCTATGCTAGATCAAGATAATCACATTTGGAAAAGTTATATCGACTCTAAGTCCATCCATTCTTTAAAGAACGTGTTGTCCAAATGACTTCCAACGAACCACAAATGCATGCTTTTCATTCTCTTAAGGTTTCAGGCCAATTTCAAAAATGGGCGACTAGATGATAGTATAAGATATATTATTGCCAAAACAGATTTGTAGCTGGTGAGACCTCCAAAGAAGGTGATACCAGAGACTCTCATAATGTAAGGATGATGTTCATTGAAGTGGCTTTACGAGGGTCAAACTGGAGTGGGAATCATGTCAACAAGCCTAGGAGTCACTACTAAGCAAGCTTTAAAATTTGCACATAAGTTTACAAATGACCAAGCTCAAATCTATGTTGATGTAGTCAAAAATTGAACTAGGAATCATTTTTTTCCGAAGCACTAAAATAATGTAGCATTTTAAAAATTAATACAAGATTAAGTGGATTGTGTTGCATGCACTCAACTGCAATTTGACATCCCAGTTAGAAGGACATATAAGGCTGTTGAATGAATAATGGGTATTATTGCAGTCACTAGTGATTGAAGTAAGAAAAAACATTTACAGAGCACAAAAAACCATACCTCAGCACCGTGTACACCAAGCAAGTAGTATCTGTAGATTGTTCCAACCAAAAGATAACCTCCAAGAAGGCAAAAAATGCTAGGAAACAGGTAAGGGCTCAAAATTACAATTTTTGTCCAGGCAGGCAAAAAGAACGTAGTAAAACTATATCAGTACAGGAATTTGAAAATGAAAGGGGAATAGAAACGCAGCATACACAATCATTAAAGTTCCAAACCACCCCAATCCTTTTCCCTGAGAAGAAATAATCCGTGCACAACCAGATGGATGCCTAAGCTCTGTTGCCTGCAGAACATGCGAAATATGTATGGAAGTAAAGTTGTTAAAAAAGCTATTCTCCAGAATTGTTCAATGGCCATAAGGCGTGCTCACAATCATGGCTCAACAGATTACAATAATCACATGGATAAAAGTAAAAGAAAAACTGATCCCAGATTACATTTATTATATATACAACAAGCTATCATAGAGTGAGATCACAATTAAGGACAATCAAAACATATAACTAAGTTACAATAATTTTACTCAGATTGTTATGCCATAAAGTGTGACACTATAATTTGAGAAATTATAATGAATTGAGGAAATGATACCAAATATAACAAGTCGTTATGACAAATAATTTGATTGAATATCATGAAAAGGTCTCTATGTGTTTATACATGCTCATGGAAAAAAAAAATTCAAGAACACAGTTCACATATAAGAAAAATATGACAATATCGACATTACTTAGGGCCAACAAATAGAATTTCAGAAAACATTGATAATGCTTTTTGAAGTAGTCAAACTATTTACATGAATTGTTTGAATTTTTGTTATCATGTCTTAATATCTTGTTATTCAACATTACTATCTTATTAGTTTGTTACCTTATTTATACATACTTATATTATCTTTCCTAACTAGGCCAACATGTACTTTTTGAGCAAATCCAAGAATTAGATCTAAACTCAAGATCCACAAGATAATCATAGTCCCAAAATCTTCGAAAGATAGTACAAAAAACTCAATCCATAACTTTGTGTGATACCATGATTTATCTAATAAAAAAAACATTTATAGTAAGTTTGAACCACAAATAATTTCTTAAATTCATAAAAGAGGCTCCCATGATATTAGAATGAAAAGTTGTGGTTGAAAAAGAAATTAATACACTAAAGAAGACTGGAATACGAAAAATCACAAAATTACCACCTGAAAAGCGTCTTGTTGATTGCAAATAGATCTTTTTGGTTAAATACAAAGAAGAAAAAAATATTAATCGATTTAAAGCTCAACTCATTACAAAAAAATTCACAATATCTTATGAAATCAATTATGGAGAAACCTTCACTCTAATAGCAAAATTAAACACAATTTTATAATATCCCAAAATTTTGGGATGTATAACATCTTATAAATCATAACATTAAACCAATGAAGTTATAAATATAAGTATTTCAAAGTAATAAAATTAGTTTTCAAAACTGTTGAATTTATTGATTCAAATATCAATATTTTAAAATTATCTTGAAAAGTTTCATATGTTTTAATAATAAAAACATTTATCTGAACATACTATTAAAAAGTGCTCAATTAGAGAAATCTAATGACTATGAATTTGTAATTTTTGAAGAACTAATAACTTAGTAATAAATTTTTAAAGAAACAAAATATAATTTTAACAATTAGTTAAAAGTACTTAAGTAATTTTCATCATTAAACAACCTTAAGTGGATAAATGTAAAGGGTAGATTGGTTTGAAGTGAGGGGAAAAGGATGGGTTATAAAAGGGAAGCTATAAGAGATGAAGGAGAGAGAAAAAGAGAAAAAAAGGAATAAGAAAAAGAGGAGAGAAAAGAAGAGAGAAGAAAAAAACTAGTATGAAAGCTAGAGAAAATCAAAGATAGTGAATTCAATATGATATGCAAGGTAGCGATGATTAGAAGCAACGGAGGAGGTACTACAACAAAGAAAATCAAAAGGAAAGCTAGGTGAAGATATAAGTAGAATTTGATCATCTTCTCAAATTTAATAAATTTTATATTGAAATAGAAAAGATTTTAACTACAATATCGTATATAAATATTTTTTATGAATTAGAATAAGCTTGAATTTGATTGAAGTAAAATAATGTTGATTTAAAGTAGTTTGTTCTTAACTAAAAAATTGTACATTAGTGAGGCAACAAGAGATAACAAAAGAAATGATTTTGAGAGTTATATAAGAAAGAATATGCATGTCATTTACATATTAAAAAAAAATATTTCGTAACTTACGTGTATGCATGACATTGTAAGAAATTAAAAAGATAAAGAGATTAAATAAGAAAACTTCATCACACATTCACATAGGTAAACCTGGTAATACTGATGTAAATATACTAATTAATTAATTCTTAATTTATATAAAAATAACATACTTTTCTGCATTACTTTTTATTATGCATTATGAGTATAAGAAGATTTCTTATGTTATTTTATGCATTATGAATAATGGATATGATAACTAGCCTAAATGTCTTAATTAAAATATTTGGTTCCCACATTTTTTATCTCATATGATACTATATACATAGCTAGAATATTTAAAATATAGAAACAAAAAATAGATTCTTAGAAACATTATCTTTGACACTAAGCCCAACAATTGAATGCAAGTTATAAGTTTTTAGATCATATATATCCAGTGATATTATTTGACATTAGACCCAATGATGAATTATAAGATATAAATCTTCAGACTATGCCTATCAAATATAGTTATCATGACTACAGGATATGTATAAATGAATGATGACATCAAGCCCAACAACAAACCATAAAGTACAAGCCTTTAGACTATGTCTACTTGATGGTACTAAACCAAACAATAAAATACAAGGCATAAATCTTCAAACCATACTTATCTAGCACTTTAATTGAATATTATTATGCTAGCAAAAGATCATTATGGACATGATCATTATTTGGATCCTAAAGACAAGGATTTAAAAACAATTGAGCCAAATAATCACATAAAATATTTAAAATAATATTGATATTTATATCTTATTTAGCTTTCTTATGATCATCATAAATTTGATTAATCCCTCCAATTAGATGCCAAGAATGTTTTTTTCTAAAAAGAAACTTAGTTGAAGAAGTGTATACTTGTACTAAGATTTGAGACACAAGCCACAATCATCAAAATCTACAAGCTAAAAAATCTTTATACAAACTTGAATAATTCTTAAGGACTTGGTTTGATAAATTTACAAAATTTTATCAAGTATGGATATTTATATTGTCAAACAGATCACACTCTCTATATTAAATAAACATCTAAAGAGAGACTTGTCATTCTTATAAAATATGTGGATGATGTTATTTTAACAATCATGGGCAAAAAATCAACACTCAAAAGGTTATTTGCCAAAGAGTTTGAAATCAAAGATTTGGAAAGCCTTAGATATTTTCTCGAGATGAAAATAGCTCATTTAAAAATAAGATTTCAGCATCTCAAAGAAAATATATTCTTTATCTTTTTTAAAAAAATAAGATTGTTCAAATACAAGCCAACAGATACCCTTATCAACTTAACACCTAACTTAAAAAGTAAAGAAGATAATACACCAGTTGATACAAGTAGATATCAAAGATTAGTAGAAAAATCATATACCTATTTTTCTCAACATCCAACATTAGTTTCTATATTAATATGATGAGTGAGTTCATAAAAAATCTAAATGAAGAATACAAGGAGTAGGTCTATAAGATCTTGAGATACCTACAAATGACACTAAAAAAAAGCTTGTATTTTAGAAAGTTATCAAATAAAGACATTAAGATATAGAGTGATGATGGTTGGGCTATATCATTAATAGATTAAAGATCAAATTTTGGCTATTGTACGTACTTTATAAAGAATTTGGTCATATAGAAGTAAAAAATAATCTTTTGTGTTAAAATGCAATGCAAAAACCAAATTCAGAGCAATGACACATGATACATGTGATCATATGTAGCTGAGAAGACTTCTAAAAAATTGAGGATTAAGTTTAAAAAATCTAAGAAATAAAGGAAAATGTGACAAAGTACATAGAAATTGATCGTTATTTCACATAAGATGAGATAAAAGAAAATGTAATAAAGTTATTAAATCTACCAATGAACATTTAAATAATAGATATCCTCACTAAAATCACCAAGAAAGAATTTTGAAGATTTGAGTTTCATGCTAAACTCAACCAATATTTGCAACCCAATTTGAGTGTAAAATATTATGCTATTTATAGACCAAACTTGATATCATTTTAGAGTTGTGCATTTCAGACTTTATACTTTTTTATATGATAAGTTATTTACATAGATAATTTGATAAACTTTTTTTCCTAATTACTCAATGGATTCACATCCATAAAAAAATGAAATATACTACAATTTTAAACAAAAAATAATATTCTTTTTTCACAATTTTCTTTACCATATTCACTTTAGTTATTTTCCTTTTATTAAGTATTTTGGTCTCTTATTATGCATCTTAGATTTTTTAACATGGTCAAAGCACATAGTTCCCCAATTAGAAAACCAAGTCAAGTGCTATTTAACCATTAATCTGATTAAAGTTAAAATAACCTCACTCCAAACATAACCAAAGGTATTGACCTTCTATGCTCCATATGAGTTCCTCTTGGCTTTTAGTTTCAGTTGTTGAATGTGATATTTTATGACATTTCTAACTCTCCTTCAATATGATTCTCTTATTAAATTCTTAAAAATTTCTTAGAGTAGGATTTCATTGGTTTTCTTATTACTTTAATACTGAGAAACACAAATGTTCTTACTGATTCATAAAAACTCGCTTTGGATGGCTTTCAGACAATGGTGAGCAAATGGCAGTTAAGGTTATTTTTTGTGGTACATCATTTACAGCCAATTGTGAATATCATGGACATACATCATTCATAAAACTTGCCAAAAATGTAAAGATATGAAGGCACCATATATCCATCCAAATGGCATCTGCGTCCAGCTGAGCAGGTTGATAGTAAAAATTCACTTATGCTTCTTCATGTTTACATCTATATCCTTCAGAATAAATAATAATAGCATAGTAAGGTCATGGTAAAGAGCCTTTCAAAGATAATTTCTAAATAGTTTCTTGCTTTCGTTCTTAACACTATAGGCTACCAATAATTTCTAAATAGTTTCTTGCCTTGTTCAAACTTTAATGTGGCAGGCAATTTTAGTAAAGCAAATGCTAAACAGCGATTACAAGAACCCACTTCCACTCTCCCATTTTGGATAATGAGCTAGTAGTCGATTTGTTCTTAAATACCAAAAACTATGAATATATTGTACATTGTTCCTTAATAATATGTTTAAACATTAGCAAGTGCACAGTAAAATACGAGCATGCCTTCAGTTTTAATTGAAAACATAACAAAATATATTAAACCATTGTGAGATACTCACGTAATTGCACGTGCCAGAAAATATAAATGAATTGGATACCTGGAAGAAGAGAACAAGAGGAGATAGGTTAAAACAAAGTTTTTGCATGAAACTTGGATAATATTTCACTATTTATTTGGATATCCTAAATAAGTGAGCAAAATTTGATTTTAAATGACCAGTGTAGTAGCAGATAGCTTCTATTGGCCTCCAACAAAAAGGGATGCCCAAGATCATGACCTGTTGTAGGCATTATTATGTTGCAAATTGATAAAGACAAAAAGTAGGTTTATATACTCTACTCTCCATTCCAGGTAAGCCATAGGATGAAATTAGATAAGAGTTGTCCAAGGATTACCTAGAACTACAAGAGAGAATAATTCAATTTTGGTAGTTGTAAATTGCATTTCTCAATTGTCAAACTTTACTGCATGCAAAGATAGCTAATTTATTCCTGGAGAAAGTATTTATGGTACATTGTCAACGTAAAACAAGAATGCTTGACAGAAATGTTAAATTTATAGAATTTTTTTTTCCATAAGAATCCTGCAAAAATTGGATATAAAAATTTTATTTACAATGTCTGATGAACCACATTACCAAACAAAAATACTCAATAAAAGTTCAAAGAAACTGTGCAAATCCCTAAAAACTAAAAAACAAATAGCATGGAACTTATTATTAGCAAACTTTGCTCACAACAGCTCTATTAAAAAGGCACCTAGCATAGTTCCATTCCATGTACTATCAGATTATGAACCTTGAAAACCAAAATACTTGGATTCATTACAATATCCTATTAAGTTTAGTAGGTTAGCATCTTCATTTGTTGAGCATTTACATGATCATCATTAGCTTAAGATCTCATCAACTTAACCAACCGTTATGGCCATGAAATTATACCTAACTAAAATCTTTGATTATATTCAATTGGCCCATCTTGCTTGAGGTTCTCAAAAACTTGGGTTCCAACAAATATCTTATATTAATTTTTGGATATGATTGAAGATTGTTCAATTAATGTTTAACTTACTAGCATTTCCAAATCAGCTCATGGGATTTATTAACTTCTTTTTTGAATTTTCTAAGGATCTCCAAAACTTCTACATTTTTACAAAACCAAATGCATCATTGTATCTATAGTCTAGCATTTTCCAACAATCTCCATATTTTTTCTAAGGGTAAAGACCCTGTTAAAATGAGTAAAAGATCTACAGATCTGTTTCATCTATCTCCAATCTAAATTTTTTTTCTCACTACTTGCTCATAGCATTGATAGCAAGAGATATAGATTGATTGCTAAACTATTTTTCGTGTGATTGGGGTGAATTTCAGCTCCAACCTCCAGACTCAACAACAATTTCATGATGAAATTTTTACATCCCATTGCCTGCAACAAAAATGTACATGTGATCACTTCAAATACTTGTGTGTTCCAGCTAAAATCCAATCTTGACCTCAGGAGACTATGTTGAATTAATATATAAACCCTCCAAGAGTTGCAATGATGTATTCATATGAAAAGAAGCAACATTTAACCCATCTCTTTCATGGGATGGTTGCAAATTGTATTTTTCCTTCTGTTATCCACCTCAACAATGTACGAGGTCTGATTACTTGGGTGGCACTTAGATCGTAGCATATTAACATAATTCATATAGCTAATCTTAATCATGATCTAACATTTCGTTTCTCATGCATACAATTTCTACTATTTTAGCATTATATTATGAAAAACCTATTGTTACTATGTTCAACTTACCTTAATGCTACATTCTACCTCAACAAAAAAGTTAATAAAAAAAAGACAATATAAATTGTAAAAAGCACAAACTCTATGAAAATTCATACAGTTAGTTCATTCAATTCAATGAGGAAGACATAGTATGGTAAGATCTCTTGCCCTAAAAAGATGGATCCATACAAAATCCTGAGAAGGATTGGAAAAATGCATATAAGCTCGATTTGGATTGTGATATGGGCACAAATCCTATATTTAATTTAGCAAATTAACTTTATATTAAAAAAACAGGAACATAAAATTCCTTATTTGCTTTTTCCTACACCTTCATATGTGGCTCCATCTATCTATACCACTATCAAAAATATCAAAAATACACTAGTTACATCATCTACTTCAAATATCCAAATTCTTCTTTAGTGCCACTACATATGATTCAATCACAACAAGTTGAGTAGATTGTAGATAAGGAGATCATCACAAAAAAATTGAAAGCCATAGATGTTTGGTTTGATGGCAAAGATGTAATATTTCGAAGGCTTCTTAAGCAACACCAAAAAATTTACAGGAGCAATGTCAGTTCAAAAATGAAGAAATTTTCAAACTGGGGAGGATTTAGAAGACACAAGTAGTCGAGATGCACTAGTGGGAAGCCTGACAGATATGTTAACTCCTTCAAGATACATTCACAAGTTCAAATCCCTGTTGGTGTACCTAGAACCCTAACTAGCATGTATATGACTTCTGTTTTGTACTCTTAGTTTGGGCGGTTGTGATGCTTAGCAGTTTAGGTTTGGCATTTGGTACAGTTCAAAGGTAATACTAATTAGCAGCCAAGCCTTTCAGTTAGAGTACTTCACACCTATTCCTATTTACACAAATTATAATCTACTCTTAGTGTTCTAAAGGAAATTTGAACACACAGCTGTTTTGTTGCTAAGTACATTTTTTGCCATCCTCCACACTTCCTGGAGCTGAGGATCAAGGTTTGGAGAAATTTTCCTGTGCCTTGGATAGATGTAGGTCATGATGGAAGTGACAAAGCTTGTTTGAGAGCTTGTCCTTAGAATTCTTTGGATTGTTTCTTTAATACTTATTGATTAGCTCTAAGATTTATTCAGTTAAGGCTTTCTTCATATAATTTTGCTATTGATTTTGTGCACGGTTATTGTTAAGTTAGCATCATAATTGTTGCTATAGCTTTTTGTTTTGTTACTAAATTTGTTTGAGTTTGATTGTCTTCCCTGATTTAAAGTTAGAAGTTCTTATATTTTAATGTTCTTGCTCAAACCTTGCATTTTATATTTTGGCACAATTTAGTTGGTAATTTGCCTGAGTAGGTACTACTTTAAATGTTCATTCTTTGTTTTATTTTGTAATTCATGTTCATCCATCATTTGCTTCCAAATGCACTCATTTAGCATCCACAAGCTCATTGTTCTTATTATTTGTACATTTACAAAGGTTATCTTTCAAGTTTTAAATACATTATAGCTATAATATCCCTAGTTATTATTTTGAAAATAAAGGATTACATTTTCTAAAAAAGCATAAAACACTATGTTACAATTTGTAACCAAACGCCTGAACACCCCATTTGATATATGGCAATTGCAAATTGAAGATGTTTAACCCAAGATTCAAGCAACTTTGTACAAAGGATCCACACATTTATTTGTTTTGATATGATGGTGCACCCAAAGGAACAGTAAGTTATGATCGTACTTATTTAGTAAATTAGAAAGTCTTAGTTTAGTACGACGACTACTATAGAATATCGATTATCGTACTAGTCTAATCAGAGTTGCCTTGATGTTCGTAGTTTATGTTGGACCCACAACTTGTTGATATAGATATACAATTTAAAGTTGTACTGATACGATCAAATGAGTCCTTGCTTGTGAAAATTAACAATACCTACAAAATTTGGGCCTTTAGTAACAGCACTTTGTCATGATGTTTGTAAATTATGTTGGAGTCCCTACTTGTGTTCACCATCATAGATATACAATTTGTAGTCATACTAGTGTGATCGAATAAATGCTTGACAAACCATTGCAACACTTCAAAAGACCAACGTAGGTTGTGTTTGTACGATTGACGATGAAAATGAATAGTATTTTTATGACCTGTCTCATAGATGGACATATTTGTCTGATGAGCAGCGTAAAGGAACAGTACCCCTTGTGGCTATGCCATAATAGTACGAGATGAAATTATAAGTTCAAAAACACCGTATAATGGCTTTGTGGTGCAGACCAAATAAAAAAACATAGAAAAATGAAGTGATTCAACCTATAGACCGACTTAGAAGACACTTTTTTATAGAAGCTATTTTTGAGCATCTTCACTATGAACTGTTTGTACGATTAGATTTTGAATCTTGCATGAAAAGCAAAAATAGGGAACATCTACACATTCTTATTGGATCAAGGCTCTAGAGTTTCGAGGAACCTGGATTGGTGTTCATTTACCCAAGATAGTTGAATTTACAGCTGCTTGTTAACTTCTTTATCAATTTTTTGCTGCTTGGAAAAAGAACAAGCTACAATGTCAACTTCTTTATCATGTAAACTCCAAGAACATGAGAAAATCTATGCATTGTTATTAATTTTTTGCAAAACCTCTACGAGCCATTAGTGCTAATTAATAGAACACATGATCATACCATATGCTTCCTTGTTGTCCATCTAAATGATAGCGTTTTGAATTTTTTGTTTAGAACACCAGCACAAGTAGTTGACAATATGAATCATAGCCTCTAATGTTTTTTTCTCCCATTGCTTCAATAATAGCATGAATGAGTTTACCTTTACAGTCCCTCGTTATGGTTCTAGCAACCATGTGATATTATGAAGAACAATTGTGAATGTTAATCTTTATGTGGTTCATTGTAAATGGGATCTATAATACTTTCTCAATGCAATTAACTTTTTTTTGTTGAAAAGCGAGATGTAGTCCTAGTTGACAAAGTAAATTATCTTGCTAATTGGATTGGATTAAAAGATAACATCTAAATATATGCAGACATAGAGAATTAATGTTGCACATGATTTGTGAGACTAAAAGTTTGGGTTATTGCATAGAATGTTTTTCATTTTGCACCTTCCAAAGCTTCTAACATATGAATAATAGAATGTCTTACATGATTTCCAGAAAGATAGAGCTCTCGATCATGTTTTCCCACCATTGTTTTAAAGTCTTGCGTTGTAAGTGAATCCCAAAATTTTTGGTATAAAAATCCCATATTTCCTGTGCAAGATTACAAAAACTGAACGCGTGATCAATTGTGTCCTCAGGACAATGAGGATACTTTGAGACCATATAGAAGTTCAACTTCTTTAACTAGATTGAGAAAGATAGTAATTTGCTAATGATTCTCCATAGCCATACTAATATCTTGGTTTGAGTGCATAAAATTAGACGTATAAGGTATAGTCTTCTACGAATGTTGTCCAATCTCTAAGAGTTGAGCTTAAATTTGTATCGTATTAGTACGAAACCTATTTTGTACAAATATATAGCTTATTTTCTCTCAAGATCCGCAATAAGTATAAGTTAAACACGTACGATCGTATGGTTCATATTATTACATCCAAATTTTGTAAACAAGAGCGTTATACATCATACAATATGAACTTTATTTAACCTAACAAATACATCTACAACATCCATAAATTTGATAATTAGAATATTCAAAGAATAATGTTAAGTATCTACATAAGTGCTATAGGCATTAGATGCAATTGTATACTAAATTTTTTAAATGTGAATTTTAATTGCTCAAAATTTCATTTTTGGGGCATGTTATCAACGCATAAAAGATTTTAGTGAATCATCAAAAGATAAAAACTCTTATAAATTGACCTCAACCTACCAATGCATCTAAGACTAAAAGTTTCTAGGATTTGGCATGCTATTATCAAAATTCTTTATAAAGTTTTCTTCAATTTTTTTACATCATTATCAAAATTAACTCAAAAAGCTATGAAATTTAAATGAGATTTCTCTAGTGACTAGAGTTTCTAAAAGCTAAAAAAGATTAACATTTGCTCTAATATTGATTTTGCCTAAATCAACTGAGAGTTATTAGATTTATAATGATGTATCTTTTTAAAAATGGTTCATGCCATAATACAATTTAAAAAAGTAATAACATATGCTTTCAGACATTTGAAATTATATAAAAAAATTATATAATTCATGATCTAAAATTGGCAATGATTTAAAATTGACAATAATTGTACTTGTTTTGACAAATTAGAGACATTATCTCTATGGAGTGAATGGTGAAATTCATCCAAGATTTGAAACATATTATCAAAATTTGAAAAATAATTTTAATAAAAAACTAGATTAGAGAAAAAAATAGTTGAATTTCATCAAAAATTATGATTTAAAAATAACTTATGATACAAGAAAAACAAATATTGTTGCTAATACATTAAGCAAGAAACCACAAATTAATTTGATTCAAGATATTGAGAGATGGTTACATTTGAAATGACTTAGAAAAAGAAATATAAAAGAGTATATAATTTTTGCAAATCAAGCTTGACTTGATAATTTATTAAAAAAGATCAACTTTAGGATAAATAATATTAAAAAACTAATTCAAAAAAAATCAAAGATGATTAAGTATTTGCTTTTATTTTAGATGAAAATGATGCTTTGATATTTCAATATTGTTTATACATTCCTAATCATTAGTAATTGAAATAATTATTATTTAAAGAAACTCATAATTCCAGGATGAATAATATTAAAAAACTAATTCAAAAAATCAAAGATAGTTAGGTATTTGTTTTTATTTTAGATGAAAATGATGTTTTGATATTTTTAATATTATTTATAAATTTCTAATCATTAGCAATTAAAACAATTATTATTTAAAGAAGTTCATAATTCTAAATATACTATTTATCATGAGACAAAAATGTATCAAGTAAAACAAAGATCTTTGTGGCCTAATCCTAAAATAAATATGACATAATAAGTTAAAAAATGTCTGATCTATCAACAAAAATGAGAACAACAAAAATTTAATGAGTTATTATAATCTTTGCCCATTCATGAGTGGAAATAAGAAATTATAGTAATAGACTTTATAGTTGGGTTGCTTAGATAATTGGCAAAGTATGATTTTATATTGGTAATGATTGACAAATTAGCCAAATCTAAACAATTCTCAAAAATAAAAGTAATATTCAGTAGAAAAGCTAGCTCAAGTCTATTTACAACAAATTATGGAATTATATAGTATACTAAAATAAAATATATCAAACAGGGATTTAAAATTTATATCTCATTTTTAAAAAAAGTACCTCAAGCTTTTCGTATGCAATTAAAATTTAGTATAGCTTTCCACTAACAAACAGATGGCCCATCAGAACATTCGATTAAAGATTTAAAATATCTGATAAGATAAAGTATTTGAATTTTGAAAGAGATTGAAAGAATCATCTAAATTTAGTTAAACTTATATAATAACAACTATCAATATAGTATTGGGATAGCTTCTTATTAAACTCTTTATGAAAGAAAATAACAATCTCTATTATGATAGTTTAAAAGCAAAGAAAAAAATTGTCTCATTTTGTTGACGATACTACAGAAAAAGTAAAATTAATTAAACAAATAATTCAAGCTACACAAGAAAGACAAGAAATATTTTGATAATAAATATATGAATATTGAATTTTAGAATGAAGATTATGTTTTCATCAAAGTTAGCTCTTTTGAAAAGTGTTTCTAGATTCAATAAAAAAGGAAAATTAAAATTCAAGTATATTGATCCTTTCTAGATTGAGAGAGCAGGGCAAGTTACAAAATTTCTTTATTGATGCAATTCACTAAAATATATGATATTTTTATGTACCATTCTTGCAAAAATATCTCTGTTCCATAACATATTATTAAATATGATACAAAAGGAATAGAAATTCAACCAGATATAACTTCTCAAAAGAAATCAATTATGATTCAACATCGAAAAAAGCAAGTACTAAAAGATAATCAATTGTTTTTTCATCATCGTCTTTTGTTGGTATTTGTTTTTGTTGTTATGCTCTGATTTTAGTTCATTGTTAGTGAATAATTATAATAAATAATAAATGAGACATGAAAATAGCCATCATACAACTTGTTGAATAATGATGAGTACATAATCAAATTCACTATAGAATGTTCATCAACATTTATAATATTGAAAAAAAACAATAAAACACTTGAAGATAATCTACTACTATTCTAAAGTAGACAATGAAAATAAATATCTTAATGGAATACATGAAAATCAAAAAAACCAACTACTAAAGTGATAAAAAAAGGAACTAAAATACATACTTCAACATTGTTTGCATCACATATGATTGTGACTGACAATGAACAATTCTCCTTGGCACCACTAGAAAACATTTTCAAAATGACACCTTTTTTTGGATTTTCTTTTTCTGCCAATAGCATGATTTGAAAATTGTAAGGTATTGTATTATGCAAGTAAATATATCACATAAGAAACGTAAAATAAAGAATTATCATAATTATAGCAACCAAGAGAAGCTTTTACTAAGAAAAAGCACCTAAGTAGAAATTTAAGACCATGGGGATACTACACAAGATAACAAACAATATGCCCGAAACTTAAGCTTCAGAGTGTGTTTATATTTGTGTATGTATAAACATATACATGTTTGTGTATACATGCGCATGATTATTATATTTGAAGAAAGAATGCGAAATGAGAGTAGAATTTGAAAGATTGAGTTTTGATTATGATGCTCAAAAAATTTGTAAAAAACAAATTCCTTAATTGAAAGTAGATTAAATAAAACATCAAATGTCCTCGATTCACTATCCTAATCATAGTGATAGCCCATCATATCCTTGCCATTCTAGATCACCTAAGTGAAGGTTTCTTCTTACATTTCTATAAAGTGTTCCAAGTCATGTTAGAAATATAGTAGTAAAAAACCAATTTCTAACCTTATCCAATAAGCTTGACTTTATTTACTTCATATCTTTTTTGTGGGATATATCCCCTATCATAATGGTAAGTGAAGGCAAACATAATATGGGCCCACACTAATCCAGCAAGGCACTTTTAAAATTTTACTTTCTTAGGCTTCAAGATGAACAACTTTCTGCTTTATCAGCTCATCTTTCTTATAAAGCTAACAATCCTTTGTTTTATTTTCTTGTCATATTTAGAGCACATAGTTAACAAGTTTTCAAAATAAGGTTCTATGATCTATAAATACATCATATCATAAAAGGGACACATATGAATTTCAAACAGGGCACAAAATTTTTCCACTAAATATTTTCTTTCTGTTGGCTATTTTTGTTTGATTTTATTTTTCTAAAAAAATCTACAGCATAAGACAAGATTAATATATGGCCAAGGTGAAGAGAGAGAGATTTTACATGAAAATGGATACTTATGATTTTACTTAAATTTAAGTATGTCCCTCTTACAACAATGCAAACCTAAAGATTAATTCATTTCAAACATTTATCAATCAAGAGAGATATAATTTGTATTTTATGTGCATCGAAGTACAAGAAGAAATAAACCATCAATGAAAAATAACCACTAGAAGAAAAACAGTGATTCTTAAAAATCACATGGAAAAATGGGAATGCAGATACCGAAGCAAGAATAATATAAAAATAACAAATCTTAATCCCATTAAACATGAGTAGCTACAAGGAAAACCATTTGTAAAAATATAGATCCACATAATCACATGTAAATAAGCCAAGAAAGACATTTGAGTAAACAAACAAGAATTTCACTAGTAATGCCAAATTAGAAGAGAACCTCCAATCTTAATCTTTTCAAGTGCGTTGTATATAATTGAAAATAAGGTAAATTATAGAAAAATTCCTGATAGTAGGCCTAGCTTGGAAAACAAATAGATAGATTATTTAATTTTTTAAAAGCTACAAATAATCCTCATAGTTATAACACTATTAAAATATTATTTGACATTATTTCCCTACCAAACTAACTCTTCCTTGACAAACTAGCAGCAAAAACAACAATGTGGCAAATGACTGTTGCAGCATAAGAGCGACAGTTGATGAATGTGGTGGTTATAAACAATGGCAAAGGCAACAAATGAGGCCAAGGCGGGAGGCAACAATGAGATTGCTGGAGAGATCAGAAGACCTAGAATTTATACAAATTAAAAGATCAAATCATGTAGCACCATTTATGTTAAGGCATTTATAATGTTTTTCATGGGATTTAATAGTGCCAAGCTGAAAAGTGGCCTACATGTAGCTCTCATGAAATTTAAAGATATATTTGCTTATTTTTTAGAACCAAAGTGATGTAATAATTGGATATACATAAATTATCTAATTACAATTTGCCCAAAAAAATTTCAAGTAATAGTGATAAATGGAAGTATGGCTCTCTTCCGTTGGACCTTTATATGATTTACAGCCACACTGAAAAAAAAATATAAGGTAGGAAAAAAAAAGAAATGCAAATAATATGACAACTATGATTATGGAGGAAACTAAGATTAATAATTACCAATCAAAGAAATATCTACATTTGATGCTTGACCAATTGTAGTGCACACATAATAGCCTGCAATGTTCCAAGCACAAATTAGAAAATTCACCACCATCCATCCATTTTATTTTACAAAAAGAAGAAAAAAATCTTGAACATCCACTTCATTGAATAGCATAAATTAGAAGCCGCAGTCAAGCAAATCTAATAATTATAAAAATCAAACCTTTGGTATTTGAATAGGAAAACAATTATTTGGTAATGATTAGCTCGACTATTAGTAAATAAACCTCTAAGCATAACATTCCATTGCTGTGCCAAATCAAATTTCGGCCATGATTTCTAGAAAATACCTTATAAAGTAAAAGACATCTTAAAGGAATATCATTTATAGAGCTGACCCACATACAACAGCCCTACCATCCAAATAGACTTCAGGATATATGTCAGATTCACTCCAATCTAAATTCTACAGGCATTAATTTAATTTCATTACTCAACTACATCTAACTAAAGTTTGTTTTAATGCCACATCTCTATGGTACTTCTTAGCTGAGGCTATAATAAATAATACTATAAGTACAGCAAAGACTTTATAACAACCTTTAACACAGTTTTGACCACATTAATTTTCAACTTGGCATCATTCCCCATTTGAATAATTATGCTTCCCTCTTCAAATAGAAGATTCCTCACAGCAGTAACCCATGGTGCACATTAATATACCCTTTAAACCAAATCTATGCTAGCCAGTGGTCCTTTCAAACCTAAGTAGATCCTCTAATTCATCTCAACCATATAAACTTCTGCTTTATAAGCATCAGCATG
This sequence comes from Vanilla planifolia, assembly GCA_023846275.1. Lineage (NCBI taxonomy): Eukaryota > Viridiplantae > Streptophyta > Magnoliopsida > Asparagales > Orchidaceae > Vanilla > Vanilla planifolia. Next base: position 8,848,675 of record CM043865.1, on the reverse strand, counting down.
AACCATAATGTTTTTCATAATCTCAGGTAATTCCAGTATTTTTGGGATTGAGCCTGTCTTATGCATTTCTGGAACTCTATTTAAAAAGAATAAGGTGTATCAACTGTGTGGAGAATATTTATCAATATTGGGGCAGTACGTGGCTACCACCAACATCATGAACCACAGGTTAAGGATGCACAGATAGTTCATGCTGATAATACCACATTCACGAAGGCCTCCTAATGGGTTGCCTCTGTTACCTGATTCGCATGTTTTGATGCACAGAACTCAAGAGAGATGTCAAATGTTGCAGTCAAATGTGCAAAGCCCTAAAACTGGCTTTTTGAAAGACTAACCATATCACATAGAAGTAAGATGAAACGCAAATACAAATCGAAATCTTCCAATACACAATCTCACTTTTAACTAGCAACCCACAATAAGATCAACAAATAAATCAATATTTTATCAGGTTTTAGTGATTCTAATCCTGGGCAAGTGCTTAAGCATTAGAATGTTATTCCACTTTTGAGGAAAAAAAAAGAACGTGATTCCAATGCAATAGAATTATCTAAACTGAATTAACATAGGATTGATGTAAAACAAATGCAAAAGAGACTCAGAGCTTTGACAAAATCAAGTTCTCTACAGGTAAACAATGTGGATAAATCTCAACAAGGAATGTAAGAAAAGCAATAAGAGATAAAGATACAAATACCCTCTCAACAGTTCCATGCAAGAAATTATGGATACACTCCATCCTTTGTTGCATCCTCCATTGAACCAAACCAAAATTTCACCAAAAAAAGGACAATGTTTGCAATCCCTAAAGGTTCATTTGTAATGGCACATAAAATAAAACAACCCACAATTACATAACCAAATTTAGATAAATCCTATGATTACAATACTTCTCAAAATGTACAATTCATTTGAAAAATCTAATGATCTGATAGGTTATCAAGTGGTCCAACAAAGATAATATAATCCAATCAACACAAGATCAAAAAATTAGATTCTACCAAGATCTAGTCCAAGAGGCATTAAATGATCTAAAGAGTTGTTGAATGATTCAATCAAAGTAATCCAATGTTCCAATCATTACATGCAAGTTCTACCAAAACATGGAATCCCAATTTGTGTATGAACTGCAACCCAGCAATTCCGCAAATTTGTTAAACACTTATTAATCACATCTTGAGGAATTTAATAAAGTTAAATTTTATTTCACTACCTTAAAATTATAGTATATATTCTCTTTTATAGATAAAAATCCATCAAGTAATAAGAGAAAAATTAGCCTACTAATTACCTACATGAATAATCTATCAAATATAAAAATACATAATCAAAGAGCCATAAAACTGAAATATTTTATATAATATCAAATCTGGGCTACAATTGTGGCAACCTTTCACCGGTCTTCCCGAATTTTGTTGCCACGGCATCTAATTTTAACTCTTTTCTCTTAACATTTTTTAGGCGAATTATTCTTTGTATTTTATAAAAACTAAAGTGAAAATAAACCTTTATCCTTTTGAAAACGAGCAAAAGCATACTTTACTATCAAGTGGAAGCAGCAAGCAATTTATATTTTTAAAAATGTATATATACATACAATATCAATAATTAACAAATATTTTACATAACCTTTTCATTCAAATAAAATAAACATAAAAATCACACAACTAATAATAATTGTAGTATTATTTAAATTATCATATATTAGTGCTCACTTTATCCAAATAGTCCCATGAAATATCTTTTTTGATCTAAAAGTATTAGGCTAAAATAAACACGAGCCAACTAACACTAATTCAATGATAAATATAAATAAATAAATATAAAGAAATAAATTATTTCGGTAACCACAAAGATAGTTATTTATAACATTACAATAAGATACAAGAGCAAATAATGAAAAGGTAATTATTATGTGAAACTTTTATCACATTTATCATTAGAGCATTCATAAGTTTTTATTTATTTTTTCTTTTATAGATTTTTAAGAATTAATAGAAGAAAATGATCATTTTTATAAACAAATTGAACATGTTTAGAAAATGTCATTCCAACTTCAACAGTCTAGATAATTGGCTTCTTTGACTCATCTCTGAAATATATTATTCTAAAATAGAACCACAACTTTGGATAACCAATCATCTTTTCATTTAAATATTACTTTCCCTTCACCAAGCCCACACTTCTTCTCTTTTCATATTTCTTATTTTTATTAGTATTATCACAAATAGCATTTTTCTTTTTTTATTTTTTTCCTTTCTCTTGTGACCACTATTACAATTACACTTCATTTTACATGTGCATTTTATAAACATTATCATATAATTATAAAAATAAAAGAACTTGTAATCAAAACAACACATCAAATATACTCAAATAACACAAATAAATATAAGATCACATTATAAAAACAATTGCTACATAACATCCTCAATAGATTCCCTTCTTGATCATCTCTTGATATACATTTCTACAAGCATCAAGCATAAAACATTATCTCTTATGCAAATCTTGCCTATTAATGTATCTTTAACTTAATACTTTATCAATCATCAAAACCGCCAACTTACAATTTGCAAGCAAGCATGTACATAAATATAGGTACAAGTTTTGCCTATGCATGCAACCTCCAATTGATAATAATATATTATTGAAATCAATGTTAACAAACATCTTTCATACAATATCTTTGCATATCTTTTAAGGTTTCTAATTTAACATTACATATTGCATCAAACATATATACATAGGTGCAAGATCTATCAACCTTACAAATCTGTGTTGTGGTCCCAACAAGTTTAGACTATTTTGTTACAGTAGTCGAGAGAATTTTCTCTCTGTTTTGCTTTTGTCTAATACACAACTCATTTACAAATCTTTTGAAAATGCCTTTACTTACTCTCATCTTTTCTTTATTGATTATGACTGAGTGTTGAACCTTTCAAATTCCTTAAAATAAAACTCTCTGAATCACAGTCAGCTTATTTTTTTATACTTGATCCTATGATTTTCTACATTGTCGACCTTTCAAATGCTACTACCAGTTGTATCCCTTTCATATGAATGCCTTTTGACCTATCCTCTTATTTCTAAAAATTTTTCATCAATTAAACTCGTCCCAATAACGGTTTTCTTAATCATTTGATGTTTTGAGTTTTAAGATATGCTCAGTTCCGATTAATTGTTCAAGTATGATCACATTAATCATACCATACGATTCTTAACCTTACAAAAATCTATCTTAATTTCTCCTTATTGTACTATTATGTTCTCACTATTGTATTAATATGATACTCTTATTTCTCTAATGTCATGTAAATGATTTTGGTATGATACTAGTTTTCATATTATTGTATTATATGTTTTTTTATTATGGTATGTTACGACACCGTTCAGCTGACTATTTTCAAATGCTCTCTTAACGTCGTACCACACCATGTTACTTGTAAAATTAGTCAGATTAACTCCATGTATCTCTTTTCTAATTCATAACCAACGAAAGTCCTATACATTATGCTCTTATGTCATGATCATATTGATGCGATTAGTTTATCATATTGTAGGATTAGTCTAAGATAAATCTCCTTGAATACTTTCACATTATAGTTCACTTCATTTTCTTCCATGTGAAAGTATGATACAATATACTTTGTTGTATTGTACGATCTAATACTTTTATATATTCACACTGAATATACATTGTCGTACTAACATGTTTTTCTTGTCATAAATATATAACCAGATGTTAGGTTTTACACTCTTTCATACTTATTCAATGATATAAACGTGATTGTACAATAGTCAAGTGACTTTAAACTCTCAATTTATTTGATTGTACTATTAATACTTGCTTACTATACGATATATCTTCATTCTTACGTCGAAACTCGACAATTCCCTTGTATTGTGCTTATTATGCACCAAATTGTACTTATATATTAATACTTATCGTATTGTATGATTTGTCCATACGTTACTCAACTATTTGAACTTAATTTTTCCTCCTCAAATTGATCATACTATACATTTGTTTCTTTTGTAATATATGCTAATGTATTGTCTTTACCAATTATTTGTTCTTATAAATTAATGACCTAGTATGATGGCCAAATTGTTTTGCACAATCTTTAGCTCACTTTTGTGTTTACTCACACTTCTCTCAAGTTCATTATCTCACTTATTTGATCATATCATAAGATACTATATGGTCACACTTTACAGTAAAACTATTAAACTACGAGACTACTCCAACCCAACATGGTGAAGCACTCACAACACTTTATTATATTGATACAATTTTGTTACATACTAGAACAATGTAATCTCATCTTATTAACTCATAAACATTACACCTTAACATCATTTTCTATTACATGAATGTACTGTATGTCATACCTCTATCATACTATACGTTCCAATTCTTTCATCCTTAGCCTATCAAACTAATTCGACCCATATAAATGATGCCACTTTTTACTATAACATCATACGAAAACGATGACCCTTATCATACCAAACAATCTCATTCAGTTTTCGCTTTTTATTTTATCATACTATACGATTTCACATATCGCATTGAACAATGATCTTCGTTAAGTTGTCATTGCATATTGTACCATACGATTTGTTGCTATTGAATCATACAATCCTTTTTCAAAAAAAATTTCATAATTCTAGTAATTATTTTCTCAATCAAAACCATGGTTATTTCTTAAATTTTATCATTCCTCTCTCAATACTTTATAATATTTTTATTTCAATATCTCTATTTTAAATTTGTTAAAATTATTTACCCCCATATTTGGGATGTTACAAATACTTATAAGAATTTTATCCTCAAAATTTCTAACAATCTCTACTATAAAAAAAGATTATAATTATCATTTTAACCTTGAAGTCATTTCCTTAACTTATTCTTATAAGCAATAAAGTTTTTACTTAAGACACCAAAAAGTCATGTCTACTACTCATTCTACCAACTATAGAGCTTTCAATTCTATCATGCCTCTTTATGAATGATTTATGAATTCTCCTCTATATTATTCATGACCTAAGCATTTTACTTTCGATTGAGTATTCTTATCAATTTCATTTAACAATTAACAATATGCAATAATTATAATTTCAATTCAATAAATAACAATTGAGCATGCATAAAAATAATTCTTTCAAACATCAACATTTTTTCTTGATTACAAATTTCATCCAGACATTAGGAAAACAAAATCTATTATTCATTAAATATTCCTCAACATACATCACAAATTTTTCTAATTCATACTATTAATAAAAGAAACTACTGCCATTTCTTTGTTGGGACTTTTGTCATCTTTGAGTATCTTTTGCTTTTGTGGATACTCCTTAACATAATGTCCAAGATTTTTGTAAGTATGGCATTTAACATTCTTCTTCCAGCATTACTTTTTTACTTTATTTTTCATAAATCGAACATGGAAGAGCTTCCGCTGATTTCTCCCTTAAAGATTGATAGTCCACTTCTTATTTCCATCTTTGATTTTAATTATGGCTGATTTTCCCATCATCATTACACATTTTGAGCAATATGTCAAAATTTATTACAACATAAGCATTTAATAAATTTTTTCCTGCATTCACCCTTATGCATTTTTTCGCATATTGCACATTCTAGTATTTCTCCAATGATAAGATGAAATCCTGGTTTCATCATCATGATCTTTTGTTTTGATGTATTTTTCGACATTATTACTCATTTTTGCTTTCCTCTCTCATAGTTACTACCTTTATCTCTTTATAAGTAAATAATTACATGACATTTCTTAGTCTCTTATCCCTTTCAAAGCATATAACATTTTGTTTTTTTTGAAATCATTAGCTTCAAATTATGCACAACCAATTTGGATGGTAATTGTTGCAACTCTATATAGCTTCAAGTGGCTGTCATTTGTTTTTCATCATTGTAGCGGCATACTATTTTGTGAATGTTCAACAAAATTTCTCTCAATATATGTCTAGATCTTGTGGCTCTTCTAAACATAACCTTTGTTGTTTCCTCCACCATTGGCTCATTTCACCATCAAATATCAAATTTATTAATGACCATTACTTGCACTCTTATCACACAAGTGGTCAAATAACATTCACTCTTTTAAGCCAATTTTAGGCTTGGAAGGGATCAAACTTCATGAATTGCTTCACTAGATGATTTGATTGGCATTATTCCACATATTATTTATTTCCACTTGAAATTAACTCCTGTGGAGATTACATATCTATTATCATCTTCTCATTTGAGTTCTTCTCTCTAAGAGATTCATCTCACACTAGATTGTTGTCCGTACTTAAAACATCCTCCACATATTGGTTAGATCATCCAACCTTTATAACAACACTTCAACCAATAAAAAAATTAAGATCTTACTCTCATAATTCCTTTCAAATCATGACTTTTTCCATGCTTTCTTCTCTTTGGATTTCAAAAAGGTTGAGTTGAGGTCTTATCCCTTGAATTCTTCCTGAAATTTCAACAAAATACTAGGTCACAACAAAAATTTTTCTATCTCAAACAACTCTAAAGTCATGTTTAAATATTTTTCCTTTTTATTACTTCTCATATTTCACTTCTTGTTCCATAAAGACCAAAATTTTTCCTATCTCGCTGGTATGGAATAAATCAACCATGACAACTTTTATTTTTTTCTGCCTTCTAGCTTTTAAACTTCAGGTCCACCTTTAGAGAAGCCATCGCACTAACAAGCAATTATCCTTGACTGTGCCACATGCACATCATTATTAATAGAAACTATTAGAGGTAATTAATCTTATTGAGTTTGTGTCCTGTAATGAGGATTTGATTCCTATTTGACATTCCACCAATGCTGGAGACCTGTTTTGGATATGGAAAAATTGAGTATCTCTATTGTCATCTAATATTTTTCCATCACGTGTTTAGTAGCAGAAACTTGTCTTTTCATTATATAAGAAGACAAAGGAACAACGATGCTGCCAAAGAGCCCAGATGGTGCCAATGACTAAAAGAGTAAGGATATAAGTTAGCTGCACTTTTGGGGAAGTAAGACAAGTGTGAATGAGCACGGCCTCAATCTATGCCTTAAGGCTCTTGTCTCAAATCGTGGCAAAGACGTCTGAGAGTTTGTCGATGCTACAACTAAAGAATATGAGGTTGAGACTGTGACTAGCAAAGAGCCAACAAAGGGTGCCAACGACTAAGAGTGAGGACAAATGCTAGCTGCACTTTTGGGGAAGAAAGAATTGCAAATGAGCATAGCCTCAATCTATGCCTTCGGGTTCTTGTCTCAAATTGTGGCAAAAACATGTCAGAGTTTGTCAAGGCTACAACCAACAAATACGAGGTCGAGACTGTGGTTGGCAAGTTAGAAGAAGAGGGAATAGCCAATGCCATCCTCTACAAAGGACAGTTTCTAAGACCTCAGTGCAAGCTTCATGGAAGAAGCCGAAGTGGATTAACTTCACGGCTGGAGCTGAAGAAATTGAGCAGAATGATGGGAAGCGATAAAGCTTCAGGACAAAGCCTTTAGGGCAAGATTAAACAGCTTTAGGAAGGGATTAAGCTTCATGATGGGAGGAGATAAAGCCTTAATCAATGGAATGAAGACTTATTTAATAGGATGAAGCTCAAAAAATAGTCTCAAAGCTTTATAACGACACAAGACAAAAAGCATCCTCATTAGCCATGCAATGAGATGGGACGACATAAAGCAAGCAAAATCTGTACTCATAGACTATTGGCAGACCTACTCGAGGATAGCTAGCTACTTTGATAACATGAGGATGATTACCAACGCAGGAGATTGCTCAAGTATGGCTGGTTCTTTGATATCAACTGACTTCTAAAGATTACTCGAGGACGATTACCGACAAGAAGATTACTCGGGGTTGGCTAGCTACTCTGATAATATGAGGAATTTGAGAAGGGTGAATTGTATTTCTGTGCTTTAAATTTGTAATATGCATTCCCTTTTATAAATGAGAATCTCTTAGGTAATTAGGAAAAAACAGCATATCCAATTACCTACATAAATAATCTATCAAATAAAACAATATAAAATCAGAAAGCCATAAAACCAAAAAAAATTCTAGACTTCTATTTGTTCATTCGTTTGTTGGTAATGTGCAATAAAAAATAACAACTTAGAGCACATTAGTTTTCATAAGATTTTTCAAAAATAACTAATAAATTTTGCATCTCTATTAGATACAATAACCTTATTTATAAAAAACTATTTCTTGCGAAAATGATATTGCTACTCTCTCAAAGTATCATCTATATTATTAAAAGGTATAAGATTAAGTCACTTAAACAAGATCAATACTAACAACCCCTTGTGCTTTAAAAGTTAGTAATGACATGCACAAACGAACATTTTGCTTTTGACAATTAGCGAACATAGCTACATTTCATTCTAGGTCAATGCATTAAGTCTTACACTAAAGCTACAATATGATAACCTACTAGAGTTCTCATACGTATTTTCTAAACTAGAAAAATCCTTAAAAAAGAATTAAAAAATACATAATCTAGTAACTTATAAAAATAGTCATAGTATATCACATTAGATGAATCTCTGATTCAAGTAATATAAATTTCTCCAAAATAATGAAAATTATAACAACAAAACAATAAAAATTGGTAATAAATACTCACACAATATACATGATATATACAACTTGACTCAAAACATTACCAATTATATTTCACTCCATAACAATCCTTCAATACAAATGTATATGCTAAAATGATATCCACATAGAATGTTAGCAATTCACATTAAAATTCATACACATGCAAGCTCGACGAGCAAATGACAAATTAAACTCCTACAACAAATAATATTTTCAACATATCAAATTTTGTACCACATATAATAATTCTAATTAAAAAATTAAACAATTCAATTTGTTCAAAGAAATTTTTCACTAAAATATTTTATAAGATAACCTTCTTCAAAAAGCATCAAAGGGTACCTCAACCACCATAATAAATTTAGACAAATTAAGTTTTAGTGTCTCAATTATCTTTCCTTGATGATGCCAAAGACTTCCACATACAATTTTGACCTTCTAAGCTCTTCTTCTTTAAAGAGTCCATGATAATTGCTATAATAGCACTAAATCTTCCAATAATAAATCTTTGGTGAAATATATACTTAATTCTTGAAAACTACAAGCATCATAAATTTGTGTAGGTTCAAGCAACTCTTGAATAACTCTATGCTTTTCAAGATCTATAATGCCGACTCAAAATACAAAAAGAAATATAAAATGATAACAAGTATAGTTTTTCTTAAAACACCTCACCATGAGTTTGATGAATTTCCTTGCCCAAATCACTTCAAAAACATTTTCTAAGATGCTTCATAGGATCTTTTGAGTTGTTGCCATATATTAATATATCAACAAAACAAACAACAAAGAAAAATATCTATGAATGGCCTAAACGCATTTATCATGACTAACAAATAAATTAGATGCAGTCAATTGTCCAAATCACTTCACCATGAGTTTGATGAATTTCCTTGCCCAAATCACTTCAAAAACATTTTCTAAGATGCTTCATAGGATCTTTTGAGTTGTTGCCATATATTAATATATCAACAAAACAAACAACTAAGAAAAATATCTATGAATGGCCTAAACGCATTTATCATGACTAACAAATAAATTAGATGCAGTCAATTGTCCAAACTGCATTACTGAAAATTCATATTATCCATCTTTTGTCATAAAAGCATTTTTTTCATCTGTCCCCTTGTTTAATCCTAATATGATGTTGAAGGATTCACTTTGGAAAAAAAAAATATAGAAACACTAATAATATCAAGCATATCCTATAATCTAGGAATTGAAAGTATATACTTATTAGTGATCTTATCTATAATTCTACTATGCACATAGAGATGTCAAGGATATTCTTTCTTCGGTGTTTACAAAACAAATATAGCAAATCGACTCAAGGTTTCTTTGATGAAATCTAACTACACTAACTCATCTACATGATTCTTAAATTTAGCATATGCAATAAATTTGGTAATGGCAACTTGAAATAAGATCTAGAATATATAGGTGATAACTTGTAAGCAATCTTACAACATGAATATCTTTCTACCTCAAATAGCCTCTAACCTCCTCTACCAAGATTTCAAAATCTCACAAAAGTACAATAGATTGTTGTAAAACTAAAACATATACAATTCCTTCATTAAGAATTTAACACCCAAACTTCATTTTGACCTATAGATGTAATTGTTTCATATGCCCAATTAGCAAACTAGACCTTTTGGCAAGCTAAACCTAACTTTTAATTTTACAAAGTAAGATTTATCTTTTTCTATTATCCCTAAATGAATGAGCATTAGCCCTTCAATTATGAGAAACATTGAAATCATACAACCATTGTTTAGCAAACAAAATAGGTAAAATAACAAAAAATATTCATGATAAAGTTGAAGTGAGGGGAGGGAGGAAGGAGGGCAAGCATTTTGAAGGAGAATATATAACTTAAGGTTTGTAATTTGTTAATTCTTTTCACAAATAGATATGATAGATATTATTATTATCCCATTTGATTAGCTCTTGTATGCACATTATTCAACCATTAATTCTCATGTTCATCCAACTATCTCTTCTTCTATAATCATAATAATATGAATAGGAAACTTGTCCCTCCCTTTACCTCACTCTCTCTTTTTCTCTCTCTCCCTCTTGCTCCACCCCCTTCTCCTAGAGAAAGATATCAATAAAATATTAATTTTTAAAATATTGGTATAAGAAACATTACATCAAAAAGAGGATTTAACATTTTTTCTCTAAAAGATTGTTCTTCCAAAATAAATTAAGTTACTAGAGAAAACAATCAAGTTAAAGAGGAAACATTAGTTCAAATACCTCCAATGTTGTTTGCAACAAGTGCACCACATTCCATCCCACACTGCAATGGGCCTCCACAATCCTGCCCAAGCAAGGATAAATCAGAAAAAAAATGAATTAGAATTTACTTATGGCACCACATAGCAACTAACTCATATCAAAATAAAGTCAAATATATTCAAAAGATCCTGCATTAAAAAAAATCAGCTATTAACTGATACTGATTTGAGGAACACGAAAAGCGACATCAAAAATATACATGCATTACAATAAGTCCATTTTATATCCCATCCTTTCCATTTGTGGACAAATTATAATTCATAAGAGCTGTGACTAAAGTGACTTGATGAGTAGTTAAATGTAGAAGATTCTTATAGCTGATACATATTAGGTCTCCTTAAGTTTATATAAAATTCTATAAAACTGCATAACCATGGGATTTTATCCACGTCAGTTCTCATATGAGAGTGCCATATAGTATTTTTGTTCATGAACTTTGACATTCCTCGATTAAGTTCAAAACTACAACTAGGAATATTTTATGAGACTAAATTGTCTATTTTTTAATAGCCCAAATGTTTTAGATGGCTAAATGGTTATATCATTTATTTGATGGACTTTATAAACTATCAATTTAATTTAACCTAAATACACCAATCTCTCAAAATTACTAAACATCTCGTAATTATTGATGGTCTTTATTTTACATGTTAGTTTTTTAATTATTTATTAAAATATAAATTAATTTAAATAACTTATGTGATAGCAATTATCTTCTAAGATTTTATCCATCAAAGCCCAAATCTATTTAATTTTATTTAAGATTTAATTAAAGGGTCAACTCATTTAGCATCCATAATTATAACAAGGGACAAGGGATAAGAGATTGGGGAAGGATGAAATGAATTTATGTGGTAAAAGCTGAAATTGATTTATGCTCATGTTCTGAGCCTAGGGGTAAGGTCTTAAGGAAGGCTGAAATGGATTTGTATATAGGGAAAGTTCTAATTCACTTGTTCAAAAAAGAATGTCCTGAGCCAATGAACAATATGTTGACTATCACACATCATAAATTAGGCTAAATTTATAGTATGTTAGAGGCACATATGACCATCAACTTCAAGATTCAGTTTCATTTATTTTATTACAATAGAATATTCTAGGTTTTTCAAATGAGCCATGTGGCTTTTAACATCGTAACTACAGTTGTATGCTTGCAATATTATCTATCTACCATCAAATAAAATGACACCTGTCCCAACCATTAATGCAGTAAACCTCCATTGAGTCGACTGTCTAAACTGTTCCTCATCGTATAGATGGATCTGATCAAGATTCCAAAAGCAGGCATGTGAGGAATCCTGACCATGGACCACATCATCATGTCTATCCTTTTCTCATCTTCTACTTCATAAAGTCAAAACTACATTTATATGCATTATTTCCCTAATGTTATAGACAGTTTTTGAAAATTTCTCCATATTAAAACAAAATCTTAAATCTAGACAACATTTCCAACCTCTGAACTCCTCAATTAATGAACAAAGTTTTTCCAAAGACATTGTTGTTCATGTTGTGTGGTTATTTCCTTTGCTTAGCACTAGTAAGAATAGGATGGTGCATTATATATCACGTAGAGATGCTAGTTTAGGAGAAATTGTTTTCTTAAAAGAATGTCAGGTATATTTAAAATGATTTAAACATAAAAAAGGATAAAGTTGTTCAACGACAACAAGAAAAATGTGGCATCAGAACTACTTATAAAACTCCCAACATCACAAGCACATTAAGAGTAATGGTGTAAACACAGTTCAATAGTTTCACTCTCAATATTATCAAAGAAGGAAAGCTATAACACTTAAACAATTTTGTTATATGTAACAATGTATTACAAACAATAAAAGCATCGCAATCAGAGACGAATTTGTTCACTAGCTACTCCCTAAGAATTGCAGAAGTTCAACAGATATGCCCTCAACATTGAAGTGCAAGCAATACAAGTGCAGTGAAGAAAAGAAAGGAACAACAGGAGGAGAAATTACCTGACAATTCAGACATCTTGGTTGACCATGGTTGAATATCATTTGATCGCATAACTGTTCACATACAAATTGATGAGCTGAATATCAATCACCTGAGTAACATCAACTTAACTACTTCAATATAAAGCAATGTAGTTTAGGTACAATAAGATGAATGATTTAATAAAATTAGGATGACAATTCAAAAAAAGGATTGATATTTGAGGCAATACATCTAAAAAACCCTAAATTAATAATGCGCAAGTCCTATAAATAAACAAGATACTGGAGAAAATATGAAATATGACTTAGTGAAACTAACCTGATACCAAAGCAATGTATCATTCACTGCGACCTTGTAGAACCTATAAGAAAGAGTAGTGTTACCCAGACTGAGAACGTGAAGCACAACACAAGGCAAACCATAAAATAGATAGCATAATTAAGAAGGAAAAGAAACTCTATAAGACTCTAGTTCACTTCAAATTAACATGATAAAGCACTTTCAAGTAAATAACATCAAGAGCGGGCTCACCTTACTCTGTTTGGTTTAGGTTAAACCTAATTTACTGGATAAGCTAGCTCTGAATCAATCGGTTGTTTCAGGTTCACTATATTGACTACATGTAGGAAATCTTTGGTAATGTTGTGTAGCTCCATGCTATTTGAAAAATAAAATTAAATAACTATTACTCTCACAAAGGAAAAAATGTTCTATACTAGTGTAACCAATGGCTCTAGGACCTATTCAAAGATGTATGTGCAATGTCAAGCATCTTATAGCCTCCACTAACAGCAAAACAATGATATATTGCATTTAAAAAAAAGTAAAAAATTGAAGATTGAAGAAAGACGATGCAGCAATGGAATTTTATTTATTAGTATAGTGCTCTTAGCAGCATGCACATTTTAATTTGTTCAGGTTTGAGGATGTTCATCTTTGAAGATATAAAGTAGTTTCCAAATTTCACTGGCAGCACCAACCACCTTCTCTTCCTTTTAACACACTTAGATTTGGTTGATGAAAAATGGAAACTCATACGAACTGAAGGTAAACACTGAAGATCAGCACCATTCCAATTGCTCTAGATCAAAATGATAGATGAATATTCACATATTTATAGTCATAGAAACACAAAGAAAACAACATGCAAGAATGACCAAAGGAAACACAAAGCATGAACTCAGGAAGAAATGTCACCAATCATAAGGGTTGATCAACTCGATCCCAATAGACTTGAAAAAATAGCAAGTTGAAGACGTTGCAAAAAAACGATGAGAACAATGAGAAGGCAAAGGAAACACGTAGTAAAGCAATAACAAGAGGGGACCATAGAAGCCTTGGCTAGGGAGGCCAAGGCAAAAAGGTGAAGACGATTAATGGCAATGATGGCAGCATCAATTGATAAGTTAGAACAGTGTCTCAACACTAGGCTTCACACACTCCTCTCAAAGACCAGCTACCTTTTATAAAGGGATTGAATATCACAAAATTAGGAAATAATTCAAGAACTGAAGTCATAGCAATGGACAAAATTTGACTAAGCAAAGCAAACAGTGATTAGAAACACAACAACATATAAATAGAGTTCCTTCCAAAAGTTGGAAGCTCCTCTAAATAAACTAAATAAATAGTGTTACCCAGACTCATGTACGCAGTGTCATATACTTATGTATGTGTAAAAAAGAGAACCATTAAATAAAATATTTAAGTTTATAAGCAAGCATTATTGAACCCCTTATTCATGTACCACCCACTAGATAACAACAAAATTATTGTATTATTATTATTGATATTTTTTTTTACTAAATTTTAGATTATGTATCTCAAGAGTAAATATAATTTAATTAATTGGAGAACTTGATTAAGTGTTTCATGAAGCAATTCACATGTGAAGAAATGTTAAAGATTATTAATAGTTTACTCAAGTGTGGCTCATCAACTTGCAAATCATGGAATCGTTGTTCAAACTCTCGATGGAGTGACTGTCATCCGAAACTCGTCATCCACACTTTTTTTAAGTTAAAATTGTTAAACATATCACTTAATATTGATATTACATAATTAGGATTGTATTACATGTTTAATTCTCTTGCTTAATCAAATCTTGAGTGATTATGATCTCTAGAACTACATTAGACAATTATTAATATCATTTCATATTATTTTAAACCAAATTCAAGTCTTAAGAAAATCCAACATAAAACATGCTTAAATCAAGTTATGCATCTACTGCCTCATGGACATATAATATAATGTTTTGTATCAAAATTGAAAAATCCTTATCCTGGCTTACATTCTAACTTGTAAGTGGTTGTAAGGTTTGTATCTACTAACTGCAATGAAAAGATAATAATTTTAGTGGAAACCTACTCAAGTCAACTAAGAGTGGATGTAGACAAAGGTTTTACCAAACCACCTAAAAATTTTATATCTCTTTTAGTTGGTTTGCTTATATGCTTTACTTGTTACAATATTATTGAATAGTTACAATTGTCATACAAAGATTTGCAAAGTAATAAATATTTTTTAAATATTATTTAAGAGTAGTTAAAATTAACAATTGATTTACTCTATCAAATATATGAGCTGATTAAAATTAGCTAACAAGCAAAATGTTTTATTACTATTTTGTATTTAAGACCAAAAAGTTATTACATGCTTTCCTTGCCTCATTTTCTTCGATTATTTTATTACTTTATACGAATGCTTGAGCTTGTAAATTTGGTTTAAGCAAAAAAAAGAATTCAATTTTTATGTTATCCTATGTTTGAATTTGATTATATTCAACATTTACACAATTCACCCCCTTCCTATAGACATCGTACACTCCATATTCTTTACAATTAGTATTAGAGCATGGTTTCTTCTAATGTCTAAACAACCTAGATAAAATTCACACAATGTCTGACAATGTAATAGCCAATCATGGTATCTTGGGTGAATAAAACTCTTCTCATCGAACTTCTTTATTTTATGGTGATTTTTATCTTTACTAGAAGAGTTGGATAAAATGTAATTTACTTTCTATTGGCATTAACTTGCGGGATATTATACAACATGCTTTCATTTTTCCCACTAAATTATTGAATAATGTTTCAATTAGAAAAGTGATTTTTGAGCTAAATCATGAAGAGAAATATTGTGTACAACCAAATGCTCATTCCATGATATTCTCCATTATGCCTTGAATGCCAATAAGTTCAATAGAATCATGAACTTGAAAACTAGGCATAAAATTTGGATGGAACTTGAGGTTACATATGAAAGAACCACTTAAATTAAAGAATCTAAGGTTAATTTTCTTATGTAAGAGTATGAATTATTTCATATGAATAGTAATGAGATCATTAAAAACATGTTTACAAGGTTTTACGTGTGTTGCCTAAGTGGAAACCATTATCAAAACCACCAAAGACTTGAACTATCTCTCTTTGGACAAACTACTATGAGAACTCTTAATCAATAAAATAGAGATGACAAGAAGAAAAAAAGAAGAATCTTAACCTAAGAAAAAGAAGAAGACTCATAATTGAGGGCTGCTTCATCTACATCTAAGGATAAATCTTCAAGCAACAAAGAACTTATTATTAAAAGCCTAAACAAAATACTTAAGAAATATACTGCAAATAAATCTGAGAAGAAGAGGAAGGAAAAGAAACACAAGGTGTAAGGAAAAAGCAAAACTATGGCACAATGTTATTAATGCAATGGTGTTAAACATTACCACCTAAATAATACAAACCTTGCACATAAGAAGCATCAAATATCCATTACAAATCTATTGCTAAAAGACAATCTTTTAGCTTGTTATTAAACAATTGATTGTCAAGGCTTTCTTAATTATAAAGCTCCCAATGCCCATCTGATGTAGGACAACATGCATTAAGATGATGATGAAGTTAATATAGTAGTATTTATTTAGCTTTTATTTAATTTATTACATTTTAAGTACAATATGACTTGTCATGGATCAAATATAGAAGATCCTTACAATACTTTTATCCCTTTTTGCATTTTTTTTTTTTAATTTTTTTATTAAGAAAAACATTTTTATCGTTTTGTTTTTTGGACTAGATTTAGTTTTGTACTTCTAGACATAAGTTTTAATAGAATAAAAATAGAGAGCTGATTTGGCAAAAACAATTAAAGCCTTAAAGAACTTCTATGGCTGAAAGAGCATACCCCAATGCCCAGAAGAGTAAAAAACTGCCTAAAAGAGTAATGTTTATCACTATTATTCATCCTCATCCCATTGTAAGAGTTTTTCTCCTACCCCCATAGCACATTTAGTATCAAGGACACCTTCCTGGTGTTCCATCCATCACAACATCCACCACCATTGACCAAGATTCTCTCAATTTCTAAGATTTCAACTGATGCCATCCTCATTAATGGTCTTTCTTCCTCAAAGTTTTTCATTAGCCCTTGCCGCATGTCCAATGACTGGCTGGCATGCAAATCACCCTCTTTGATTCTATTGTCCATGCATGCATCTCGAGCCATGCTCAGCATTTGCACACGAGCCTCTATCAGTGCATGCGCATGCTTGATGCACCAAGAGCCTACATCACATTCGCATGTAACGAATTCAGCAAGCAAATTCCAACTCTGCAATTATTTTGGTCTAAAATTATCAGATGCACGAATGAAACTCTAGTATTGAGCTAACGCACTAAAAAAACAAATCTAGCACTCTAAACAGGCATGCATCCTTCACATGCGCATCCTGGCAACAGAACTACCCCACATAATTGCCAATGCAGAACTAGTCCAACAAAGACCATACCAAACCGACATACACTATGCATGTGCACATCTGCCTCAAGCACACTAAAAACCACGCCAATACCCAAACCAGAGCTAAACCAAGCCACAAACAACTAAATCATAACAGTTTCTTCAGGTTATTTCAAAGTTAGTTTGAAGCTGCGTTTCAAAAGTGCTCGTCAAAGATTTTTAATCAAATTTTCAGTCAGATATTGCATGATCAGCTATAATACTAAGAATTAAAATGTTTAGCACTAATCAAAAAAGTTATTGATGTTAAATTATTTTCTCATCATTAATAGTTTGATGGCTTATTAATTTGCTCTCGATGCTTAAAATTTTTTTAAAATGATTATCTTATCTTGTGCATCCTCTTCTATTCTTAACAAACATGATCCAAGTGAAAATCTTCAACAAATATAAATGATAAATTACTAAACAAGCATGATTGTTTTGAAATCATATCAAAATTTTCATTTGTAATTGAATTATTGACAGATGATGCAAATTTCGCTCTCTAATAATGTCAAATCATATATTTGATCAAAATTGTGAAGTCAATGTTATCAATACTCGTATTATTTAAGATAATGATTTTGTAATAAAATCTTCCCCATGTCCTTATTCTATTATTAAGAACAATATTTCTCATGAAATTCATAAAAGATGTTTTGTTCCTATAAAATTTAATCATTATTCTCCTTATATGTTTAGTGTGATGTGATTTCAACTAAAAAAGAATTTGTTATCTTAAATTGATATGGGATAACTAGTTGTGTTGCAAAATGCATAACGGGAAAATGAAAATCTATTTTAGATGAACAACCAATTTTAATTAACCCTTATAAGCCTAGAACTCCATCTTAATTAAACTCATCCAAAATTGATTCACTAGCTTATTTCAACAATTTAAATTGTTAATAATTAGTTTTGGGCAAAATTGATCCATTTAACATATATGATTGACCAAATAAGATTTTTGCATCAATTAGATTAGTGAAATAGATTCTGTAAGGAAGCTAGGGCTCATTCATCCAATTATAATTAACCGATTAAGCAAATTCAAAGATATGATTACAAACAATATTTCAAATAATATTGTTTCCTTTTCTTTTGATATGATCAATTAAAAACTTTGCTTTAGTATAGAAGTAACATAATGCAAAGACTTAACCATGCTAATCAAGAACATCCACTCAAGATATGCATGACATTTACTAACTAAAAATTAAATGTCATATAATGCATTTTGCACAAGCTTTGGAGAAAATCAAAAACTGTTTAATCCAAGTACAAATGACTAATTTGGCAATACCACTTAAAAATCCATCCAGAACCTTTGCTCAATGTAACATATCTTGTGGTTTTTAGTCTTCTCTTTGAACATCAACGAAAACTTCAATGACCTTATCATTCCATGGTTATCTAATTCTTATATTCTCATATAAACTTGTATCAACACTTTGTGCAACATTAAAAAAAACAACTTAAAAAATACTTGAATTCATCATCATCAAAATACGAATCCACCATAAAAGGCCTCAGGGGAACAAACAATGCCTTGATCAAGCTAAAACCTATGTGTTCAAATCATCTATGACCAGCAGATGATCACAATCTGAGATAGCTCTCACCATTTTGTGCATAAACATGCAAAAAACATATTTGAAATTGCTACATTCTATTTTGTGTAATCTTATCATCAAACTGTCAAAATGAAAATGCTTCAATGACATAGAAAACATGTAATTCATAAATCTTACTTTTACCATGGGAATGCTTGAAAAGCTGATTTTTTAATTGCATTTCACAATTTTTGTGCAATCTTATGACCAATCTGTGTGAATCACAAGGCATCTATGATATAGTAATCTTGCACTTCATAAATCTTACTTTTACCACCAGTATGCTTGATATTCTGATTTCTAAATTGCAGTTCATAATTTTAGAATGAAATGTAAGATGAAAAAGGAACTTTCACTTATTAGTCTGGTTTCTTTAAAGCATTTATGGTTCAGAGAATACATTTTCATGTTTAACTCCTTGTATATCTGCCACATGTATTCTGGCCGAAAAAAAATAAACGAGACAAAATAGTTATCCCCACATTATTTAATTAGAAATTTGACGCACAAAGAAGAAGAGGGAAAAACTAGCAAAGCACAACAAGAATTACCAGATAAACCTAAGCATATAAGGGGAATAAAACGTCGAGACAACTCTGCCCATTGCAATAAACGCAAAAATAGCAATAATATTGAAAACAAAAAAGATCAATATTAAACAGAAAAGAAAATACCCATCTTCGCTCATGGCGCCATGAGGGTACTTCCGAGATGGAGCCGCCAAGCTGTAGTTATAGACAGAGTTCCGATGGGTAACACTAAAATCGCATTTGCTCGCCTGCGCAAAGAGCGGCCAGGTGCAGAGAAGAAGAAGAAGGGGAGAACAAAGACGCCTAGTGGCAAGGCTATTTTCTGCATGCATGCTGCGAACTGGGACGAAGATGGAGAAATTCCGCCTGAGGCCCGAGGGCTGTTGATTTTGGTAGTTTGGAATCAATACAAACCGCCCACGAAGCAACATCGGGCACCCTCAGCGTAAATTATCCCGCTCGTTAAACTGTTTAAACTAAATGTTTATTCAGTTAATAAAATAAATATAATAAAAATTAAATTAAAACAATAAAACATTATTCTAATGATACTTCGTTTTCTAATTATCAAACGAATTTTAAATTATTCTTTAGAAAACAAATAATAAAAAAAATCACCGAACGATTTCCAATATCATTTTCTAAAATGCAAAATGTTGACACCGCTAAAAATTAAGAATGATTTTTAACTTAAAAATATATATTTTTTACTATGTTAAATTATTATTTTATTGATATTGAGCTTAGACGGTAAGGTCACTTTCGTTTTCTTGATGAAGCGATAATTTTCATTCTCTCGATTAAATTTGGATGAGGATTTCATTAGAATTTACGATTTACAATCTTTTTAAATATTCAAAAAAGTTAAAA
The DNA here is from genome assembly GCA_023846275.1 of Vanilla planifolia. NCBI lineage: Eukaryota > Viridiplantae > Streptophyta > Magnoliopsida > Asparagales > Orchidaceae > Vanilla > Vanilla planifolia. Next base: position 8,827,968 of record CM043865.1, on the reverse strand, counting down.
AAAAAAACCTTAATATTGTCTCATGCATGAATTAAGATATTTAATTATAATTTTATAAATAAAAAATTATGAAATATATATACATACACACATATATATATTTTCCAAAAAAAACATCGTTGTGACGATAATGAGGTAGAATGTAACACAAGACAACCTAAGGATTATCCATTATGTTTTTGTAATACTTAATCTAAGGTTGAAATATCTTTCTAGCCCACATTAGAGGTAAAAACTTAATCAACCCACATTTCTCATCAAAATAGCACCTAATGTTTACATGCTAAGGATCATATAAAATTCTCCAGTACATGTTTCCCTTACAATTTGTGATCATTCCAAAGAAAACCTAACTATAATATGCAAAAACAAAAATAAGAGCTACCATGACATGCAAAACAAGCAATATATTAGTGTACATTAGTTCATGCCCTCACATTGTCCTATTTAATGTATAAAACTCTATCATTTAGAAGAGTAAATAATTACCTTAATTTGTCATTGTGTTATTTTCATAAGATATGAAGAGTGATTTTTTTTCTCATTCACATTCTTGCAATATAACCTTGAAGTGAAAAATATGCTAAAAACTCCCTTAACGCCTGAAGCAATAACAACAATCTACATAAAAAAACAACTAATATTATAGTATATAAAAAAACCTAATGCCTAAATAAATAGGTTATGATTTTTTTTCAAAACACCAATGGAACACTCAAACATGTTAATTATCATTGCATTGTTCCAAAAATCATTTTGAAGCAATCTTCTTCACAACTTGGCCATTTCTACATTTCTCTTATGAAACCATACAAATGTTTTTTTCTTACATTTTTCTCTTTAAAAGTCATGTAAAATTTTTCTTTTAAAATAGTGGAAGCATTTTCTTCCAACATTTATAAATTGATAATGAAAATAATTAAAACCATCTTTTATCTAATATTTAAAAACCATATATTATTTGTAAGAAAGCACATGTTCATACAACATAATTGAATAAAATTATATTACATATCTTTTTTATTATATATAAAAAAAATGAAAATCATCACACCTAATGTCAAATGTTACATATTCTAAGTCAAGTTATCAACTGTTTTAATGATCCTTTTTCCCTAAAATCTCATATAGTGTATTTTTTTAACTAAAATTATTAAGCTAAAAGAGATATGAGTTGATTAACACTGGCTTAGTATCAAAAGCATGCACAATACATAAAGAAATATATTATTGAGTAATTGCATATTATCAATTTCAACAATACATGAGGAAAAATGTAGTGAATAACAAAGGCAAAAAAATTCCATATGAAAACTTGAAATCACATTTCCATTTATTACTTTGCAATTTCTCTTATATCATGTTGTTTTATCTTTTTAGGGATTGACTTAGGGAAATATCATATCATGAACGATTAAGCATGTTTAGGAATCATCATTCCAACTTAAATTGTCTAGATGATTGGCTCCTTTGTTTATCTCTAAAATATATAATTCTAGAATAATAATTATCACTTTGGGCATCCAATCACCTTTTCTTCTTTAAAATTTCATTTTCTTCACCAAAACCTTCTCTTTATCTCTTTAAATTTCTTTCCCTCTTTCATATGTTTTTCATTGCAATTTAACACTTATCTTTACATTTTCTTATATTTTCTTTTTTGTGAGAATAAACATAAAAATTGATATTAGCATGAATGGAAATAACTATAAATGAAAAACCAATGTATGCTCAATCATCATGAAAACATAACAACAATGTAAGCATTTTAATTTGCAAAGAAATTCAACACCATTGATTTGAATTAATTCTAAATCTTTACAATGCTTTAACATTATATCAATTATCATCATAGCAAAAGAAATTTTATGTAAGCATTTCTAATTTGTCAAGAAAAAAGATCACTTTATGAACTCTATCCTACAAGCATCAAGCATCAAGCATCAATCATATGCACATTGAATAAGTTTGTATACATAAACACCTTTCATTTGATATGTATTAAATTGATAATGCCTTTAGTTTATAATATACAATACATCAAATCATATACTTATGATGCAAGTTTTTCTATACAAGTTTTTTTCTTTTGATATATCTCAAATCAATATGGCATTTGGCCTACAATACATAATAAATCAAATTATATACATATATTATAAGTTTTCTAGCACAAGTATCTTTCACTTGATATATCTCAAATCAATAAAGCATCTAACATATAATACATAATACATCAAATTATATACATATGATACCAATTTTTCTATTATCTTTTATTTGATATATCTTAAATTAATAAAGTCTCTAAATTATAATATATAATAAATCAAATCATATATATATGATACAAGTTTACCTATCTCCTACTTTCCCCTATAGTGGCATCATCAAAGTTAGATCTTCTTTTTTCACTCTTGGGTTGTTTAGCCTCTTGCATAACTTCTTTCTAAATCTCTTGAAAAAAAACCTTCACTTAATCTTTTATTTTCTCTATTGACTATGGTTAAGTATTGAACCTCTCAAATTCTTTAAAAAATTATGTAAGTCATGATTAGCCTTTATTTTATATTTATTCTCAAGACTTTTCATAAATCTAATCTTTCAAGAATCTCTAATAGCTATATCCATTCATGTGAATACCTTTTCACCTTTTATCATCTAATTTTCATAGGATTTTTGTCAAGTGAACTCTCCTCTATATCAGTTTTCTTAGTATTTTATTACTTTGGATTTTAAGATGTGTTCAAATTTTATTAATCACACATGTATAATTACTAATTTTATACTGAATGATTCATAACCTTGCCTAAAGCTTTCCTAAGTTCTTCTTATTATATTATTACAATATCAATATTATACTCATATAATATTCTTTCTCTATCAGGTCCACTTTAAAAAAAAGAAAACTTGTTTGCCCCTAACTAAAGAAAATTGTTGTTAGCTTGCAATGGATTGTTTATCATTCATTTCTTATGTAATATTGCTAAAATTTCTATGCAAAATTTGAACTCCTATATTAACTAGGAATGTAAACTTTATGATCACATGCTTGCAAAAGTTGTCCTGTCAAGTATAACATGTGAAAGTTGAACTTATAAAAATTATGATTGATGAATAAGATACCTCTTAACTGAAATATGATCATGTAAAATATTACTAAATATGTTAATTATAGTTCCTTGATAGTTGTATGTATATATATACCATATGCTTGTGTTAGTAAGATAAATATTATGTAATCTTCAAACTATGGAAGAGCTAATTGTAACAAGTATAACTCTAATAATTGAGACATGGTCGTCTTATTCTTCTATTATATTGTGTTAAAAAATAAGATCTCTAATGATCTATCTTTTCCTTCTAAGTAAATTTGATACATAATAATATACATTACTTACAATATTCATTATCTTGATTGAGTGTATAATTAACTAAAAATTTTATTACATGATGAACCAATAAATGTGTAAAATCGATACTTCATTTCATGGTTATATATATATATATATATATATATATATATATATATATATATATATATATATATATATATATATATATATATATATATATTCCACTACTAGGCATGATAATTCCTACAAATCAATTAGATGTCATGACATGATAAAGATGTGTGTTATTATTACAAAAATATAAATAAAAGTATGTAAAATGTCATGTGAATAAATTAAATCTTAGTCTAGGTAATGATATTTGAAAAATTTAGCCAAAATCCTAAGAATCTTATGGCCAAGTATCCTTTTACCTAAGTTATACTTGAGAAACATTGAGCCATGACTTGGCTGAACCATGGGAGGAATGAGTTCAACCTTTAAGAGAATGTAGATGGCTTCTAAGGTATGTATAGCTCTTGAAAAGCTTAAAAGGGCTCAATTTGGGGACTCAGAAGAAGAGTATGGATACAGTTAACTAACAAAGAGATTTGGTAAAGTTAGTGGTTCTAAGGCTAAGGTTAGAATTTAAGGTCTTATAATTGATTCTTATTATATGATGTAAGCCTAGTTTTAGAATTATGCTTAAGGGTTTAAGAATAATTTATGGGGAAGGAATTCATAATAAAGTTTCTAAAATTGAACTTAGGTAATACCACTTGGTGAGCCTTTATACATATTGAGAATAAAACTTTGGATGACAAAGCCCTTGATTAAGACCTTCATGAAAAGGTTAGAGAGCTTGGAATAAGACTTAGAGATGCGTTAGGTTTGATCAAAGAACTAATAAGGTACAAATGTTGACTAGACCCTTGGGTTGGCCAAGCATTTTGGGTAAGATCATGAATGATCATAACTAGGTTCTTAGGCCATGAGATGACACCTTAGATGATGATCTGAGGGATATGATGTATCTTAAGAGAAGATTTAAGATGGGTATACATTAGGTCCTAATCACAAAGCTTCTATTATTTTGCATTTATTATACAATCTACTATTCTAATAATCAACTAGGCCCTACAATATGTGTCATGCACTTTTTTTTGTAAAAATCATCTCCTTCAACCCATTATAGGATTATGTGGCTTCTCTCTCTTGTTTACCTTTCTGTAAGTACCACACAAGTCTTAGAATACTTGACTCTAATACTAGATGATTTCTCCCTTCATCTTATTGCTCTTCTTAGCCTCATATAAGTTGGTATTTTCTTGGATCTTTGTGCATTATGACAATGTGGATAAAGTAAATAAGAGAGAAGCAAACAAACAATTGCATAAGAATACTAAAGAGATATAGGGATAGATATAAAAAAATCATAGCTTTTGATCCCTTATGGCTAACTTTTTAGAACTCTAATTTGTCAAAACAAGATCATAAAGAATAATCTCCCTGCTTTTACTTTATTGCAAGAGGCTTTTATATCTACTAAACAACACATGAAAAATATTGAAGGCCATATCTAAAATAATGGCTAATATTACATATTTTCTTAAACTTTTGAGGATCTTGTAATCATAATATTTCAAATTCTCGAAATGTAAAACTATAACAATCTACTTTAGATGATTTCATTCATTATATTTCGAAGTTTTTTGGCTTCAAAACTTTCCTTATAAGCTCTTAAGTGTTGCTCGATATTCCTCAATCATTAGAAAGCCCATAATACCATCGTCTATTGCTTCTTTATTTGAGGTTTTAAGCCATCTTTGCCTTAGCTTTGACATTCTCTCAAGATTTTGATGCTCTTTTATCCTCCTAAAGGTTTGAAGAGTGATTCTAAAGTGTTAAAGGTGTTCATCAAAGACCTAAAGTAGTCTTTTAGGTCTCTTCAATCCCTTCTTGATGGCTTTGTAATCTCAATCCATATTTTGTTATTTTCTTGATCCAACTTAAGACTTTTTTCTTGTCTTAAGATATCATGATTGATCTTCTTTTGAACTCTTAAGACTCTTATGATAAGTGTTGAGGGCCTCAAGCCATGCAATGAATTTTTAAGGAGAGTATCAAATCAAAAGGTTATGTAAATCATCTCTTTTTGTGGTATATCTTTATCAATTGTCAAGCATCACCTAATTCTAAGGACCTAATGTGTAAATTAAAGTACCTTAATCATGTAATATGCACAATTTGCAAAAACACATACATATCTTAAGCAAGGTATGACAATGAAGGAAAAAAAATCAAAATTAACCTAAATCACAAAAATAATAATAGATTTTAAAACCAAATATTTAGAAACACCCCAAGATAAATATTCACATATAAGACTTCATACATTAAAGAGACGTCATACTATCATGAAATAAAAATATAGATAAATTTCTCTCAAGATTCTCCTATATGAATAACGTATTATATAAAACTCTCATCAATCTCTTCATCTTTATAAGATGTGAAAGCTTGACATATGATGTAAGAATTAATGAGATCATATATAATTCAAGACATAAATCCATAAGGTAACTAAAATAACTACATGATATACTAAAATAAAACTAGTTTCTTAGAAACAACATGATAACAAATATTAATGAAATAAGAAATAAAAAATATGTAGAAATTATTCTCATGATTTTTATATAATTCAAATTCCTATAAAACCATTAAAATAACATATTTATATTCCATTTGTTATTTATTAAAGGCCTATTTTTTACTACAATTATCCTTGGTCTCAAATAATATTTAATATCAATTCCAAAATCTTATGTCTATAGACATAAATGAAGCCAACTTCAAACCACATTAAGGTATGGTCTAAGACCTATACACACCACCCTACACAAAAGTGCTATTATCAAAATCCACATTATAAAGATATGGTTTTAAACTAATACCCACCACCTTGCACAAAGTTCTTGTGCCAATTTCCAAATAAAACCAGTGTATAATAAAAGATAATATCTTAGGAGAACTTGACTACATGTGCAATACTATTTCTAAATTAATAAACTTGTTTCATGTATTATGCCACAAAAACCAAGGTCATGCTAAATTCCATTCAATGTGTGTGTGTGTGTGTGTGTGTGTGTGTATATATATATATATATATATATATATATATATATATATATATATATATATATATATATATATATATATATATATATATATATGCATGTATATATGACTAAAGTTTATTATTATATGCATAACTAAATGTATGTGCATTAATTACCATTTAAACCATGTAATAGCATCCAAAGAAGACATCATCTAACCTCAAGGATATCTATGCTCAATATCAAGGTAAAATAAATAATAAAAGATATGTGAAAATATGTCAATGATAGACTATGTCATGAATTAATTTAATATTATATGCATATCATATTTACAGATTGACTTGAATATGATGTAAAAATACCTTTTCTAGTTCTCTTTTAATATATTTCACACACTCTTTAATGATTGTTTGACTCAAAATAATATCTCTAAATTTTTCTCTTACTACATTACAATATACTATATATTGTACTTAACACATTATATATTTCATATAAAGCTACTTTATAGTTGCCCCAATACTACTTTACCTCCCTTACTCATTATTGTTTCATAACCTAACATATCAAACATTATATCTAACACATGATAAACATAATTTAATATATTATATTTTTTTCTTCAAATAGATTATAATTATCCCTCACTCATATTGACATCTAGGTAACACACTTATGCTGAAACTAATATATGTTATATCTAGTTTAAGAAAATTTATGCTAACTACAATTGACCATATACATACTTTCTCTGTCACTTAAACATAATGTATCATAGATTGTGGCTAACATATGGTAAAATCTCTTCCTAGACTAAAATAAGAACTACATGACTGTAAGTTTTCTTCTTAATTTAATTCTAGAATATATAAAAACTTAAACATTGTATCTCTATACTTTGAAAAGTGCTAACATTCTCTCTAACCATATTATACTAATCCTAATTAATCTTATGAATACCTTGCTCTTTGCATTGACTTAAACATAACATATCATGTATTGTAGCTAAAAAATGACACATTCTCTTCTCAAATAGAAATAACAACTACAAAACTTCTAGTTTTATTTTCAATTAAATTCCAAATTTTGTTTAAACTCAAACACTCTAATTGTAAAACTTTCAGATGTACTAAAATCATCTCTAACTATATATCATATTGATAACATAATAAAAGAAATTTTAATTTCCTTCTTATATCTGATTATTCAACTTTACCAATAGCAATTGCAACCCTATTATTCTTATTTTTCTTGAGAAAGTAACTTCATCTCCTCTTCTAGCTCTAATAGCAACCTCGTATTTATAATAGATAATTTTTTTATTTTATTATTTCAAATCTTCTTGTAACCAATAGCCCTTTCTTACCTTCTCTTCTCTCCTTTCTCTTGCTTTAAGTTTCTCCTTCACTTTTTTTCCTTTATTTATTCATTTCCTTAGATCTTAAACTTATAAACTCTCATCCTAACATATCTAGCTTATTACATATCCTATCATTAAGGAGGTGGAAGATTAAATTGCAAAATTACTTACTTGTCCTCAACAAATCCCAAAATGACATTTGTGCTCTTTATTTTAAAAGTCTATAACTAAATATACTTAATTCAAAATTCTAGACACATTTTGCTACATGGCACACCATCCAATATACTTATTAAAATAGTAATATTGTAATCTATAATAAAAAAATTAAGATACAAACTTTGTTTCATCAAAGTAATAATATTTATATTTATTTTAATTTAATCTCATTATTTATAATATATTATACAAAAAAACTTAGTATGTTACAATCTCCCTACCTTGTAATCTTTTGTCTTAATATTTAAAAAAACTTAGCAAACTTCACTATGATATGTGATTCCACTTCAATAATAGCTTCTTTCTGAATTTAATTTTTTTGTAAAACTTAAATCATTAGTATAATTCATTGTGATATTAACTTCTAGTCATTCTATTTTTTATAATAATAAATCTTGAGTATTTTTAATAAATTTGGTTTAATAAATTTTAAGATTCTAAATAGTTGATGCTCGTATGAAGAATTTAAAGAAGAAGAAGAGCAAAAGTAAAATATCATGAAAATTATATTGGTTAAAGTGACAAACTACTAAGAGATATATTTTGACATTATTTTTAGATAGTTCAATTCTATTTTTAGAATATTAAGCTCGATTAAAATTATTCATTTAAGATATTGAAAAACTTAATTCAATTTAATTTCCAAAATCTTTGATCCAATATCCTTAGTCTTGATATCTTAAGAATTATTTGATCATATTTAAATTTTTTTTCAAAAATAAATAATTTAAATAAAAAAAAGTAAGCAAAAAACCTAATTAGAATGGTCATTGCCTCAGTTGATTTATCAAAATTACTAATTTTGTTAGCCATTTAATCACATAATTTTGTGATGGCATAGTCTGTATTTCATCCACTTAAAGTTAAATCTCACCATCACATCTAATGACCCAAATCAATTTCATATTTTTAAAAGGTGTTTGTTAAAACTACATTCGTCTGATCGCACAACTTTTATGAACGAATGGCTAAGAATTGTTCTGATCCAATGGCTTAATGCAACAGCTCTTTTAGCCATTATTTGAAGTTACTAGAAAATTTTATTTGAATATAAATTTCCAAATTTATTATAAAAAATTAATAGATTGGTAACAACTAATTTGGTGTTTACTAAGTGCTTTTAGTCATTATAAAATAATTATAAATAAGGAAATTCTTAAACAAATTTTATTTAATAAAATTTTTTGAAAATTCTCAAAAAAACTTCTCAAGTTATTGCCTCAAAATAATTTATAGATAGTACTTATCGTTACCTGTTACACCCTTGTGTTTGATGAGTCAAGCATAAATGTGTATATTTTATCTGGACTTGATTTTAAGTAAAATTGTTACTAATTAATTAAATCAAACTATGTATTTTAGATGTCTAAAATAATGGTCTCTAAGGGCCTTGAGGTCATGACATACTTCAAGGAAATTTGAGACATGCACAAGATTTTTTATAATTGAATTTCTTTTTATTTCTCTTGAATTTGATATGTCCAAACTTTGAGATTATGAGACACACTAGTAGTATTAACATTTAAAAATATTATAAAGTTATTTAATACTGAATTTTGATTTTTGGGCTAAGCATATTTGACAAAATGTATAGACATTGGTATTTGATTTTTTAATATTGCTTTGGAATTGTTTTTTATGAATTTATTTTCATAGCTATTTAAATAACTTATAATACTATAAGAATATAAAATTATCTTTATACACTTATATTCAAATTTTTGGCACAAAAATTCGTCAAAAATACCCTAAAACAGCTGAAATCTCAGGAAAATGCACTATAGCAATGGGCGGGTCGACCCGGCGCGAAAACAGCCCATCCAGGTCTTTTAGAAATTAAAAATTTAATTTAAAAATAAAAATTTGGTTGACCCGAGAAGGCCGAGCCAAGCCAGCCCAAAGCCCGCCGAAATGAGCACGGTCAATAGTCAATGAACAATGCTTGGCTAAGTCAACCCGAACTAGGTGATCAAGTCCTGGTCAAGGAAGGGGGGAGCCAACCATAAAGAGGCTCGCAATGTAAACAGGGTGGATTTCTTATATAGCACTCCAACATTCCGCATACGCAATGTGGGACTAAAAATCCTAGTTTCAGCCTTCGCGGGATCCAATGGCTCAGATCAAGCCCGCCCGGATCCAACACACAGGATTCATCCCGTAAGGTAAAATCTGTGTCGTTCATCTTTGCGCCCGGATCCAACGCTCTGGATTAAGCCCGAACTGTAAAATGCGTAAATCAATCTGCGTCGTTCGTTTTTGGGCCTGGATCGAACGGTGGCTGCTTTCCGTCTGTTGCCCAAACGGCTAATTAATTTTTGGAGCCGTTGGGGGTGTTTTTAGAGCTCAAATTTGAGCTTTATAAATAGGAAAAATTGATGTATTTTTTAGTTTAACCTTTGCTAAATTTTCCAAAGATTTCAGATCTCAAAATTCGAGCACTCAAGCAAAAACGGTGCATCCAAGCTCAAAAAGCAAAGCAGCAAGAAGCCTATTGGAATTAGAGGTTTTTCAATTATTTCTCAATTTCTATCCCTCTAATTTGTCGATTGTGTGTGCCTCCTCTTTTCTCCTATTCTCTTAAGTTTTTTACCAATCGTTGTACTTTTCGTTTTGGGGCAAGGGCATCCCAGCAGTAGTGCTAAAGCCCCGGGTTTGAGTTGAGCCCGGTAAAAACTCAAGTAGGTTTGGGATTAGCCGTAGTAAAAATCCCAAGTAGGTTTGAGGTGAACCGTACGAAAAACCTCACTTGTAATCGGTGCATTTAGTGGATTTTTCCCAACACCGGTTGGGGGTGGACGTAGACTCGGTTTTGAGTCGAACCACTTAAAAATTTGTGTGTTCAACTCTCTTTACTCTTGCTTAAAGGTTTTTAAGTTTAATTTCTAAATTCATAAAATTTTAAATACACAATTCACCCCCCCCCCCCCCCTCTTGTGGGATTTCCTTAGCACGAAACACTTCATTACCTCCTTATGTTGCATTATTCTTCAATGAACTCTAAATTATTTATTCTTCTTCAAATTAGTTAAGCTCTCATTTTCCTATTTTCTATCTAATTAAATTAAAATAATTATGCATTATTGGGTATTTTGTTAAGCATAATAATTTATCTATTTAAATTTTATTATCATTTTTTCTTTTTTCACTAATTCTATTTTATTGCAAGTTCATAGTAGTTTTTTTTTGTTTTGATGGTTTAGCTTATTTGTTTTTTAACAAAAGGCTTACAAAGTTTTTTTTTGTGTCTTGGTTTTTTTGGGGATGGATGTAGGCTTAATTTTAAATTGAATCACCTAAAAATTATTTATTTATACTTTTAAATTTTTATACCTTTCTATTTCATAATTTTTTAAAATATTATTAGTAAAATAGAAATTAACGTATTTTTAAGAAATTAAAAATTTTATTCTTAGTAATTCACTCTTTGCTTACTGAACCATATTTCATAATGTTATTCCTTAATACCTTCTTTTTCTTTTCCAAGATCTTCACTAATATCTTTAGATAAGTTAATTTTGGTTGAATTTTAATATCTCAAGACATCATAGCCAACAATGAGAGAATGATTTGTTATTTACTTAAAAATGAGACATAAAATACATTGTGAACATTGGATGGCTATGTTTGTAAAACTATTTGATATGCCACTTATTTACTTCTTTTCGATGGACAATTGAATTTAGATTTTAAATTTTTTATTCAAGATTTTACTAACCCTTTTTTTGTGATCATCCTAATAAATACATGCTCACCTTCTTGTAATTCAAATTTATTGTGTTTTGTATCCAAGTATTTTTTTCATTTATCTTGTGTTAGCTTTAATCTATCTCAAATAATTCTTATTTCATTTATTGCTTGATTAACATATCTAGAACCTATTAATTTGTTTCCTTACCCTCATTTCAATATAAAGGCAATTAACACTTTGTTCCATATAAGTCTTCATATGGTGCCATCCAAATTCTAGATTGATAGTTATTTTAATTGAAAAACTTAATCAACAACATGTGAGTTTTCCAATCTCTACCAAAATCTAATATATATATATGCCTAATAGATCTTCCAGAGTTTTAAAAATTCTTTTCATTTGTCCATCAATTTAAGAATGAAAGATTATATTAAATTTCAAATTTATACCAAATGCCTAGTGTACCTTTTATAGAATTGTGAAGTGAACTTTTGATCTCAAATTAAATTGATTACTTTTAGCACACCATGTTGATTAATAATTTGATTCATATACATTTCAACTAAATTTTAGTTCAATATATTATCTTTATAATAATAATGTGAGTTGATTTTGTTCATCTATCTACTATCATCTAAATAGAATCATATTTTGCTAAAGAACTAGGTAATTCTACAATAAAGTCCATACCAGTTTTCTCAAATTTTTACTCAAGAATAAGTAAAGACTATAATAACCTCTTGTTCTTTGCTACTTTTCCTTTACTTGTTAACAAACTAGATATTTCTTAACCTAATTGGATACATCTCTTTTCAATATTTAATGCCAATATCTCTATTTCAAATTGTGATTCATTTTTTCTCTCTAACATAATTGTAATACTTTGAATTATGTGCCTTCTTTAGCAAACTTTTCTTAAGTTACCGATGCCCTAAAATATAAGCTATCTTAAATTCTTGGCACCCCATTCTGATCAACTTCAAAATTAGAATTACACATTAATTTTTAAACCAAAATTTGTTGTTCCAAAATTTCTATTTTATCTTTTATGGTAGACTCTAACAAATTTGGCCTTTTTGACAATTGAAATAATAATATTGTATTTCTTTGAATAATAAGTTCTAATTATTATTTATTCATTTAAAAGACTTTAATATCATATTAATACTTGTTTTTTTACACAAAGCATCTGTTACTATATTAGCTTTTCTTGAATGATAAAAAACTTCTAAATTATAATCCTTGATAAACATCAACCATATTCTTTGCCTTTGGTTTAATCCTTCTATATAAAAATTTAACTTATGCTTTGATGATTGTAAAATATTTCATAGGTGACTTCGAATTTTTATGGCAAAAACTATTACTACAAAATTTTCATAAACAAGATAATTATTCTCATGCAATTTCAATTGTCTAGATTCATATGCAATAACCTTTTTCTATTGCATCAATGCAATTCTAACCTTTACAATAGATAGAAAACTAAACACTTGGTATCATTTTACTCCCTCTTGTAATGTTAGAGCTTGAGCAAAAGTGAACATAGCCTTTAACATTTGAAAATTACTCTAATGATTTGAATCCCAATTAAAGTTTCTTTTTTCCTAGGTCAATCTAGTTAATAAATGAATTATTTATGAAAATCTTTTTACAACTTTTTATAATATCCAACCATTCCAAAAAAACTTATGATTTATGATACTGATTTAGATATTGGCTTCGACTATTACTAAGATCATTTGAGGTTCAATTAATATTTTTTATACATTAACCACATGATCCAAAAATACCATTTTTGAAAACTAAAATTCATATTTTGAAAATTTAACATAGAACTAATGCTTTTTATTTAATTATTGTAACCATTGATGTGATGATTACGAAATTAAGATAAATATTACTAATGCCTTGTTGAGCTTAGTATTATTTCAGGTCAATCTTAAGGTATTTCAATAGTAGCTTAGGTTTGTTGAAGCAAGGTTGTAGCATCTAAAGTGGATGGAGTTTAAATGCTCAACTTTTTGATTTTAGAGCCAAAGACTAAGTTTTTTATAGAGTGACTAATCCATAAAGAATTATATTTTTAAACATCTGTGTGATTAGCATGTTAAATCTTTCTTTTGTTTGTAATTATAGTACTTAGGATCATAATTATGATTCAAACATATTTGAGTTATTATTTATTAGTGATGTATTATGTTACATTTGGACTTAAAACTTAAGTCCTTTTAATTTTAAAATATTATAAAAATAATTTTAATATAAATAAAATTTTTTTAAAAAATTAGCCTAAGCACCCACTTCTTACCAAAGCCCAAAGTGTTAGGCATAGGGCCTTAGGGAGTCATGGGTTAGGAAACCAGTTGAAGCCTAATCAAGTCAAGCACAAGTGTTAGTCAGAGTATATTCCTATAATGCTTTAGTTAAATCAAGTCAAAGCATTATTCTTGAACCTAACTTAGGCATAATGAATCGAGTATGACTAAAAATTGTTAAGTATTAGATTGAGTCAAGTCAGACTTGTATATATATGCACACAGGTAACTTGGGTCAACTTCCTAAGAGCACTAGGGTCCAACCAACCCCATTAGGATAACTTAACAATATACAGAAACTATAATATTCTATAAACTACATGTAAAATTTTGCAAAGTAGAACGAAAAAACACAATGTCTATTTTTATCCAACTAGAAGTGAATTAGTGTCATCCAATTATGCATTATGCTATCCAATGATAGAGATCACATCCTCATTTTTAAAATAGTATATTTCATTTAGCTATACATCTAAAAAGCTCAAGCTAATGGCTGAGATTTTCTCTGTACTTATGAACAACACATTTTATCATCCATCTGAAAAGCTTAACCAAACAGTTGAGATCTTCTTCATATTTTTGAATAGTTTGTTTTATCTAGCTATTTATCCAAAAAGCATGATCAAACGACTATGATCTATTTCATCTTTGTGAATAATAATCAGGAGCAATATCACCATCCATCCAGCATAGAAGATTTAACAATCTAGATCAAATCCCACTAAGATTTGATCTAGACCCCTTAATCAAGTGTTTGATCAAACAATGCTTATTCCATCCTTTATATCAAACAGTAATTGTTTTTCATTTTCCTCTATTTATTTTTTTATAATAGTTTTATTTTAGGAAAGGTCATTTCTATCCATTAGAAGTATTATTTTAGCTTTCTTTTATTTAGACTATAAATAGAGATAATTTATCAACATTTAGGATTAATGAATCAACTTGAAAAGCTCAAATATGCTTAAGTCCAAAATTGAGAGCTTCACTTATCAAAACATGCTTGCAGGAGTTATCAATTTCATTTCTTATTTCTACTACTCTTTTTTACAATATTTCACATCATTTGAGTAGCATCTACATTAATAGTTTGTTATACTACTCTTGTTTAAAGAAGTCAAAGGTGCAAGAACTTTATATGCACCAATCTTTGTAAAGATTTAAATCTTTTTATTATGGCCAAAGTTTTTATGATTTTTTGTATCTTGTTGGAGCACTCGCTTCCTTTACCCCTACCAATTTTGGAAAAAGGGAGTGATTAGTAAAAATCTAATCGATGGTCAAGGTTAATGTAGGTATGGGTTTTAACCAAATCATCAAAAAAATCTTAGTACACTTCTTTTTATTGTTATGATTTTTTTTATTTCATCAAAAAACCTTTCTAAAATCAAATTTTTAACACTTAACATAAATATATTTCTTTAATTAAAAGGTTTTTTGAAATAAAAAAATATTGTTCAAAGAATAATTCACCCATCCCTCTAATGCATTGAACCTCACACAATTCACATCAATACCTGCAACAATATAATTTAGTTATTAAATACAAGAAGGACACTCTGAACAAACTTACAAATATGCTTTCCTAACATCCTTTTAATTTATTATGTTTAACAATTATTATGCAAATACAACCTACAAAATTTGAGTGCTTTGAAGTATAAACACGATTCTAATTTTGGAGAAATTTATCAAGAGACAAAAGGAGGTAAACATTATTAGTATGTTATAAAAAAATGTAGTACTTTACAAAGTAATTATGTGTACCTTAGTATGGTGATAAAAAAAGATAGATAAGTGAAATGATAAATACATGAAATGATGGATATGTGAGGCTCATGCTTCTAGAGTGTTATGACACTTTGGAGTCTCGAAGACTATACTAAATTTACAAAGGTATGTTATTTGACCCATATGAATTTTGATATTGAGAAATTTATTCGTAGGTGTACACTTTGACGTACATCAAACCCTTCCAATTATAAATAAGGATTATATGTACCACTACAAGTGTTGACGAGTCCATGGAATAACATTTCAATGGATTTTGTTGGCGGAGTACCACCAACTTAGTGGGGACATAACTATTTGTTCATTGTGGTTGATAGATATTCTAAGATGGTCATATCAATGTCATATAAACAAGAGATTACAAGAGAAAAAGTAACTCTTCTTTAATTCCAAATTGTATGGGTGCATTTTGGTACCATCCTCCATTGTATAATTTTTGTATATTCAATTTTTAGCAAATTTTGGCAAGCACTATAAGGAATAATGAATACCACTTTGAGCAAAGTACAACTTTCTATCTATAGATAGATCAATAAATTAAAGTGGTAAATAGAATAGTTGTTAATCTACTTAGAGGATATAATACACACACCAAAAATATAGGATAAGATTACACATGTACAATTTGCATACAACCACATTACGCATGGATCAGCTTTAACGAGTCATTTCAAAGCTTGTATAGGATTCTTACCCCAAGCTTGTTAGGCTTGGAATTCAAGATATTAGAAATAGCAGAAACTAAAAATGACACTCAACAAAAATCTCAAAAATTTTTAAAATGAATATGAAAAATACATGCCAACATTAAAAGATCACTACTTGAATCACAGAGAAAATATAAGAAGCAACACAACCAACATGATGTTGAAAAGATTGAAGGTGAACAACAACACTGACACGTTCAACATGCACATACGGCTTGTCTATGAGAGGGAGTAGCACACGTACATATGAATAGTTCCCTGACGCGACACATGTGCGCAGAGAAGCTTATTGTGACACAAAATTTGTGAAATTTTATATTTTTGATCAAAATGTATATGTTCTTTAAGGAAATTAAAAGATTGCATTTTGTAATAAAGAGGCAAAAATGATGAGCAAAGGAATTTAGAATTTTATGAATTTTATGAATTTTTTTACACAGATTTTCAACAACACCACTCAAGAAGCGTTTGGCTGGATTTGGAGGGTAATTTCTATGCACATCACATATTTCTATGAAGTCTACTATCTTGATACATCCTTGGACCGGTATAGCACAGTTATTGAAAAATACTGCAGTTCACACAAATCTATAGAAAACTAAATCGTTCATAAAAAAAAAAAACATAGTGAACTCATAGATTTAGAGGTAGATTTCATTGACATCTGTTGCTAATATAGCTAAAATTTATTGATTTTAAAAATTAATATTGTAATTTATTTTTAAATTATTTTATTAACAAATTTGTTTTCTTGAGGTGGACGTGTGACCTCTGGTAAACGCAAGGGCTTACTACGAAGGAATTGGACGACAACACGTGCGCTGGCGTTGCATGAATTTATTTTCTCAGTTTCTGGAAGAATTCCAAAAGGAAGCTCAACATCGTCACGCCACTGTCACCGTCTGTGCTCAGCATTATAATATGCTATCGGGTCGCTTTCAAAAAGATGGTTGATCTTTGACTTCTGAAGGTGCAGGCTCCTTGGCAGCCGTTATTTTTGACGGCGATCTAATTATCCAGGTGCTAAAATAAGGGCGGATCTGATTAACTTCTAAGTTTTGTAGCTGCACCGGATTTCTTTGAATTCTCAATACATATATACATGTAGTAAAAATCCAGAAAATGGATTTTAAAAAAACAAAAATTTCAAACGAGGAAATCAAGATACAGTTTGTCATTTATAGCTTTCTGAAAACATTTGCATATAGTTTAAAATTACATCAAGTAAATAAACAGAGATAAAAACACACCACAAAGGTTCTAAGTATGCTATCCACACGAACAAGATGATCAGAAATGTACAAGAAGCAAACTATAGTCAAATGCAATAGCCACTATCGTACAAACTTACAAGGTAATATCCTTAACAAAGCTCACCCATCTCCATTATAGCAATTCGCTGGTTTTATACTCCTGGTTACTGGCTGTAGCACTACCATCGACAATACTAATAATATATTCAATTTCCTCGGACACCTCCTTCATTGACGGTCGGTTCTGTCTCTTCTCCTCCAAGCAACCCATGGCCAAGAATCCCAATGCTTTCATGGAATCAAGTTCCACTTGCGTTGCCCCGGTCTTTAGCCTATCATCCAGTACGTCCATGAGCCGCTCCTCATCAACTCTTTTTTGCACATACACTGCCAAGTTAGCATCTTCCGGGCCCCGACCGAAATCAATGGCCTTCTTGGATGTAAGCAGCTCGAGTAAAACCACCCCAAAACTGTACACATCGCTCTTATCTGTGAGCTGATAGTTACGGTAGTATTCAGGGTCCAGGTACCCTAATGTCCCCTACATGAAAAAAAAAAAAAATTGAGGCAAAAGATTGGACAAATCAACCCAAATTGAATTTTAATTTGGTACCAGGATACTGTTAGAAGCCATAGCAAAGTATATTTTCCCGTGCTCTAATCTGATTCAAATATTTTAAATTGCTCAACAATGATTTCTAATTGCCAAAAGATCGTCCATCATATCGACCTGACGTATGTAAGAGCAAGGATGTTTAAACGCTTTTTTGGAATTTGATTTTTAACCAAGTCTTATTTTATGTCCGTAGTGAGAAATGGTTAAAAACCAGCTTCCACATGGGCAATGAAGAGCCAAATTTTCACCAAGTCTTGATGGCTCATTGTTATCACTATAACACAAGATAAGACATGGCAAAAATTAGATGACGAGCACTCACCGAGATATCCTCAGCCCATAAAGAAAGCCAAGGTAGGCGAGGGCAACGGCCACAAAAACCTGTTCTATTTTTTGAGGTCAATCCCACAGGATCATTCTCGGACAAAATTAAAAAGGTCATCTCAGTAGTTCATATTACTGCAACCAAGGTAATTGCTAGTGCCATGACATTCACCCACTATCGCCTAAGTTGCCTGCAATTTTATGACCGTCATAGGTCAGTAGACTATAGGGTGATGAGGTTCCTAATAATGTGTTGGTGAATGGTGTCAATAAGGAAAGGTTAGACTCATTGGATTAATTGTTAGGATGCATTGGATTAACACTTTGAGTTGGTGCATGCTATATATCTAGAGAATAGGATGAGGAGAGCTAATTGTGGTAGAGTAGGTTGCGTTATTTATTTATAAGGAAAAATAAGTTAAAGTAGACACACTAGATACGACTTAAAGTGGATGTGCTAAATCCAAAGTGATCAATGTCATTGAAGCAAAGGTATAGATGCTTTAGTTGATCGTTCAACTTTGGGATTGAATGATATGTTGTAATAAGAAAAAATCGTTAAGAGAAATGTCAAATTATTACATGGAAAATCATGTCAAAAAAGGGAGGGTCAAATAGATGATTGATTTAATATTTTTGGGTGTAGTAAATGTTCTAGGTCAATGAACAACAATGATAGCAAGATGAACATCTTGAGAATAGGATGAAGAGGATGTATCATAGTACAGGAGTAGTTTTGGTAGTTCATAATAGAAAATAGGTGAAAATGGAGACGTTTAACAAAAATTGAAGTTGTTGTCAATGTCATTAGAACAAAGTTTGGGACACTTCGGTTGTAATATTGGGTATTGAGTTTTGTGTAATAATGTAGCTATAAGAATAGTCGCAACAGAGTTGTCATGTCATGGGATAGAGGATGGTGTTAACAAAAGAAAGACGAAGCCCAATGAATTAACTTTTGGGGTGAATTGGGGTAGTATTCTAAGCCAATGAACAAGTATGGACATGATGTAAGAATAAGATGAGGTCATATTATGGGAAACGAGTTGTTTTGGCTGTTTGTCAAGAGAAATAAGTCCAAGTTCCTAATCCAAACTGGAGCTATTATTGATGCCATTGAAGCGAAGTTCAAGAAACTTTAGTTAGGTTTTAAAACTTGGCAATCGAATTTTGCATGAAAGTGTAGCAAAGCAAGGTCATGAGAAGGGTGCCAAGTCTTAATATGGTTACATCTATAAAGTGTTGTTGGGACATGTCAGTGATAAAATAGTGTTTGAAAGGGTTTTTCTTTGTCAATGGTTGTAGACTTATCAACAAGGGAATCATTGGTAAGATCTACATTAATCGTATGAGAGAACGAGAATTAGAACAAGTGTGGCATATCAACACATGTTATGAAATTGAACATCCTTAATTGTAGAGGCCAGATAAAGAAAGCAAGGACGATAAATGGAGGGGGTAATGAGTTTCGAAATATTTGATGTTTTTCAAAAAAGATTTGATTGGCTATAATTGAGGATAATTGGTGACATTTTACAAAAATATTATCTTGATAAATTTTATAGAGATCAAGACGAAATCTATGACAGCTTTGTCATTTGTCTCTTAATAGATAGATATTTTGGTTTCATAAAGATAGAAATTCCTAAAGTTTTTAATGCTAAAATTTTAAATCCCTAGGATCTCAATCAAAAAGACTAAACCATGGGATAAAAAATCCCAAACTTCCACCTAACTAGATCTATTTTATGTTGCAAGAAAAATATTTCAGATAATAACACAAATTTGAAGTAAAGAGAAGATAAACAATATGAAGACAATAAAAATTAAACTTCTTCTCCAAAACTTTATATATTAAATGACATGTTACAACTATAAATATATATATATAATTACAATAAACTTTTAGATTTAAACTAGTTTTGATTATACATAACTTAATATAAATAACAACTCAACTATTTGATTACTACTATCACAAACTTATGACAACTAATTTTGACCAACCACATAACACAACCAACTTAATTCTTTAAATATTTCATTCAAGTCAACTAACTTTAATTATTTTTAATTAAATTTATTTTTCAACACCCCTCTTAATCTTAATTTTCTACCATCTATCATTCAAAGCCATTGGATTTGTTGAAAATGTTTACCCCAAATGGTTCAATGAAAATGTCAACTATTTAATTTTATCTTCATATAAGTTAACTATGTACCTTTGTTTTTCATATGCTCAAAAATAGAATAAAAACAAATATCAATATATTTATTTCTTGTATGATGTATTGAATTCTTTCCTAAAGTAATAACATATTTATTATCAATATAAATTTTTGTTAAATTACCTTGTTTTTGCTAAATCTATTTTAATAATCTTCAAAGTCATATAACATAAATAATATATGTAGAAACTATAATATATTCTACTTCATAAGTTAAAAGCATGACAATGAATTGTTTATTAAACACTTGTGAGAAAGCAATGCTTTCAATATAAAAGTCAAATTCAAAAATACTTTTCTGAATATCTATATTTCTCCAATTACTATCCAAATATCCAACAAGTTAAAATATGTTAAAATATAAATAAAACATTCTACAATTTAAAATATCTTGAATGTAATGTAGAATCCCCTTTGTAGCTTTTCAATGTTATTCTTTTAGTTTATCAATAAATCAACTAACTAATCTAACTCTATAAAGAATTTCAGCTTTATGCAAGTCAAAAATCGTAAATATCCTATCCAACTTTTATAGAGTAGAATTTATCCATTGATTCATCAAATCATGAAAAATTTACTTTACAATCAACCGATGTATTGACTGAATCATAGTCTTCTACCTTAAATCTTTTAAAAACTTTTTCTAGAAAATACTCTTATATGACATACATTCTTTCAGTTGTTTAAATTCTAATCCAATAATGACATTAGGTCTACATTGGTCATTTCAAACTTCTTTATCATAGCTTATTCGAATTCTTCAATTAATTTTGAAGAATTTTTTATAAAAATGAGGTCATCTACATACAAAAAATAATATATGCTCTTTATTTTATTTCATATTAGACAATATTTATATAGATATTAAATAAATCTATCATCTCAAAGTATAAGTCATTTTTTAAATTCTAAACTCATTGTGCTAATTTTAAGAAAAAGTACTTTAATTTTAAAAATTTTCTTTCATGTCCTTTTTTCACATAATCCATAAGTTATTCAACATAAATCTGTTCATACAAATAGCCATTTAGAAAAGCTGATTTTATATCAAGTTGAAAAACTTTTTATTTATTTTGAGCCACTATTGCAAGCATTAATTGAAAAGTTTCTATTTGAGCAATGAGAGCAAAAATTTTATTATAATTAATCCTTAACCTTTTGAGTATAACATTTTGCTACAAGTTTTGTCTTATATTTTTTAATTTCTTATTGTATGTTCTTGTTAATTTTTATGAATCCACTTTATATCAATAGGTTTATGCCCCTTTGATAAATTAATGAGCTCTTTTATTTTGTTCTTCTCAGTAGAAATTGTCTACTTATCTAAATCCTTCTTTTATTTCTCATTTTTTATTGCATCATCAAGAGTAATCATTTTTTATTAACAAAAAAAAACTAAGAAGACATTTTATTAACATGGATTTTGAATCCTTCTAATCCATTGTATTATATGACCATCTTCATCTGATGACGACATAGGAGATGATGGCGACATAACTTCTCTACTTTTCTTAATAATTTATTCTTCTTCTTGTATCATTAAGTTGTTTTTCTAATATCACATATCATTTTCATGAAACTCTATGTCATGAACTATAATAACTTTTTTCTCTTTTGATTCATAAAATTTGTAAACTTTAGATCTAACATCATAAGCAATGAAAATGCACGGAATGCTCTTATCTTTTAACTTAATCCCTTTTTTATCAAGTACATGAGCATAGGCTATGCATCCAAAATTTTAAAATGTGATACATTCAACATGAATTGGCTCCACTTTTCTTGCAGATTTAGTTTTTTCAAATTCTTTATTGGACATCTATTTAACAAATAAATTGCATAATTGACATCCTTCGTCCAAATTTTTTTTGACATTTTCTTAGTTTTTAGCATGCTTCGAACAATGTTAAGAATGGTTCGATTTAACAAATAAACTGCATAATTGACATCCTTCGTCCAAATTTTTTTTGACATTTTCTTAGTTTTTAGCATGCTTCGAACAATGTTAAGAATGGTTCGATTCTCTCTTTATTATACCATTTTATTGAAGTAAATATGGTGTGATCAATGTCCTTTATATACCATAAACTTTACAATATAACTCAAACTCTTTAGATATAAATTCATCTCTACGATCTAATCTCATTGTTTTGATCTTATAGCCATTTTAGTTTTCTATCAAGACTTTAAACTCTTTGATGATTTAAAAAACTGTTGATTTTTTTTTAAGAAATATACCCCTAACTCTTGCTAAAGTAATCAATAAATGTGAATAATGATAACCTCTAAATGAAATTGGAGTAATTAGTCCATAAATATCGATGTCAATAAGTTAAAAAGGCTTGTTTGCTTTATTGAAATACTGCCTTAGAAAACTTCTCAAATGCTTTCCAAATACACATCTTTCACACAACTTATTTAGTATATTAATATATAACATCATCTTTACCATTTTCTTACTTAATAGAAGTTTAAGAGCATCAAAATTGATAATCAAATTTTAAGTGTCATAGCCAAGAACTATATTTTATATTAGTACTTAAATATTTAATAACAACATACTTAATAATGAGAACAAATATATGATTTTGCTTCATAAGAATATGAGCAATAAATTCATTCTCCTTTTTAAATAAATATTTTTATTTCTCATATGTATATCAAATTCCTTTTCAAATAATTATCCAAAACTAAAAATAATTATTTTCTTCTTCAAAACATAATAAATATTAAACATAAACTACTCAGTGTCATCTTTGAATTGAATAAGAATCTTATCAAATACATTTTATTTGTATCTTAGAAGCATCTCTAAATGAGACATGACCACCTATTGATTTATTTAGCTCCACATATTTTTTATGTCCACATATAATTGTTTACTTTGGAGTTCAAATACCATAAATTTTGATTTATATAGTCTCCTTTTTTTCTTGTTAACAAAAGTATTTTCTTTTCAATGTTTTCTTTTTTAATATAACTGATTTTCTTATGTACTTAATTAAAAAACTTTGACCAATATTCTAAAGAATAATACCCATACTTATTACAATTATAAAAATAAATATTTTTTTATTATATTTTTTGTCACTTCCTTTTTAACTTTTTTTATCTTTATACAGTTGATTTTTTCATAGTTATTGTAGTTACTACAGCATTGCTCATGACTACATATTCTATGACCTCAAATATTTTCTCGACCACATCCACAGGTGCAACCATGAATGAAATTTTCTTGATCATTTTGTTCTTTTTTCTGTTTCTTTAATTGTGAAGCTACTTTAAAATATCTTGTGGAATACTCTAAAACAACTTTTGGTTTCTTCATTTATAATATTACACATTCACTTTTCAAAGTTTGAAGATGTACCTTCTTCATTTTATTATCACCTTTGTATGTATTCTACAGTACCTCCCAAGCTTGCTTTGCATTATTTGTACATGTCACATTCTCAAATGTGACCTCATATAAAGCCTTAATGAATAAAGAGTTTTTTCTTATCTTTTTTCTTGATTGTTAATGTTGTCTTTTGATTTTGTATAAGGGCACTTTTATCTTGAGTGTCTTCATACTCTTTATCAAAAATCTCTCAAATATCTTAACCCTTGGATAACGCTTTCATCTGCAAACTCTAATTGTCATAATTATTAATAAGACAAGAGATAAGAAGTACATTCCTTATCATCTTTACAAGATCATTCTCTGCACTATGATATTACTTTATTGCAAAAAAAAAAAAAAATACTTCAAACAATAATAAAAATTTAAAGTAGAGAGAAGATAAGCAAGACAAACACAATAAAAATTAAACTTTTCACTAAAATTCATATATTAAATGATATGTTAAAACTATATAAATATAACCTAAAAAGACTTCTAGATCTAAAACAATTTTGATCACAACTAACTTAATATAAATAATAACTAAAATAAACTTGATCACTAATATTACAAAAACATAAATCATAACTAATTTTGACCAGCCACATAACCCATAACCAACTAAATTCTCCATCATGTCAACTAACTTTGACTATTCTTAATTTTTATTTTCTAATATTTCGTATGATATCATCTTAAAAGTTTTATCTAAAAGATAATTCTAGAATTCTCATTTCATTCTACATCATTTTCTCTATCATGTTCTTTTGGAACCTCTACAAACAACTACAGAAACTAATGAACTATACAAAGATTTGGGAAGCGTTCATAAGATTTATTTATTGGATTCATTGAAGTAACTTAATTACAATTGTCAATTTAATTTGTCACTCTTAATAAAAATTTATACTCTACCTTAAGATCACCCATTTGTATTCCTTGTTGGTGTGGCATATATTTCCTAAATCAATTCATGAGGGGTGTAGACCATATCAATACCATCCAACTTGAAAATTGGATTGGATACTATGGGAATTTTTGGGGATTTTTCTACTTGACACTCATTCAAATAGGCTTTATTGCTCATGACTCCGTAGAGGATTCACTTGCATGTTGGTATCTTTTCATTAATCAATTAAGTTCATAACTTCACAAAATCCTATAAAAAGTTTTGCGTACTTAATGAAACACATCTCTACCCCTCCTTTTTGCCTATTTCCTCTTTTGTGCATATTCAAAGAGAGAACAAATCAAAACAATTTATAAGTTGCCATCTTTTTTTGAACATGCACACAAGTATTGTTAAATAAATGGGAAAAATAGAAGTGGAGATGCCTTTCATGAAGCAAGCAAAACAATTTAAAAGTTTCCCAAATCTCTCATGGCCATTTTTTGTTTGGGGATAAATTTCCACCAAACATTATTTTGCATAACTCCAAATTAATCCAAACAAGACTAATTCCATTACCTAGCTAAAACATACCCCAATCCTCCTACCTAATAACATCACCCAATAAATAAGACAACTATCAAGATAAGATTATTATAATATTTAATTTAAATAAATTATAATAATAAATTTGGACAAAATAACAAGCTAACCATATGCATGGAAAAAAAATTCTAAACTATTAGTTTGTGTGCACAAACACAGCTCTCATTTCAAGTTTATCTAAATAGATTCAAACCAATCCACATAGAAAAACCTCATGGTCCACTCTTCACTATACGGTGAGACTAAAATACAGCTTTAAAAAAGAGAAAAAAGCCTATCTTTAAAATACCCAAACTTTATTACGTTTTGTACAACATTTAACTGAGCCTCTTTAACCCGAACGGTCCAATTCAGTATTGAGTAGCATTGCAAGCACTTAAAATGATGATTTCTTTTGATATCCAAACATAACGGCAGAGGCAAATTAGGGCATAACAAAATATTAGTCAGCAAGAAGTAATTCCTTATTAGGCTAACCTGTGCGCAGGTAGTGACATGGCTGAGGTCAGCTTCAGCAAGACGGGAAAGGCCAAAATCAGAGACCTTCGCGTTGAGTTTCTCGTCAAGCAGAATGTTGCTAGACTTGACGTCGCGATGATAGATGGGCGGCACAGCCGAGGAATGGAGGTATGCCAGGCCCTCCGCAGTCTGGTGAGCGACCGCTAGGCGTCCACGCCAGGATAGGCTCCCACGGGCCAGGTGGTCGAATAGAGTGCCGTTGGGGATAAACTCGTAGACCATAAGAGGCTGCGCAAGGTCGACGCAACAGCCGAGGAGGCGAACAAGGAATCGGTGGTTCACCTGCGACAGAATGCGCACCTCGTTGAGCACCTGGTCGGTAGACTTGGTACTGCCCAGCTTCGCGCATTTGACTGCGATGGGGGTGCCGTCAGGGAGAGAGCCGCGGTACACGTCTCCATAGCCGCCGGACCCTAATAGGTTGTCGCGGGAGAAGTTAGAAGTGGCGCGGCGGAGCTCACGGCCAGAGAAAATCTTGGCCGAACGACCGCCGGGGTTGTTTGCGTTCAGAATTTCTTCCCGTTCCCGAGCGAGGCGCTCTCGTGCTCGACGGATTCGGCGGTTGCGGCGGTAGAGAAGAAGCCCTACGGCGGAGACCAGGGCTGCTGCGCTCACGCCGGAGACAACACCTGAAATTTTAAGCCAACGGAAATGTGTTAATATGTATTGATGTTAAGTGATTAATTAAGCAGAGCTTACCAGCAATCAGAGGGGCATTGTTCGTTGACCCGCCGCAGTCTGCGCAGTCCGTAAGGTCTACGCAAAGAATATCACAATTAAGAAATCGATGGTCATGTTACAGTTATTTTAAATTTTTCTTTGCATGTACATAATACATGATTTTAGGAAAACAATACTTTAATTTTTTTTTAAAATTATGTTGATAAAAAGGAAATCCTGATAAAGATTATTTGTTAAAATTTTAACTAGCAACTTTTGAAAAGGAACGTTTTGAAACGGTTTGACAAACAGATCTCAGCAGCACCTTGCCCGCTTTACAAATGAACCATAGCAACTAGAAAAAGAAGGAAACCGAGTGGAAGAAGATATGTTAAGAGCATTTTAAGTTTATTTTGACAAGAAAATGGTATCTGAATTCAAAAGCGAATAAACTATGGAACATAACACAACTTATTTGACATGAATATTAACATTTTAAGTAAATTTTAAAAAATAACATGATGAGAAAAAATAATTGCTTTTGGTGAAAATATTTTTATTAAATATCAAAAAAATCCAAATTTTTCGTAATATTTTTGACAAGAGTGATTAATAGCTTCATATCTAGCTGTTCTCAAGTTTAAAAGTATTACCAATAACATTTAACTTCAAAAACATTGAACGAATTTTTATATGCAAATATAGCTGACATAAAAAAATAAAAATACAACAAAAATAACGGGAAAATAGCAAATTGAAGGATTGTGAAAGTTTTGTGGCAATAAAATAACTCGGTCCGAGCAATTGCCGTGTCTTCCAAGAAAGAGAAATTAATAGTCTATTTTTTATTGAGAGGATTATCAAATAGTGTGTTCTGTAGTAGTCTTTTTAAGTCAGACAAAGCTTGCATGCAAATACAAACTTTGACAGTATATGACAGTAAATATAAGAAAAAGGAGTTGAAAACTTACTTTTCACACATACGCCGGCGATGGAGTCCCAGCGGAATTCGTCGTTACAGAAACACCTTTTAGCCGTTGATGCCGAAGCCGATGTTGGATCTTCCCTACATGTGGCAGTAATCTCATCGCAATCCGCCTGACTCCTGCAAGCCGGTTCGGGCGGGTCGGCCCATTCGAGCTGGACGCCTTCATTCGATCCCCATTCCGCTACTGGCGTGCTCCCTGTGTCCAAATTGACGAAACTCCGATAAGCGCTGCATCCTGTGGGGGTCGTTCTCAGGTTGTACGCCGTCGAAGACCCTCCAGCGCGAAAGGAGCAGCAGATCGGCGAGCTCCTACAGGCTGCAGCAGCTCCGGCGGCGTCAGGGGCCGAGGAGTTCAGGTAGGCATGGCAGGGACTTGAAGAGGAGCAGTTTAGGGGGGAGGAGAGGATGGAGGACGTGCAATTAAGGAAGAATATGGTGTTTGAGGAGGAAATATTGAAGGGGGCCGAGGAGTTAAGGGTCAAGCCACCAGAGGCCGAGTCAGAGGCGGTACAGACAGAGGGGGAGTTCCGTGAGGCCGGGATTGGGGGGATGCCAATGGTTAGTGCTTGAGAGGACGGAGAGATTGAGATTATAGAATATGAGGATGTGAGAGTGTCGAAGAAGAGAGAGGAATTCGAAGCGCATCGGACGGTGTACGAAGGGTCGCCGCAGGAAGGGGAGGTGCTCAGGGGAAAGGGGACTGCCGTGGAGCCGCACGGGGGGCAGGGTTTTGCTGCAGCCTTGAGGAAGAGGAGCAAGACAGGCAGGAGGAATATGAAGAAATAGGATGCCTTCGACATTTGCGGCTTGAGAAGGTTTGGAACGTCGGAGAAATGGGGTAGAAGAAAGTCGCAAGGGAGCCGGGTTAACGGTGTTCTTCTTCGATTTGTGCCAATGCTTTCACGCGGAAACGCCCATAGGAATTTTGGAGTTCGGCGGATTTCATTTTAACAACCAGGACATTAATATTATTGTTAATATCCTGAAATAATATTTTTTTAAAAGCATTATTTTGTCGTTGTAAAATTCTCACTTAAATATCACTCAAATTTTGGATGACAAAGGTATAACATAATAGGAAATTTTTTTTATAGTTTCTATCCAAATAATAAAAAAATTTAACAACTTCTTAAAATATTACTTAGATGGCATTGATACAATATGTTATTCAAAGACTATGAAACCTAAAAAGTCCATGTGATTAATAACAAAGATGCGTTTTTTAAGGTTGATGTAAAGGTAATTCTCCCTAAGAGTAAAGAAAATCTTACTAAAATATTCTGAGTGGAGTTTAAAGTTATGATTAAAGATTAAGATACCATCAAAGTAAATTCCTACAAATTTTATTAAGTAGGACAAAAATATTTGGATCATTATTCTCATAAATATCTTTGATATATTTATTAAGCCAAAGGGCATGACTAACCACTTATATGTCATCCCTTCTGTTAAATAAAATTTTTCATTCATCTTATGACCAGATCCTACTTGGTGGTATCTATATTTTAAGTTAATTTTGGAAAAAATAATTGCTCCACTCATTTAGTCTAACAAGTCATCTAAGCATAAGATAAAGAACCTATAATTTATAGTTATTTTATTAATGACTTTAGTATCAATACAAACTCTTCATGAGTTATCTTTTTCAGGGGCTAGGTTGGTAGGAACAACACATGGGTTGAGACTTTATAGTATGAAGCCTTTGTCAAATAACTCTTGCACTTATCAGGTGAGTGCTTGGTGTTTAAAAGGTTTCATCCTTTGGTATGACAAATTTGATAGACTAGCTCTTAATATGAGGTTTATGGTATGTTAAATGCCATGAAGAGGTGATAAACTTTGTGATTTCTCAATAAAAATAGTAAGGATGCTAGATAAAATGGGTTTATGAGAATGCATTACTATATCAAGTATCTTATTAGAGATTTCTCTCACTACTATGGCTTAAATGATAACTCTATCAATAAATTCTTAATTTATTTCACTATGAGACATAAATTATATTTTCTTATCTGGGATAATGGCTAGCTTCTTTTAATGGGTTGGACATAGTCTCTAGGTAGTGATGGGTGTATGTTAAATTTATGGCCTTAATGTGTGAACATTTAAGTTTTGGCTTTATTATTGAGAAGAGCATTCTGATCATATAACTAGAGTCACCCTAAGATGATACTTTCTACCTATATAAGAACTACATCACATAAAGTATCTTCTAAATACAAGCCAAATTTAATTGAATACATTATTTCTTATTTAGGAATGGATGTTTTATTAATCTAAAAAATAATAAATGGGTTGGGTGGTGAATGTTGGTAAGTCCAAAACATGCTATATTATTAGATGAAATGACATGCATGCTACTACTACAGTTTGTGATGACCCTACAACCATTTTCTCAAAGTTTAATGAAGGTATGCAAAATGGTGATAAACCTCAAATCTTCACATACTTTTATGTTGGGTGAAGCTACATCTTACAACTATAATAAGTTCAATGTCCTTGATGGTGTTCCATCTTCTTGCTCATAGTATTTGTTGGCTAAGTTAGAATAAGAAGCATATTCCTTCTTCACAAGTGTTAAATTTCTCACACTTCTTTATCTCAATATAGCTTATTTGTTATATAAGAATTGGGCTACCATATGACTTCATCCTTAACATTGGAAACAAATTACTTCAAGTGATTGGTTAATCGATTGATTGGGTTTTACAATGAGTTTAGGGATAGAGCTTAGAGAGGAAAATGTTGGTAGGTGACTTTTGGATAGTTAAGGATTATTAGGTATAAAGGTTAACTTTTGCGTTAGCTTAACTGTTTTGATTGGATAAAGTTTCTAAAAGTGCCCAAACTCATAAATAACTTATTGGCCTCTTCTAAAATGTGAATGTTATGCATGAAAAGCTCTCTCTAATATCTTCTTTAAGCACATCTCAAAATTAGAAGAGAGTAACCAAAGGATCTTCATTGACGCCACAACACAAATGAAACTCCTTGAAACGAGTAATGTAATAATTAACCAACTTTTCTCTTTAAGTTAAGTAGTATCATTGGTCAACTAATTCTTGTAAGAGTGGGATATGTATTTGTCTCCTAGAATTCTATTAAACTCATTCCTAGCTCTTATGGGAAGTGGTCTTCTTTATTAACTATGAGTGTTTATAGTTTCTATAAATAGTTAAGCTTGTTTGTCCAACTTTATTTGGGTAGACAATACTCATTCCTTACTAAGTCTAAACCATTAAAAATAATGGTCAATGGCTACTTCCCACTCTTAGTAGTTTTTGTGGTTTAAGGTACCATCCAAGATGAGTATGTCACATTTATAGGCTTCATGAGTTTGTTGTTATCATTTTCTTTATATCATCTTAGAAAAAGTTCATTGATCATAATAGGCATTTAATTAGGTGGGTTGATAATGTCAAGTTCAAATAGGATAAACTCATTTGGAGCTAACTCTAGCTAAGTGATCCTAATTCCATATTCTTTTAGCTTGGCTTCCATAATTTCTAATATAGTTAAGAGCTATTTAAGGGTCATGTGTACTTGGCCAATTTGTGGGTGCTCCATGGTATAAGTTATGTCGATCTCATGCACATACAAAGTTCTCTTTTGGAGAAAAAACCTCTTTTCATCAATTTATTGCTCTCTTTATTATTCTTTTTTTACAAGATTATGTGCTAACAGAAATGAAAAGGTCTACTTTAGTTTTAACTTATTATTAGTGTTGTGAGCACTAGCATAACTAAACTTTGACGCCATGCTTGATGTTTAATTGG
Organism: Vanilla planifolia; assembly: GCA_023846275.1. Lineage (NCBI taxonomy): Eukaryota > Viridiplantae > Streptophyta > Magnoliopsida > Asparagales > Orchidaceae > Vanilla > Vanilla planifolia. The sequence continues at coordinate 8,796,184 of CM043865.1, read as the reverse complement.
TAGTGCACATAATAAGAAGTACTTAGAGATTAGCATACACATGTTAGGAATAAAAAAATTTTGAAAGATAACTATGAGAAATTTTAAAAAGCAACAGCAAGTGACACTCATTTAAGGCAAATTTTAATTAAAAGGAGACTAGGAGCAACACATGGGTCACTTTGTATGCTAAGTTCTCAACTACTTTAATAACATAGAGACAAAGTACTCAAAAAAGGATTTGATAAAACTGATCTTGTGATAAAGAAAGAAAAAAAAAATATTATTTGAGCATAAAATTGAAAACAATGAAAGACCATATTAAGAATCATAAAAAACTAGAGTAAAGAAGTAATTTATATGTAATGATAATCCAAATTACTTAAAAAATTGAATCATAAAAAGTAGGAAAGATGATGTTAAGAAGAGGTGACAAATTCAAGTAAATTTTAAGTAATGAAATGAAAATAAGATATCATAATGAAAAAGAAATGACAAAAAAAGGAATAAAAAAGTGAAAGAGAATCATTATGTGACGATGATAAGAAGATAATGTCATAGAGTTGTAGATAAATTGGCATGACATCTCACCACTTAGGCCTCACATCTCTCATTCTAGTACTCAGCCTGTTGAATCAGTACCTTAGAGTTCTTATTATTATCAATATTAAACCTCAACAAGACACAATGAAAAAAAGAAACTTTCACTCATGTAATGATCATTCTTTTCAAAGGGTAAGCCTCCCATTTTTTAGAGATTCACTAATCTTTGGGATTCTTGAGTTGCCAAGGCATCATAAGATCCACATTCATTCATGGGTCAAAGTGTCATTAGTTGATTGACAGGTTGGAATATGACATCAATAGATTTGTGTGTGTTCATAGGTTTCACAAAACTAATATGATGTTCAGTTAAAGTGTCAAGTTCACGTGACATCTACAAATCTGGGTGTGCTTGTGGGTCACTTGAATTGTGTTGTTGATGAATCTATTTGGCAGGTCAACATAGCATAGAAAATTAGATGCATTCATGGGGTTCATAATCTTGTAATCTAGAATGGGATCAGAAGACCCAATTGTTGATTTATTTTGGCCAAAGTCTGCTCAGGTCAACCATTATAAAGTTAGGTTAGGCTAATGGCAAGCGACAAAGGCAATGAAGAATGGAAAAGTCAATGATAATGGGCCCAATAATCCATTTTTTGTCATTTATGTGTCTTAGTGTGAATTTTGAGCCTTAACTACAATTCTATGCTCCGTTTTAATTTTGCACATGAAGAATAGATACCATGATTGTTTAGAATTGTCAAAATGTGTTTGACTAGCTTCTCAGTATTAAAAATCCTAACTATTCTTATTGCATATTTTCTTTTAGATTTTAAGTGCAATTCACCCTCCTCTATGGAGATGCCATATTTTCTTCTATTATTTTTTTTGTAAGGCATGTGAGAAAAGATGATACAATTAAGATGTCCTTAATTAGTATTAGCATTTTATGTAGAGATTAATATACTAAAGACATGATATATTTGAAATGATCATTGAACTATGATGTATTTATGAGCTAAGATCTAAGTATGTTATGATAAGATACTCAATAGAATAAGATGATCTAAAATAATAGAGACATATATCTAACATATTTTAGTCTATAATAATTTGTTTGATTAAAATCCAAAATTTTTTATTTTAGTTATTAGAGAACTAATGAGAGTGTTTGGAGCCATTAAAAAGTAATATAAATGTTTATAAATGATATTTAAACATTAAAGAAAGCTAATGAATCATTGAAGATTATTTAAGAGCATATTTATTTGAAGATCATTACTTTCTTTAAAGAATTAGCTAAAATGATTAGGCTAAAATAAAAAGTAAGGTACATTCATCTTTTCTCAACCATTCAACTAAGAATTACACTAAACTAATGGAATATCCTTTATAAGCTTTTATATGTTGATTTAGTAGGTTTTTTGAATTAATTATTGAGATATAAGGACTTGTGTTTTAAGTTTTATTTTTTTTATACATGTTATGAGACATTGTATTTAGATATTTATATCATTTTGTTTAGCTATTTTGCCACTGTTTATAGAGGCCTCTAATCCTATGATATATAAGCTCATATAGACTAGTATTGTAGAATCTTTCAACTTGATATTATGAGCTCATGTGGGCTATTGATTGTAAGGTCTTCTAAGTTAATATTATAGGCTATAAATTGATATAAGGGTTTTGCCTACCCATATCTATAAATGGTGATTAATATTGGAAGCTTAATCTTTTGTAATTAGAGGTGGATATAAATTTGATATTTGAGATCAAATCATCTAAAAATTTATGTATTTATTTTTTTGTACTTTTCACATCAAAAGTTTTTAAAATAAATAAGAGTTTTTAAAATAAGATTCTTTAATAAGTATATTCAAGAATTTATAAAACTATTACTATTTTATTTTGTATTATTTTAATTTATTATTTTATAATTTATCTTTTGCTTGTGTGAACATCCTAGTGCTCCTATTTTAACATTAAAGTTTTTTCTTAGAAATCATAAAGGCTCCTCATCTTCATAAAGAAAAGGACCCTAATGGTTAGGCAAGGAGACACTGGCTAGGGCAAATATATTGTGTTATTTGTTGGAGATTATTCTCTTTGTTATCCATGTGGTTTGGTATATCACTTGTAATAAAAGCAAGAAGATAATGAAAACATTAAAAAAATCCACTATACTTTAATAGATTTTTCATAATAAGTTTTGTTCTTTTACTCTCTCTTATCATCAATTTATAATCTAATTAGATAAGTTAAGATAAATGAATGATGACAAGGTTGATTATTTTTTGATTCAAAATGTATGTTTTATAAATCAACCAAGTTGCATTGATTTTGATGATAGAAGTAAAAAAGTGACTAGACATAAACAAATGGAGTGTAACATAGACATTTAACAAAGTATATTCTTTCATTAATCAATTAAGCTTTATTTGTTTCAACGATGGAAGTTAAAAAGTTGCATGGTATAAACAAATTAGAGTTGGCAAGGTAAGATTATATGCTCCAAATGGATAGATATTTGATAAAAAGCATTTGAAATGTTTTGTTAAAAAGATAAGATTATTATTTAATTTTTTGGTGGATAAAAAATAAGTATATAATATTTAAATTTTTTAGAAAAATGACGTCAACCTCAAATTTTTAAAAATCTTAATAACAAACTGTATATAAAATTGATCACTAAAGATTAAAATCTTATTTTTAAAGCAAAATTATATTCAAATACAGTAAACGAATCTCAATCATAACTATTAAAACTACGAGGAGCATACAGATTTATCAAGTCTGCCTCTTAGAATCGATGGTCTTTATTTTTTTAAACTTTATTTATTTATTTTTGGCCTGGCTCGATATTAAAATCTATTCGATAATTTTGCTGGACACGCTTCCGATAGCATCGTAATTCGACGGGCATCACTTTGTGGGAGCTAATTCCTGCTCGATCGCTGGAATCTTCTTCGCTGCGATGGGCCTGTGTAGGATCCTTCTCTCATTCGTCGTCGTTATCCTCTGCTCCATTTCTGCGGTCAGCGCTGGTCGAGGCGAGAAGGTCCAGGTGGCTCTGTACTACGAGTCCCTCTGCCCTTACAGCGCCAAGTTCATCGTCAACTACCTATCGAAGATATTCGACAATGGCCTAATCGACGTAGTCGACCTCGACCTCGTCCCCTATGGGAACGCCAGGATTAAGTCCAATGGCACTATCATCTGCCAGGTTCAAATATCTTTCCTTTCTCATCTACTGCATTGCTAATGTACGCAGTTCGTCAATTACAGTTTTCAGAAGATTTGGAAGCGTACATCAATAGATGCAAGAAATATGTCTTTGCGTATACTACAATTATCTATTTTTGCAGACGATGCAACAAGGATCTTTGTTCATTTTTCACGTACGAATTTCACTATTCCAGTTCAAGGTTTGAATAGGATTTAATTGAATATATGCGCGAATCCCAACTAATTGGCCAGAGAAAATTAATAGCGGACGAACTTGAGAAATATATTTTTATTTAAAAATAAGTTGAGAGTTTTGTCCTAAATGTTAACGTTGAAAATCTATTTTGGAGAGCAAGGTCAATCCTAATTGAGCTATAAATCATGGCAACTTGAAAAGTAGATTGCTAGGCCACAATTAGCCATGTCGTGTCAACTCTTGGCAGGGTTCTAATAGATTATGAAGTTTGGTTTCTTTTGCACAGATTTTAATAAAATCCTACTGTTGTTAAGTCCATATAATATCCAATTGCATAGTTGTTTTTTAACATTATGTTATTTTATTTAAATAAATTGACATTCTTGTGAATTTATTGTTGATATCTTTCATAATACAAGCTGCTATGAACTTATAGCTTTATAGAATTATTTTCTTGACAATAATGCATTGGACTAGTAGTCTTGTTATGTCTTTGAATCATGGATCATTCGTAAAATCAGGTTATATTTGTGTTCAATACCTTAAGATACTTTGTAGAACATTTTGTGTAGTTGATGACTAATTTGATGCTCTAACAATGCCTGTTGGAGAGTTAAAGTTAATGCATATGTGGGATGTTAAGACTATAATTTTAAACTTATTCTTAGTTGGTCAACCCAAATATTGTTATAGTATGAGGAAGTGGCTATGATCAAGCATATATGTCATTAAACCTGAGGAATTTTTTAATGTTAAAGGTGTTGTGATAGTTTCTTCTAGCTTGGTCATGTCTTCTAACAAGCTAATTAAAGAATCAGTGGTAGGATGAAGAAGGCTTTAGCTAATGCCTATCTTGTTGAGGGCATCAATGAGTAGAAGATTAGTAGATCTATTGGTGTTGTTGAACATCTAATCAATTTCAATGTTTGCACTTAATCTTGAGATGATTATGATGTCACTATGAGGATAATCGAAAAGAGTTAGATATTTTTAGTAGAAAGTTATTGAGAGTTGATTAGACAGGAAAGTGGTCACATTGGCCACAAGATACTTCTCAAGTGATTTTAAGATGGATCTTTGTGAATGGGCTTGGTTTTCTCTTAAAATAATGCATACAATTTTAATAGGGGCCTTAGGTTTTGAAGAATTAAAGGTAAGACTTGGCCTTCATGAGCACTTTGGGATGGAATGGAATTTGGACCTTTCGGCACCGAGGGAGTGGAGGTTGACTCAAACTTTTTAACTCAATACTCTTGGTGGCATTCTTCTTTTAATTGCTTTTCAATTAAGAACTTAATAGCATTGCACTCAAAAGTGTTGTGACCATAATCTTCATCAAATTGTAGAAGGTTTTGTCTCGATTATTCCATAAAAGAGGCATTGACTTCTGATATATGCTTGGTAATAGTTAACACCTCCTTGTTGCCTTTCTTTGTGAGCTAGTAGTTAAGGTGATCGATAATTCTTTCTCATTTATATAACTTTTAGATTGATGGAAAATCTCTTGAAGTTATCTTAGGGGGAGGTGAATGGGAGACTTTTAGGAATCACCATGTCATAATGACTTGATGAGAGTAGCTCTAGTTAGACAAGATATTCTTGATTGATTTCTTTGAGAACAGCTTTGAAATGTTGAAAAAAGATGTAGAGAGACTTGCTCACAATTTGGCTTAAGTTAAAGAGTGATTGAGAACTTCTTGGGCTTAATACAAGTTGTAAAAGCAAAGGTAAATAATATTTTGAATTGATCAAAAGATGAGATAGATTTGGGAGGTAGTTTTGGTACCACTCAAAAGCAGAATCTTTATGAACAATTACAAACTCTCTAAGGAATAAATAAAAGTTAGAGTTGTTATATAAGACAGTGGAGGATGACAACTATTGTTTAAGTGGTAGAGTCGAGATAATATCATTAGAGAGAGGGTGATCTCTTTTATGACATGCAAAATGTATTTATATTCCACTGAAAGTGATATTCCTTGTCAGAACGTTCGGGAAGACTTATTAGAGCTATATGAGGTGGAATGTATGGTGCATGGTGGATAAGGAGATGGAATTGGAGGAGCTTCAAATCCTGGTTGGGTAGAAAGGGGAATAGAGGTTGGATTAGAGTTAGAAAGTATAAAGATTTAGGGAATATCCTGATGTTCGTAAGCTCTGTTAGGTACGAATTTATCATTATGCAAAATAAATTTTACATAATTTGAAATTGAGAGATGAATATAAATTTGAATAGATCTAATTAAGCAAAAATATTTAGTTCTTATTGCATAATTATTGGAGCTCTTGTTAAATTTTTATTAATATTCAAAGTTATTGCAATTAAAAAGGAAAATAAAAATTTATTTGATTTTTTTGTTTTATTTAAACAATCCCTAATACTCTTATGTTCACAAGTTGAATCCAAGACCTTCACAATCTAGGCTTGAGAAGGATCTCTAAGGTGGTTGCGGTTCGAGAAAATTCTTGAAGTGTGTTGATAATTTGTTGGTAGAAAAATCGAGGGGGAGCATGTGTTGATGTTGTGTTTTCAAAGCAGGGAGTTGAAGAATGAAAGGCAAATCAGGGAGCGAGAAAGGAGACAGGGAAAATAGTTAGGTCAAGAGGAATCGAGATAAAAGTGGAAATTCCTCGTCTTGCCAAGCTTTGAATGAGTTGAGTCATTCTCTCAACCTCTTAGTTTTCTTTGGCATGCATGAAGATTTTTCATTTATTGTACAATATTCCTTACCTTGCACTGTATCTATAAAAAAAATTGTGATCATGACAATGGGAAGCATTCAAGGAGTGCAAGATAAGGAGTTTAATAAAATAACTAAAAATAATATAATATTACACACACACACACACACACACACACATATATAGAGGAAAGATTGTTATTACCATATTGTAAAAGAACAACAAAAAAAGTGGAATATTGCAAAAAACAATCATAAAATTTCAATTGAGGTAAGTTTTAATTTCAATGTTAATTGATGAAGTACTTAAATAGTTGTCATGATGGTTTTATTGAAAAATATTTTATGTTGAGTTTTAAGCAAATAAAAAACTGAAGCAATTAAGGGTTGTCAAATCATGATTGAGTTTAAAAAAAGTACATAAAGTCAGTATCTCAATATAGTTCATTTTTTTTGTACTAATATTTGTATATTGCTACGAATTACAAGAAATAATTTAAATTAAAATATAAATTTCTTACAAAAAATGTAGGGGAAAAGAAAAGGACGCGAAATTGAGAGATCGTTGAGAACTCAAATAGGTGAATTTAATTAAATTGCAATGTGTGATTATTTAGCATGGTATGATATTTATGATATATCAATGCGTGACATGCCATCTATTGTCTAATATACTAAAATAAAATAGAAGATAAAAAATAAGAAAATAAGCATATAATATTATATGAGATAAAGATAATAAGGCTGAATATCTTATTGAAAAAAAGAGAATAAGAAGTAGAGTTTTTCTAGATTTGTTGATCAGGAGATCACTTTCAAGGTCACTCAATCTAGAATGGATTGAAAGAAATTGAGAAAATAAAATAACACAAAATAATGTTCAATACATAACAGTAGGGCAATGAGCTGAATTGCGTGCGGAGATTCATTGTAGGTGTATTGAAGTGCACACCACAATGTATTGCTCAATTGCTACATGCGGAGTCTTAGATGTGCCATTAGGAGACTTATACCTAAAAGAGAAATATTGGAAAAAAAAGAGAAAAAACAAGAAAAAAAATTTAAAAATCTCACGCTTAGGAACATGTGCAAGTGCACGTGCCTTGCACGTTGATGTTAGCAGGCTCAGGCGCAGGTGCACACGCCTGCCATTAGACACCACGCGCATGAAGGCGCACAAGCCCAACATTGGGTGTCGCACCCTTTTCGCAGCTGATGACGCTGCACTGGCACGTGCACAACATATGATTGAGTGGAAGGTGCAAGGTATGCGGAAGACACGTGCATGTGGGGCAAGGCGCGCGAAAGACGTGCGCAAGCGAGAGATCAGCGCTCATAGGTATGGGCTGGTTGACTCAAAATTTCAGAATTTCATCTAGGGAAAATTGATTTTTTTGTAATTTAGATATGTATTAAAAAATTGTATCCAACCCTTATATAAAGGGACAAGAATGCTAAATTCAAGGGGGAATTTGAAGTGAATTTAGAAAAAGAGTTTAGAGTGAATTTAGAGAAAAATTTGGAATGAATTAAAAAAAATTGAGGGAACTTCTGGAAAGAAATTTTCTGGATGAAATTCTGGAAATCAGAACTTTGTATAATTCAAGAAACCCTTGAAGGGAATCTTCTTGGGGAATTTTATTTTGTGACAAAATTGTTTTTCTTTCTTTTCTCATAATCATTTTCATGCTTTTACTTCAATTGCAACTACTCTTCAAAAAGGTATGTTGACGAGGACTCGAGGCGAGAACATCTCACAGAGATATCACTTGTTCCCATATTTTCATGATATGTGATGAGCTTTTGTAGATGATGCTGGCCATGATAGGTATCAATTTTATATTAGGCAATGAGATGACATCAAAAGTCTTCTCTATTACTGTTAGCATTTTGGTGCATGGTTTATGTACAGAGATGATACGTGATTGATATGACTAATTAGTTATGATATATCTATAGGCAGAGATTTAGAGATGATGTGATGAGATGCCATACAGAGACGAGATAAGATCTGAGAGGAATATAGGATACGATCATATAAGAAACATTTGAGCTTAATTAAAAAGAAAAAGAGAAAGAAAAAATGTGAAAGAGAAATAAAAATAAAAAGATAGGTAAAAAAAAGAAAATTGTTGATTACAGATACAAATATGTGTGTGCATACTTATATGTCAAGCATGTTACTTGTTTTTATGTTTTGATTCATTGTATTATAAGTATTATTGATATGCCATGTTTTTACTGATGTTTATAGTATTTTGATGTTATATTTTTATCATATTTTGTTATTTATTTATATAGAATTAACATGCTGAGAATTTTATGTTCACTCTTCTATTTATATTATAAGATATGTCACAAATCCATAGAAAGAGAGTGCAGAGAGTGGCATGTGAGATTTTTTTAGGATGATGTCTTGTACATTTTGTTGTTGATAGTATAGTTTTTGAGTAAAAATAGAATATGTATGTATGTAATATATTTGTTGTAACTCTTTTAATGAAAATGATATGAATATAAGGTAATTAGTTATTTATTTTTGTCACCCTCATCTATTATGTATTACAATCCACAAATTATGTTATGTTTTGATGTTATTGTATTGTTTGTCAATAATTATAGTAATTAATAGGCGAGATGTGCAATGACAGTATAAAAGAAAAAGTTGTTAGAATTGAGATTTTGAGTAAGGATATTAGCACAAGTATATGATATCTGTTCAAAAGTAATTTTTGTTTAAATGTAAAATTTTGTAAAAATATTGAATATTCATTCATATGTAGAAATTTATTGAATCAAGATTCAAGAACGAGGAGATAAGAAAAAGAAGTATCTTCAAATATATAAGTATCTGATAATTTGAATATTCCATTACAAGTGATATCATCTTCCTTACAATAGATAAGGATGTAAGGATTTTTTTGTTTGATAAAGTTATTGATCAATTCCATCATATGCATGTCTCAATTTATTGGATACTCAGATCCTCTTGTGATAGAAAAAGGATCAAACATATGACTAGAATTTTTTATTGCATAGATTGTCTAAAAGATAGAAAAGTTCTTTTGGTTATCTTGGTGTTGGAAGATAATGTTTTAGACTGGTAAAAATCATGTCACCAGATTAGATTTTTGTAATATGCCTGTGAAAGAAATAAAATGACAATAATTTGTTATGATTTTGAAAAATGCTATATTCCTGTGTTTGTATTGCAAAAGATGTAGGTGGATCTGTCAGAGTTGGGTCAGAAAAACCTTACAATGTCTGAATATGAGAAGAAATTCAGTACTTTGGCAAGACATGTTCTTGATGTGGTTGGCTCAGAAGAGCAATGTTGCTTTATGTTTTGTAAGGGTTTAAGGCATATCAAAAGGTGCTTTGGTTTCATATAAGACTTGATTTCTTTGATTTAGTGGAAAATATTAGACTAGTAGAGCAGAATTTGTAGATGTTGGAATTTCATAAAAAGATGAAGAAAAACAAGAGGAAACTCAGACAATAAATACACTTATAATAAAGGTTCTTAAAAGTTTCGAGGTAAGAATTTGATTTGGAAAATCAAGATCTTACATTAGCAGTAGCAAAACAAATGCAAAAACCATTGGAAAGATTTCTAATTGTTTAGAATGTGGCAAATTCCATAAGGGGCTTGTTAGTACAAGCTTAACAGATAGATCTAATGTTTCACATGTGGAGAGACAGTGATATTGCTAAAGTTTGTCCCTAGGTTATAGCTGTTTTTGAAGTGGCTTTAGCACTTGTTAGTTTTGTTAGAGATGGATTAGTTAGAGACAAAGACATTGCATCTATCTCAGGATTTAGAGGTGCTAATAAGGGCCAAGGGGATAGTTTGTATACATAGGTGTTCAATCAAAGGTATAACAATAGGAGACATCACATTTCATTCATGTTATATCAATACCTTATTTTTTAGCATATTTTAGTATCAATTCTTTTTCATTATAGATCATCTCATTTATTTATCTCTTAGCATATATGTGATATCCTAGTTGTGAATTTATTATCTTTAAAAATTATATTATTAGTTAAATTACGTGATGCTATTGAAATTAGATTTGAAAAATATGTCAATAGATGTATAAATATTCAAAGGAAAGAAATTTTCTGTTAAATTGATAATTTTATCTCTAAAAAAATTTGACATTATTTTAAGCATGAATTGTAGATAAAATATTAAGTGAAAATTAAATGTGTAAAAAAAAAGAGAAGTTAAAAACCCAAGTTAATGAAGAAATAATTTATAATTGAAAAATAAGAAAAATTCATTTTATATCTATGATAAACTTTACAAATTATTATTAAAAGAAAGTAAAGGATTACTATTATCTATGATGGTCACAGATGAAAAATTTGTGAAGCCTCAAGATGTCCCTATTGTCTGTAAATTTTCTGATGTGTTTCTAGAAGAATTCTTAAGATTATCCTTAGACAATGAAATAAAATTTGAAATTTAATTAGTGTTAGGAGCTGAGCCTATATCTAAAATATCATATAGAATGACACATACAAAACTATAAGTAAAAATCCCAAAGAAATTGTTGGATAAGTGTTTTATTATACCCTGTGTGACTTCATGAGGAACATTTATTTTGTTTGTAAAAAAGAAAAGATGATAATTTAAGAATTTGTTTTGATTATAAATAATTAAACAAAATCATTATACAAAATAGATATCTTTTACCAATAATCAAAATTTATTTGATCAAGTACAAGGTATTACATTGATTTCAAAAATAAATTTGAGATTTAGTTATCACCAATTGAAAATAAAGAAAGAAGACATATCTAATATTGCTTTTAGAACTAGATATAAATATTATGAATTTTTGGTGTTATCATTTGACCTAACACATACATCAGTGACATTCATGGATTTGAAAATAGAATATTTAAAGAATATCTATATCAGTTCGTGATTGTGTTTATTGATGTCATTTTATTATATTCTAGAAGCATTGAAGATTATTTTAAAAATCTACATATCATCACATCAATTGCATGCTAAATTTTTAGAGTATAAATTTTGGTTATTAGAAATTTTAATTTTAGAAATGTTGTTAGTGTAGAAGGGATTTTTGTAGATCCTCAAAAAATAGAGGTTATTGTGTATTTATCTCAACTTACAAATGTATTTGGGGTTATAAGTTTTTTTGGGTTTGATAAGTTATTATTAAAAATTTTTGTAAGATTTTTTTTTATAATTATCGCATATTTGTTAAGGTTAATTAAGAAAATTATGAAATTTAATTAAGGTTTCTTTTATGAGTTTCTAATTTTTTTTGTTTGAAGAAAGTAAGCCCATTTGCATAAGCATAGAGTCCTTCCTTTTGCACAATCAAATACACTTGAAAATATTTATGCATTGCTAATTTATGTTTTGTTAATGTCCATCTTGAATTCACTTACATTCTCATATTTTTTTGTTTCTTGCCTTCCAGATGTTCCAAAATATTAGAAAATGTAATACTTATAATACTTTGCAATAAGTAGGACTCTTTGTAGTTTCTTATACTAATGATATAATAGAGTACTAATTTTTTAATTTATCTATACTTGAATTTGTAAGGCCCTATTATAAAAATGATAGACTTGTGCAAGATAGCAATCAATAAATGTTTGATCAATGGTGATTAGAATATCATTTCCAAGGTCATTGAATCTAAAATAGTCACTTGTGAATGCATGTGCTTGTGCACGCGTTATTGTGCATTAATGTCAGTAGGAACAGGCGCTTGCCATCGGGTGTTGTGCACATAACTGGTGCAAGCACCTACCATCTAGCACTGCACCCATGTAAGAGCATGCGCCTAACATCGGGCTCTGCAAAAGTGTAATCGCACTCGCTCGACTAGGGTCATAAGCCCAACATTGGGTGCCACACAAGTGTAGGCGGGCATGCGGAAGATACGTGAGTGGGAGATCCATGCCTGCTCGTGTGGGTATGGGTTGATTAGCTCGAAGTTTTGGAATTTTGTCAAGGACAATTGCGTTTTTTTGTAATTTGAATGTGCATTAAAAAATTGTATCTAACTCTTATATAAAAGGGTAAGAATGCTAAGGAGAAGAGAGGAGATTGAAGAATAGTCTAGAAAAGAATTTAGGGTGAATTCAAAAATATTGAGAGAATTTTGGAAAAGAATTTTTTAAGAGTTTTGGGAATCAAAATTTTATAAAATTCAAAAATCCTTTGAAGAGAATTTTCTAGGGGAATTTAATTTTTTGAGATAAAAGCTCTATTCTTTTCTTTTTCTTCGCTCTTAACCATTTTCACGTTTTTACTTTTACTACAACTACTCTGAAAAATGGTCTGCAGATGAAGACTCGAGACTAGAACATCTCATAGACAGATTAGATGGTGTTTTTATTTGGATAATGTGGACATTTGGATGCAAGGTAGTCTTTTCAACTAGTTAAAGAGAGGCAGCAAACTATTAACCATCCTTCAAACCAATATTGATATCTTAATTGGACATCTCTCATTCCAAATTCTCTTCCTCAAATTCTTCTCAAAGCATTTGTTTCTTATTTCATTCCATGCTCATTTTATATTGAAAGTTTCATCATTGCTTAGTATTTAGTCGTATCTTTTAAAGGCTAAAAATTTTTGGGTGATGCTAATCATTTGTAGGTGAATATAATTATTTGCAGTTGGGACTAACACTAAATCCTTAGTCGTTTCCATATTCCCCTAGGTATTCGACTTGAGCCTCTTCTAATTTCCATTTAGGTATTTTGCTTTCATAAACTCCATTTAAAGGGATTGATTTGTTAGCAATTTCCAATTTTTTCTTGTTAAATATGCCAACATAATGACTTTTAGTTTCCTAATACCCAAACCATTTTCCTCAAGTGGCGAACATATCCTTTTCCATTCCATCCAATGGTACTTATGGTTTTTCTCTATCTTCTTATAGGAAAGCATTCATTATCTTTTTCAATCTATTGATGATAATCTTTGGAGGGTTTATTGACATTAGAACATTAGCTGATATTAAGTTTAATACATGTTTTACAAGTAAAAGTCTGTCACTTATAGAAGATTTTTCTTTCAGTCAACTAATTTATCATGCAGCTTTTCAATTATGTGTTTAAAATATAGTGATATCTTTCTAACATTAAAAGTGGGACACCCCAAGTATGTGATGGAAAGTAATCCTTCATTGAAGTTCAATATCTTCTTTGTCCTTTTAATTGCAATTGATTTCACACGTCTAGCAATTTAGATTTTGTACTTTCGCGTGTTTAGTTGTATGCCTAACATGTGTTGAAATCTATAAGGAAATTGTTAATACTTGAAGAATCTTATGTCTCATCTATTGAAGATAATAATGTTTTCAACATAAGTGAGGTGAGTTATTATAGGACATCCTTTTATAGTGACATAGTGCAATATTTTCTTCTTCTTAAATTGAAGTTTTAAAGTTTTGCTAAAAGCCTTCATTACAATGATGAAAAGTAATAAAGAAATTGGGTTACCTTGCTTCAGACCCCTTGCTAACTTAAAGTACTTGTGGGGAGAATTATTAGTTATGATTGATAATTATGAGCAACTTATGATATTTTTGACTAGACTTTTGAATTTAATTGAGAAATAAAATTTTTCCAAAATTTTGAAGAGAAATTGCCATGATAGACTACCAAATGCATTCTTTATATTGAACTTGTAATGTAGTTTCTCTTGAATTTTCAATTAAGCAAATCCATCAGTTACTATGCAATTAGTTTATTGTTAGTGATTTCTCTTCCCTTTATGAATTGAACTTGTTCAGGAGAAATAATTTTGGTAAGAATTGTTTGCAACATGTTGGCCAGTAGCTTAGAATCTTTTTAGCAAAGTTGCATACATATATTGGTCTAAATTCTTAAAACGTTGTAGGTTTATGAGACTTTGGGATGAGCACTAAGTTTACACTAGCAATTCCCTTAGGAATTGGACTTCCAACAATGAAATCATCTGTAGCATTTAGAATATCTAAAGCTATGATGTTCCAGTATTCAGTGAAAAAAACCTTATTGAACCCTTCAGGTCTTGGTGTGTTGTTTTTGTCCAACTAGAATACCACTTATCTAACCTCCTCTAATACCATTTTTTTAATAATGAACTAATTCTCTTTCTCATTGATTAGTTGAGGTATGTTATTAAAGACTTCTTCATCACAAATAATCTCTTTCTCTGCTAAAAGATCTTTGAAATACTACACAGCGACAAGTTGTATTAGATTTTTACTCGACAGTATTAGACCATTAGAATCTTTAATCTCATTGACGTTGGGTCGTGCCCTTTTATCCTTCACCAATGCATGAAAGAATTTGGTGTTCTTCTCTCTTTTCAACAATTTTGTTCTAGCATTTTGGTGCCTATAGTTTTCTTAATTAGTTCTTCCATGAGTTGTTTATTCGCTGTATTTAAACTAATCTTATCTTCTTCTATGTGGCTCTTAAGGAACTTTTTTTCTCTATCTTTCACCACTTCTTTTGCTCTTTTGATAATTTAAAAGATATCATCAAAAATGCTTTATTCCATTGCTTGAGACATTCTTTCAATCTTCTTAATTTAAATGTTAAAGCTAACATCCCTGATTGGTGTGTTGGAATTATCTAATTGTTTTCTATTACTTTGTAGACTTGGATGTCTTATTCACATATTTTGAAACTTAAACTATATATGATCATAATCTTGCTCATTTGAGTGTTGTAGCAACAAAGGGAAATGATCAAACCATGTTCTACATAGGTGCTCAACAATTGTTTTTGGATGGAGACCTATTTATTGATTGTTTACCAGCACACTATCTAATCTTTTTTAGATCCATTTCTTTTTCTGTTACAACATAGGTAAAACTTGAGCCCAAGAATGGAAGATCTAAAAGGTTACATTGATTTAAACAATTTGCAAACTCATTTGTTATTTTCAGAGAAGGGGCAGAAGCTCTTTTATACTCATTCATAGAGATAATTGCATTAAAGTCTTCCTTTACTAACCATGGCTCCGTCTGGTTAACTACAATTTCTATTAGTATACTCCACAAACTTCTTTTTTGAGTCCTTGTACATTTGCTATACAAAAAAAATGCAGTTTGAGGTTGACTTCTGTTTCTTGTTACATGCAAGTGGATATTTACTTGTCCACATGTAGATTGTCACAATGAATACTATTTTTCTATAGTATCCATATTTTATTAGAGGGATTACCAGTGAATTGTGAAAAAACTCAAAATAGTTGCCAGGTTGGGTAGTTTTCCTTCTTGAGCCATTAGTTCAAATAAAGTTACTAGAGAAATGTTATTAGTTCTAACCGTGTTTAAGGCAAACAATTGATTTGAGATCCAAACACCCCCTGATATTCCATATCAACGTATTATCCATTTATTAAAACGTGATATGCAATTTGTACTAGTCTGGTACTTCTACAATTTTCTTTTGGATTGGTGTGATGCTCAATGCCTTTATTGTCTTTCTTTTCTGATTTTCTTTTTTGCATAGGGGTTAAATCATCTTGCTTAGACTGGATAATATCTGGATTAATTACTCTTTCATGGAATTCATGACTGAAGTGCTTTAATACCTGAAGGTTTAGTGTATTGTGGTTTTTTTGTAAGGTTGGTTCAAAGTCTAACACTGATCCATTTTTATTTAGCTGAAATCCTTTCTTGATAACTGCATGATCATCAGATAATTTTGTTGACATTATTCTTCTTACAATGCCTACTATTTTGAGCTTGCTTTTGTCCTGATCCAGATTCCTTCTTGGTTCAACTTGTATAGTTTGAGCTTATTTGCCTTTCCTAGATTAAGAAAGGTCTTGATATTGGGAGCCGTTCTCAAGTTCCCTTAAGCACAAACGATCCTTAAGCTTAGGTGATGACTTATTCAGAGTTTGCCTAGTGATCTCCTTTTCCCTTGGTTGATCATTTTGACTGATAGAAAGATTTTCATTTTCTGTGTTTGCTTGAGAGCTGATTTTTGCTGTGTTGAATTTATAAGTTGATACTGTGTGTCCTTGTTTGCAATAATAACTGTAATAAAGTGGTAAGTTGTCATGATGATTCTTTCGCAAAAATTCATTCAATTTACTGCACTTTTGCATGATTCTAATTTGTTTAGGCAATTCCTTTTACAAGTCTCCTTCCACACATACTTTAGCAACACTTGGACCGGGTTAGGTTTAACATTGCAGCATCCATCTTAAGTGGTTTTCCAATTGTGGATGCTATTGATTATAAAGTTTCGTTGTTGAATAAGTGAACAGGTAGATGTTCTAATGATAACTAGGTTGGGGCAAGTGATGGTTCTTTGTTAAGATGAAATTCTGGATGCTATTTAAAAACTTGCATTTGGATGTCAGCTATATTCGATG
Organism: Vanilla planifolia; assembly: GCA_023846275.1. Classification (NCBI taxonomy): domain Eukaryota; kingdom Viridiplantae; phylum Streptophyta; class Magnoliopsida; order Asparagales; family Orchidaceae; genus Vanilla; species Vanilla planifolia. The sequence continues at coordinate 8,779,179 of CM043865.1, read as the reverse complement.
ATCTGTGAAGCCAACAGTAGAGGCAGTCATCCTCTTTGTCGAATCTCAGTAGAACATATTTGTTGTCCAGAGATCCAACGTTAACTCCCATTCTGGAAGCCGATTGTTTTGAATGCTTTCCTTATGGATTTTATACTGAGTCTTTTTTATGAGAATTTGCCTATAAGTGCTAGTTTGAAAGATTCTATCATTTTTCCAATTTCAACTTCCTCAAATATGATTTTTGGTTCCCTTTTATAAGTGGATGGTAATTTAATTTTGATTAGGGATCAGTCAATTGGACCACCCAATACCTCTGCAAAAAGAGCGATTAAGCGAAGGAGTTTCCCCCTTACTCGCCATTGCACATATTTCAACAGCACGAGTGGCTAAGTACCAGATGTCAAGTTTCGAATGTAATTGTGAGAAAGATTCATATTGTAATAAGTTGTTGAAGCTATTGTTGTCGATCACTTTTGCTATGTCAAAGAAATTATGAGCTAATCCATTTCCGACTTCAATGCGCTTCGCTAGATAATTAGTGCTCGATGTTGGATGATCTTTGACCTTCTTCCAATGATCTATCGCCATTGCCCGTTGCCAAAAGAAGAACAATCTATATACCTATGTAGGTTACATTCGTTAAGGCATATGAAGACAATGTCACTAAATAAAAATCAACCATGGGTCCCTTCATTCTTCTTAGTTTATTGTAATGATGTTTTCAATAGTAAAACTATTGCATTGACACTCATAATTTCAAAAGTTTTTCAAAAATTTCTTTAAGCCTTTGAATAGAATTTCTCAATGTTTGTCCCATACTTGTAAATATTATGTCCTTTGATAATTTTTCTAAATAACCATAGAAATATTGTTGCTTTTTCTATTTAATATGTAAGAAATTTAAATGGTTAATAAATATTGAATTTAATGAATCATTTCTTTAAACTGTCCAACTTTTTCTTTGAATCTTGTGGTCTTAAATCCCCTTAACAATATAAAATTATATGGTTAATAAACATTTAAATAAATTTTTAAAAAAGAGCTCTATTGGTGGCCATGATTATGCTCAATTTATGTTTAGATAGACACTTGTAAATTCGAAAGTTTAGATTTTTTAATTGGTGTCTCTTAATCATTTAGGCATTAATTATATTTAACTTTCTACTTCACTAATCTCACTTTCACATGTTAAAAATCTCCCTTATGTGAGAACATTTTCCACACTTATATTTTTCATTTTCAAGCTTTTTCGTAACCAAGTTGAGTGTCATGTTGAAATTTAAGATGCCAACAAACTCACTCTACCAATAGTTGTGATGTTTTATTTGTTGCACCATGGGTCTTCAACGACATGGAATCATGTGCAAGTCCCTCAAATTAATCCTAAAGAACATAGTAAAAGTTTTTCAATACTATAAAAAATTATGCATATTAAGGCTACTCAAGTAGAGATAAAATGTGAATTCACCAAAGTCTTATTAAAACATAATGCAGAACTATTCGAGACCACTGGGGTTACAAATCTTATGAATCATTTGACTTCAATCACATCTAGCTTAGATATCACTTTTTAAGAGATTTATTAGAGCCTCAAAGTTGAGCACTATGTACAATTAAATTGATGTGTTAACAAAAAAGTTGAAGTCCATGGGTGAGAGCGATGTAATTGTATATTAAGGTTTAGATATTATAATCAATTTTCAATATGGGATTACTCCTAATCTCGCTTTTGCTTAACATCAATGAATCAATTATTAAAAAACTTATAACCTTTTTTTCAACTTTGTATATTTAAATTATTTTTTTAATATGAGTTTAGATAGTCTTGCTCAATACTTGTACATAAAAGCTATTCTTGGAGTGGTGTCAGGTCCATCAACTCAAGAAATGATGTTAGTTCTTTGTGGCATGGCACACTACGTAGTTTGGGTTCATAGTCTTTGGGCTAAGCATGTTGGGCAGCTAACTACCTTCTAGGTTGGCAGAACCAATTCAATGGTTTGAATGTTCATTGTTTTTGGTTGATGAGATCACAATGGAGCACATCATTTAATGGGTGGATGATAGTGTCTCTTGCTCCACCATGACTGATAACTGGATTGGCCACCTACCTTTAGCCCTATGGCCAACCTTCATTAGCATGACATTGAATTACCTCATACTCAGGAGGGCTTTCTTTCTGAGGACAACGATTGGTGTTTTTACTATCCCTTTTCCTACTTTGGCACTTATTTGTTTCATTGGATTCAATGACTATTGGCCGGATCTTAGGTTAGGTGATGTGCTGGTTTGGAGTGCCATTGAATTGGCCCATGCAGACAATGGGGCTCTTTATCACAGCCATTTGGGCCAGCAGGGTAGACATTTTGTCCTGGTGTGCTTGCGCCTAGCTGCGTGTTCTTACATTCCTCTAGCAATTGTGTTATAGTACCCATCCCATTAAAGCATGGTGTTCTTTGGCATCCCTGTGGAGTAGACCTGAGTTGAAGGATGCCAAACATGCCTTGATTTCTGTGAATCTGCCCAACCAATCATTTCCATTCTTCTTACGAGCAAAGCTGATTGCTTATCCTTTGCTTTGCTAGACCACCTCCTTGCCTGGATGGAGTTTCACATATCCTATAATCTAATGCTGTATGACCATGCTCTGTACTGTTTGTAGTATATTTGGAGGAGTAGGAACCGTAAAAGCCATATGCAGCTATAACTTGGATCTGGGACATTTGTCAAGACCATCTTGCGTAATCTTCTTTATGATATTTCACCTTCCTGGTTCACTGGGAGCGTCTTTGCCCTTTAGGCCTCCTTTCCTCTCCTCTCCGATTGCTTCCCCTACACCTTTAGGTTGAGTCAAGGTTAATTGTGATAGCTCTATTGGCTTGAATGGTCATATAGTACTGAGGGTCATTATCTAGGACTATTGGGGTAGCCTCATCTTAACATGGGGTCAACAGCTTCGTCTACTACACTTGACTGTGGATATTTGTCTTGCCTCTAGATATCTCTCCTCTGATGCTATGATTTGAATTGACAATGATTGTATTATGGTGGTTCACAAGCTTTCAAAAAATCTGTCTACAAGGAACATGGTGCCAGGCTTCTTGATGCAGCTATTGACTCTCTCAATTTTGTAGATTTCAAGATTACCTATGTATTTGGAGAGAGAAATTAGGCTGTTGATTGGGTAGCCATGTCTACTCATGAGAATGATTGTATGTGAGTATGAGATATTCCCCAGTATGACAAGCTTGCTCTAATCTTGCAAGAAGATATCAAATATAAATTTTCTCAAGTACTTAATAAAATAGATCAAGGCCATTATTTCAAAAAAAAAAAAAAAAATCTGTTAACATTTTCATGGAGTTAGTTAAGTACCAAAATGAGGATTCTACTTAAGAATCCTGATGGAGCCGAGTCCAGTACCTTAACCAATAGATTGTTGGACTGCAAAGTGGTACATTAGCAGTGAAAGATTTCTTCCTTGATAGCTTGTGGTTGAAAAGAGACTAAAGGTCCCATTTATAGAATTTTGAATTAGATTTAATGCACTTAAAGTCCAATGATATGATCATTAGTTTATTGAGTTGTCCTTATTAGTTCTAAAATTTTAGATACAATTATTTGTCTTTTTCATGTAAGCTAAGTACCATGATTGAAATGATGAAACTTTTATTGCTAACTTTTAATAAGATGTTCTTCATTTATTTGATGACAATGAAACATTAATGTGATTATTTCCTTAAAATCTCCACAAAAATATTATTATTTGACAGGAAAAGTTTGTTTCTTTTTGAGATTTTGCAGCATGGTCGTTATGAGTGCTTACTCAATACCATTGAAGCTTGTGCTATCCATGCTTGGCCAGATCTGGTATGGTATTTCTTTTTCAATTTTGACTTTGGGCATGGAGTATGCGACTAGCTTTAATTTTTACAGAAGCATCCAATAATATCTTTGTTAGATGCTTGAAATTTTAATTTTAGTCCCTTTTTTTAACTTCACTGCAGGCTGAACATTTCAAGTTCATCCTTTGTGTTGAGGGCTTGGTTTTGAAGCACAAGTACTTGAACTGGGAATCATGCTTCCACGAAACTGGGCTAAAGTCAGAAGCAGTTTCTAATTGTTACGAGAGTGGATATGGGGAAAAGGTCACTCTTATTGTTTTTTGTGATTCCTTATTTTGTTAATTTTGAAGCATTAAGAACTTTTAGATTGTTTATGATAAATTCGTTCTCTTTAGGAATTGTCTACATGATCACATTTTATTCATGCTTACGTGATGGTTCAACTAACAAATATTGCTAATAGAGAGGTTTACTTGACTCAATCCATGTATGCCTCATTGAATGAGAACAATCTTAGCAAGATTTTATGTTTGATATTTTTATTAGTTGTTCATGTCTGTTAAAATCTATTGTTGAGCTATAGACATATTCAAGAGCGATGAGAATTAAGTTTAGTCAAATTCTTGGTTAAGTAAAACTTTTCTAATTATATATGTTATTAACTTTAAGCAAGTAAGTATAAAAAATTAATTACAAGAATTAAATATTCACAAAAGATGTTTATGTGGTTTGGTCACAACCTTGGCCTATGCCCAAGTCAAGCATCCACATAAACCTAACACTACAATTATTAATCATTCACCCAATTGGAGTAAATGGAGAAATTCTTATGACATATTCTATCATTAAAGTTAGCAAAAGGTTATACAATTGCCTCACTAATACGAGTTCTTGGTGTGGGCACCCAAATCCTCATCAATATAGTTTTTAGTTGCAAGGCCCCTCAAGCTCAACTCTTTAACCCAATGCCTTGTGGAAGGCTCTTCCTTACAAATCATGCCATGGGTACACTCATACAATGAAATTACAAGAGATATTTAAAGTACAATCCAAATCTAAAAGAGAATACAAATATAATGACAATAATATAGATTAATTTGGAATAATATCAAACACTAAATGAAGAGCTTATGTGAGTTGTATGCAAGAATTAAAACTTTACGAACCTTTGTACATGGAATTTGCTACACCAAAGGATCTTGCATTGAAATAACACCAAAGACTTCTCCTTGATGGAAATATGGTTGTGGTTGAATGAGTTGTCTAACCAACCTATGCATGTTTAATTACAGATAGTTGTAGCTTTTCATGACTTCAAAAGTCCATACAGCCATATGATTGTTTAAGCTAAAATGCACAAAATTTTCCAGTTTTCTGTCTTTGTGAAACAATCCATTATAGATAGTTAACACAATGAACCATACACTACCATAACCAATTGTACATCTCCCTAGATGTATTGTTTGACAACTTAATGTTTTACATATCAAGGGGTGTCATACCTTGCGTAGACAATCTAGTGGGGGGTATACAAATCACTTTGGCCAATTCCTATGGGACCCAAGGCGTAGCTATCCAAATGTGTAGAACATTTGTTTCAAATGCTAAAACCATGAAATTTTGTGCACACATTTAAAATCATGATGCTCAACTATAAGAAACTTGCAAATTTGATCTCCAAAAACATGATTTAGAGCAATGGATAATTATGGTCATTTTAACTCAAATGTGATCCATTCAATATATGTGTTCAAATCAACATTGTCTTGTTCAAATGAGGTTTTACCTGTAGGATAATGATAATATTTAGATTATGTTAATAATGCCAAACTTATGTTATACCAGGTATGCGAGTGATTGTGAGACAAGTGACACATCAAGCTCTTTTCTTTGCTTAGTGAACTTGTAGATTCAAATTATTGAATTGTTGTCCAAATGATTCCAAATTTGAACCAAAGTATGGAACTAATATCTTTATTGTATTTCTTATGCTCAAGTAAGACACATTCGTGGTGTCTTAAACTATCAATTATAAAGTCCAATTTATTTAATCCATTTCCAATTGAATTGAAATTTGGATCGTAATCATACTTGGATGTCTAAAATAAAGTTCTAACTTAAATTCATGAATTTTCATAGCAAATGCCCTTAAGTTCATCAAATAGACTACTAATTTTGGTTAAAGTTAAGTCTTTGAATTCTTTGGACAAACTAGGTTTGGTCTATATCTCTAGTGATCAAATTATTAATTCTAGACATGAGAAAAATTATTCTTAGTTCAATATGCAAGTTAGGTTTTTGGGGTCTAACCTAGATATGTTTATATAAAATACCATTTATATGAAATACGAATGTTTGATGAAGTGCATGTATGTGCTTTTGAATAGTAAAAATAGGTAGACATAATCATTGCTTAAATCTTAAGCAAAAAAGAACAAACTCTAAACGTAGGAGTCATAAAAATCTTGAAGTATTTCATTCATTCTTCAACATCATTGAAGTATTTAATGATCATCACAAACCTTGCTTAACTTAAACTCAACTCCAAATGTGGTGATCATCAATTCTATATGTCCAAACAAGTTACTTAAACACATTAAATATATGTATTAGATCAATAGGAAAAAGCATTTATGGAGTTTTTTATAATTAAATCAAATATATCCATTGGGTTGATGAGGCCAACAATTTTTCCTTCATGATAGTGATAAATTTCTATGTGTAGGGTATTTATTAAATAATAAATATCCTTTATAATATGTATATACACATATGTGGGACTCTCTTAAATATATGTATTAATTTAATTATTACAAAATAATATTTACAATCAGATTAAGGTGAGAATGAATGTAGATGATGCTTTTAAGCTCCTTGATGCATGCATTTTGATTACCTAAATTGATTCACCAATGAGGCATTCAAGGTTTCTATATTTTTGTGAATGATGGGTAGGGAATTTTTGTTATATGTAACCATCAAAACATGTTGAAAGTAATCTTTTTATAGATTTAAAACATTTGCAAAAGCTCTCGCAAAATTGGGCTAGCTCTTAGTCAAAACGTCACTTGAAAATAAAACTAGTTGGTATATATTTGTTAGGTTATTTTGGAAGGATTTTCTAGATAATTTCAAATCATCCACTTAAATAGCTCATTCATTTGAAAACTTCTAGAATTTTTTGGACTAATTGTTCTATGGGTTTTGAAAGTTTAGTTTTTTAATTAAAATTCATCAAAAATTAAATATCTAGGATAAAATTATGTAATTTTGCATGCATGTAATTTAAATTATGAACAACTAATTTATGAAAAGAATTTTGATAATATTTTTAATGTAAATTATAATTATTTTAAATTAAGTTATCAAAGGACTTTGATTTCTCAATGCAATCATATAAAATTTTGGATATGAATCAATAAAGCTATTTTCACTTGATCTTATGATTTCAAAATGAACATCTATAAAATAATTTAATTTGTTGATTTAGGGATTGGGTTGTTCTTTTAAAATTTAGCTGGATCTGTCAAAGTGCCCAAATCAATGAAATATTATCCAAATAAGGTGAGATTTAGACCATGCCATAACAAATATACTCCAAATTAATTAACTATGCAAACTTTAAGTGGAATTATAAAGGTTAGTGCCATACATAATGTCCTTTACTTGATATTAGAAACTATATCTTCAAGTGGATGTGTTGATATTGAAATGAATCCTAACTTGAAGCATGGCATGGAATTTATATTTCTCACATGGTCCAAATGCTAAATATAGGTTTATGTTGAGAGTTATGTTATGTTTTATTTGAAGTGTTTTTATGATGCCTATAAGCTAATTCTTCCAACCTTATGTTCCAAAATACTAATTAGACTTCAAACTAGTTCAAAATTGGGCCATTAGCATATATCAAGGTTCTAACATAATTTGAGTAGGTTGGGCTCAATTGCCCTTAGATTAATTAATTTGACCATTTTCTTAGGTTTAATAGACTAGGGATTGCATAATCAAGGAAGGAGTAATTCATACCTTTTGTAGTTAAAACATTAATTCAAGACATGAAGCCATATGTGAAGGTTTTTCTAATCAATTTCATACTTACAACCTGCCAATGTGATTGACCACACATGTACAAATTATCATCATAGTCGTGTGCATGTGTTTGCCCTAGAATGGTGAAGTAAACTAATTCCTAAAATTTATAAATGTTTTAATTTGACATGCTCCAAATTATGCTCTTGGGATGTATGTATAATTTTGGCAGCTCTTCATTTTCTCCACGTCCTTCAACATTGTGATCATCATCAAAGTCCAAGCTTATAACCAAACTGCTCCAAGCTATGGTGATTGTAATACTACTTGTTTACATGCTTGACGTAAAAATCATATTAGATAATGTATTATACGATAAGATAATGTATTATATTATCGTATTACACACTTGTGGAGCTTGTTATTATCAAACTCTTAGTATGGCAATGAAGGAATGGCATAATTTTGGGAGCTCTTCATTTTATTCCACACTGTTCAACATTGTGATGATCATCAAAGTCCAAGCTTATAACCAAACTGCTCTAAGCTATGGTGATATGTACTGCTACTTGTTTACATGCTTGATGTAAAAATCATATTAGATAATGTATTAGACTATCATATTATGCACTTGTGGAGCTTGTTATTATCAAATTCTTAGTATGGCAATGAAGGTATTATGGGGCTCAACATTTTCTGTAACTGTATAACTAGGTAATGTTGCATTGATCGTGCATGCAGATGCTTCAAATTTATTTGAGCAATTATATTATGAAGCAACACAATTATATTATTGTTTCATTGATGATTGACAAAGTGCTATTGGCTATCTTCCAATAATTTTTGTTATGCTGGATAACAGACTTGGTTGTTTTCAAAATCTCAGCCTTGTTTCAAGTTTGCTTTTTGTCATTTAATGTGTTGTATTTTATTGTAACCGATTCTACTATTTATTTTTGGAGTTGATGTCCTAGGATCAAAGCTACGCTTTACACGATTGACACTTCTTTCTACAGCTTGAACTGCAATATGCAGCACAAACAGATGCTCTTATACCCCCACATAAATATGTTCCCTGGGTTGTAGTGAATGGGCAGCCCCTCTATGATGTAAGTATCACTAATTAATTGACTTTATAGATCTAGTAGAAAAATCTAGATTTACTTAAATGCTGAAAGTCTCATGTTTTTGGCATGCTTTTTGGGTATATATGAGGAGATACCAAATCAGAACATCCTACCTAGAGTGGAACAACAATTTTAAACAAGCATTAAATGTCTTAGTTTTCTCCATTGCTTGTTTAATGACTGTTTAAACGTGCTGGAGTTGGTGATTTCAATTACCTACTACTTGTTGACTTGGCTATATCATTAGATGCAATGCAGGTGTCTGTGGAGATTCTTTTTTTTTTCTTGTTGCTATTAAATTCTGAGTTTGTTCCAAGTTGGTTTTCTATTTTGAACAGATTGCGAGATGTTTATCCACATGGTTCCATTGGGTTAGTTGGATGTGGCTCTGTGGTTAATAATAACCATCTTAATTTTTCCATTATGGAGTCGTTTCTTCTACTTGTTTCTTTATGTATGGAAGGCTAAGGGTTATTCGGATGAAACCAATTGATTGAAGCTCCAGGGTTACCTGTCATGGCTGCCACTTTTCTGCCTTAGAGCATTTTTTACCGAACTTATCAGGAGAGGATACTAGATGAACATTTTAAGCAAGTTACCATAGGTGTTTTTAGAATATATAAAAGGATGAAAGAGCTCATGTTTAATTGTCACTTGGATGAACATCCAAGATCGGTTGTTTCAAATGTTTAGAAGTGACTTAAGTTCTGAATCTGCTAGAAGGTTTTGTAGTATAAAGTCTATACATTGGAGACCATAAGGTTGCACTAGATAATTAACATTATCTTAGTTCTAGCTGGCTTATTTCATATTTTACACACAATTGGATGACTTCAATAAAAATGAACTAATGAACTTCAGATTGCTGGCTTATTTCATATTTTACACACAATTTGATAAGTACTCACTCTAATACTTTTAATGTTATTTTAGATTCTGTGGAAAAACTGTGTTTGAAACTTGTCTGAGTGATCTGAAATGTTTTAGCTGGAGGTCAGTCACTATAGAAAAGGTTTTATAATGCTAGAGGGTTAGTTCGCACCCTTACAGTTCCTTTTTTGAAAATTTATCTAATAATCTGGTTTTTTTACCTGTTGAAATGAAAAACCATCAAATGCTTGTTTTGTGAAATGGAGATCAAATATGGTGGTAGATTCTTTAGACAGCTAAGTTATTTCTAGTTATATATGGAGGGAAATACTTGATGCAAATGTCGATCTGTTGGAATTGCTTAATGTAAAGCCATGATAAAAAATGCCAAGCAAATAGTTCAGAATTCTTGGGGATTGCACCTTTCAATCATATGGATCAGACTATTTTGATCATCTGATTCATTGGTTTAAACTGCAGTATCAAATGGGATTTTTGGCTGTAGGTAGACTAGGTCATTTAATTCGTCATTGTTTTGGTTGATTTTTTGGACATATCTTGATAATTTCATAATGCAAAACAACTTAAGTTTGTAATTTCAATTCTAATATGTAAAAAGGGTTTGTTAGGGGTAGATTTGGATTTAATCTATTTAATTTTGTGGATGGTTTAAGGATTGAATGGACTTCATGTTGGTTCTCTTGTTTCCTATTAATAGGTCTTGCGATTAAAATCGAAGTTAGTTAAGAATTTTTTATATCTTTTGTAGCTCTTCATGTAACGTCTTTAGGTTGCATACAAATGGAAACTAGGAAAGCCATGATCTATGATCAAATGGTTGAGGAATAGATTTAATCTTAGGAAATTCTTCTTGAACAAAGATCGGAGAGGTGAATAGCAAACATTGTAAGAGAGATTGGTTCCCTTTGACCAATCCACCTCCTAGTTTAGGGTTAGGGTTTTATGATAGTCATTTTAAATTCCTAGGAGCATAGTCCTTGAAAAAGAGTGAGATTTACGTTGCTTTGTTCATGATGGAGCTTGTTATAATAGAGCACAAGGAATGGTCATTGTCAATCACATTAGGTGGGTGTTTGTATTTATTAGTCAAATGATTCTAGGAGTTCTAGGATATGGCCTAATTCAAAAGTGCAATTGAGGGTTGTTTCTTCCTTGAGAATTACACTTGCAAGGCTACTTGGGAGTCAATTGTGGTTTAGAAGTATAAAGCTTTCTTTCAATTGGTGACTCATTTGGTATTAAAGTAACAACCCTACAATCTTGTCTCTTGCTTACCTTCCAAACCATGAGCTAGTTAAAAGGTGATATGGTTGTGAGGATGCAATCTGGGGTTGGTAAAGGCATTGATCGAGTTGATATCATATTATTGATCCTATCTATGGCAGGTTTGGATTTTAGAAGCTAAATAATGACTTGAAAAAGGGAAGTCTTGATTAGGAGATTAGTTTGATTGTGTGGGTTGCAGATTAGATCTTTGCTGAAGTTGACTTGTTCGAGAATAGTTTTGGGGATCAAAATTTGTTATAAAATAATAGATTATTTCAAGATCAGATATGATGAAATACTAATGATGAAGCAAGGGTTATCCAATTGCAAACAGTGGAGAAAGCTTGATGCAAGTGGGCGATACTAAGAGCTATGGAGAACAAAGGTTGAGATAAAAAGTGGAGAAAACATTATAGAATAATTAAGATTGGAACTTCTGATTATTGAAATTCAACAACTTAATTGGCCATCATACCTTTTGATTTCTATATCAAACCTTGGTGATAGGTATGAGATATTTGGCATTAGGTAAACCAAATTGTTATTTTTGTTAATCAAGACATCCAATCTTGGTATTTCATGATGTTCAAGGTAATTTCATATTACAAGTGCACTTATTTTAGTATTTGATTTCCTTTGTTTATGTCTATATATCTCATCATCAAACCTTCTCAAGTCGGCCATAAAAAAATCTTTTGGTTACTATTATCTATTGAAGAATTAAGGAATGAAGTTACTCTTGATGAATTCTTTTCAAGCAAGGCAAGTAGAAATTGTGGTGAACCCTTAGAGGGGCCAGCTCCCTCTGGGTTGATTTCCCTTTTAATTCTTTAGGGTTTAGATGTATGTTTTGAGTAAGGTTTTTTTATTAGCTACTAGAAAATTATAAGAGAGTTATCCATGAAGGAGAAACCAAGTTGTATGTTGTCCTTTCAATGATGAAGGTTGTAACAGCTGAGGAAAAGTGTGGCCATGGCCAACTGCATTAGATTGGTAGTGTTGAATACTATAGTCAAGCAATCTGTTGGAGTTCATGGAGAAGGGCATAGAATAGAAGTGTAGATAAGGGCTTCTTCTAAGGGAAATTGAAGGACGAGGCTAGCTTGGAGTTGATTTGCTGAAATATGTTGGTTTTAGGATGTGGAGGCTTTCTTCTCATCAATGGCTCCCTCTGTATCAAAGAAACAATGCTTATGTCTTATCTTTATTCTTTGCCATGGATCATTTGGTGGCTTGAAGGTTAGCTAAATATGGTGTAATCTAGTTTTCAAACTTACAAATGAATTTTATTATAGAACATTTTGAAATCTTTCATATAGGGACAAGTTGATTGCATACGCCAAATACACAATAGAGATGGCAAGAGAAATTTTCATATAGGAAATGGTGGGTAGAGATGACTAAGAACTCACCGTAGCTCTTCAACAAGGGTTTGCCATTAAGCTTTTCCTAAGCGTTGACCATTAATCTTCCCAAATTCTTATGCCGCAAGCCTTGGAAATCTATTTTTTGAATCAAAAGTCCTTTCAGCAATTGAAGGCATCTTTCAATAAGAACAATAAGGATAATTTCTAATCAAATTTTAAATTCATGAAAATTTATTCCTAATGATAACCAAATATGAAAAATATGCAAGATTGTTACTTTTGTCCTATGCCAAAACTCACCTCTTTGCAAAAACATTGTCATCAAGTTTACTTTGGTAGAAAGCAAGGTGAATTTTCTAAAGTTGTAGCACATTGTCAACTCAAACAATGGCCCAAGTACGTATAATCCAAGTAATAACAATGGATCATCATCGATGATCTATCCCTTTAAAACCTTAGTAGTGGCAAGGAATTAGGTGGTCAATCATTTAAGAAACTCAAGAACATGTTGTTTTGAGGTCTATTATGATGTGATCTCAATAATTATATTAACTGTTTTGGAGGTCTATTTAAATGAAACTCAAACAACTCAACTGAGTACATATATACTGATTTTGGGTTTTACAAAATATTTTGTGCAACATAAAATCAGAACTCTTAGTAACAAATCCAAATTTAGATATAGTAATTTTAATATTCACTAGTATAGGAAATGTGATAATGAGGAATAAGAAAGTTCCATAGCATAACAAAGTCTATATGCTTTATATGAACTAATGGAGAACCAGCAGGTTCCTCTTCTTGAGATTTAGATGGAATGAATAGGCTCGATAGGTTTGGAAAGGTTGGGTTCAAAAGGACAAGCTCAAGTGTTGGTGGATCAGGTAAAACTTTAGGAATAACAATATCAAGTAATATAGTAGACACAATATCTAGAATAGGTTCAAAAGTAAAACTAGGAACTACGTAACTTCACCTTCAATGGTAATTTCGAACCTTCAATGGTTATTTCAGGTCCTTCCATGGGTAAAATAAGCATGACTTTTTTAAAAATAATAACAAAAAAGATATGAATATGAAATCAATAGTTTGGCCATTTGGTGACATAATAATACCTTCCCAACATGAAATGCATGCACCATGTTCAAGCAAAGCTGATTAAGTATAATATTATCAAATGGTAGGTCCATTATATCACATTAAACATAATTGGAGTGGCTTATATAGTGGATAGACACAAGCTGCAGCAATGTTAATGTTAGTGCAATAAAAAAAGTGATAGAATAAATACCCTTTTAAGGATGTAAATCATAGAACAAATACCTTTTAAGGCTTCAGAATAACTAATAAGAAAATATTAAAACCACCCCTTTTTTCCGAATATTCCAAAACTATGGGTCATGCTATGAACACAAGGAAAGTCACCTAGTTTAGGTTTCCACCACTACATTAGTCATGGGTGTAGGACAATGATTGAAATTAATGAGGCATGCAATAATCAAAATCGTATATCAACAAATTTAAATGAAGTGTTTTATTAGTTTGACAAAATAACTAAGAAAAATGTTTGTGTCCAAAAATGTTTTTATTAAATTGTGTCAAATGTTCTCCAAATCATGGAGCTCATTACTATCATTTCATTGTATTATTTTAAGAGAGTACAAATCTATTTTGTTCTCACAAAATTGACTAAAAAAATGGAAGGATTGTTTGATCATTGCATAATAAATTTTTAATACAGGTACTTTTGAATAGTAAGTTACTAAATGTTTTAACTTTTTATCGCATCAATTTCTCAAACCTGTTTAATCATTCAGCGTTAGCTGTAGAAAATGAACTTTAAGTATCTATCAAGTGTGTCTACATTTCATATAGGATGATATCTTTAGTGTGAAATGGATTAAATAAAACCTGAACATAATCTGAGTTATGTGAAATTCATGAGTCTGATTCACTAGGTAATGGTGTAGAAGCCTGTCGTAGATTACGGAGGATAATGGGAAGCAGTGTTAGCCCAATAGGGGTCACATTGGAGAAAAGACTTACATAGATGGGTTACTACAAAGAAGGGATGAAACATTTTTGTACTCCCTTTGCTCTCTACTATGTGACTGCTTACGTGAAGGCATTAATTTCTCTTATGATAGAAATGAGAAAATGACCATAAGCGAAGACAATGGCTCCATAATAAAAAAGTAGGTTAGGGACTTGGTTGATCTCAAGAGTAATGAAATGGTCATAAAACAAAGTTCAAGGAAAATTGTTAGATTGGAAAGCTTTTGACATGCCAATGTAGTTAGGGAGAAAGGATAGAACATGAAGATAATTGCTCACTTTGATAGGACTACCCTCTATTAGGCTAATTTTTTCATAGTCTTATAGTGAGCGGTACAATTCTTTCAGAAGTTATGTGGATCTGATATTATCTAAGGTGTCTTCTTCTGTTTGAATTTCTTTTGTAGGTTTCATAAAATGATTATTAGGGAACAATGATGGTCTTTAAATGATTCGTAACTAATTAAATTTTCCTTTCACATGGAAGTGGTGTTGATGCTAAGATAGTGGGTATGATTGGATGTGATATCTAAAGCTAGTTTAAGGTGAAGCTTTGACATTTCCCATGTGAACTGTTTACATGGTTAACATTAAAGAATGTAAAAGCCGAATGGGGATTCCTTAAGTGTCAGGAGTGCTGTGCTGCTGTGATATTGCAGGTTAAAATTATTGTTTTCTGTATGGACTAAGATTCAAACAATGTTGTGCCTTTTATGGATACTCAACTATAGCATGTTCATAATAGTGCATTAGGAATTGTCAAACATGTTGGAAAGCAAAACAATGGTTTGCTTTTTATGTTGCCATGTAAGCCCGGATGTACCACTTGATTCATCAATATCATTGCTTTAAGTTATGATGTTGAAGTGTGATCTTGTTACTTTAGCATGTTATCATTGGGCAGTGTGCTTTGGTCTTGTGTTGCATACTTAGTGGTCTTCAAATTCAACCCACATGAGAAGCTAAATGGAGATGGTTTTATGTTATGCATTTGTTGTTTGGCTTTTAGTTGTGGCAGCAGTTATTAGTCCAATGTCTATTCATACATAAGATAAATTTGGCATGCTTTGACATAATGCACTTATGAGGAAATAAAGTTACGGATCCTTCGCTACGTGAGTCATCTAGAAGGTAATTTGTATACTCATGAAGTACGTAATGATGGTAATGACTTATACTCTCTTCATGATTTTATCTGGTGGCAATTTATTAGATTTCAAATCCAGCCCAAATCAGTTTGTTGGTTTGAAACAATTGTATTGTATAGTTTATCTATGGGTAAATTTGTTTATTACCAACATTGCTTTGCAATGGGTCTATATCATCCAAGGGAGAATTTAAAGTATTTTGCAACCTAACATTTTTAGAAGGTAGATATACATGATAGGCTTATGTAGTCAACTTTGTGAATCAATCTTAGATTTGTTGAAGGCATGTATGTTTATTTCTTCACTTGTTAATTTTAGAACATCATATAGATATGTTCTAATCTCCTAAGCATTACAGACGTGTGGTTCTGATGAAATGTCTTTTTTCATTGACAACTGCAATGGTATGTTGACCTTCCAATTTATATGTGCATTCATTAAGAGGTCCATGTGGTAATTTCAATTTCAGGACTATGAGAACTTAGAAATCTATATCTGTGCCGCATGCAAAGGTGTTTCTCCAAAGGCTTGTGAAGGGTTGACAGTTCTAACAACCATTAGCAAAGAACCCATCCGGGTGAATCATGTGAGCCATGTTAATGGAACTTTTGAATCAGTTGAAATTTAGAGTGGAAGCATGAAAATGGTAAGACAGATATGAAGAGTATCGTTTCTCCAATTCTGCATTTTATATGCCCTTTACTTAAAGAATATTTTTTCTCCAACGGCTACCTTTTATTTTTCTTATGCCAAAGTATCTGTTCTTTTGTAGTGTCCAATTCCCCTACCATTCTACAGTACATATTTGTTGTGTCTTGGGACTGCACCTATTTAGATACGATGTGCTCCATTTAGATGCAAAAAATTTAGTTTGCTTTTAGAACGTTACTGAAAGAATTTATAGTTGTTAATAAGACTAAGTTTCTCTCCCTTGTTGTGGAAAATAACCATGTTTACCAAGTCTTTCGTTCTTGGAGATTAAAAAACCAGACATGTCATTATATGTCATGCATTGCCTCCTTTAGCTGAAGCGGCGTTAAGTTCTTTATGGTTACCAAATGACTTTGTTCTGTATCCATAGAGAAAAAGAGGGGTCTCCAAAATAACCATTTTTGAAAAATGCTACTAACCATATTAGAAAAAGATAACGAATTACTTTATGTGGAGCATTGGTGGATCATTGGTGGATCTGGTGACTGCGTACTGACACCTTTATTGTTTAAAATTAAATAGTTTATTAGCTACACCTCGTACGACTGCATCGCCACTTTCTTTATTTCATTGTGCGTAAGCTAGGCTTTAACAAATGGATACTTAAAAAAAATGAAGCTTGAATAAAGATTGCAAATCGGCGTGTTAGTTAATATTTATATACAAACCTTTAATGTGAGCAACGTAGCTTAACTCTTACTATTATCTCTACTGATTTCCTCTTTTTTATGTGGTGATTTGACAAAGGTGATTCATAAAATCAAATAGTGATAATAATGATGGTGCTTTATAACAATTAATGTGATGGTCATACGTGAGGAATAAATTCGTTGTCGAAATAATTGATAATAACTGTGAGTTACTCCATATATTTACTAGTCAAACAGTTCACAACTCAAATGGGGTTTTATGCTTGTTTATTTATGTTTATGATTTATTGGTTTCAGAAGAGTTTTTCATTTTTATGTATTTTTTATCTTGTTATCAAAAGTGAAAATATTTGTAGTTTTAGAATCCATGATGAGTGTTAGATGATCATGAACTAATATGGTTATTGATGATTTGTCTAGTCTTTATGATATTTTGTAAATCTAAGGATAGGTTTTGGATCTAGACAGATACTTGACTAATACAAACCTTGTAAAATAATGAAGTTCATTAAGATGAGTTTTTGAAGATTAAAAATCAAGTCATATTGTTTATTTATTGAGTGTTAAGGTTATTTTTGTGAAATCTTTAGTCGACACATCCCATTAAGCATAGAATGAAATTGGTAAAATAGATATTCAAAGTTTTCCAAAGTTATACATTAATTTTAAGTTGATCATTCAATTTGAACAATTTATCTTATTGTGATTGGGAACAATTGTTATTTTGTTTATCATTAATGTATTCAGGCATGTATGTCTCTCAAAGAAATTTCAAATTGAAATAATGAACTTATGGATATGGATTCAAATTTTCTTATTTTATATTGTTTGAGCTAACAAAAATGTAATACTTTCTAAGTATTTTCTCGAAGTTGAAAGTTGTTATTATCTCCATATATTCATTTTTTTACTAATTTTAAATTTGCTAAAATGAGGTTTTTAATGTTGATGTTATTAATAAATTACTAATTCTTTATATTGATTTTTAAAATTTTCAATAACTTTTGAAATATAATCATGTCAAGCTCTTATTGGTTTTAGGGACTAACAAGTATTGTGGCTTTTGCTGTTGAGCATTTTATCATTATTGATTAACCCTTAGTTATTCAACCTCTCTTATTTCCTCTTCTATGTACTTTCTTACCATCTTTTATTCTTAATGATGCCTTTTCTCTTCCCTTCTTATTCTTCTTAATGACAAGGAGTTAAGGGATAGGGTCTCTTGAAGTTTTGAACTCTTTACCAAGTCATGCATAAAATATGTTATTTTTGCTCTTGTATCCTTACCCCTCATCCCCATCAATCCTTAGTTTCCTTTTCATTTGGCCAATTTACCTTTCCTAGTTTTTTATTACTCACTTAAGAACTAATCTTCAAACTTGTTCCTCATCCTAAACCCCTTTGCTCATCCCTTTGGAATGATTCAACTTGAAAGCCATCCACACTTTTGTAGTATGATTATCTCTTTCTCTTTCCTTTCCTTAAGGTTGCACAAAGCTTCTCCCTCCCATATTACTCAAACCTTATTATGACAACCCTCTCCACTTACTTTCTTTTTGCTACAATGACGAGCCTTCCTCTTTTTTGTATAATGACTTTGTCCATATTACTCTTGTTGGTTATACTATCTTGCACTCAATCATTTTGTCCCAATGCAATCCACTTCCATAAAATCCACTCAAAATTACTCTACTCCCATTCCTTCAATGTGCCTTGATCCTCTTATTATAAACATATTTAGTAGTAATGCTTTGCCCACTCTTGTAGCATAAAACTCCCACTTATTCTTCTCTTATTGAAGGTAATGGTTGCCCTTCTTACTTTAAGATGATCATAATACAAACAAATCAACCCTCTTTTTAGTCCCATGAGCTCAAGGTAATTTAGTGTTAATTTTGATGATAATAATCATATAATGTGAGAATTGATAATTATTTAATGCATGTACATAGGAATTGCATTAGGCAAGTAATATTTGGAAAGTGCATAGAATGAAACTACTTGGGTATTTATGCGAGATCAATTGAACATGATATTTACATTAGATGGATGAGATTGAGGACAAAAGGAAGAGATTAAAGTGAAGTTAAAGTTTCAATGTCTTAGCATTCTATAATGAGTAACCTAGTTGAGTTTGTTCATGGCATTGCATCTCATTGCATGTTTTTCAAAATTAAGAAAAATCATTAATTAAAATAGTTGAGGTTTTCATTGTATCAAAAAATTTGTAAAATTTTACAAAACTTATCGAAATAAAATTATCACGTTAAGTAAGATTTAATAAACAATAGGATCTCTTTTAGATAGGTTATTAAACTATCCAATCAGACATTTGATGAATATCAATCCTTGTGTGAGAAAGATTTGTTAACGTGTAGTTATCATTTGAATTTTCTATTTGAAGATCATTTGATCATGAAATTAGCAATTTGATATCTAGCGTGGTGAAAATTGAACATTTGATGGATTTGTCTAATAAATTAGTGAATTAGACCATAAAAAAGGATTTTATAATAGGTGACCATCAAATCATCTAATAAGTGTCTAAAGATATGTCCTATGATGAGTCCAAAGTTGGTCAAACCTTCTGATCTAAATTAGGTTAAACATAAGTTATGTAAAAAACTCATCATGCCATTCAGTGGATAGTTTTATAATTATTAGACTAATCGTTGTCTAGTCCAACAAATACCTTTTTAAAATTTTAAGATTAGAGTTGAACTTTGACCTTTGGACAGGTTGATGGGACCATCCATTGAGTGCTATTAAGCTACTCTAGCTAAAGGCTCCTGATTTTTTTTTTCAAGTCAATCTATTATCAATAGGCATATAAACTAAGTAAACCTTAAGTAATACTTGGAAGATTGTTATCTGAACACTGAGTATCTTTAGGAATTTTAAGCAATTTTTCTTGCATTATAAATAGGAGTAGATTTGATGCTTTCTACATGATAAACTATACATAAAAATTGAATACAATGCAACATGCTTTCTACATTCAAGAGACATTTCTTTTCTACAAGATCTTTGCATCCATTTCTCTGCCAACATTTACTCATAATTTAAGTTTTCATGTATTATTTACTATTTGAGAGAATTTGTATATATGTTATTGTTGTTATTGTTTGAGATTTTGAGTTTAGAGAAGGATTAAAAAATGCTTACTCTAAGCTTAATTTGGAAGGAGTGTGGGGCTTATGCTTTTGCTTAGGTGAAAAGTAATTGTAAAAACTTCTCTATTAATAATCTCAAAGGAAATTAGAAGAGTGTAGGTTTGACAAAATTTTTGGGCTTTAGTAGTAGGCTCATGCATTAATAACTTAAAAACTTGGTTTGCTTCTTCTAGTTTCCTTTTATGCTTTTCCATTAATTTGCTACATTATAAAATGGTTTTGCTATTTGTACTTTAATTTATAAATTCATCTCTTCCTTGGGAGTGCCAAGGGCCAACACCTCTTCTGCTCTACACTCTTGACTTAACCTCCATCAAATTAGAGAAATATTAGTCTCCAAATGTGTTGAAATAATAAATTACTCAATTGCTTCCTATATTCATATGATTTAATTGACATTTCAACAAGGTCTTTTAGAAGCATCATTAATTTGGCATTGGTAAAAGGCCTACTTCATTTTTGTTGATGTTGTTCATCGTATTTGAATGCTAATAGGTGTAGTAGATATTGTTAATCACCATTGATACTTCTTCCTCTTCAAATTCACTAACATTGATGGTTTACTCTATATTCTTTATGTGAGTGTATGGTCGAATGATAGCAACAATCTTTTTCTTAAAAAATGAACTAGTTGCCTTACACTTTGAAAGGATAAGCTTGACAATGTACCCTATTGTTATGTAAGATTAGATGTATCAAGATAATAACATTGAGTAGATTCCAAAATATTTAGGATGTAAGAGGTCTAGTTTTTGTCATATATCATAGACTAGATTGTAAATAAGGGCACACAAAAAAGCACATATGGGGCTTTTATTAATTTATTTAATGTTATTGGCCATTATTGAGTTGTAATGAGATATGTAATAGGGAGTTCATATTATTTTTATGTATTATTTTGTTTTTACTTTATTATTATTATTTTTATTAGATAAGATATTTTTATCATTTTTTTTAATTTAGGCCTGTTCATATACCTATTTAAATCCCAAGGTTTTGAAGTGCAAGTGTGCACTAAAGGTTTCCTACAAATGAAGTTTTCAGGCTTGCCTTTATGCTCTTTTGAGTTGTGATTTAGAGTTTTCATGCAATCCAAGTTGCAATTCGGATTTATCTTACCCATCGTCTCACTATGTCTCCATCAAATTTCCTAGTGACCATAAGCAATCTTGACACCATCATTAAGATCTAGTTGTTCTTCCTTTTCTCTCTTCTTGCTCCCCTCATCTTATTATTGTTAGCTTTCCAGATCAAGCTGCAACTAAGCTACAAAGCCTTCATTTTAAGAGATTTTGGATCTCTAATTGAATTTGATGATAATAATTCTTTTTATAAAATATTTGTTATTTATCCAAGTGCTTACTTGAGTTTCCTTGAACACAATTTTATGTTAAGGTATAGATCAAATATGAAAGACACAATAGAACATTAACCCTACAATATATTTCAAAAAGTTTGAACTTAATACAAATAATAGAAGAAGAGAGATAATATGAGATGAAAAATTTGAGATCAAGAATCTATTTAGAAAGAACTAAATGAGATGAAGAATACATACAATATGAAGAGCTCTAGAAAAAGTTATATGTGATTGGTTTCATACATGCTTAAGAATGCCCCCTCAAATTAATTGTTTTTTTTTATATGATTTATTTTTCAAAATTTGGTCTCTTTCAAATTCATTATATGTAACCTATGATCATCATATTTAGTATCACTATTTATCTGTAGTCCTAAAAATTTAAATTTCTAATTTTATAAAAGCTATACCTCATTTTATCTTTTCATAAAGATATATTTATTGAATGTAAAAAGTAAAAAAGAAAAAAAAAATATTTAAGAATTCTAGTAGACTAATTGATAAAATTCTAAATTACTAATAATAAGTTAATTTATAAATCTTTTAGAAACTATAAAGTAATTATTTTATCATAGTTGACATCTTTAGCTTTTCAAAAATAGATTATACATAATTTTTAAAAATATATCTAATTTGCAGCAAAAATTGTAATATTATCATTATATATTTATATTGTGTTTGATATAACTATATTCTAATGATTATATCTTTTAGCTTAGATCTCCAAGCATAATGAAATTAATCCATTGAAAAGTTGACTTCCAAAGATTTGATTTAATATATTTATTGTATTTTTTTATTATTATAAATCTAATTATTATGGAATTTCAAATGTGTACTTATTTTATATTTTATTTAATATAGCCAACTTTTATTAACTTATATCTCTTTAACCAAAATTTTTTTGCATCTCTTTTTTGTAATTAGTATATCTTAGATTTTCATGTATATATTTTATGGATTTTTTGAATAAAAATTTATTTTTTAAAAGTATTTTGATTTAAAAGACATCACAATGTTTGATTACTTTCTATTTTCTAAATCTGGTTACTTAACATCTATGGTTGGCTATACACTTTATATAATGGCTTTATAAGTTTTTTTAGTTATTTTTGTCTTACATTAACTTATTTCAATCTATTTTATATATTTCAATAAATTTTAAATGGCTATCATGCCTATAAATAGCAATTTGTTTTTTTGTGTCACAAATCTTTTGGTCTACTCATAAATTAATGCTCTCTAGCTCTCAAAATTTTTAGCTTTCTTGTGCTCTCAAATTCTCCCAAACTTATAAGAAGCTTTTCCAAAGGCAAGATTTATTAATAAATTTGTTCTTCATTTTTCATGTCTAATTTTTTTCTTTAACTCAATCCTTCAAAATTCCATTTCTTCTTTGTTTAAGGTTTTGTCTTTGATTTTGAAAGGGTTTAGTTAATGCATGTTTGAAGAATTTTATTTTTCATGATAATTATAAGTTGTAGCATTTTTATGCTTCCATTCCTTTTTCTTTTTTGTGGAATAGTATTGTAAGTGGTTAATCTTCAAACTAAAAGGTCCTTGTAATATTATTTGGGAGTCTTATTTAAAGTTATGTCTAGTCTAGCCATAAGCAGTTTTGAAAAGATGGGTTGTGCTTGAGCTTACATAAGCACAATATGCTTATAGTAAACTAATTTTTTGTTTGGGTTGGAATATAAACTAACCTCGATATTATAAATCTCTAAAGTAGGAACCAAAAGGACTATATTCAGCCAATAGGTTGGTCGAACCAATATAAATTTCTTATTTTATATTTTTACTTTCCACTCTTTCACTTAGCCATTTTTTGCACTTATTCTCACAATTTATCTGTCATGTAACTTTTGTTTTTCAATTATGGATTTCATAGAACATGTCAACAAATCAAATCTAGGGCTTTCTTATTCTTTCAGCATTATTTAACTTTTATATAGTGGAACTTAAATGTTGTGATCTGTTCATGCCAACCTGCTAACTTAAACCCAATACTAAAATTCTAACATTTACTAACTGCTTACTATTAATGCTAGCACTATATATTACTTGTAGTTTAAATTCATCAATTTTATTTTTTCTTATTTTTCTTTAAGTGTGGCGATTATCAACCAACCTTTATTTTCAACTTTTCTTATTTCTCACCTTTTTTTCAAGTTGTTGTGTAGACTACCACCTCCCTTGTTATAATCTTTCCTTTTCTCTTGATTATTTAATTAAAATACTTTAAGTTAGTTTATTATATTATGAAATAGCTAAGGTGAAGTTTGGCTAAGCTATCCTGCAAGCTACTTGATGCAAACCTAACTTGTTGTGCAAACATATTTTACTTGCTATCAAATTGCCCTTGAAGGCTAAATCATTTTATCATTCTAATTTATTATAATTTCTCTATTATTTAAGTATTATGCCCTTAAACTTAACATATATATATATATATATATATATATATATATATATATATATATATATATATATATATATGAGACATACAATAGCTCTGAAATATAAAACATAAGAAATAATTTTTTTAAAATTAATTTTTAAATTTCTTAGTTTGAGAGGTTTCAAATTTAAAATCTTTTCAAAATAAGTTTTTTTTTGTTAAGAGTGTTTTTTAAACTTTTAGAATTTTGAATTATATAAACACCTAATTCAACTCTTCTCTTTAGTGTGATGCAGATCAATAACTGGTATTAGAACCCAATCTTGATCACACTGGGCTTGGATCCATGGTGCAACTAAATATTCTTAGGGAAAAAGGTTTATGTGAAGGGTAGTTGGTTAGTTGACCAACACTCTTGTAAGGCTTTGTACTTCAACTATTTGAAAGTAAGAATAATTGGTTATTTATAAGGAATATATGTTAAACTTTAGGAAGTAGTATAAAATAGTTTTGATACTCCAACATTTAATATAAATAAAAAGTGAGTTCCTAGAAGTTTTTTTGAATACACCATTGCAAAGAAGAGCTACTTTAATTAGATGTTAGGGTCATAAATCATATTAATTGTGCATCTTCATCATTAAATTTATTCAAATTTTCACTCTCATTGCATCCTATAAAATTTGGAAAAAATTAGAAGTAATTTATGAAGGAACATCATAAACTAAAGAAACTATGATAAATATGTCGATTAATGAATATAAACTCTTTCAAATAAAGTATGAAGAATTAGTTAAAGAGATGCTCACAAGATTTTCAAATAGAACAAATGTATTAGTTTTAGGTAGAACTTTTACAAATGAGGAATAGACAGGGTTTTCAGAAACTTTTCCAAAGAATTGGATGCAAAATCCATCACCATAGTGCAACCTTGAGATCTATCCACATTCTCGACTCTCTTTTATCGTCATTACCCATTTATGAAATAGAGCTAAAATCTAAATAAGAGAAAATTGAAGAAGAAAAATTCACCAAAAGAGGCCATTGGCACTCAAGGCTAATTCCATCTCATTCATAAATAAAGAATATTTGGATTCTCATAATGAGAAGGAGGTGAACCTTAGGAAAGAAATAGCATGAAGGAACTCTAGTTCTTTAAGTGTAAAAAAGTCAAACACTTTCAACCAAATTTCCTAATGCTTAGGAAAAAAGGAAGAGACAAAGAGGACAAAAAAGGAAAAGAAAGAAATGGTTGTGACTTGGAATGTGAGCCAACAAACTCAAGTGAGGAGGAGAACAACAAAATCCTACCTTTTTCATAATGTTTGTCATTTTAACTCATTAGAGTAAGAAGTGGTAAGTGATCGAACATATACTAATGAGGCTTTTAATGAATTAATTTTAAAAAATGGAAATTTAAAGATATTTATGTACAAAGGATTATTCAAAAATTAAAAAAATATTTTAATAAAAAGGATTGTGTGAACATTTAAATGACAAGTTGTCAAGTATAGAATCATGATTAAAAACTTTGAAAAAAGTTAGCTTAAAATTAAGTTAAGAAAATTAAAAAGTCAAAAAGGCACTTGCAAATGCAAGTATGTCTGAGAAATGCATGGTTGTTTCACACTTTCACATGCATATAAACATGCATACATCTCATCATGTTTTTTTGAATTGGTTTTTTACACTTTCTCCTAAGTCGAATATCTCTTCTTTTTTAATAGTTGCATCTTTTTATATTTCTTAATATTGGATAAATCAATATTGACATTCTGAGTGTCTTATCTATTGATATGAAGTATTCAGGAGATCCTCATTATTCGAGTCCAAGCTTTGATAATGCATCATAAACTCTTGATATTATTCTCTATCTAATGAATGAGGAGTCCATTTGTAAATTATGGGCATTGCTTGCATCCCCTCGATTGTACAAATATATGATTAAATAATAATCACACAAGGTTAGATTGATAGAAACATTTGGCAAACCCAATAAAGAAAGTACATTTCCCAACCCTTTTTAGGATTGGCAACCTTTTGATTTAGTGATGTTGGCATTAGGCATTCTCAAAATGGGCACTACCAAGTTAGGTGAATTACAAAGTAGATAGATGTCTGATGGCATTCCAACCTTCCATTATTATTACATGCAAGGTCATATTATTTGAGCTTGTAAGGTCAAACATGAGATATTTAATAACATTGCAACATACATATGGGTGTCTAAGGGTGTTAGAAAATTTAATGCTACTTATCTCATTATAATACTAATTATGTTTGGGCTCTTAAAGCTATGTAAAACTTATATTTTTTAGGAGTGTCTTTATATGAGTGCAATTGGAGACATGTCATACTTAGATAGCTGATGCTTCAAACACATGACAGGTGATAGGACAAAATTCACATTACTAGAATTAAAGAGTAGTGGATACTTGACTTTTGGAGATAATATAAAGAAATAAATACTAGGTATTGGAGTTGTAGGTAACTCAACTAAACTTTCTATTAATAAAGTTCTTTAATTGGGTGGCCTAACTTATAATTTCTTAAGTATTTCATAATTATAAGAAAACAATTTTAGAGTTGTTTGGAATCTACTAAGTGTGATGCATTATTAGATACTGAAATATTATTTTTTAGAGTTATAATAGATAATGTTTACAAAGTTAACTTAAGCACTTTCAAAAATAACAACTTAAAATGCCTAGCTACACATTCCAAGATTAATGGTTATGGAATAAGAGAATAGGACATGATAATGTGAACATGTTTATAAAAATTCACTAAGTTAGATCTATTTAAAGGGTAACTTCATTTAAAATATAACAAATATTATGTTTCTAAAACATGTCAACCAAGAAAAAGGTTAAGAGTCCTTTTAAGTCAATCAACACCGTAACAACATTAAAACCTTTAGAGCTATTGCATATAGATCTATTTGGACAAATTTAACCTTTAAATGTAGGAGGGAAACAAATTGGATTCATAATAGTATATGACATTTTATACTTTATTATTTTCTAAGTAAAATAAATGAAGCAGATAAGTACCTCAAATATCTAGTTAAAAACTTCTTCAATCAAATTGATTCTGAAGTTTAAACAATTTAAAGTGATCATGATCGGGATTTCAAAAATAACTGATTTAATTAGATCTCCACAAAAAAGGAATTAGACATATGTTTTCATCACTAAGATTACCCTAACAAAATGCAGTTATTGAAAGGAAAATTTGAACCATAATTGAGATGACTAGATTTATTCTAAATGTGAGAAATCTATCAAAATAATTTGGGCCAAAGCAATTAACACAATATATTATATCTTAAATAGAGTTTCAATTGGACCAATAATAAAGAAAATATCATATGAATTTTTGAGAGATTTTCACATCATAATGCTTTTGGTTGAATATATTATATATTAAAGAAAAGAGCAAAAACATAAAAAAATGATCTTGTAACTTATAAAAGAATATTTTTAGGATGTTCATTAAATAGTAAGTCATTTATAGTATTTAATAAAAGAACATAATCTATAGTTGAAACTATAAATGTTGAATTTGATAACAATAATTTAATAGAAGAAGAAATTACCAGGCTTCAAGAATTAAAAATAGAAGATGAAGATGAACAAAAAGAAAATGAACTAAAAGATAAACATCAATTTGGAAGGGAAAAAGGTAAGATCATCAATTTTAGAAGATATAACACATTTAACTTTATCCTTCAAATCAAACCTATAACTATAGAAATCAAAACTAATCTTTTTTAGATAATTGTTATGTAAAAAAACTTAATCAATTTAGAGTAAATAATATATTATAATTAATCAAAAGACTAATTTAATAAGCAAGCTATAAGAACTAAGTGAGTTTTTAAAAATTAGTTGAACAATTAAGGAGTAGTTGATAAAAAAGCAAGGTTAGTAGCAAAATGTTATAAGCAAATGAAAGGAATTGACTTTGACAAAACATTTGAACTAGTAATGTGATTAAAGGTACTTAGACTACTATTACCATACTCATGCATAAAAAATTTAGGTTATTTCAAATGGATGTTAAAAGTTCATGTCTAAATGGATACATAAAAGAACTATCTGATGAACAACCACCTAAATTTATTGAACTTAAATTTAAAATAATTATTTACAAACTAAATAATGTATTATATGAACTAAAAAAAGCATCAAAAGGTATGATGGATTATGAAATTTTCTATTAAGAAAAGCATTTCAAAAAGAGAAAGTAGATAAAACCTTATTTTTAAGAAAATATAGTAGTGATATAATAATAGTAATACAAATTTATGTAGATTATATTATTTTTTGAGAAACAAATGAAAGTTTGTGTAAAACTTCTGCTAAGATAATGCAAAATGAATTTAAAATGAGCATGATGAAGGAGCTTTTATTCTTCCTTAGAATGAAAATTAAATAAAGTTATGATGGAAAATTTATCAAAGTGTTATAACTATATGAAATCAATAAACAAAAGATTTACAAAACTCTTAGTTTTAAATACAAGGTTTTGATTAAACTTTTGCTTTATCAATCAAGTTTAATCAACACAAATAATTTTATAAAATTAATTAATATGAATTTACTCTTAGTGCTCTATAAAAAAATTGTAATGTGATGTAATAAGTTAAGTAAAACATGCAATTAAGCAAAGCTAGAGAGCATAAGATTATCTAGGTGGTTCAACTTAACTAGTGTCTAAATCTACTCTTCATCAACCTAACCAAGCTTCCACCAAATAATCCACACCCTTTTGTTGTGGTTATTAGGGGTATATCTCACATAAATTATCCCATTTTTATTACGCCAATAAAGCACAACTTACTACTTAGCAAGTACAATGGCTTTATAAATATTATAACATATTTAACACAATAAAGCTCATGCACAAAGTTTATATCATTCACTTGTTAAATTTATATGACACAAAAAATAAATTATATAAAGGATATTACTAAATAAAATAAAGCTTAATTCAATGTTGAAAGAACTAAGAATGGATTTGTTGAAGCCTTAATTTTGGCATACTTAGTATTCTAATGATTTTCCTATTGTAATCCTTCAAATGATTTAGCAATCTATGCATAATCATCAATTCTTTTTTTTTGAAACTCTATTTATATAAGTGAGTTAGATGCAAATAAAGAAGCTTCAAATGCTATAATGGTATTTTCAAGTGAAATAAACTAGCCATTATAGGTTTTGACAATCTATCATATTATTGTTATACGATGTTAATTCTTAATGTAGTGTTTAAGTTTTATATACATCATACTAGATGATCACACACAAATTACACAAGTATAATACAGTTCATCTTTATAATTCAAATATTTCAAAAAAGTGCAATAGTGGATCATCATTGTATGATATTTATTTTCACCATGAACCATGCTTTCTAAAAATGTTGTATTATGTGACTAAAAAGGATAGTCATACACATATAATAAACTCACCATAATAGTGTGACTGTTTTGTATCAATCTTACTTTAAGCGTTATACAACAAGGAATCATACAAGTGTAATACATAGATTATCATTGTGTGATAATGTAGACAAATCAAAGATGATGATCATATTCATATGATATAATTATCATATTCGTATGGTACAATGAATGAATTTCTTATTTAAGGTAATTGAGATTGTTTATGAAAGAGAATGGATCATACATATATAAATACTTTACTTCATACCATAGAATGTAGCCTTTATGAACACATAGGACAAAACTAGGTTACCATATAAAGACTATTGTGCATATGGCTAAGCTATAATATCACTATAAGGATGTATTAGTATGATATATTAATCATATATGTTTTATTACAACCAAGCTTATATATATAAAACTCTACGAGGAAATAGATTATATACTCATATAAAGGAAGCTTCATAATCATACAATACTAGTGCAAACTCAAATCTTAGAGAATTGATCATAACATATAAGGCTAATACCTTTTATGATCAAGTTTACACTCTAATTCTAAGTCCAAATAATGGTTGCATCTATACAATGATGATATCATACATATATGATGCCATACCACATTTAACTTTAATCGTTAATGTAAGCTAGAATCTAGACCATACAAATAAAATTTTACGCATCATATCATACGATCATTAGACGGTGAAGAACATGGCTTTTACAAGCTTTATGACCTAAAAGCATGATTATGCAAAGTAACATATACATGCAATGAAATTATTCCTAAGTTCTATATAATACTAAGAGATGAATTAACAAAAAAACCAAATAATTGTCTTAAAAGTGAACATTTAATAGGTAGCCACAACACCAAGAGCTACGAGTATGACTCCAAGATGTACAAATTGAGACAAACTTGAGCATAGGTCTTCAAACGTCTTCCAATTACAAGTGCATGAACCTTCTTTTAGCATTCTCTACATAAAATATCTAAGTCTTACTACAAACCTTCAAATATTAATTAGTAATTAATAACTTGATTTTGTGATCATCATCTTTAAGGATATAATAATCTCTCTCTTAATGATTATAAAACTAATGCTATAAAAAGAATATTGTTGTATAAAGAATAAAAAAATAAAGGTACTACTCTAAAGGATTTAATATTAACAAACTATAATAGATATTAAGGTAAAATAAGGATTTTATATTTACCAATAGTTAATCATTAAAAAAAGATCACACCAAATAACACACTACAAAAAGTAGGAAGGAATAAGAAAATTGAGCTTAAAAGGTAACTCCCCTTGCATTTATGCATTCAACAGGTGACTATGACATTGCAATAATAACAAAAACATTACAATAGTTATGTTTAGCTATTAAAGCATTCCAATACTATATTCACCTTTAGGTTTTACATTTATGCATTCAACACAATAATCATACTAGATAAAACTAGAATCATAATCACAATATAAGTTTCTTGTAGTATTTCTCATATAGTTATAGCTCCCACTAGTTGTTGATCTCTCCTTATAATTATGAGTTCTAGCATTTACATTTGGTATCATTCTCCCTTTTTTTGTGATCATTCAAGGGGACTAGTAGATATAAAGCTTATATGAATTACTAAATATCACTTCAAACATCGACTTCACTTTGAAAACCAATATTTCATATACAATATTTGTCTCCCCATTAATTAAGAAACAAAGTGAATATGCAGCATAATAAATCACAAAGACAAGACAATAAGTCATTCCATTTGATAAAAATTAAAAGAAGGCAGTAAAATCTATCAATTAATAAATATTTATCTAGAAAATTTTGTATAAAATGTTCTTAGCAAGAATTTTCAAGGTTTTCTAAGTAAAACTATAGTTGCTATGGAAAGAAAATCTATTTGTTTATGAATTTCACTCTCCATGGTAAAAAAAAATTATCTTTAATCTCCTTGAAAGTATCATTTCATGATGCACTAGCATTTGAAGCTCCAACAAAGGATGTGGATGTCTAATGGGGTTTAGGTAGAGAAGTAACATATATAGATAGTTGTAATCCATGATAAGCTTTTATGGCTAACAAATCCTTATGTTCATGAGTTGCACCAACCTATTTAGAATGGGTTGGTACAAAGTACTACATCATTTTCATGTCTAATCCATTTATGGTCCTAGGAATCAGTTCAAATCCTCTGATATTATATTATACTTAAAATTGATAAATGGTACAACCAAATATCCATAACTTGAATTGACTTTTTTTCTTGTATTTTAGATTCTTAACCATAAGAATCTTGTTTTCTAACTTGAAAATTATCACAAACATGTCAAATGATTCTTTTTTCAAGTAGTAATAGTAATAATTAGAAAACAATAGCCATAAGGGATGTGTTATTTACCACCACACTTTGACATTATTGTACTTCTAGAAAAATGTTGTACTAAGCTTATTATGTTAAAAGCTTGATCTTTTATACATGTCTATTTTTGGTCAAATTATAAATAAATTTATTCTCCTTGATTTAAACAAAACTTGAACCCACAGAGTAGGATTGGATGAAAGAATATTGAAGAATCCATTTAGATCCTCCTTGGTGATCTTTATTAGGGTCATATGTAGATATGATCTTACCACACTAAAATCTTTTGAGATTTTTAGAATTACATAAAAATGTCTAATTATGGTACTAGTGAATGGATGTCTTAGTTTTATTACATCCTCAAGTCTTATCTCAATAAAATAGAATAGAATTAGATCACCTTTTTTAAATTCTTACTCATCATTAAGTGGCTTTGGTATGCTGATCCTATATTCTTTACTTTTTTAAAATACTTCCTTGTCAACATCAGTTTCGAAAAATGCTTTGTCCAAGACATAGTTGGTCAATGGTTGTGTCTTCTTAGAAGCTTGTTTCTTAGTTGGTGGTCTCTTAGTGATTTTGTCATTACTACATTTTTTAAAGAACTAAGCATTTTTTTTAGATTCTATCTTATGCATGAAATTTTTTTAGGTTAATAAGGATTACTTAACATAAGAAAGAACAAAATCTTAATAGCGAATATAGAGAATCATGAAGGAAGTGTGAATTTACCCAAAAGGAAAGCTATTGAATTAATTGAAATCAACTTAGGGTTGATCATACAAGAGATCACCACAAATACCCCTTTGGACTATTCACTTTTTGATTTTGCTCTCAATTAAACTTTTTGGGAGTGACCCTTCCTAATAGTGTTATTTATATATACAAAATTCATACTTGTATGAACTAAAATATCATACCAAATGATTCAGGATGCAACTTATAAATAAGTAGTTGATATGATCATTATACATAGCTGATTAGATGATCATACATCATACATACTTGAGTGATAAGCTATTTGTACTTGTTTAATTTCAATGTTATCTTTACTTATCTAGTTCATACTAATCCTATAATGTGTCATACATGTCTAACTATGATTCTAGGTGATGATAAGTCTTTTAAGCATGATAACTTAATTGTATGTATATGGTCTATGCAACCACATAAAAATTTGATATTTAATCGTCTAGGGATAAGATCATATTAGGATAATTCAAGTTGAAATACAATCATACTTGCATGAATCTATAATAATACTTCAATTCAAATAATCTAAATTAGATGTGAGACTTGTATGATGTAAGATCATGCTTATTCAATCAGTTATAACCCTCAATTTTCATATAAAATCAATCTCATTTCCTGCTCAATAAATGTAGAACTAATGTTTATCGAGATCCTTAATCCTTTAAATAAGTTACCATACTTTTCTAGTTTTTCAATTTATTAAATAATAAAAAACATTAATTTGGGTTTTCTTATCTTCTTTGAATTATTCAAATAAGATAACATTTGTCACATTATTCTCATTTAATATTCAACATATGTGAGTATATACATGATTTGGCTTCTTATATTATATTAATGCTATTCAATTGTTACACATAGTTTATTTTTCAAACCACAAGTATAACTAATTCAAAATCCACAACAACAAATGTACGTACAATCTTTATTATAGTTTCATATACATAATATCATGTTAATAAATCTATTTAATAAATAAATCACTAGAATATAAATCTAAACCAATGTAACATTATAAAATAATTACTAAAGTCTGATGAAACGTATAATAACAACTACTAAGTCTAAATAATAATCCAAATATAACATCATATCTAATAAATACAATTGATGACAAATAAGATTATATTTATTACTAATATCAAAATGAAAGAAATAATCATCTAATTATTATACTAACTCTGATGATCACTAGCTTGACTCTTACTTAACTCTTTAATCCTATAAAAATATTAGGGGTGAGTTGAAAAGTTTAATAGAGAATTCTTGAGTAATACTATAAAACTAACATGTAATATCAAAGTAATTTATATGCAATAATTGAGTAAATTATGTAAATTGTTATACCCGGTAAAATTTTATGTATTTGATCTTTAATAAATTAATTGTGGCTTAGATGATTTCGAATCGACAGTAGGATGAGCCAGGAACTCAATTGTAGGCTATTGGAATTTCTGAAATCTTTTGGGAATTTTTTGGAGCACCGAGGAATTTTTAATTAATTTTCCCTATTTAATTGGATTTATTAGATTTTTTAGAAATTCGAAAATCTAATTAAATTAAACCGGAAATCGTTTTTTTTATCGCGCGTGAACCGGACCGGAACGGTTCAGCGAAGGCGGAGGCGGTTCGCCGGGTGAGTTTGCGTGTGCGTTCTAATAAGCGGATCGGACGGTCGAGATCGGCGGGTGAGATCGAACCGGCTGATCGGGTGTTTACCGTGTCGATAGCGTGTCGACAGCGCGTATTGTGTGCTTACCGTGTGGATAGCGTGTCGACAGCGCGTATCGGGTGCTCACGTGTCGAAAACGTGTCGAACGCGTAACGGGTTCACCGTGTCGGCCCGGGGTATAAAAACCCTCGCGAAGCAGCGAATAGGGTTTTCGTTCGACGGCGATAGCGAGGAAATTCCCGGCGTACGGCGCGTGATTCCGGCGGCCTGGCAAGGGGCTTTTTGTGCCCGGAGATCCACGAGACCGAGGAGAGTCGTTTGAGACCAAATTCGTTCGGCGAGGAGCTGCGGCGAGCTGCGGACGAGCTTCACCGTCGCCGGCGTCTTCGAGGTAGGAATTTCAGATATTTAAATTAGATAATTAGCAAATTGAAGCATGTATTAGTTTGCAAATCTCTATCTAAGCATACGAATGTGATTTTTGAAGCTAATTGTACAAATTATCGAAAATTGCATGTTAGGGTTTTCGGGACGTTAATTTGTTTCGCCGAAATTGGAAAATTACCAAGCATGAGGATTTAAATATGCCACTTTATTCATGTTAATATGATTGTATAATGCTAGAACTATAATTTCGTGAATTAACAACATGAGGATTAGACGAAACTGCTCGGCGGAAAACTTGATTTGAACCTTAGGAAATTAGCGACATTATTGGAACATTAGGATAGTACGAACATGTTCTCCTTGTACGCAGTCGCCGGAAATCGACGGAATGATCGTATTGGTCGGCTAGGGTTCGCGGACGACGGGCGAAGGAAGGAGACGAATTAAGGATTAATTAGGGATTAGTTGAATTATTAAGAGAATAATAATAATATTAATCATTAATATTATATATAAGCGTCGGCTGAATTTCGGATTAATAACTGACCGGCGGGGTTTGGTTCAGCATGAAAGCCCGAACCGGTGGCAAGATGCGATTCAGGGGATTCGGCGCGGTATAGTGAATAGCAAAATTTTAAATTCGGGGAATTATTCCGAATTTTGGAAAAAAATGGATAAAATGCAAAATTTGATATTTCAAATTTAGGAAAAACTCGATAATTGAGTTTTAGGAATTATTTACATTTAGGAAATTCAAGGAAAATCAGAAAACTTGGAAATGAGAAATTTCGAAAATTCTAGAGATCAGTGGGTAAAGAACAAATTTCCTGAAGTGGGGAAAAATGTTATCACTGATGACAGTACAGCTGGAAACAGTCAGACAAAGGTATGGTACACGGATGCTACCAGAACAGTCAGTAATTGACAATTGTGTTGCTTTGATGGCAACGGCATGGATTGAGTCAGTTTATTCAGTATTGGCATATTTCATGGATTGGCATATTGGACCGGACTACTATAGACCCTATATGATGTTTTAGGGTAGTTGTGGTAGGTAACTGGGCGGTTCGGACTTAGCTTCCACAGTATACATGTAGACTGGTATACGCCTTGTTGTACCTGGACACATGTTGCCGAATCTTGGAGTTAGAGATTGGCAATGACTGTAGGGGCGTGAGCTTCTATGGAAGTTGTTGGTAGAGGACTCCTTGGGACGGTGGCTGAGTCAATCTCTCCTGGTCCATGTGTGTAGGCCTGCGCGCCTGAGGGTGGCAGGGGTGTCTCGCAGTGGCTAGCCAAGTGTGTAGGCCTGCGCGCCTTAGGGTGGCAGGGGTGTCTCACGTTGGCTAGAGATTATGTGACTGGATCTGTCTGTAGTCTCCAGGAGATTGATTGACGAGAGACACTGCGGTGTCGGGTGCTTAGGCGCCATGCGTGTTTCGAGATGGGCGTTCCCACTGGCACGTTGCCTGGTAGCCCAGAGGAGAGCTACTCTGGTGTGACTGGGGTGGCTGTGGTTGGTCGGAGTCTGGGACTGAGAGTGCCTATCCACCGTACATTGTTATGCTGTATTCCTGTATTTTTGCTATTATCCTTCTCTTGCATGTGAGTTTTACTAGCTGACTTTCCTACTGGGCGTAGCTCATTCCTGTATTATATATTTTCAGTGGCTCGGCAGACTTGACGCTACCGAATTAGGTGGGATCGTGGTCAGCAGGCTTGTGAAGGATTTCTGATTGGTGATTGTCTGAGATATTCTGGTTAGATGATTGTTGCTGTTGGATGTATTTAATGAGATTGTTACTCTCATATGTCATGTAATATGTGAGGGTAATTCTGACTTATGTCTGGTTGGATAATATTACACTTGTTGGACTTGGATCTTATTCTTGTGATGTAGTTTCATTCACTGTTTTATTTTATTGTCTTGGAGTATGGTGTGTGGAGTGCCATATTTTATTGTGGATGTTATATATCTTTTTGTTTGATGGTGAGGTCATTACATGACTATGGAACTTAACCGTGGGGGTTCAGACTTCTATTAGACCGGTTCTCCTACCGGTATGGGTTAGGAGTATTGGGTCTAGTAGGAGTAACATTGCGCGAGTCCATCTGTTAATTCAGGAGTCATGAACCTGATTTGACGGTGTACCCGGGAGATGGGATCCACATTGTTAAGGAAAGTAGGTGTGTAATGATGTGTTATATCCTATGTTTTCGTAGGCTACTCAGGTTGGTATGGGACGATCTGAGCTGTCTATATAAAAAAAAAAAAAAAAAATGTATGCCAAAAATCAGCCTAGGAAAAATGGGGTGTAACATAAATAATAACATTATTCCTAGCTATCATAAGCATTACAAATATCAACTAAGACAATACCTATACTTATAATGTGGCTAACCAAATTCTTAGTGTCCTTATGTAATCAATGCACTCTCATATCTAAGAGAACCATGATAGCACTTGACACTCTTATCATATCATGTAATCCAACACTCATAAGGTAATGTCCATCCTTAATAATTATTTATACTCCCTTTCATAACATGACATATTATGTGATTCTCTATAAAGCTAAATATATAATTGTTCTCTTTTGAGACTATTTATTTTATGGCATCAAACTAATCCTAGAGGTTCTTACCATGATATCTAGCACTTCTACTAACTCAACTATCTATGTGACATATCTTTAAGTCAAGAGAATAGAGTAACTAACCTATCTATCTTTTAAAAAAATATGCCTGATAGAAGTCCATTACACCTAATGCTCTAGGATTCCACTAAGTCATAACTTAGTTATTTAGGATATGTTAGTCCATTTTTCCTATTTTTGGTCTTACCATGATTTCATTTTAGACCTTACCTGTCTAGACTAACTTTAATGCTCACAAAGCCTTATCATATACCTATAGAAACCATATATAGTTAATTGCTATTAAATCTAAGTTCACACAAATATTACTAGTGACTCTCTTTTATCTCAAAAGAAATCTTAAGTCATTTTAACCATCATATGACCTCTCCTGAGCCACCATACATCCCTCAGATCATCATCTAAGGTATAATCAAATGGCTTTAGAGATTAAATAGCATCACTCATGGTCTTATCTGAAGAACCTCATCATATGAAAGGCCAAACTAATATCTTTATCTTTTTATTTTCCTTGGATGAACTTAGAATATCTATAAGTCTTATCTTAAGCTCTTCAAACTTCATTTAAGATCTTGATTAAGAACTTATTATCCAAAGTCTAACTTGTAATGTGCATAGAACCTTCTATTATGGGTTCCTTTCCATTAATTATTCCTAAGCCATTAAGTTTAATTCCAATATAAAACTTATCTCACATAGCCATAACTAAGAACCTTAAATTTCCAATTAAACTCCTTTAAGGACTATGAATTATCAATAAGTCCTTTAGCTTAAGAATTGATTCCATTGTAGCACTTCTTCTACAACCTTAAGTTGAGCCCTTTAAGGTCTTCCAACTAGGAACCAAGGGACACTCATACCTTAGAATCTATTTAGGTCTTTTTAAAGGTTGAAGCTAAACCTCTTATAACTAGCCAAGTCATTGTTCCTTGCTTCCCAAGAAAACCTAAGGCAAAGGAGATATTTGGCTGGAACGTAACTTGGGTTTTGCTTCAATTCTAAGAGACCTTAACTGGTTTATGGCTTAAACTAAGGTATAAAATTTGTCAAATAGCCTTTCATATTATTTTTTCTCCATAGTTTAATAATGATTACACATCCTTATTATGTTAGGCTCTCAACTTAAATTGTGGAAAGTTTCAAATGCAACCTTAGTACCTCATATTAAAATTTGTATTTTAAATAATTAGTTTTATACAAAAAACATGGAATAGGTCTCATTTGTGAAATGCTTGGTTGATCACAGCATGAAACTCATGAAAAAGTAAGTAGTAAATATTACATACAATCTACTTAATCATGCATATATTTATCTTGAAACAAATAAAGATTTTGCTAGAGATCTTAAATTTTAGAAATATGCTAAGAAATTAAGATTATCTTGTTTAAGTCATGAAGGTTAATCACAAAAAAAAAATATGTTTTTCCATGGTTTGCCAAAATGTTTCTAAGAATATTTCATGATACTCCATGCTTTATTAACCAACAAGGCATAAAATTTGGCATGGTATTCAACTTAGTCCATATTAAAATGTCTTAGTTAATGGGTATTTGAATCATATTTTTCATTCAACATTCATATTTTATAGATATCTATAATAAAAACCAACTTGCAACATAACATAACATCATTGGTTCTACTTTGTCTTCACGGATTTATTACATTAAAATGAAAAGTAACCCTTTTTAATGCAAATTAAATCCATCATACTCTTGGGTAGAAAGAAATCCATCATTCAAAATCAAAATTCAAGAGAAGGAATGTCTTGTTATCAATTTTTCTAAAGTTTCACATGCATTTAAAAAGCATTTCATTTTTTCTTAGTTAGATCTTAGCTATTAAAACCCATGTAAAGGACTTATTTTATATTAGATATTTTCTATACTTTAATTGTGAGCCCTCCACCCTGTTCTTCCTCATGTTTTACCTTAGGTTTTGTCCTTAGTATGCTTTCAGTTAGCCTCTTCAAAAATCTCTTTTTTTTGCTTCATTTTCTAAAACTCTTAAAAGTGTATCATAAGGGTTTATATAGCAAAGGACACACCTCTTGAAATCAAGGTTTTAACTTAAGATGAATTGGTTTTGGGTTTAGGTTAGCTATGGCTCTAGTATTTAAACTAACCCACATAAATCATATGGTCGACTAAATCCAATTCCTAAGAACTAGGAATTTAAGGAATGTTTTAGCTAATAGATGTATTCATTTATTATTCCACTTTTTATTATATTCATTCTTTCTTAAATATTTATAAATGCATCTTATATATTATCTTTTCTTTTTAATCCTCTTATCCCCAACCACTGTGTTACACCCCATATTTTCCTAGGCTGATTTTTGGCATATATATATATATATATTTTTTTTTGCATATAGACAGCTCAGATCATCCCATACCAACCTGAGTAGCCTACGAAAAACATAGGATATAACACATCATTACACACCTACTTTCCTTAACAATGTGGATCCCATCTCCCGGGTACACCGTCAAATCAGGTTCATGACTCCTGAATTAACAGATGGACTCGCGCAATGTTACTCCTACTAGACCCAATACTCCTAACCCATACCGATAGGAGAACCGGTCTAATAGAAGTCTGAACCCCCACGGTTAAGTTCATTAGTCATGTAATGACCTCACCATCAAAAATAAAATACATAACATCTTCAGATAAAATATGGCACTCCACTACTGTTTTACTTTATTATCTTGAATAGATCCGTCAATCTTCTGAACAGTGGGAATCTCTTTCCCATCAGGAAGCCTAACCAATAAGGGTTCCTTCAAGTAACCCTTGGATCCTGATATTTGATTCCAGATCCTCTCAGCAACAAAAGAATGAGATGCACCATTATCAAACAAAGTCATGCACTGCACGTTGCCAAAATAAAGCATACCTGTGATCACCTCTGGTGACTCTGAAGCCTGCTGCCGAGTCAGTGCAAACACTCTGGGCTGTCCCCCAGATGAACCAACCGGTCCTGTGATCCTCTGTTTCTTCAACTCTGGGCAGTCGCACTTCTTGTGTCCGGGCTGTCGACAATGGTAGCAGATAATCCCCCCAGTCCGGTTACCTGTCTGCTGCCCTGGTCTCTCAGAGATAGGTCGTGGCTGGACCACGCCCTCCTGAGTACCATGGTGATCTCTGTGTCTCTTGTCCTTTTTGTTTTGTTGGACATTTCTGAATTCCTTCCTCTTGTTGTGAGTCTCTCTCTGGGCCTCCATCCGGGTGTCAATAAGCTCAACGGATCTCGCAGCCTCCACCAAGTCACGAAACCTGGCAAACCGACTCACAACTAGCTGGCGTTGCAGCATAGGACGAAGTCCCTCCAGGAACATCTCACATCTGCGCTCCTCAGAAGGCACCAGCTTTGCGGCGTACCTCGCCAGATAAGTGAACCTCGATAAGTAATCGTTCACTGACATCTGGCCCTGCCTGAGTTGTATAAGTTCCCTCCTGAACTGAGACATGGCAGAAGCCAGAATGTAGCACTCCCTGAATGCCTCAACAAAGTCTTCCCATGCTATCTCGCTGTTCTGGGCCTCCCCAAACATGGCGCGCCGCTGGCCTCTCCACCAGGTAGCAGCCTCTCCCTCCAATACTAGAGCAGCAAGTACTACCTTCCTGCCGAATGGACATCCCAAGGCATCAAATAGCTCAAGCATATGAGCCATCCAGTCATCTGCCACCGCTGGGTCAGCCGACCCACTGAAGCTCCGCGGACGCAACCGCATGAAGGCATCGATCCAACGATCCACGGCTGGCTCAACTGGCAATGCTGGGCTCGTCTCTGGGGTAGGAGTAGTAGATACAGGTCTGCCTCTAGCTGCTCCACGAGCGGAAAGTCTCCTGGTACCAGCCATACTGTCAAAAGCAACTAATCTGGCATTAGAGTTGTCATTTGGCAATTGGCATATGGACTACTATAGTAAACAAAAGAATCCACAGTTCTCCCCACCTTGGGTTGAACTCCTATACATGTCTAGCCCCACTATCTTAACCTAGGGCTCTGATACCACTCCTGTTACACCCCATATTTTCCTAGGCTGATTTTTGGCATATATTTTTTTTTTTATATAGACAGCTCAGATCGTCCCATACCAACCTGAGTAGCCTACGAAAAACATAGGATATAACACATCATTACACACCTACTTTCCTTAACAATGTGGATCCCATCTCCCGGGTACACCGTCAAATCAGGTTCATGACTCCTGAATTAACAGATGGACTCGCGCAATGTTACTCCTACTAGACCCAATACTCCTAATCCATACCGATAGGAGAACCGGTCTAATAGAAGTCTGAACCCCCACGGTTAAGTTCATTAGTCATGTAATGACCTCACCATCAAAAATAAAATACATAACATCTTCAGATAAAATATGGTACTCCACACACTATACCATCAGATAATAAAGTAAAACAGTAGTGGAAACTACATTACAAGAATAAGATCCAAGTCCAACAAGTGCAATATTGTCCAACCAGATACATAAGTCAGAATCACCCTCACATAATACCTGACATATGAGAATAACAGTCTCACTGACAACATCCAACAGCAACAATCAACTAACCAGAATTTCTCAGATAATCACAGATCAGATATCCTCCACAAGCCTACTGACCACGATCCCACCTAATCTGGTAGCGTCAAGTCTGCCGAGCCACTGAAAATATATAATACGGAAATGAGCTACGCTCAGTAGGAAAGACAGCTAGTAAAACTCACATGCAAGAGAAGGATAATAGCAAGAGTATAAGAATACAGCATAACAATATATGGTGGATAGGCACTCTCAGTCCCAGACTCCGACCAACCACAGTCACCCCCAGTCACACCAGAGTAGCTCTCCTCTGGGCTTCCAGGTAGCGTGCCAGTGGGAACGCCCATCTCGAAACACGCATGGCACCTAAGCACCCGACACCGCAGCGTCTCTCGTCAATCAATCTCCTGGAGACTATAGACAGATCCAGTCACAAAATCTCTAGCCAATGTGAGACACCCCTGCCACCCTAAGGCGCGCAGGCCTACACACTTGGCTAGCCACTGCGAGACACCCCTGCCACCCTCAGGCGCGCAGGCCTACACACATGGACCAGGAGAGATCGACTCAGCCACCGTCCCAAGGAGTCCTCTACCAACAACTTCCATAGAAGCTCACGCCCCTACAGTCATTGTCAATTCTCTAACTCCAAGATTCGGCAACATATGTCCAGGTACGACAAGGCGCATACCAGTCCACATGTATACTGTGGAAGCTAAGTCTGAACCGCACAGTTACCTACCACAACTACCCTAAAACATCATATAGGGTCTATAGTAGTCCGGTCCAGTATGCCAATCCATAAAATATGCCCACACTGAGTAAACTGACTCAATCCATGCCGTTGCCATCAAAGCAACACAACTGTCAATTACTGACTGTTCTGGTAGCATCCATGTACCATACCTCTGTCTGATTGTTTCCAGCTGTACTATCATCACTGATAACATTTTTCCCCACTTCAGGCAATTTTTCTTTACCCACGGATCTCCAGAATTTTCGAAATTTCTCATTTCCAAATTTTCTGATTTTCTTGAATTTTTCCAAAATATAAATAATCCCTAAACTCAATTATCGAATT
Source organism: Vanilla planifolia (assembly GCA_023846275.1). Lineage (NCBI taxonomy): Eukaryota > Viridiplantae > Streptophyta > Magnoliopsida > Asparagales > Orchidaceae > Vanilla > Vanilla planifolia. The sequence continues at coordinate 8,736,247 of CM043865.1, read as the reverse complement.
TTCCTAAATTCGAAATATCAAATTCTGCATTTTATCCATTTTCCGAAAATTCGGATTAATTTCCGAATTAAATTTTCCGCTTATCTTTTTACTTCCGAAAATTCGGATTAATAATAAATTTCCGAATTTTTCCTTCCGCTTCTCTCTCCTCCGCGCCGCGCCGTTCGTCCGCGCCGAATCCCGCTGAACCGGATCTCGCCACCGGTTCGGGCCTTCGCGCTGAACCGCGACACCGCCGATCCGAATTAATTAATAATCCGTTAATAAATATTATATAAATACCATTAAATTAAATTTACAATTACTTAATTAAATATAATTAACCAAATTTATCTCCTTCCTCTGTCCGACGCCCGCGAAACCCTAGCCGACGAAATCGCCGACCAAATCCAATTCTTCCGCCGATTTCCGGCGACCGCGAATAAGAAGAAACAAAATCCGATGTTCATACTATCCTAATGTTTCAATAATGCCACTAATTCCTAAGGTTCAAACAGAATTTCCGCCAAAGGAGTTTCATCCGATCCCCAATTTGACAATTTACGAAATTAAACAATTCCAGCATACGATACTACATTAACATGAATAAAGCACATAATTGAATCATCACATGCTTGGTAAAATTCCCAAATTCGGTGGTTATAATTTTCCGAAGAAAACCCTAAAGTTGCTAAAAATCAATAATTTGCATTAATCAATTCTACAAACCACAATTCGCATGCTCCGGTAGCTATTTGCAAAATAATCCATATTTTTAATTAGCTAAATAACTAATTTAAAATCTGAAATTCCTACCTCAAAGATGCCGGCGACGGTGAACCTCGTTCGCAGCTCGCCGCAGCTCCTCACCGAACGAACCCGGTATAAATCAACTCTCCTCGGTCCCGTGAATCTCCAGGCACAAAAAGCCCCTTGCCAGGCCGCCGGAATCACGCGCCGTACACCGGAAAACTTCCTCTCTATCGGTCGGTCGAATGAAACCCTAATCGACGTATTTCGCGAGGGTTTTTATATTCCTGGCCGACACGGTGAAAACCCGTTACGCATCGTTGACACGTTTTCGACACGGTAAGTACCCGATCAGCCGGTTCAATCCCAACCGTCGATCACGACCGTCCGATCCGCTTATCAGAACGCATGTGCAAACTCACTCGGCGACCGCCTCCGCCTCCGCTGAACCGTTCCGGTCCGGTTCACGCGCGGTAAAAAAAACCAATTTCCGGTTCAATTTAAATGGATTTTCGAATTTCTAAAAATCCAATAAATATAATTAAACAGGAAAATTACTTAAAATTCACCTCGGTGCTCCGGAAAATCCCCAGAAATTTCAGAAATTCCAATAGCCTCCAATTGAGCTCCTGGCTCATCCTACTGTCGATCTGAAATCATCCAAGCCAAAAAATAATTTATTAAAGATTAACATAAAAATTTTTACTGGGTATAACACACTGCTTCTAACTTTTAGGACTTCTTTACCATATGTTTTCATGCATCCATAATTAAATAAAATCATAAGCTCATTTTTAAGCATTAAACCAAATTAAGTCTCATGTGGTGTAACTTAGATCTTACCATTCAATCATGCTTCCACTTCAAATTTCATAATTCAAAATTCAAATTTCAAATTTTTAATTAACAAAATAAAACATTCTTTGATCAACTAATTTAGTAATAATATGGTCAAAACTATTATGTATAACATCAATCATAACTATTATTGTAATTGTGATGAGGGCAATATTTGCTCATAGATGAACATCTTATCAAGTAAGCCATAAGCAAAGTGCATAAGACCATGTTTTGCTCCATTGATCTCTTTTACAAATATATGCCTACACAACTACTTATGTTTTAGATTTAGGAACTCAAACCATCTTGGATCAAGAGTGGTAGTGTATGATTGATGTGTAAAAATGTTTTTCATAATAGTTACTTTTGGAATCTATTCACTTTATTTCCTTTCAAGTGAGTGAACTTCCTAATTGGGCAATCATAAGAAGCATGCACATGTCTAGAGTAATAATTACATACAGCTTTGGATGGAGCATGAGTCTGGATGTATGCAAATAAACATAAGATTTGTTATATTTATAATTACCATTAAATTTAAGTGTAATATTAGAATAAGCATGCAATTGAGCAGTATCTCTTTTCACAATATTATGTGACATAACATGATAAGGAACATATGAATAAGATTAAACATGAGAAGTAGAAACATGTGAAGATACATCAACAAACTTTGCCTTCAAATCATCTAATTCATTTTGAATTACAATAAACTTTGTTAGTTTTTCTTTAAGATCAGCATTTTCATCCTTTAACAACTTGTTTTCATTTTTCAAAGAATTAATATAAGAAACATGCTCAATCAAGTTAAAATCACTCTATATAATTGATTTTTTTCAACTTTGTAATTGTGAGAGTACGATCTTTCAACATTTTAGTTAATAAAAAGTTCTTCTCCTTAAGAATGTCACATTTCTTTTGTAGATAAATTATTTTATTCTCATGTTTAGCACAAGTTTTCATAAGAGCAGCATATATGTTGATTAATTTCTTATGCTTTTGTCCTAATTATACAAAATATTTAGATAATTCATCATTGGAATCTATGAAAGAGTCCTCAAAATAAAATATAGACTTAGTACCTCTATCTGAATAGCTTGCATCAAAAAAACTTGAGCACACTTTCTCTTTCACATGATTTTTGTTCTTTTTCTTCTTTGTTTTTATCTTGCTTAGCTTTAGTAAGGAGTTTGGCATGTTTTTCATCATATAATTTTTTTTACTCCCACATCACCTAAAAAGAAAGTACTTAGATGACATATCTTAATTCTAATTTATTGAGAAAAGATACAATATAGGTAATTTGTTCCTCTTACATTAGTTTGTCTCAATAATCTAGGTTTATCACTTGAATAAATAGATATAATGTAAGTTTGTTTAAAAAAATCACAAGCTATGATCAATTTATATAATAAAAGATTTAAAAAGCATCTTTATTTATAGAAAAATATTTTCCTTCAAATAAGGGTGGTCTATCTATCATAATGAAATCAGTGTTTCTTGTTCACCCCACACAAATGAGAATATGTTAGGATCTTCTTTTAGGAAAATTTTCCCTTGATACAACTCTACTCTGACACCACTTTGTAATATAAGAAAGTAATAAGCACAAGAGAGAGGGGGTTGAATTTTGAAGGTTTGCAAAGCACTTGGTTTTAAATATAAGGTTATGATAAATATTTTGCTTTATTAATAAGGTTTAATCAACTCAAATAGTTTTGTAAAGTAAATTAAATGTGAATCTTAATTACTCTTAATGACATGTAGAAATATTTTTTTATCAAATATTTTTCAATATTTGTAATGTGATGTATTGAGTAAAGTAAAATATGAAAATCATGTAAAGCTAGTGAGAACAATACGTTTTAGCTTTTGACCCAACCAATGTCTACATCTAGGTTTAGTCAATCTAACTAGGCTTCCATTAAAAAATAAACTCCCTTTTGCCATAGCTAATAGGGGTAAACCATACAAAACCATAACTTTTTTACAAAATTTGTAGGGTTACACATTACAAAAGAACATGTACAATATCTTTACAAATATTGTAACATGTTTTGCACAATCAAGATCACAAAGATTATACCATTTACTTATTAAATCTATATGAAAAAAACTAAATGATATAAATAATATTAACAAATAAGATGAAGCTTGATGAAAGTTAAAGAAAGAAAAAAATAAGAATGGAATAATTGAAGCAATAGAAGGAACAATCCTCAGTTGTGGCATAATCAATATTCTAACGATTTCCCTATTATGACCTTCCAAATGATTTAGCAGTTTAATCATCATCAACAATTCTTCTTTATCCCATCTCTATTTATATGAATGAGTTTGATGAAAATAAAGAAGATTCAACCATAATAATGGCATTTTTAGGATAAATCAACTAGTTGTTATAGGTTTTGACAATGTATTAATTTGTATGTAAGAACCATTGTCTTAAGATGATTAGTGTAATACTTAAATCACCTCTAATGATGTGACAATATGATAAGTGAAATTGACTTCGATTAAATTATCCTACAAGTAAGAAGTGTCTTCATACTGTATAATGTCAATTCTTAATGCAATGCTTAAGTTCTATATATACAATGTCAGGCGATCACATGAATCATACATGCATAATGAGGTTCTTCTTTATAATTTAAATAGATTGTATAAGTGAGTAATGGTTCTCTACCATATGATATTTATTTTTGCCAAGAACCAAGCTCTTAGGAAAATGTTGTAGATTGTGATCATATATGAATAAGTCATTGTATCATCATGTAGTGTTTAGCTTAACAAGACTTAAAAGATAGTCAAACAAATATGATAAACATATCATAATAATATAACAACTTTATATAAATCTTGTTTTAAGTGTTAAGTAGAAAGGATTTGTATAAGTGCAATATATAGATCACCATCATAGGATAATGTAGACAAATCAAAATTCATTCTTATTAGATGATGATCATACTTATAAAATATAATTATCATATTCATATGATATAATCAATATATTTCTTACTTAAGATAATTGAAGTTATCTATGAAAAAGGAATAGATCATATAGATACATTATATTGTACTGTATGATGTAGGTGCTATAAGCAAACAAAGAACTTGGAGATTGTTTAAGTAGTGTTATGCATATAACCAAGTTACAATATCATGATAAGGTCATATGACATATTAATTATAAATATTTAACCACAATTAAGCTTGTACATGTCCAACCACTCCAATTAAGAGAGTAAATCATGTTTAGCTCTTTTCCTTTTCTTATGTTTTTGTAATATGAATCTTAGCCTATTGTTTTTGAAATGTATTAGTATTATATCCTTGAATAAATGAAGACAAAAGTTGGAATGTGTAATGACTAGTATATAATTTCCAAATTGAAATAGCTATACAACCTCAAGTTCACATTCATATCATTATATTGGATAAATCATATTAGAACAATAGCATTAAGTTATGATCATCCTAATAATGCGTTAAGATGAATAATGTATTCTAGTTACTGTAAGGGTATCATGCAAGTACGATAATTGATATTATATTATATGGTGAAACTTTTAGACACATAACTTGAGGATTTTGAATATTATACTAGATGATCATTGGGATTATACAAGTATGTTCAATTCATTTTTCTTGCTCAAATAGATCATATAAGTGTAATTTGTAGATCTCCATCATATGATAATTATTTTTACTAAGTGTCGAGCTCTCAAGATTTTTTATATGATGCAATCTTACAAGTATTTTGAGATTACTTGAAGAAAAATAGTATACAATTGTATGACATAATGATCATACTCATACAATAAATGATATTATATTTGTACAACAAGAATACACCATTTTTATATTAAGTTTATTAAGTTTTGTGAGTAATGAAATGAAACATATAGGTATGATAAACTACTTCATACTATATGATTTAACATTTATGAACCACACAAAATAGAGCTTGACCATCATATTAGGAAAAGTTTCATATGTTATTGAGTTGTTTTATAGTACCAACTAAAAACTCGTTCACTAAGTTTTTGAACTTAATTTATCATCCTTATACCTTTCTTTAATTTATGTTCAATAATAATCCATGGTATTCTAGGAATTATCAAAAATGCAAATCTATAATAGAGACTCAAATTTCAAATTTTATGTATAACAATACTTTCTTATTCTCGATCACTTCTCCTTTGCTTCTCTTGGGTAGGAATTTTTAGAATACTTCACGACTACAAAGTGATAAAATATTAAACCTTAATGTATCTTAAGACCTTATATAACTAGCCAAAAAGTTCTCAAATCATGCTAAGATGGTTGGAACAATTTCATCTTATCCTTATCCTAAAAGATTATGCATTCTAAGTTTCTTTTATTTCCTTTAATTACTTTTCCCTTATCTAGATCATTGATTCCTACTTTGAAGGAATCTCACACAAATAATTTTGCTACCTTATGGTTGGAAATAATATAAGATAAGGATGGCCTTCAACTCACTTTTTAATTCTATAAAAGATATCACATTTAAGCCACTTAACTCATAATTTAAGATATACAAATACGATCCTATTTCATGTCTTATTATTCAAATTTCAAAATTAAACACATTCAAATTTCAAATAATTATTCAAAATTTAAATGATGAACTAAGAAAAAAGCGCTAAATCAAAAGGGACATACCTTTGATGTAACAACCATACTAGAATGGAAATAGAATAAGATTATCATGGATTTTATTTCAAGCTTTTTGATGACTAAGCAAGGGTATGATGTGATTTGGGTATTATTGGATCAAATGACTAATTTTACTCACTTCTTTACTATGAAGAAGATGGATTTGATAGGTAAATTGGCAAAGCTATATGCGTAATAGACTATTCTTCTTCATAGTGTACCTAGAGTGATTATTTAAAATAGATATATTAAGTTTACTTCTTAGTTTTTTAATAATCTGCATTAGGATTTAGGAACCACTCTTTAATTTAGTATAATTTATCATCCTCAGGTTAATGGTCAATCAAGAAGGACAATCTTAATCTTGTAGAATTTTTTGAGGCTTAATATGTAATCTTATTCTTTAGATTGGTTCAAATAGCTACTACTAATAAAGTGTGTTTATAATTACAACTATAAGTTAGCCATCGACATGACACTATATGAGGCTCTATATGGTTAGCATTACAAATCTTCATTATGTTGGGCTTAGGGTGAATCCAAATAACAGTTTGAAGCTAGATTATTAAGGAGACAATAGAGGTGCTTCATAAATTATTTGAGAGAATATGTATAGTACAAGATCATTAAAAGAAATACTTTAATAGTAAAAATAGATAAGGAAGCTTTGAGATTGGAGATTAGGTATTTTGGAAGGTTAGCCCTATGTAAGAATTTTTGAAATTTGGAAAAGCTTCTAAATTAAGACCCAAGTACATTAGACCATATAGAATCATAGAGAACATTGGGTTAGTGGCATATCGACTATAGTTACTTGATGCTTTGGATATGATACATGATGTTTTCCATGTATATAATCTAAAGATGTCATAAATTCATCTCATATGCTTTAAGAGGATCTTGAAGATCATTAGCTATAACCAAATGTTTCCTATTAGACGTGCCTAATTCATAATTTAGAGTTTGATACCAAAAAAATTAGAAATAAAAGCTCTCTTATCATAAAGGTTTTGTGAAATAATCTAAAGGAATGAAAAGCTACTTGGGAGGTTGAGACAAAGGTACATCACAAATGACTAGCGTTATTTTTTATATTTTGAGGGCAAAATCTAAATTGTGGGGAAAATATTACACCCATCAAATTAGCTAGCTCAATAAGACCTTAGTTGACTAAGGTATATTTCCTCTTGAGTGAGTGACTTTTACTTTAGTTTAGTTATTTAAATTTTGAATAATTATATCAAATTTAAATATATTTAAATTTTAAATATTAAGCAAGTTTAAAATCTAAAATTTGAATTTTAAAACTTGAATGGTTAAGAGATAATATTGAACTTTATCTTATATTTCTTGGGTTATCAGATAAGTTGGCTTTGATATGATCACCATTAATGCCACAAAATTAAAATTAAGTTACAATTATTGTCATGCTTATCGTAATGCATTTCCAACTATAAGGTGGCATAAGAATTTGCATAAGATCCCTTAAAAATAGGAATCAAGGATGTGGTTAAGGAGAAGAAGTTTAAAAGATGAACTAAAACCTTAAATGTAAGAATAAATAAGGTAAGGATAAAGGAGGAGCTTGCCTAACTAAGTTTATCTCACATAATCATATCCAATCATCTTACATTCCTAATTTACCTCTACTATGAATTATAAATTATCTATAATACATTTACCTTAAGGTCTAATTCTATCTTTGGACTTCTAGTCATATCCAAACTCTATGATTGTCAACCACTTCTCTACTCAACTTAGTCTTCTTCTAAGGTCTTAAACAGAGCCCTTCATGGTCTCCCAACTACAAATTAAGGGCAACACACACCTTAGAATCCATCTTTATTCTCCCAAAGATTCAACCTATAGCTTTCATGACTTAGCTAAGACATGGTTCCATGTTTCCCAAGCAAACCTGATGAAAAAAAGGAATGCTTTGCCATAATATAAACTAGAGATTTGGCTTTATTTGCAATTGACCTTAAGTGGTTTATGACTTAAGCTAAGGTATAAATTATATCACATGATATTTCATACATTTTTTATTCACTATTTTGACAACAAGCACACATCATTATCTTGTCATGCTATTAATTAAAATTATAGATAATCTCAAATACAATCTTAGTACCTCACATCTAATTTTTATTTTAAACAAATAGATTCATATGAAAACATAACATCAAATCTTGGTTTTTCTCTTTACTTGGTTCATCATGTCATGAAAAATCTTTATTTAATCATGCAATAATCAAGAGATGCACATTATATTCAATCTATATTATCATACATCCATTCCACTTAAAAAGAAGAAGAATTTCACTAAGGATCTCAACCTCTATCAAGATTTAATAAGAAATAAAACAATCTTGTCTAGGTTATGAGAGTTAAATTCAAATAAAATTGTATCTCAAGGTTTGACATTTTTTTCCCACGTTTAACATGACAACCCATGCATACATACTTAATCAAAACATAAAATTTAACATATTTTTAACTTGTTGCACTTGATAATGTCTTGGTTAAGGGGTGTTTTGCTTCAATAAATTGATATTCTATATTCAACTTTTACATATATTTATAACCAAAGCCAAACATGCAATATATGATCATGGAATCTTCCTTACATTCAAGGGTAAAATATTAATATACTTTTTTAGTATGGTTCCATTAGAGACATTGCATGAAAAAGAATAATAAATGGCCCCTTAATTTATTAAAATAAATCTCCCTTAGTCATGGATTCCTAAGCAAAATTCATTAAGAGGAATGACTAGTTATCAAATTTCCTAAGGTTCTACAAGCATTTAACAAAGTAATTCATTATTATCTTATCTTATATCTTAGCTAGATTTATTGTATGAGCTCAAGGGTCATCCTCTCTAGAACATTTGTGTAGGAAACTTCTCTTTAGTTAGATCATTTCTTACTTTCAAGCTTGAACCCTCCTTCTTCATTATGGCTTGTCTTTATTTCATACTTGGTATCCTCTCATTTGGCCTCTCCAAAATTTCCCTTTTATAGCCAGGTTTTCTAAAACCCTTAAAAGCACATCTAAAGAGTTTATATAGCCTTGACTATGCCTCTTTAAATGCATCAAATTTATATTTTCTTCTATTTTAATTCTCTTATTTCCACCAACTTCTAAACTTTTGGAATCTTATCCATGTCTAATAATGCATTCATAATTAGATAATAATGAAGATAAGAAATAAAATTAATAATTTAAATAAAATTATAAGCTCATTTTTAAGAATTAAGCTCAATCAAGGCTCATTAGATGCAACCCAAATCTCATAATTCAACCATGCTTCTAATTCAAAATTTAAAATTAAAAATTCAAATTTTAAATTTTAAATTTTAAATCACAAAAAATGCATACCTTGATCAACTAATTTTATATAATATAGTCAAGAATGTTAGATATAACACTAATAGAACTTAAGATTGAAATTAAAGTGTCATGAGTTTAAAATTTAAACATTTTGGATTTGAAATTTAAATACATAACATTTGAAATTTAAACTTTGATAAGGCTAAGTACTTAGTTAACCTTAATTAGGCTTGGGATCAAATTGTGATCGTTAGATGAGCATTAAATTATGATGATGAAGAAATGAATAACTAAAGAAATTAGGCATAAAATAGCTTTTACTAAGATTAATGATTAAGAGCTCAATTTAGCCTTAATAAACATAAAACAATTATGAAACAAATCAAGAGAGGTGATAAGATGATGAAAAGTGTCAAACATCACCATGTAGAAAGGACCATGCATGGAGGCTTACTCCAAGTGTGCTAGAAATTGTGCATGTCACACTTTTCATGTGGAGGTGTAGATGTACATATGAAAAGACCATACATATTGAAAGCTCGCATGCACTACCACATGTAATCTTGTGGAATCGCACATTTGCACTGCACAAGCCTACATGTTAGTGACCTATCTTGCATGTAATCCTAGCACATGATAGGTGAAATTTTAAATTATTTGGGTCCCATAATGTGAAATTTTAAATGATTTGGGTCCTTTAATGTGGAATTTTCATACTATATTTAGAATTTCATAACTTTAGATTTGTTTGTTTAATTATATGTTTATACAACATAGTACATAAAATATTTGGCTAGCACATATGATCTATCTACAAGGTGTTCTTGTCCTGAGCCCTAATAATAGTTTTTTTTAATTGTAATAATAGAAGTCGATGCATGAGAATAGCTATGAACTTAAGAAGAAAGGAAAAATAGGAGGGTTTTTGCAATAACAGAATAGAATTCTCCAAGAAGTTTTTATTTAAGAAATTATAAATTCACAAAGATCTAAATTTCTTCATTCATCATTCTTATCCATTTATATAGAGATTTAGATATAATATTTTATTATATAATAATAATATTTTAATTTAAAAAAAAGATCTAGTTTTTAACTAGAACTTCTTCAAAGTTTGTGTTACAACAAACATATCCACCTATGCGAGATACTACACCAAGGTATTAGTCACATGTGCGGGTACTATTCTTTTGAATAGGTAGGCATTGTTATACTTGTTTTGATTGCATCATCATAGTAGGTGACCAGTGCTCACATGTGTAATGTACATATGTTGGTTCATGAGGATGTGTGCAAGCATCTTGTGTGTCATTCCTTCTTGAATATGCATCAGTGCCTCTGTGCAAGGTGCACGAGCTGCATGCTATAAACACCCTCTGTCGCACCTACAGAGAGCCTCTGTGAGTAGGCGTGCATGTGATTCTTGTTGCATGATGCTGTTACAATGATATTGAAGTAAAATGAGTAAGTGCAAATCTTACAGAGTGGAGAATTTGGGTTTTAAAGTAGTTTTGTTATTTTAAATCATATTCATTTTTAAAAGTTCTTTATAAAAACAATTTTCTTTTTGTAGAAAACTTTGATATTTAAATTTTTATATATATTTTTACGTCTTATGATTAAAAAAAATAAAAATTAGAATGATAGACCAAAATTTTTAGGTAATTTAGTTCAAACTAGAACCTATGTCTAACCCCAATTGAGGTAAAAAAAATTCTACTATTAAAATATTTATAACTTGAGATTGTTCTGTTCAATTTACCTTCAAATTATTTGAGATTTTTTCTTATGATTCACTTCTAACTTATCTAAGAGTTTTTGTTATAGTTCACCTTCAACATACTAGCATTTATGGGTTCAATTATAACCTTGATTTTTATGAGCTCAACCAAAACTTAGTTTTTTATGAGATTAAATTAAATTCAGGCATTCATAAATGTTGGGCCACTTAACCCAAAAGAAAAATTAAATACAAAATAAAAACTTTTTTTAAAAGAATATATAATTTCTTATGTTTGTTGATGAAGAAAGATATAAAGAGCTCAAAATTATGAAAAATAAGAAAATAAAAGCCTAAAAGATTTAGTCTTAGAAAAAAGAATTTGAAATTTTGAGTAGTGTTAAGCTGTTGGTATTGTTAGGAGATTTTTATTTTAGTAAAATATGATATACTTTTTTAAGATATTAAAATTTTGATTAAATTCATTAGATAATTCATGAATAATGGTTGGATTTTTATAAAATTATATTGTTCATAGTTGATAGAAATTCAATAAAACTTTGTTTGAAAAGTTACTATCAAATAGCTTAAAAAGCTCTTTTGAACTACTTAAAATATTTCTTCTAAAATGACTAACTACAATAGACATATAAAGCTAAGGAAACAGTTGTTAAGCAGAATCGACCAGGGCCATTGGATTCGATCAGAGAGGTTTTGGACTGTGAGATTAAATGATGTAAAATAGATGTATTATGGAAGGTTGGATCAAGATGGATTAAATTTGGACCATTTAATAACATTGGATGAGATCTAAATGATTTGATTCATTAATAGTTAAGTCATATTAGATTTGAGTCATCTAATCAAGTTGGATAAGATATGAATTATTTGATTCATCAACAATAGAGGTGAAAATGATCACAATCGTAGGATTCAAAGAGAGACTTGGGTTATCGAATGGACAGTGGGATGGATCATGATCATTGTTTAAAAGTTGGAGGTCATCTCCACCATGTAATGTGCAAAAATATGCTATTGTACATCACTAATTTGCTCTCAATTTTGGAAGTATATGGGCACTGAAGCATTAGTCCCACATTACAAGAAATTTAGGATGTTTATGCTTTATATAAACTTTTGTGTAAGCATATTTTGAGTCAAAACATGGGGCTGGTTCCCCCTTGTGTTCTTGGCATTTCATCACTTGACCCATGCATATATTCATACAGGTTATGAGTCTGATCCGACCATTCATGTGCTTGGTTCAAGTTCTACCTGACTCTATCCTTCTTTTACCTTACCCCATATAGTTCAAGATTTGAACATGACCAAGATTAGGCACAATCTGATTTGATTCCAATTGTCTTCTAACCTAAGGTTTGCAATTGCTTATTTGGTCTTTCTTGACCAAAAAGGCATGAAACTTAAGAAGGCAATATCATCGAATGAGACCTTCTAAAATTTTAAAAAAGTTTCTAACATGGGAACTATGATCTCTAGAGCCTCTTTATATCACAACATTATAAAACTTTGTGTGACATAAGATAAATTCACAAAAAATAAGGGAAATGGTAAAAAAATCAAAAGGTTTTATAAGAGTGGGGTTTGGATCTTGGTAACACTCAATAAGCTTTAATAGCATAAGTAGATCTATTTGAAGAGGAAAATGATAGTTACATTTAAAGGTTGTGGTCTCAAATTCATCCCTAATAGTAATTATAAAAAGTGATGGAGAAGGATTATTAAAGGTCACAATAATTAGGTCAACTAGGTAATAAACGTCTTCAAGAGATTGCTCATCAAAGTGTGTGTGTGTGTGTGTGCACTATACCAAGGAAGTAAAGACATTCCTTTAAATCTTGTAGCACTTCTTCTATTCTTTCTTATAATGTAAATGAGGTAATGATGTATTCATTGGTAGGGGGTGATGACCATGTGATGACTAATTTAATTAAATATATGATGATTCTCTATACTCCCTAGGGTGTTATCTTATGCTCACTTTGCTCAAAGTGATTGAGACATGTATCCGTAGTCATTATTATCATTTTAAGTTCCTAATGATGATGACTAATGTGCTCTAATAAATTGCAGGTAGTGCTTGTGTGGTAGATTATATCAACCAACTAAGCAAATGAGCGTATTCATATACTCTCTCTAAAATTAGAATAATTTTTCTATTAAAGTTTACTAGAGTTTTTATCCTTCCAAAAAAGATTGTGTGATTGTCAATATCAGTTTGCAAAGAGAAATGAATTTGCAAAAGTAAAATAAGCATTTTTGTTTGTAGGGTTCAATAAAAATACCCTAGTAGCATATCACATGAATCCCCATATAATTGTCACATTCGCACAACGTTGTTCCATTTGTCGATTTATACTTTGAAGATTCTTATTTACTAAATTAAAGTTTAAATATATTTTTTTACCAACATGTGTTCTCATAAGAGTTTTTTAAGTAATGAGGGCTCATCTTAAATATCATTAAGACAATGCTAAAAATATTACACACTAAAAAATAGAAGACAATAAGCAAAAAAGCCCACACTAGAACATTTATACAAGAACAAGAATAATGTTAAAGATGGTTCCTTAAATTTATTAGATCCTTAAGACAAAAGAAGATAAGATGTCTAAGGATTTGGTGTACATGTATGGAGATGAATCTAGTAGATCAGAAGTAAAAGTATATATATCTCTAGTGTTGGTGGGTTTAAGTATGTTATCATAAATTCAATGATGTCTAATGAATCTAGTTGAAATTAAAAATAGTTAGATGAATTTAAGGGAGGCTTTATGAATCTGCAACAATGCTGGGATATTGTGAATCATCACAAATCTTGCTGATGAGAAAGGAAGCCGGATGTAGAATTTTAGATGAATAATGCAATTGGTCTAATTAGATTAGAATAATCGTTGGGATAGAAGCATTATCTAGAATGAATACTTGATAATATGTTAATGATTAATCTTATTTTAGCTATCATAAAAGCAATTGATAATTAATGAGATAGTGCTAGTTTTAGTGTTTCTCTCTTTCTAAATGTGATAAACTAGGATGATGAATGTGTTTTTTATGAGCATGGACACTATAGTTTTTTTTAGAGCAAGAGAATTTGACCAATAGTCTATAGTTTCCCAAGTTAGCGAGGTAAAGAGTGATAACTGATGTTATGAGTGCTCGTGTTATCAAATGGCTAAGAAAAAGGTTGTGGGATTCTTGTTTTGCAAATTAGAATTTATAGAATCTAGATAAAGCTCTAGCAATTTTGGTCACCATGTCAACAATCATTTAAATTAGGATGGTGATTTTTTTTTGTGAGTTTCACCAAGATTATTAGAGAGCAATTAAAATAATTGACCAAATAGTTGCATTTTTCAAATTCAATAAGACAAGTAGAGATAACTGATATTATGAGTGCTAGAGTCATTGAGTAATTGATAATAAGATTGTTGTGGCATTCTTGTATCATAAATTGGAGTATTTAGAGTTTATAAAATTTTATGACATTCTAGCGACCATGTTGTGTTTTAAGCCAATTTTGATAAGCATTCATAAGAGGGTAAAAAACAAACATCATTGTCCATAAAGCTATTGAAGTTAATATTATCCACTATGATTTGGGCATTTTTATCGTGTAAAATGATTTTTCTGCGCTACTAGCTAAGCTAATGGAACATTGCTAGAAGTTATGTTAACGAAAATAGTTGGAGTGGCCCAGACAACTCAAACATAGGCAGAACTTAAGATGAGTAACCACGGCCTTTATTCTTGCAGGAATTGCTATTTCTTTCTCATAATGCCCTCTTCCATTGTAAACGCAGCTCAAACCCAAAAAAAAAAATAGAGAAAAAAAAAAAAGAAAAAACGGCTGTTGCTTCCTCTCGTCCAATCCATCAAATATTCCGCTTTTTTCTTTCTAGAATCTCAACCCTCCAGTTTCTCTGGTGCACCATACCTGTCACGAATTCCAGCTCCTACTTCCACCTATTCATCGTCTCTTTCATCCGAAGACCAAACCCCTAACCCTACTTGACTCCTACAATTTTCGACGAGCAGGTGAAGTAAAAGGTCTCCGAACACAGTAGCAGAGAGCAACGAGTTGCATAGGCGTGGGTGTCGGAGAGATTCGTGACATGGATCCGCACGGCGAAACATCTGGCGCAGGAGAAGACCCCCCCTCTGCCGACGAACCTTCTGCTGCCCCTGCAGAAGATCCACCTCATCCGCAGTCCTACCCATCCTCCTCTCCGTCATCGTCGGCAGCCCAACTGAGCCGGTACGAATCGCAAAAGCGTCGAGATTGGAAGACGTTCCTGCAGTACCTGAACAACCATAAGCCCCCCCTCACGCTCTCGCGTTGTAGCGGTGCGCATGTGATCGAGTTCCTCAAGTACCTCGACCAGTTCGGGAAGACGAAGGTTCACGCCCAGAGCTGCCCGCACTTTGGTCATCCCAATCCCCCCTCCCCTTGCGCCTGCCCACTAAGACAGGCATGGGGGTCCCTCGACGCGCTCATCGGACGCCTCCGCGCCGCTTACGAGGAGAACGGCGGCGGTCCCGACTCCAACCCCTTCGCTGCTGGCGCCGTCCGCATATACCTCCGAGAGGTCCGCGAGTCGCAAGCTAAGGCGCGCGGGATCCCTTACGAAAAGAAGAAGCGCAAACGAACGGCCACTGCTACTCCTCCCCCGCAAGCTGGAGAATCCAGCACTTGTGCTTCAGCGCCTGGAAGTGAAGGGCCGCCGGTGGATTGATCGGCCTGCTTCCGGCGTATACCTTCCTTCACTTCTTGCGTAATTCCTTTCCCCCTCTTCCTTCTCCCCTTGTAGTCGCTCGCGCACATCCCTGCCCTTGTTTCCCTTTGTTCTGATCTATTTCATTGAAGTAGCCAAATTGATTGATAAGTATTATTAGCAGTGCAAACTCTCTTCTCTGTGCTGGGCGAACTGATCTCTGGTACAGTTGATGAATTAACCAGTCCTTTTTATTAGGGCAACAATTTGTCGTTCAATTTCTTCCGTGGAGATGTATCGGACACTTCGGTTTAGCTGAGTGGGAACCGGGGGGCGATGACGGCATTCTGACGGTGCTGGTATACCGGTTATTTATTGGAGTAGAAAGAGACATATTTACACACACAGATATATACACTTATGCCATTATAGCGCATGCCGGTACGCAAGGTATGGAATTAGGCGTAGAGAACGCAGAGAAGTACTGCATGCGGGACGTAAACATGTCTTCTTTAATCGCTTACACATAAAGATCGCTTTCCGTACATGTTTGATTAAATAATAGCGCCAGTTAGTATTATGTTTTTTTTTTTGAATTAACATAAAACATATTCTCTCTACCTAATTGCAGCAATATCAAAATCGGCCCACTGAAATCACATGTGTCGAGATTCTTTTACTTTTGAAAGGACCTGAATTGCTTATTCAGTGAATTGCCGACGAGGAGACGGAGACGAGAAAGCACCGCGCCGACGCTGTCACCCTCCTCAGCCCAAAGGACCTTTCCCGCACGTGTGTTAACCGCAAAATCTCGTCGTTCTCTTTCTCTTCCTTGCACCACCTCTCTTTCTCTCTCTCTCTCTTTCTTGTAGGGTCACAGCTTTATCGCGAACGAAGAAATCAGCTTCCTATTATTTCTTCCCGTTATTAGTATATGCTCGATGGGTGAATACGTCCCAATAAACAGCATCGCTTTCTACTTTTCTTTGTCCAATGTCTGCCCGCCCATCACAACGGCAACAGTAAGCTTTCTGTATAAAGGGAGAGAGATGAAAATTGAAAACTTGCAAGAGAGCAATTTTGAGGCCAAAGAAAAAGAGATATCTCATGAAGATTGTGGCCTAAAGGCTTCTTGCTTCCTCCAACATGGTATAGCATTTCGGGACTTCAGTTTCCTGACGTTTGAAACTCGGGTCGGTTAGATGCTGTCTCTCTTCTATTATATTATTGGAACAGAAATAGAAGCAAGCCAAAGGATTAATCCCATACAGCATAGGACTCTTTTCCAAGCTCTGTGGCAATACCATGGGCTGCAAGAAAGGATTTGGATGTTTCAGATGTATTGTTTACCTGCTCATGTATAACTGAAGTAAAGCATATGGATTGGGTTGGTTCCAAGCTAGAAACCCTTGTCATTAATAAGTATGGTGTATTATTTTTGTTTGCTTGCATTTCAGATGAACTTCCTTTCCACTAAAAGTATACCTCATGCTTTTCTAATAAAAGTGAATATCAATATATAATTTCATAAATAGAATGGGGATTTAACAAAAACAATTCTTTGTTCTCATCGAAAATTAACATTGGCACACGTGGAAGCAGTAGTCCCAAAGATGTGTAGGAATGTGCTCTATTAGAGTCATGAACTAGAGAGAGACAGAAAGAGATAGAGCAATGAATGTCAACACAACTTTAATTATGATGAAAATATTCTTCAAAGAATAAGAATTATGATCACAAATGACATAAAAAGGAGATTTCATTCTCCTTAGGTTAACAAAAGGAAGCCTTGTTTTCATAATATTTTTTTAGCAAAGGCTAAAAGATGATAAACTTAAAAGAGAGTGGAGGTGGTGAGAGAGTAGGCAACTCTAAGATCAACATTCTAGAAATGGGCTTGGGCATAGTGCTATCACCATCCAACAATGAGCTATTAGCAAAGATCTATAGCCAAGAGTAGCAATGATCTCCATTACATGGAAATGAAATGTTAGATATTACGATTACTACTACTCATCTACTTTACCTCCCCAACTTTATCACTAATATAAGTATCTAACTTCTTGGATCTATATGTAATACTAAAGGATGAGTTGGAAAGCTCAATAAAGAATTCTCAAGATATGCTATAAAATAAAATAGTAATCATAAATATATAATTATTTGACATACAACAAAATATAACTAAGAAGCACATAAAGTAATATGTAATATCACATAGATGGGCCTTAGCCTACCAAGAATAGCCAAATATAAACCGAAATATCATATAATAAAAATACACTAATCATTTATCTCCTTACATATTATAAAACTATTAGTACTTAAAATCAACTATTAGTACACCTCCAATCTTTAAAATATCATGATTCTATGATGTAGTTGTCTTAATGACTAGTATCCAACAAATGGTCTAGCAGTCTTCCATTATATAAAAAGGCACATCAATAATCTTTTAAGATGTTCTTAAAATCAACTAATATTTCATAGTCATTTGAGAGTATAATTATAAAATCTAACACATCCATAGTCTTTCAGGATGTTCTAAATAATTCGACACATCCAAAATTCTTCAAGAAGTCCTAAATAGTTTAAAACTCCATAGTCCTTTAGGAGTCCATAATAAATAATCGACATTTCATAGTTCTTTATGAGTTCTTAATCTATTCATGCATATGGCTTGTTAAGATTCTTTTGTCCACATCTTTTTTATTAGTTCTATGCAAATGCTATTAAACATGTTAATTCATCATATCCTTTAGGCACTACTCCAAGTACTTCCTTTTGCCATCAATCTTATTCAAAAGGTTCTCATGCTTTAATTAGAATCTAATAAAACATATACAACATAACCATAACTAAACCAAGATCCATATCAACTTATATAGGATCTATCATAAGGTTAAGCCTTACTTATTAACCTACTAAGATATCTTAAGGTTTCTTAAAGCCTTAGTCTCCTTTTCTGAGCTTTTCTCTAAATATTAACTAGCCTATTTAGAGCATTCTAAGGTTCAAAGCTCTAAATATCTTATCTACGATTACTAAGGTTTTCTCAAAATCCTAATCATCTTATTTGAGGTGTCATAGGGTTTCATTTAAACCCTAATAAGTTATCTAAGGGGTCATAATATTTTATTCATAACCCTAATTACTTAGTTAGGATACCTTAGAGTTTTTTTAAACCTTAAATGTCTTAATTCTTCTAAGATTAGCTCTTAACTCTAATCAGTATATGAGATCCTCATTAGGTTTCTTTCATCTTATTTAAGAATCCATCTAAACTTCTTCTTTAATCTTATGAACATAGCTTTAACATTGGACTCAATATATAAACTTAGCATATTCTTTAGCTCTTATCTAAGCTATTTCTTTTAAAAATTAGGTTCATATAAGCCTCATTAGTAATTCTCCATGCCCCATTAGGCTAAATTGAGTTATTATCCTCTTCCCAAGGTCTCTTTTATGTCACACTTAATTCATAGATGATCATATAAGGTCTTCAACTTATGGCTTAATAATCTTAAAGGGGCCAACTCATGGCCTTATGCCTATTTCAAGATAATCATAAGGTTTATCCAAAATATACCAAAGACTTTTTAGTCCCTGATTTAAGCACTACACCTCTCTTAAGTCTATACCCTAAGCTCTCTCTCAAGCCTAAACTCCATCTAAAGTCAAACCCAAGAGTCTCTCCAATTCAAGGTCTCTTTTAAGGTATCATCAGTGGCTCCCTAAGTGCATCTAGCCCTTAGTCCTAGACTTAAGTCTTATTGTATGGTTTACACTTGACTAATCAAATCACAAGAAGTTTCACAAGTAATAATACTAAATCATCATCATTCTCATCTATAATTTATCACAATACTTCTTACCCTAGGCCTCCTTTTATAAGATTACCTATGACCTTAAACTACTTTAAGTTTCAGATCTTAATATATTTAAATTTTAAACCTAGAACCTTTAAATTTCAAACCCTAAGTCTTTAAATGCTAAGGTATTTATATTTCAAACCTTAGTTTCTTTTACTAGTCATAATTATCCTTTAGGCTTAACCAAAGGTTAATATAGCCATATTAGCTAATTCCATAGAGCTTAGAAAAATACTTGGATGAACCAACATCCCATTGTTAAACTTGTGCAAGAGCATCACTCAACCTTAGCCTTCTTTTAAGGTCAAATCCAAGACTTTTAAGCCTCCTTTTGAAGGTCTCTTAATGCATCTAAAGCCCTTGGCTAAGCCTTACCACTCAGCCTTAAGGCTTAACTTGAGCAACAGTATCCTTTTGGCTACAAATACTTAACTTTTGGGTTTGGTTTTTATGAACTAAAATTTCATGTTCTTATAGTTGTGTCTCATGGCATAAACTAAAAATTCTTTCTAAGTTAGCTCAGCAGAATTTGCATCATCATGGCATGGTTTATTAACAATTTAG
Organism: Vanilla planifolia; assembly: GCA_023846275.1. Lineage (NCBI taxonomy): Eukaryota > Viridiplantae > Streptophyta > Magnoliopsida > Asparagales > Orchidaceae > Vanilla > Vanilla planifolia. The sequence goes on along the minus strand of CM043865.1, from coordinate 8,715,769 downwards.
CATAAACTACATCCATAGAAAATCTCATTATGCCTACAAAAACATTATTACATATTTATCAAGTCAAAGTGCAAGAAATTTATTTAGAATTATGTAGTTAATATTGTCATAAAAAATATTATAGAATGGATCAAGTAATAGTTTAGATAAATCCATAACATTGCATGATAAGTCTCAATTTCATCTTAAACATGGCTGCAATGTTGATCTTAATAAAACTTTAAGAATTTATTTCATCAAGGTATATTGTAATTTTAGAAATTTATCACCACATCAAAGATCAAATTTTGATAAATCACAAGTTATATAAGCTAAGATTGTTCTCAATTTTCTTTCACCATGTAATAGAATTGAAACATTCAATCATGATAAAATTTAAGATATATCTCAACACGTTATGATTTTAAACATGGTAGAACATGTATGAAGTCATGATAGATCAAATTCATATCATCCCTTAGCTAATCTAGGTTTCTAATCATGTGTATAATTTCAATTTCCTTTGGAAAAACTCAAGAATTAATGCATGCTTTCATAGTAAAATACTCCATTTTTAATCTTAATTATGTTTCTAAATTTAATTGCATAGCTTAAGGGTTATCCTACCTAAAACAACTAGAAGACTTTATTAAAGGAGTTGTGCTTCTTCTTCTTCAAGGTTGTTAGTCCTCCTTTCCATCTTCCTTGGCTCTTCAAGGCTAAGGCTCCTTCTATTCCTATAAGTTTCTCTCAAACTCATGTCTAGGTTTTCTCAAAACCATCAAAATACACCTATTAATCCCTTATATAGTTGGCTCAACCCCATTTGTTAAGGTAAGGCATTTGGTTAAGATTTGGCTTGAAGAATTTAAATCTTAAATCCTTAGATAAACTAGATCTCCAACATTATCCTTAGGCTTCAAAGGGAATTTACATATATTTTATGGCTAAAGATATCTAAGATCTAATATTAGCATCACATCTTAACCATTTAAATTTAAAAATTATAATTCAAATTTAAAACTTTACTTATAGATATATTAAGCATTCAAATTTTAAAAATATTTAAATTTTGAATAGCTAACTAAACATTCAAATTTTAAACAAATAGCTAGAAGAAAATAGCATACCTTGGTTTAACTTAAAGCTGCAAAGTCCTTTATGGGCTTGCTATTAGAGGGTGTAACATCATTTCATAAAGAGCTTCCTAAATATAGTATATGTCATCTAGGGTAACCTTAAGTCCTCTTAATAGTACATTGTAATGGAAACAAAGATAATTCTTGATTTAGAAAGTAGTGGTTTTTCATAGGAAAGTGGATTAGGCCTTCTTAAATAGGCTATGTGGATTCTTGTGTTGGGTTATTTATTACATATAAAATAATCATGAGTTAGTTATAAGATAGAGTTAATAATCACCATAACAAGACATGATAATTGGGTAACAATGACATATGTAATATGCAGGTAATCAAAATGACATCTATAGGGGTAACAAATTTTATCACATAAAGCATAGGAATATTACCAACATTGCAAAATAGTTGCCACCTCCATGACCATGAAAAATGTCACAAGCATGGCAAATAACAAATGTTACTAATGTGACAAGAAGAAATGTCTCTAATGTAATTGTACACATTTTCCATTCAGTGTCTATGCCCAAAAATGGTTCATTAACCATCAATATAATATAAGCATAAAAGCCATACATCATTCAACATAATGCTTGAAGGTTATCTAATATTAAACCCAATAACTAATCTATCCAATATCTAAACTAAAGCTTTATACCATTTAATTTAGTTATGATTTCATTTTATATAATTAAAAATATATGATAATAATATATTTCTATATAAAATAATGATTTAGTAAGATCCAAGGGTGTGGCGTATGATCGATAGCATCAATTACTCAATTGTTTGCTAGCTCATCTCTTTTGTTCTCCATGCTTCTTCAATAATATGTGCTTAGAATAGGCCAAGTTTTTATCTATCAAGTTTGGTGATGATGAGTGTACTTAGCTAGATTAACTCTATCAACCATGGTCAAATGTGTCAAATATTAGGTAATGCATAATAAAACAAGTTAAACTTGGTGAGGATTAGATCTAAGGTTTGAGAGAGTTTTTTGAATAAGAAGATAAAGTTAGGATTTGCTTAAGAGGTCACTATATAGGTTAGGGATGGTAAGCTTAAAACATCATAAAACAATTATTAATTTTTTATTTTCTATTTTTCATTTTATTTTTATTTTTGATAATTATTTTAAATTATTTATATCTAACAAAATTTGTAAATTAGCCGAAAGGAAGGGATACGGCTCCCAAAAGAGTGAGGTATACCTTAAACATTGAAATAAGAATTATCAGAACTCATTGATACCAAATTCATCAAAATGGGGTATCATTTGAAAATCAAGCACAAGGAAAAAGTACAATAATATTTTAATATTTTAGTTTCATTTATAGAAGAAAATTATTAAAAATATCAAATTATGTTAAAAAATGAAATCAATATGTTTTAAAGTATTTGAAATTTGACTAACAAAATTTTGAGAATTATTTGGATTGAAAAATACAAATTTTTGTAAAGAGATAAGTGTTAATTAAAACTTATATATTTAATTTTATATTTTCTACTAAACCATATGTGTCAATTATGAGAAAAATGAATTCTTAAACCTAATCAAATGAATAAACTAATTAACAAACTTATGCTTAAACCTAAGAGATGTGCATGTAATCTAGAATGAGGTGTAGCTACTCAAGGATAGAGATTTATGAAAAAATAATCCTTTGGAAAGATGAATATATTTTTGCTTGGTTTCTAGGCTATGAGGAGTTTGGGAGAGAGGATGCTATTGAGTCATTATGGGAAGGGAATGAAAGGAAAGATAATTGATGACTAAGACAAGTGCATGGAAAGATCCTTAAGGCATTTCCACTACATTAAAAAAATTAAGGTAGATATTTTATGTTACTTTATGCCCATGGTTGAAGCTTCTTATTGTTGAATATGATAACCTTTGTTTTTTTGTTAAAATCATTGATGAATTGATCTTTACTAGTTTTACATATGGCTTGATATCATTTCTTGGAAATGAAATATTAGTTTAGCATAAGTATGTGAATTATGTGGGTAATATAATAAAAGGAAAAAAACTATGTAAATTATTAAGATTACAATTGTTTCTTAAAAACTTAAAAGTGCAAAGAAGGATTTGTGAACAAATTGATGAAAGTTGATTGAGGTTTGATTCTCTAACAAAATAGGGTCATGCAAGTCAACTTTATGGTAATAAGTTAGGTATCCCAAAAAAAGGGAAACTAAGTTAGGTAATGGGTTATTGAGAAGGTGTTACTCAAGTTAGATAAAGTTTATAAGGGTGTGGCCATTTTTGGGAGCATTCACTTGACTAACTCAAGCTATTGGAGATGAAAATTGAGATCTATAAAAGTTAAAAAAAATCAAAGGGATCACTAAAATAAAGTTTGGAAAACGTTAAGGGAGAATAATTTCATTGATATATGTTAGAATTATGATTTAACATCTAAGTGATCTAGTACCTCTAGATCAAAATTAGAACACAAGAAAATTGTGGATTCATACAAATGCATGTATTACTTACACGTCATAAATGTGTTGATAATATGTTTAGTGAACTACTCTAATGCCTTGGGTTAGTGAGTTGTAAAGTGATGCAACTAAAAGGACACAAAACATCAATGGTGCAAGATCATCTCACACCTTAAATCAAGTGATGATATGGGATGACATATTAAAACCTATTTTAACTCATAGATAATTAAGAAGGGTTTAAGTTCAAAAATATATTCGTACAAGGGCTTACCCAAAAGTGTGATAGGTTTAGGATAAAAAATCCTAGGATCACTGGGTATGTAAGAAATTTTCAAGAAGCTAAGGTCATGATTTAATTTTTAACATAAAGGATCTCAACAAAGAAGAAAAGTAGTTTAAACAACGCACACCCAATTACTCATACTAGTTGTAAAGTGGAAAGAAACACATACAAGCAGAGTTCGTAGAATGCCAAATAAAAAATCACATAGTCTCATGCACTAACAAAAGAATTATACATGATGATTTAATTGCACCATAAATTAAAATAAAATGGTTAAGAAACTCCCTAATAATTTGATGGTATTATGAAGGTTAGATAATGGGTTAGGATCTATCTTTTTATGCCTCTCACTTGTCTTTCTAGGACATCTCTAGAATCACACTGTTAGATTGTTCACACACAATATGCTTGTATCAAACAAGCTTAATGGTAACACTTTATTATTTCATTCAAAATTTTTTATCATGTATAACATGGTCAGCATCCTTATTTATAAGGACCTCAATGGTACAATAATAACTTGCTAACTTAGGAATACGAAAGAACATTTAGGAATATTGAGGCACACCTTTTGACATTTTAAGGAATATTTTAGAATTCAAAAAATCACAAAAAATTATAAAAGAAATAATTTAAATTTTGCCAAACAAAATCTAACTTGAAAAGTTATAAAATTAAATGACTAAGTAGTTCCCAAATAAGCATTTGCATTTGGGGTGATAATGAAGAGTAGAGAGGTGGTGGGCGCATGATCAATGCAGCCCAAGTAGAGAGCGGTGTGATACTTTGGGCCCAATGTTTGGGTTGGCATGGGTAGGAGTGAATAAATGCTGGTTAATGAGTCAATACATGTCTTTAAGTTTAGTGCTTTTGTGGATTGGGTCTACATGGGTCAAGTGGATTGTTGAGCATGAAGGGTTAACATGAGTCGATGGGTGATGATGCTGGCTGCTGACAATGATAGTAATAACTCTAGTAGTGAGAAGTAGATAGTAATGGAAACAAGCCAAAACATAATTTTATTCCTTTTTTGAATTTATTTTCAACCAAATTTTACATCGATAAAATTATGAGACGAGTAAAGGGATGACCTGTACTAAAAAGTTAGAAATATCTAAACGAAACTTTCAATTGATCTTCAAATAACTTAAACCAAAGTGTAAATACAAATCACTTGATAAACTAATAAAAAATAAACTAAAATATATAATAAATAATGTTCAACTATAATTGACCCTTATAATAGCAATGATAATAAAGACTAATGAGAAATAGAAAAACTAATCTTGGAATGACTTTGAGCTTGAATAGGACTAGCAAACTCCAATTAGAACCTCTACATAATGTATTACATGCTAGTATGTCAGGTGACAAAAAAGAGCCCATTAAAAAAATTTTAAAGTATTTATTATAGCTAATTGATTGTCACAAGTCATCTATGAGAGTTGTGATATTTTTATTTTTCCAAGATGTCAAGAATCTCTTACTCTAATTTCATCTTCTTATTTTGGTTTTTATTGTTTAACTATTTTTTAGTTTAAATGTTAATTTTGTCATTTTATTATTCTTACATTTGTAAATTAAGGCATTATTATTTGGATAAATGAAACGTTATCATTGGGTTTTGTCAAATTTCATTACCTTTCTAATTTAGATATATTGCATGTATGAATAAGAAAACATCCCCAATAATATATATGGTGGCCTTTCTCATTATCAAGGTCTACATCCACCTCCTTATGAATGTTGGTCATCAATTTTATCCTTCTTTGGATTCAAATCAATCCATTCTTATAAACCACTAATGATAACATTTGCCAATTACTTCTCTACCACCAACATAGAAAGCCTCTTTCTCTGAGACTATCACTACTGCCTCTAATTTTGAACTTCTTTAATGGCCTTCCATCTAAGTCTGTTGTTGCTACCTCCACTTGTATCTATAATCAAAAACCTATTTTTTTCCTTGATTGCCTTATTCTCTTTTGCCTATAATGACACTTATTTGAGATGGCATCATTTCTTTTTAATTAGGCATGTCATTACCAACTTCTTCATGCACCCATTCATCACTTTATCCTCCCTTCCCCCAACACTAATTGCTAATTGTCTCCATGGTTGAATAGTTAACTGCCTCAAATTGAACTACTAACCTCCACTTCCCTTAACACTAATTCTCTTTTTCTGCCTTCTATAATGCATTATATTTCTAATGATGCACCCATGCCATAACCTATAATATTACAGAAAAGGTTTCTCCATTTTCTAACCATCTTAACACTTTTGAAATCTAAATCCAAAATGTGATCCAAGAACTCAAAATTTGTCAGCACAATTAGATAGGGTGTATCTTCTTAAGGTTTGTAAGGATTTGATAAATTTATATAAGGTCATAACCACTAATAAAAACTACATGGAATTTGAAAAACAACAAAATATACTGCTATTTTTGTGAGAATTGGCTAGTGGAAGTAATATATTACCATGAACAAAATATTACCACTCCCAAATTATCTTGCCAACACCTAAAAAGCTAGTATTCCTATAATGTGTGCTTATAATTAAGACTTGGAAAGGAACAAGTAAATGCCAAAATAAACATTCTTCCTTTTAATATATGAGTTTGACTCTATAGATAAGGGGTCATATACAAAATTAGAAAAAAACACTTTGAAATCAAAGAATAGTAGATTATTCAAAGCTACTATCATTAAGCCATCACTTAGTCAATAATAACAAAAAGTATAATCATCATCATCATCTAAAACCCTTTATAGCTTTGTTCTCGACATTGGAATGGTGTTTTATAATAAACTTATATTCATGTAGATATGAAATAACTCCAAAGCTTATAGTGAAAGCCTAATTACCACAGCATAAAACAACCATATGTAATAAGAGACAACATAACCATTAATAGAAATACAACACCATCACCTAAAAATTCTCATCACACATAATCAAATTATCAAATATCATTATAGTTCACATTAAACTAATGGATGGTTCTCCTACCTTAGTACTGACTTGGGGTTCACATTAAATTCATCAAATAAAACCCAAAGACCTTATCAAGGTCTATTAATTTATGCATATTACTTTAATTTGCCTTAACTTGATTCTCTCAAAAGAATTAATAACAATTTTACTTTAAATCTTATTTCTTTGAAGAGATAATAAAGAGAATCATTATAGTATTATATCATAAATGTAGTGGCATTAGAATGTTACTAACAAAATGAAGCTACTCACTTTAATAATAAAGTTGGGATACAATAATTTCTTGATGACCCTAACCATTTTAAGGTTAGTAAAGCTTCCTATTGATAATGAGTCAGACAACAAAGAAATGAAGAAGTCATGAAGAAGAACTTCTTTAATTATGCACCTATCCCTCATTGTGTAATACTCCCATGACTATAGAAGATGAGATATGTGATCAAATTTGAATTTACTATAAATCAAAATGTTATTAAAATAAACTAAAAGAAAGATCCCAATAAAAATCTCAATATATGAATCATAACTTATATAATAGTGTCTAGTCTATTGAATAAGTTAAAGGCATAACCAATCGTAGTCTTAATCATCAATGTGGTTTTCTATTCATTTCATTGTTTCATTCTCATCTAATGCTAATCATTCATTAATTTGATCTCAAACTATCTAAATACTTTTTTTATGCCCAATATGTCATCAACTCTAAGGTTATCTAACAAATATAGTAATTTTATAAATTACTTGGCTATTGATGAACATGAGCCAGTTATTATCTTTCGTCAATAATGTATGAATGTAATGACTCATTACTTTGCATTTGAGATACATTATGCATGAATTATTTATTGCATAAGCCCTCTCACTTTTGAAAATAACTCATTCTCAAGTTCATCATAGTAAAGTAGAAGGATAGATCACTCAAAACTACAAAAGTACTACTTTTCCAATTGATGATCAGTCATGATGTACAAAAAACATTGATACCAACTATCATTTGATGTTGGTTAAGATACATACTCATTAATGAAAACCAAAATGACCTATAGCTTTACTAAATTAGAATCTCCATAATAATATGAAAGGTGGTGGTCTAAAATAATGTGATCTTAGGAATAGTGATAACTAAAAAAATATTAGTTGTGGTTGTCTCTTTAAATATGATATCATTAGAATCAGTTATAGGCACTTTAAATCTTGAGATCAATGAGTTAATAGTCATTTTCTTAAGACATCCCTTAAAAATTATAATGTTTCATGTTATAATGAAAGTTTACATCCTCATCAAGTAAATCTAAATTATTTGCTTGCAAGATAAGGAAGGGATATTATGACAATGGACATATGCCTATGTCTACATAATAAATAAATTCAAAAATGTTTACATCCATTATAGGAGAATTATGAACTTAAGAATAAGAAGGTGTAAGATTATTTAGTTAATTCCATATAGAAGATCAATAAGGATGAACATAATTGTTTCTTTAAAATGTTTTTTGTGACTATTTGTCCCCAAGTTTAGGTATTATAATATGATGATTCAAGTTTGATGACATTAGCTTATGAGCCAAGGCATCTTTAGGTTATTGGAAGGATAAGTTTGTATGAAATGGCTGTGCTATTATAATATGAGTTACATAGAAAATGAGTTTCTCATAATAAACTAATTTGGTTTGCAAGCAGTAATGAGATATTCTTATGAATAGTGGCCTAAGCCATTTGTGTGTACGAGAGAAGTCTATGTGAACTAAAAGAAACATGCCAAATACAATGGAGGGTTAATTGTGATTGTTTACTCATTTGAAATGAAGAAAGAAAAGTAAACACAAATCAATCTAACAAGTTTAAAATTTTTATTACCTTTTCTTCAACTTACAAAGTAATTATTGTTAAATATAGAACAAATGAAAAGCAAGTGAGAACATGTAAAGAAAGTGCATAATGATTTCAAGTGTTATGGCCGTTAGACTTGGTCTACATCAACCCATAATTGATCCACCAACCTTCACTAACAAATACCTTTTGCCAACAAGAGGGTAGGACAAAAAACCTCAAAGTGCTTTGATCAGACAAAAATAAAAAAAATAGCTTCATTAAGCATATAGCAACAGAACAACCATGACCACACAACAATAACTAGTACAATAGTAGATGGTAATGGATAAATATGTAATAACAACAAGTAATTAGATAATAATCTAATAACTATACAACTCATGAATGATACAATAACTAGAATGTTTGTTAAATCATTACAAAACTAAACAACCTTCGAAGGAAGATAAGAATGAGAGTACAGTGCAATAGGAAGATTAATAAAGCTTCTAAAGAATGGTTTGCAAATAATGTTTGGGAAGCTTTGCTTGTGAAGATTTAGTGATAGAATTATTAACATTTTCTAAGTTGAAAATAATTATATTTAGTCCCATGATTGATTTCTTATAGTTTAAAGTAGGTCCAATACCATTCTTTGGTTTCCTAAAACACTTAGAAATCATTATTATGAATTATGACAATTGATCATATTAGAATATCACAACAGTTGTATCAAGAAAATTGAGTGAAATACTCAAATTGCTCTAGATGTTGCTACTATATGATAAGGACAAAGTGAATCTAAATTATACAAGTATAGTGATCATATTGGTATTGTATAATATTGACTCTTAATGTAGAACTTAAGTTCTATATACATTTTATAAGATTATCTTAAGGATCATATAAATATCATGTAGTTCATGTTTATAATTCAAATAAATCAAACAAGTGAGATAATAGATTATCATTTTATGAGAATTATTTTTGTTAATTGTCAAGATCTCAAGATGTGTAATATGATAGTATAAGGACAAGCTATTGTATGATCTTGTAATAATTAGCTTAACTAGACTTAAAAGAATAATCATAAATGTATGATAAAAATTAGCATAATGGTATAATATCTTTGTATTGGACTTTATTCTAAGACTTTTGTAGGAATGTAACTTACAAGTGCAATATTAAGATAGCTATCATATATTAATGTAGTCCAACAATGTTAAGGCTTAACAAATGAATACTATATGATACAAATATCATATTTATAAGACACATTGAATGCATTTCTTTCTTATGTATATTAAGTTATCTGTGGAGAGATTAGTACAAATGCAATACTTTATTTTTGTATTTTATAATATAGAAATTATGATTATTATAGTGCAAAACATGGTGATCATATAGTGACTAATAAGCATACTTTCATGCTACAATACCATTATAAGGATGCACCAGTATGATATATTTATCATACTTGTCTATCCATAACTAAGTATGATTAGTTCTAAAAGAAAATAAGCTATGTACTCATATGAAAAAAGTCATACGAAGCTAGAAAATACTCAACTCTCCAAAAATAGACAAAATGCATACAAGGCTGATACCTTGTATGACCAAGTTTGTGCACTAATTTTTATAAAAGGTTGATATTGTAGTTATTTGATGCTTGATTAACATAAATTTTAGTTGTAACTATATGCTTAGATGCAGACCATACATATATAATATTAAGCATCATATTATATCACCACTAGGAATTGAAAACAAAGCTTATTTCAAGGCTAGTTCTATTGACTTAGAGCTCATGGCTTTCAACTAAAGAAATTTATATGAATGCTACACAAATTCTAATGCAACGGTAAATGTTTAATGAATCAAGAATGAACGATTTTACTTAATCAAATGCTTAAGTATATAATATTATCTTATTGTTTCATAAGAGAAAATAATATATTTTAATAATCTAATCCATAAAAAGAAGTAAAACTACCCATGATGCCTATCACACTATTAGGTGCAATGACCTCTATGGGTTATTCCTCATATAAAGACCTCGAACATGAACTTCCCATGAGAGTAGTGAATAGTTCAACTCATCTTGCTAGTAATTCACATTATCTTACCTATGACAATCCAAAGAAAACTACTAGTATTACAGCATATGATCTTGGTATCATCAAGTTATCTCAAAAGTCAAGGATTTACATTAGAAATATGATAAGAATTAGTAGATAAAGGATCATACCCTAGTAAACAAAGAGAGATAAAATAGCCACATTGCAAAACTTAAGCCCTATTAATGAGGAAAAATATAAAAATGAAAATAATTTATGAATTTATGCTATCACTACATTTATATCATGTTGTTTATTTTGCGATAAATGTCATCATGTTTCTATTATAGCTTAAATTATTCTTATTCTATTGTAATGCTTGAAACATGTTTATTTATTCTAGTATTATGTTGAATAAGGTTTTCTTATTAAATTAGTAGTTAGCACACCTATATATTAGTACATTTCAAGTCACCCATATGCACGATGCAATGAACAAAAGAATGATAAAAACAATTTTCTTTCGAATTTATATTAGTTTACTTTATAGAGATCATTATTTTATATTATAGAAATAAAGTTGGTTTGTATTGTTATTTTAATACTTAGTACTTTTTAATTATGGACATGTTATATTGATTTGTCGATATATACTATCAACACAATGTTATTATTTGTTTATTATAAAAAAAGTAGTGACAATTTACATTTTTATTTCACCCTCAAGTGAATTAACTCTTATTAATCTTTGTTAGTTTAGTCAACACTTGACACATACTCCTAGTGGTCAATATGTTCATAATATGCATTGTGTGTTTCTAATATAATTTCATATAATTTAGTTATTTTAACAATCAAACTACCTCTTCTACCTCTATCAATTTTATTACCTCTCATTAGTAATCACATCCTTTGATGTCATCAACTATCTTTGCATATTTACTGTACTCATATTAGCATCACCAATACATGTGCCTATATTAGTTATGATAGATACTTAAACACTCAAACTCATATTCACATTTTTTTCTTGTATTACACGAGAACTTATAACTATATTATTCATAATCATATCGATTCTAATTCATTTATACTCTTGCATTTAATGTTGGCATTTGTAAGTTTGCACACATCTCTATCCACTCTTTTATTAACTTCTCTATCTATAACCACTTATATGCTCTCTGTTCACATATCCACGTCAATTGTACTCACAGTACACTCACAAAACATTGTTTTTATTGAATGTGAAATATGAACAAAATTATTTTTGAAGTAATCTAAATCTTGCTTATGTAGCATAACGCTTGACAAAAATTAGACGGGACTTTTAATTATACACCGCAAGCAGGTAAACTAAGTATGCTAGAAATTTCATATCCTGATGCCTTAAGGAATTTTTTGCAATAAATTAAAAAAAAAAACAGCGGAAATCTTTTTCTCAGTAAATGCAGAAGATGAACAGCAAAGTTCAGTCACGTCTCACCATCCTTTATAATCTATCTCAGAAATTTCTCATGATGTGAATGCGATTTGGGAATATAGATGTTTTCGTGGGGACATCATATTGATGGAAGACTATAGCTGACGGATGACATCATTCTTTTGTTTTGTTAGTGGGCATAAAGTTTAGCTTAGCGAAGATTTTGGCACTTCTCTTTTGGCCACTAAGAAAGGAATCAAAATATCATATTACAAAATCAACATAACATAGCACTAAATTTTTATTGTTGATGTCAAAATAAATGTCCAAATAGAATCTCATAATAAAAAAACAAACAAAAAGCATTAACAAACTAATTTGTTTAACCTCTGATTTTCAAATTTGTTTTATAAATATTAATCTAACAATTATAATTGTATATTGAATATTTCAAAAAAAAATTAAATTTTTCTTCTTAAAAATTTAATAAAATTACTTCATCACTTTTGTTTTCTTTCTTTCAACAAATACCATAAAACTCAGTCACTATTTTGACTTTTCATAATATCTTGCCAATTGTTTGAGCATTCTTGCAACATTGTTATTTTCACGTCAATGAGGACCTCTTAAAAGACAAGTGAACCTACACTCTTTTTTGCCTGGGAAATATGATCCTATACTAGATAACATCAAAAGCTTTGTCATTTGTGAGAAACATCTCAATAGTTCTTATAAATATAAGATGTTCTTTGTTAATGTAACAAGTCTCAAGAAAATCCAAGTTCATTTTTGCTACAATATTGCATAACATAAGCCATGATGTGCACATGTGGCATATAATATAATCTATTAACTACTAGCTATACGGGTACCTTTTGAACTAAACTAGCCAATCATGAAAAACATTCAACCTCTTAGCGCTTATCCTTTTAAGTTCCCACACACTTAGGGTGGACTAAGGTGGCCTTGGCATGAGTTGTCTGAGTTGTCGACAATTGCTTCATTATATTTTGGAAACACCTGGCATATTTTTTACCATCCATGATGGTCATGAGAATGTCTTACGTCTCTTAGTTCTTACCTCCTTAGGAAGTGGCCCACTTCTTAGAAGGCCTAATGTTATTTCAAGATTGCCTACCTTATGTTGACAAAGTAAGTTCCTCGATACTCTAACAAATTTTAAAACGTTCCAATTTATATCTAAAATGTGAGAGCCTTATATTCTCTTATATATATTAAAACACATGATGCTATAATGTCAAATGACATGGTGTTTCTCTCATTACCCTTCGCCATTAATTTGAGAGTGAGATTATGGTTTATTTTGCAAATGTAGATTTACAATATTAATAAAAACCCATTTATTTACAAACAATGATAACAAAAAAATAAGAGGATAATAGAGAAAAAATGTACACATAAAAGAGTATGCCTTCTACCCACTATTATATTTCTTTAAGGTTCTCTTGAGTATTTGCTAGTCATACATTCCAAAAACGAAACTCCTCTAGATTAAAAAAAATCATCTCCATAATGTTTGTCTCATGAGCCTACTCTTAAATGATGTCTCCCTAGTATGCCAAGCATAAGTTTTATAAATAAGACTCTTAAGAAAGCACAAGGTCTTATGGAGCAACAATGTTGCAAAAGTCTTTAGCTTTTTGAAAGATTCCTAATCTATTAACATTGTTTTTGTTTTAATCTAAAAAGGCAATTGTATAAAAATATTAATAATAATAGCCTTAGCATTATAAGACCTCTTTCTCTATCTTTTCTCTATCACATGCCTCTTTTGATAGCTAGCCATTCTTCAAATTCTCTAAGGCTCTTATTCCTTTGTTATTATGTTGTCTCTCTAAAGTACATATGAGACCTTAGCAATTCCACAACCGCATATGTGCCACAACTTAACCTATTAGCTTTATAGATGTTCGTTGCCTTTTCTCTACAATTCTATGGAACTAGAATAAAGTGATTATCCCAAACTTGCTATCAAAGCCAAGCCATCCCATATTTGTCTATAATAAATATGAATTATTATCTTAAATCTCTAGAATCAAAACATATATCAACCCAAAAAGTATCACATCTCACTACATAATTCTTTATTTGCTTCATGCAAATCTTTAGCACTTAGATCCTCCTCCTTTATTCCATCTTATTGGGGAATATATAAGGTCCATGAATGTTTGATGACAACTTCAAGATGTTCCTTAAAGATTAAGAATGCAAGAGGGACATGGCTTCTATAGATCAAACACCCATTTTTTGGTTGATTACTCATCCATCATAACAACCTTTTGATCATATGATGTTGCTACCACATCCTCCTTCTCCTAATCCAATAGTTCAATCTTCAAATCTCAATTGTTGATTCAAATTGAAATGCCAAAAATATGATCAATGAGACCAAGAAAATGTTATCCTCTCAAGAACAAGTTCCATCTTAACCACCATTTTGAGTGTTGTATACACTTAATGAAGGCTCAATCTCCTCTTTTTACCTAGGAATGTCTCTAACCCTTATAAATAAACCTCCTCATCAAATGTCTCTCACCCTTTTGAATGAGATGTAAGCCATCAAAACCTAATTGAAGACACATGTAAATCATCCTCACCACACTCTTAGCCCATTAAAGTGATGGTTATCATAATCAAGTTGTCAATATATGGAGTTGATCTTGCTTATTCAACCAAGAAATTATAGTAAATTCTTCCACATTAGCTTGAATAGTGTGTTGGGTTTAGTTAATTATATAATGATAATAGAATGACAACTACAATTTCATATGTAAAAATAATGCTATCTTAGATCACTAGAAACCATACTTTTTTTTATTAATGATTAATCCCTAGGGTCTGAAATGGATGGATTAAAAACTATGTCGTCTCTCTTTGAGTTCATAATAGAACCTTCAATTCATACACCTATATTAATAATAGATCCGTCTTCTTCATTCAAGAACTTAGTTGAAAAAGCTCCCCTAACAACTTCTATCCTAAAAGGACAAACTCCTTTTACTTCTACCTTTGATGACACATATCACTAGCCTCCAACATGCACCATTGTCCATTCATTCCATTCTCTACCCACCTATTCCAACCTAGAACTCTAATTTCTACTTACTAACACGACATCACAACTTCATTATTCATCTTGTCTTATTTACCTTATATTCTACTCTAATATATCTCTTTTAAAAATTAGTTTCCTATGAATGAGAGTTTGGATTCCTTATACCATATGGACATAATCCACATTGTATAATGATCTCTTTCCTATGTGTATATGACTTCTACTAAATCCTTTTCATAAAAATCTATAAAAAACCCTCTACTACCTTTTATTATAGAAATTCTTACCCATTTATTTTTCTTAATGAATTTGAAATAATTGGTTGTGTTAATGTAAGAAACAATCATTCAACTATAAGGAGTTTTCTAATCTTTGTAAAATTTCTATCTCTGAATGATTCTAAAAGTTTCCTGCCAAGTCCATAATCACTTTTGACTAATTAAAGAAGCATATTTTAGCTTTTGCTAGTTGCATCTAACTCAATATGTCATTAAGCATCTCCTTAATATTAGCTAGAACTCAAACGAATATACATCAAGCCTCTTATAAATATTTAAGGAAGCCATTAACAAAGTCAACAAAAAATTATCATTTAACTTGAATTACTCTTATTAGGGATTTCCAACAAAACATCTTCTAAAATTCTCTTATATGCTCTTTTCTCCATGATCTCTCTAAGAAATCATCAATCAAGTGATTTTCTATGTCACTATGGAAGTGTTCTTTGCTTTCCTTTATTGGTCGATCAAAAGTAAAAAATTTCTAATCCTAAAATTTAATGGAATTAATATGAAACAACACTAGAGAAACAATGAATTTCCAATTCTTAGAACCTTCTTGCAACTCCTTTGATTGCCAACTATGAAAAAAACTTGGCTCAAATTAAAAAGGAAGGCTACATCTTATAATCCATAGTGTCTCTCACAAAATAATTGTGACATGTCTATATTTTGCATCTTTTTATGATCATAGTCATACCACCTTGAAATGCATAATTTTAATGTCCATGATTGGGAAATTACTAAAATAGAAGCACCTTTTAAAATTCAAGGTTAAGAGATTTTATTTCCTCTTTATTCTATAAAGACTATAAAGATAAAACCACTAAACTAAGTTCTTCTCAAAATAATTAAGATAAACAACCCTTAACTTTCCAAGATCAAGCTAAGATGTCCATCAACATGTTATGTTGTATATGGTGTGAGGCAAGCCTACTCAAGAATGGAAAACTTGAAATCTCTTGAGCCCTCACTTATTTCTAATGTTATGCTTAGTGAACTAACCAAGTTCCTCACTTTTGGCCACAATGGTCTATTTGTTCTTAGAAATCCCAAAATGTAATTATTATTAGTAGAATGATTTTAAACATATATGTGTGTCAAGCACTTATTAGCATTGGTAGCTTAATAAATCTCCTTTTAATGATTTTTTTAGTATGAGCACTAGTTGTGATCACCTCCCCCCATGTGTCATAACCCTGGCTAGTTTATTTAGAGGGTCAACCAAAAAATGAAACAATTATCTAACCATCATCTTTATAGGTTCTAACATGTTTTTGAATAAATTTATGGTCATTAATACCTTTTCCTCTTATAGTGTCATTCTTAATCAAAGCAACATATATGCATAATATTCAATTCTTATTTTTAAACTATTGAGTGTATGGTGATGTTCTCCAATCAAGTAATTACACTTGAATACTATGAAATTTTCATTTACTCCTTTTTGTTTTCTTTAACTATTAATATTCTTAAGAAGAACCAACAACTTCTCTATTTATTTCTTTTCCTCTAAATCAATCTAATGTTCTAGTGGTTACAAAAAATAATTTAGATCTTAATGAAATAAGAGAGATATCACCCTTAAACATTTGGTTTATTATATTAATATTTTAAAAGTTTATCCTCTAACATGTTTAGAATATAATGTTTTTATTTCTAAGCATTTCTTAACTGTTAGTCTCAATCTCCTATCTGTCATCCAAAGGAGAATTCTTCTTGGTCTTAAAAAACTTGTACAAAAAGAAAAAAATGCTAAATTTCTTGATGCCAATGACATTTGACCTATCTATTATATTAATCAACCTTCAAAAGACTTTTTGATATAAAACATAATGCAAAGAGGTGCATTTATTTTGAGTGCATAATCTTAATTGTGTTTATCCAAAAGACACTTGCCTCCATACCTGATAAAAAGACAATTGACTTATTGATTTAGTCATTTCCATTTTTTAAATTGTTCTAGGTTTATCACTAGATTAAAATGTCTCAAAAAGATGACACAAAAACAATATGCATTACTAAATTTCGAATTTATTGTTGCATGATCAAGCTATTATGCCAACATAATGAAAAAAATATTTGCAAATGGTTTTTTATTATTCGAGAGTTGAAATTAAGAATCTTACTTGTATCATTTACTCATTAAAAGAAATCCATTTGTTGTCCATCTTGATGATTTGAAAGAAACATTGAAACTTGTCAAAAGTATAATGTATCAATAAATCTCTCACATGTACATTCAAAAGATATTTTACTAAATTTAATGGGCTTATGTTATGCAAAAATGGAAATCAAGGACACCTAGTGTTGTGGTAATGGAAGAGATTATTGAATATGATGGGAAGAGAGAATGTGGTAGAAGTCAATCTTAGGGATGATTTGGTGCATTTGAGATAGATGAATGAAGGTGGCATGGCTTTGAGATAATTAAAAAAGAATGATGAGGAGAAAATCTGAGAACTGTGTGGAGAATTCAATTGGATGTTTAGAAATGCATGTTGGTGTGGTGAGGAGGAATAATAAAAACAAATAAAGTAAGGGAAAGAATCATACTCACTAAAGTGTGACAAGGAGTTAGTTACTATGCTTCCACCAAGGGTTGGCAACCAAGCACTCCAAACTTTTGCCACCAAGAAAAAAAATAAAACAAACTAATAAACTAGCAAAAAAATTGCCTTCATTCAAGATTGTTGGCAAATTTATAGAGATTAAATGTATTACATAAGAAATAATACAAATAATTGCTATTATCAACATCTAATATCTAATAACTAGAATTTTTTAATGTTGCACCAAAATGCTACCTAAACAAAAAAGAAATACTAAACCAATGCATTCATAAATTGTTGACGAGTTGCTTTCTATTTTGAGCCAAGATTGCTTTGTTTGGCTTCCTTGTCATACTCTTTGTGATGTAACTATGATGAGTATTATGTTATTACATTTGAGTTACACCATGTTCGTGCTCCTAGTCTAAATCCTTTTTTTGTTCTACATCACTTAGACAAGCTAAACTATTTATTTTACATTCTTTTATTTGAAAATCTTTTTCCAAAAGCTTATCAAGATGTATAATAAAAATCTAGGAGAATAGCTATGATAAGTTATTTAATATCTAGATATAAGGAAAACATGTAACCATTCTTTAAACTTCTTTAAGACAAATTAAGGGATAAACAGATGGATCTTTGTAAAGAGAATTTTAGGATTTAAAAGATTATTTTTAATAAAGTTCTTTTCTAAATGGCCTAGCCACAAGTGAACATTTTATCTTATACCTTGTTTCTTCAAGATCAACATTCAACTCTATTTTTGTTCAAGATGAAGAAATGATCCAATACTATATTATTATGTTTCTCATACTTTGGTGGATACTGAGTGCAATTGAATGAAGAGGGAGAGTGAGAAGAGCTCAAAAGGAAGAGGAAAGAACAAACCAAAATAAATATAGCTTATTTTTATATGGGGATTCAAGGAGTTAGAGTAGAAGAGGTAGTACTCATGGAAGAAAAAGGATTGTTGGTTATTAGTGTGATCTATAAATGTTAAGGTATGATAATACTCAAGTTTCTATTCATAAACAATATATTTATTGGTTTAGGACTTGTGAAAATAGACCTTGTATTAATTTGGTGGAGTTGTTGAATAGCCCATTGAAATTTTCTAGTTGTGGTGATTGTACTAGTCAAAATCTAGATCATTTGGTATGATCTAAACAGTAAGGACTTGTAAAGGATCCTTATCATATGTGTTTGCATTGGTTAGTTGATCATTGTATTTGTACACTAATCTAATTAGATAGATGTGATTAATTAAGAAAAGGCCCACTCACAACTATCCAATTCTTGTATGATTGGTGTTTATTATGCATCGTACAAGTACAAAGAGAATATCAAACAACTACAGACATTTCAAGAAATGCACTAATGTGATCATCAATTTAATACCATGTTAACCAATGTTTATTTGGATTGGACAAGTATGAAGTGAATTGACAAGTATGATGAGTTCATAAGAAAGTTTAATAAATATTGCATATTTAATACATAATTCAACTTATGTATGTCATGGATTATAAAAGGTATTGTACTATTGATATAAATCCAAAGATGTGAAAATATGTAAATTTATTTAGAGATCATTTGGAATAATTTTTATAAGTGATTTTGTTATAGAAAATAAAAACTATTGACAAAATATAATATAAATTACGAACAAAATAAGAAAATAAGATAAGGAAAAGGTCTTGGAAGAAATCTTTCAAAACCATCAAAGAGATCTTTCAAACCTATTATGTAAGTGAATTAATTAAAAATGATATGAATGGAGTTTTTTTATTAAAATTCTTGACTATAAATATAGAATCTATTATGATATGAGCATTTACATAGCATAATATTATTTGCATATCATGATGATATTTTACAACTATTAATAAAAAGAAAAGAAGGCAACTTGATAAATGAGATGGACTTCATATTTTATTATTATGGTCATTAGAGATTGAGTCATTGCATGATAAAAGTCCTATTTTTGTCTACACAATGTGTTAGCAATAAAGAGGGAATAGTTTATCTTGATGAGATAGACTTTATACTTATTGTCATAAGCACCTAAAGATAAGCCATGGAATGACAGAGGCCTCATCATCATTAGTATAAGATGCTAACAATTAAGAGTTGGTGGCTTTTTTATGATGATGTTATGATAGGATCTCCTATAAATAGAGATAATAGTCTTATGAAAAAATCTAATCTTAAAAAAAAAGAATATGAATGAAGTGAAAGAAATAAAGATAAATAAAATGAATTCAAATAAATAAAAAAAAGAAAGTATGATATAATATACGTATTATATAATGCTAGTATTATACAACTATTATATGTGTACTTCAACTAGATGTATATAAACATAGATATACTACAACTATATTTATATTTATAGATTATCATATATTACTTTAGTTATTTTTACATTATGTTTATTAAGTACATTATTATGCTTTCATATCATTTTATTGCTTACATTAATAGTTTGATATTGAGCATAACATATTTTTTCTCTACGTACATTAACTTAATTAAAACCTTCTTAATCTCTTTATTCCTTTTTACAGCTTGCTTTTAACTATCTTATTCTTTTCACCTGTCATCAAAATCAAATCAAAATACTTTGATACTAAAAATAATATAATCTATTTGTGAGATATTATTATCCTATTTTCTATTTAATAGACCTTCTTTTCAATGTACTAATAGTGAAAGTGAAAGTGTGATAATAATTAGATACAAAAAAAGAAGAGGAGAAGAGGTTTACACTACAAGGATATTAAATATTTTTAAAAAAACTTCTTTTAAGATGTTATAAATTCATGAAATTTTGATTCTCAAAATTCTCTAAATTCATTAAACTTTTACTGAATTTTCTAAATTACATATTACATTATTCTCATCTCTTTATATAGAGATTGAAATATAATATTTAATCATAACAAATTTTGTACTTTTGACAAAAAATTTAAAATTTTTCAAATTTTTCAAATTTTGCAAAATCTAACACTTGTGTGCATGTGCTCTCTCTCGCTACACATCTGTACGGTTCTACCAAGGAAGGCTATTTATACACATAGTTGTTGCACATGCACCCAACTTTGCTTAATTGCATGTGCCAATGCGCTACAATGTGTGCTTTTACAAGCCTACAACATGTTTCCATGCATGGATCATTATGTGGCTCTGCTTATTTTGCGTAATATCATCAATTTTCATTATTTTATCTCCTCTCTTGATAGTTTTCATCTATTTTGGATTCAATAAGTTTAGAAGTGATCTCTCGATTAATCTTAAATATTTTACTACTAACTTTATTTTATGTGATAAATTAGTTTTTTGTTGTATTTTGATAAGTTTATTGGATTTAGGCCAAACATAGAGAGACAAGTAATGTCTTATTTATTGTCCTTTGAAAATGTTTTTGTAATAAATGTCACATAATTATTAATATCAAATGCATACTTGTTTTAATTCATACAATGCAAAAATATGTTAAGAAGGGCCTTCTAGATATAGACATTTCATTAAATTTTATTTCTTTGACTTGTTTATAAACTTTGAGAACTATCTTAATAATAACTTATTTAATTATCCTTTATCATTTAACATACTTTAAAATACTTATTTTATTCAATCGATTGTTTATTTTTAGCATAATTTACTTATTTGCAAATAATATTTTATTTAAATTACTTGAGTTCTTCTTGAATGGCAATTATCCATGACTAGTCAATTTAGACTTCAATTTTATAGTTTCATTTTTGTAAATCAACAACAAATACGTAATTTTTTAAGGAAGACTGTACCCTAAAGCAACTAATTGTTCATTTTTGTAAATTAACAAGCTTTTTCAAGGATTCATAGGTCTCAACTTTTTCCTTGAAAGAATCTTTGCAAATTGTGAAAAATCATCAACATGTACGATTTAAATTATTTGCCACAAACTTGATAGTTGAATAAGTTTCAAAAGAATCCTATGTAAAAGTTGCAATGATTTATACTTGCAACAACATTAATTGATTTAAGAGATTCTCTCATTTATTTACCAAATTAATAAGTTGTGTAGAAAATATTTTAATTGTATTTTAAATAAGATAGTCTTTTTACTAAATCAAGTTTTGAAACCTTGTTTAATCTATCCATAATTACATGCCGTAGTTCCCTGTCATGGCCACGGCTCTTGTACATGCAAAGCTAAATATGAAAAACTATTATTTTCAAATATAACCAAATTAACCTTGCAAATGTTGTATATCCAAGTTTGAAAAATAAAATTTCACTTTCATTAGATCACAACATGATGAAATATTATCATTAAATCAATTATTGCAAAGTTGGAAAATACTTAACAACACTTAAGCTAAGACATCTACATATAAAACCATATTAATTAAATTTTTAGATGAAGTGTATATTACTCTAATACATGTGTTTGAAATATTCATTATCTAGGAATCAAATGCTTTCACTTATTGTCATAAGAAGACAAACTTATAAAATATAAATTTACAAAAGTTTAGGCACTACATGAATGTTGGGTCTAGAGTTATAAAAAGATGAATGTTGGGCCCCTAATCTCATAATATTTAACTATATTATTTGGTTTATAACAATAATGATTTACATAATAGAATAAGAGTCAAATGAAAAAAAAAGAAATTCTTCTTTAAGAAAATTGTAAAAAGTTGAGTTAAAAGCACAAGATAATGCATCTAAACTATCACAAATATAAGTGATATTTGCAACTAAGTAATGTGGAGGCATGCTTACTTTTTGAGTTTATGATTCTTTTTTATTTTATTGAATATTCAGTTCTTCAAATATATTTTAAAATATATTCTAACCTTAGTTGAGTTTTTATTATATATCCACAATAATCCTTATTATCAAAAAACTCTTTTTAGATATTTAAATATTTAGTTTTTATTTTTATATTTTAAAAATGAGTCACTAAATGTTTTTTTTGTAATATATCAAAGTTAAAACTTGGAGCTATTTCATCTTCTATAGATAATTCAAAATGATCATGAATTATAAAACAAACTACTATCGTATTACATAAGCTTCACTTGAAGTATAGATCTTCAAGTCACTCGACATTACAATAATGACCTTTTGTTTTAATCTATTTTTCCTACTTTTTTTTCTTAACTCTTTAAAGATAATTTGGTCAGATGCAACCAACTTTGTTATTTTTGAAAATTTGTGATCCTTTCTCGTATCCTTCATTGATGATGATGGAAATGTTATCTCTTCTTTCTAAAGTAATATAATTTTTTATCAAAATCATTGTATCTCTTTTTAAAGGTCCATCTCTCCTGTACTATGAGAATCTAAAGAATCATTATTCATACAAACTCTAGAAATAACTTGAAGAACTAATGTTTGTTTTGTTATATTTTAGTTTTTTTTGTTAACTTTCTCTTACATTTATAGTTGAGAAAAGAGTCAAGTTTTTATATTTGTTACTATGTTGAAACTTACATTAGCTTAAATTGATATATATATATTTTTTTTGTTGTTCAGTGATTTCTAAATACATTTAATTGCTGAAAACATATTTTTAATGAAGGGATAAATAATAAATTGAAAAAGTGTTTGATTTTGTTTACTTGTGATGTCTAGACAAGTATTCAATATTTTCATGTTGTTTTTAAGTTTAGTTGACCGTGTTCTACATTTTATTAGTCATAAAAGACGTACCCTTCCTTTATAACATTAATTAATAACTATGTAAAACAGTTAAATGCATCAAACAAGTTTTCTACAAGTTCACTTAGTCCTTTGGAAGTATTATGTTTTTTTTTTTTTGAATGAAATACTGAAAAAAATATAAGTATTACACACATGTATTTAACTTTTTAACAATATATTTGTTTTAAAAATATATTGCATATTATAATACATTTTGTTGTTTTTGAATTCAAATAATTTAAGAAGTATTTGAATACTCAGCAAAACAACAAGGAGCACAACAGTTATAAAAACAATAAACGATACCAGGAAGACCATTCATCGATTAAAGTTCATTTTTATGCATTAAATAAAAAATTATTTAACTGTCACATTTATTTGCTTAACGGCCGTTAGCTTGGCCATGGAAATGGAGAAAAGCGTCAATGATGCGAAAAATTCACCTGCCGAAAGTTAGAGAGAATTTAATATTAGTACCGTCGCCGGATCCGCATGTCGGCGACGGAATTGACAGCGAGTCAAAGGATTTCTATGTGGTGGGGCCGCGTGATCAATTCGTCCTCCACTCCCCGCAAATTCCTCCCAGCCATTAGACATCCTTCTCGACACATCGTCGTGCTGCCTCCATGCTTGAAAATATCACAGCTAACTTTTCTTTCGCTACTTTTACCTCTTTGGAAAGATGGTATGGTCACCATGAATTTATAAGACCAGGTCAAAGAAATGGCCCATGTCATAACAGACAAAAATAACTTCAAAAATATTACAATCTTATTATTGTATAAAAAAATTGTTTCGATATTATTTATATCAAATATATAATTCATGCAAGTCTTTTGTATTGCTTCACTAGTTTTGTTACCTATCTACTTCCAAGACATAATCATTATATCAAAGAAAATTTTGTCTTGTCCTTATCATTAAAACAATTATGAAGCATCCACTTTTTTCATGTGCTTTTCTTCGATTTGAAAGATGTGTTTAGAAACTACTCAAAATGCATCACCACTATATGCCAAAACTTGACTTAGCCAAGATTAGCCTCATTTTTTTTTCACAATATACTAATCTCTCCTTAAATGCATTGCAACTAGTAGCTTTTAAGGTGATTTGGTAATGGCAAATGGTTGCTTTAATTGTCATGATGCTCCATTTGTTTCCTAAACCAACATCAATGCTTACCATTAATAGCTTCCTTGGATCATTTGGGATTATTTCCACCCATCATTGGCTCTTGTGCAATAAAGTCCACCATGGTTGTTGACTTCCTTAACTGATATTTAAGGTTAACTAGAAGAAGAGATAATTATAAAATGATCGTAAGAATAACTATACAAAAACTTGAACTATAAAATAGTTTATATAAAAAAAAACTTAATACATTATAGATCGTATTATAGGTTACAATATAAACTTTTAAGTTTCATGATATACAAAATTCTTAGAAATTCAAAATTGTAGAAAAATTAAAAAATTCAAAAGAAAAATAAAAAATATAGAAAATAAAAAAAATTTGTGAAAACTTTTTCAAGTCATTTGTATGTTTCAAAATATAGATTAATCTCTAAAAAATTTTAAATCTAATAATGTACATATCTTTTCTTTTTTTTATCTTTCATTAAAAAAAAAAAAAACCATACTATGTAAATTCATTATCTGGATATTATGAGACAAGTATTGTCTTAAGTTTTATCTTGTGATATTTTTTAGATTACATAATAAATAAATATTTATATTTTTATAACATAAATAAATTAAATTAGACTTCAAAAATAATGTAACATGGCATATTTGATTATTTATTTCATAAATTAAAAATTAGGAATGATTAAGATTTTTAACAAAAACAATCAAGCTTGTGTTTATCTAAATTGCTATGTCATACCATATCTTTATCAGCCCAAGTTTTGTTTTTCTTAAGAATATGGTCGAGGTCTATACAATATCGAAACTACAATCCTAGATTTTTCATGTCTTAAATAGTAGAAAAATCCTATAGGAGGATATGCCCTTACTCCATGTAAAATTCTTGTGGAGCCAAGGCAAGTGAAAAAGCCTCCATTGAATTGGACAATAAGAAAACATAAGAGATTAAGGAGTGATGAAAAATCACAAGCACCATAGCCAAGTTTTGCAACTAAGGTATGTTATCATCACCACTCAAAAGGAATCAAATCTTAATAATAATGGAAACAAAGTCCTCATTGAAAAAAACACCATCATAACAGTTGATGAGCAGAAGAAGAATAGAAGGGAATTTGGAATCCTTTTGATTGATATTGAAGAGGAAAATATTCCAGAAAAATGTATGGAATTTGAAGAACTTTTCATGTTAGATAAGATGATAAAGGACTACTCATAGACACATTTACAAAGGTTTCATATAGGAATGCACAATGAGATGATGCAATTGGTCAAAAGATAATGAATCTCATTTTCATATCATTTTGCATTTATCCAAAAAAACTAAAAAAGTCTAAAAAAACTAGTTCCTTAGAACTTCAAACCTTCATTATGAAATGTAGGAAAGGTTATGAATGATTCAATAATAGAGATTTCTTGTAAGTTCATTTGTATGAGTATTATTTGTGTACAAATGTAATTGCATCAAAAAATGGATTTAAAAAAAATATGAGAATTTCTTGACTAGCATGACATTATAAACCTTCACACTAGTAGCAATAAAGGTACATAGATCAGCACTAACAACAAGTAGAAGGTGACCATCATGGTCACAAATCATCATGATAGCCTTACTTAACTAGAGCAAAAGGCTATCCATTCAACTTAACTTTCACTTAATGATATCCTACCAAAAACTAGGTGAATTATTAAGGCCAAAAGACTAAAGGGAGCACAAGTCTCCTAGTAAAAGATGGAAAACTAATGAAAGGAGGACACTTGAATAAGTGAGGTTGAAGATTGAGGTGAGTAAAACAATCCCTTGAATATAAGAATTTTGGTTTCACCAAATGTTTTAGAGGGCAATGCATATGATCATAGGACATTTATCATTCCTATCTTTCTTTATTATACCTTATAGCAAGGTGTAAGCTTTTTCCTATTAGAATACAAAGAGAGAGAGACTATGAAAAATAATAAGAGCATAAGGGTTGTCACAAAAAGTATGGTCTAGAATCTCAATATATTGTAACCTTAGGGGCAGAGAGACAACTAAGCGATGTTATGATAACAAAGTGAGCATAATGAAAGGTTAAAACCTATTTTAACTTATAAATAATTAAGGTATATTAAAGTTCAAGTAATATATCTAAACAAGGGCTTATGCAAAGTCGTTATAGGTTTAGAATCTAAAATCCTAAGATCACTAAGCAAATAAGAGCTTTCCTAGAAGTTAAGAACTTACACTAATTTGTAACATAAGATATCTCAACTTAAAAAAAAAGTATTTTAAACTACACACACTCAAGTACTCATATTGATAGTAAAGTGACAAGGTACATAAACAAGTAGAGTTTGTAGAAGACCAAGTAAGAAATCACACGACTTGTACATGACAAAAAGTTGAATGTGATAATAAATTTCTTGAAATATAAAATAAATCAATTAAGAACTTTCCTGGTTCTTTGATATAATATGTTGACGTTAGATAATTAGTCAAGATCTCTCCTTTTGAGCCTCTTGCTCGCTTTCCCAAGGCACCTCATCACATTATCAGATTTTTTGCACACAACATGATTGTCTCACACATGTTTGGTGACAACACTTCTTTAATTTATATAAAAAATTCATTCTATACAACATGATAAGTATCCTTATTTATAGAGACCTTAAGGGTATAACAATAATTTATTAACCTAGGAATATAAAAAATATATTTTAGATTACTAAAGGACGTATTTTAAAATTCTAAAAGATATTTAAGAATTTCAAAAGTCACTACAAATTATAAAATAAATATTTTGAATTTGTATTAAAAAACTAAAAAAACTAACTTGAAAAGTAGTAAATTAATTGTCGTAAACATTTCTGAAAGATGTATATGCATTTCAGGGGATGATAATGGTGAATAATAAGGTAGTAAATAATGTGATTAGCACAAGCAACACGATGAACATGAGCAAAGAGGTGCATGATGCCTCAAATCTAGTCATTGAGTTAGTGTGGGTCGTTACAAGTCAGAGCAAATCATCGTAAATTAATAGGTTAGCACATGTGTTTTGGGTCAGGCACGTCGAGAATTATGACTACACATGTTGATAGGTCAGCATGGAGAAATGAGTCGACACAAGTCAAGCAGGTCAATGAGCTCAAAAGGGTCGATGTAGGTCATGTAAGCTACACAGGTCGATGCATAAGAAAACTATGGCTACTGATGATGATAGTAAGGTAATAGACGATGACCAAAATAGCTTGAAACTCATTTTAAAATCCTTTTGAAGTATCTTCAACCAAATTTTGCATTAATAGAATTACTAGAATACCATAAAAAATTTATAATAAATTTAAAGCTAAAAATATCTAAAAAGATACCAATTATTCTTTAAATAACTTAAGAAAAATATAGATGCAAATAACTCAATGAACTAATAAGAATAAATTAAAATGTGTAAGAAATAAGGGTTAATCTTAATTGACCTCTACAACTACAATAATAACATAGACTAATGAGAAGTAAAAGAGCCAATCCTAGCATGACTATGAGTTTGAACATAATTAATACACCTTTAAGTGGAACCTTAGTATGATGCGTTAG
Organism: Vanilla planifolia; assembly: GCA_023846275.1. Lineage (NCBI taxonomy): Eukaryota > Viridiplantae > Streptophyta > Magnoliopsida > Asparagales > Orchidaceae > Vanilla > Vanilla planifolia. The sequence goes on along the minus strand of CM043865.1, from coordinate 8,687,311 downwards.
AGGTTACTACTAATCCTTCCTAGGTAAGAAAGAGCTCAACTCTATAGAGTTAGGGTGAAATCTCTGATATTGTTTTAACATATTTGGATTTTGGCAATAAAGTTTCTCTTCAGTAATTTAAGTATCATCAAAGATGAAATTTCCTTTCCAATATACCAAAAATCTTCATTGTACTTGATCCTGTGTGAAAACTATTTTATCATATAAGATTTGCTTCACTTGATCTCTCAACTTACTAGAATGGACTAAATTTATTAGTGGGATAGGTTCACTCAATAATGATGGTAAAGGCTCAAAAGAATCACTAGTTATTAAACATGGTTCCTTACATAATAAAATATCTTGAATATTAAAGATAACACTTATTTCATAATCTTTAGGTAAATCTAAAACGTATACATTGATATCTAGTTTTTTCATAATTTTAAACATTCTAGAACCACAAACATATAATTTCTTGGTGTTTCTAATAGAGATCTGTCATACCTAACATGAATCATCAAATAATCACTATTAATAAATTCTCTAGTTGTATATGAGCATCTACTAGCTATTTTTATATATAATTGTTTAAATTAATTTGTTCAACAACATGTTTATGTAATGATAAAATATTATAAGAAAATAAATCAATAGAATTAGAAGTTTATAAATCATGTGGTAATATATTGAAACCAATAGGACTCCTATGATGATTTTCAAAACAAATTTCAAAATGACTCAAAATCATTGTTTGATGAGCAAATCTAATGCGCGATAATAAATGATCCTAAGTTAAAATATGTTTCCTTATTTGGATATAAATATGATAACTTAAATTTTGTTTAACTACTTTTTGTTCAACCATTTGTGGATGATGAGTCAATAAACATTTAAATTTTTCTAAAAGTGATGGATTTACTTAGTAATGTGGTAAATATGATTATGAGGTAATAACTAGATTTGTAATATATTGAATATCTCTTAAAGTTGAGAGTGTGTCTAACAAGTTATCTAGAAATATATTTGTAAGTTTTTTTAATAAGGGTTAGATTATGAGTAGTGGTATGGGTATATCAGTAAGGGTTTCTCTAATTGTTACAAACTAGATAACTTTATCACTAATCATATTCTACTCAATCTTGACTAATGAAATGATACTAAGTAATTTTTTTCCTTATATTTTTCTTTTGGAGTATTTGAAATAGAAATTTTCTTTGAGAAAGGACAAGGGTGTAGCATAATCTTCTTTCCTTTGCATATGAAAGTGTGTATATTGATTTTTTTTTAATTTAAGATAGTATCTTAATCATATAACTAAGATCTTTCTAAGATGAAGTTACCTATTTGAATTGGGATAATATCACACTATTATTGTATAGAATATTGACTAGACTTTAAAGGAATAAAACACTTTTGTTATATAAAAATTGAGGTTTTGTCGATCCAAGATGTGGTGTATGGGTGAGGATGGTGTGTGAGTGTTAAACTTATTCTTTTGGTATATTTTATACTATAACATTGATACAACTACCACTATCTATAACAATGATTCAATACTAGTCTTTAATTCTAATGAAGATACTAAAGATGTTAATTTATTTCCAATCATCAGATGGTTGTAATGTTATCAAAGAGCATCTCATAATAGTTATATGTCTCTAATATAATAAAGACTTTCATCTAGTACACTTAATTCCTTTTTAACCTTCTTATCTGGTTGTATAACCTCTTCTTCTTCAACTTTAATACTTTCTTCTATCTCTTTTTCTATGTTTATGTGTAGAGCTCTTTTAGATACTGAGTTATGATATGTCCTTTCTTATGATAATAATAACACTTAGGTTTGGAGTAAAAGTGATAGGAATAGTAGAAGTGGTGGTATAAGTTTAAGAATAAGAAGTGGATAAAGGAATCTCATTCTTATAGTATCAATCCTTTAAATCTTTCTATATCATGCGCCACTTTATATGCCTTTTCCTAAACTAGTACTATTTTTCAAGTATACCTCAACTTAAATAAACTCTCTATGATCAAATAAAAATTAAGACAATACTACTCTATCTAACTCTTATACACTATATCTAAGTAAATAATTCTTAAATTTAGTAATGTACTCATCAATAATCTTTGAACTTTGGGATAAACATTGTTATTTTTTGAAAGTTTACTTAAATAGGAGGTGGGTACATATTTTGCTCTTAAGAGGATCTTGAATTCTTCCTATGATCAAGGTAGTGCTCAATCTTCATCAAGATATCACTTTTTTATCATGTGAATAAATAATATAACATGTGACATGAGCTTAGTTTTTGCAAATTTATATTTTTTAGCTCTCACTAATATATATCAATCCAAATAATGCTTTATTCTCATTTTCTAATCATGATATGCTTTAGGGTCTAAACTATCATCAAATATAGGGGCTTCTATTTTAACCATGTTAACCTAGAAATCATCATCCCTACCATGTCTTTTATCATGGGATATGGAGTAGCATGACCCCTAGGTTAACGTTCTAATTGGTTAAGTTCATTTATAGAGGATATTTTCTTAACTTCAAAGTCACTTGTCATAAACCTACTTGATATATAAGTTCCTCCTAATTTATTATCTCCATATTATTCTAATCAATTTATGTATGTTTCTAAGGTGCTCTCAACTTTAACATCGAATGAGTTAGTTTTAAAATTACATGTATTACTGGGTTTATGATCGATCATGCAGATTAAGAATTAAATATTTTATGTTATTTTTTAGACCTAGAGGTCTTAAACTATTGGATTAGAAATAAAGTTCTAAATTTATGATTATAAAAAAAGAAAAAAAATAAATCTAAAAAAGCAATAGTAAGAGATCATACAAATAAAGAGATGTCATATCATCAAACTTGATAAAAAAATATTTTTAATAACTTCTAGTATTTAAAAACAAATTCATAAAATTTAAAAATAATTATTTAATGATAAATTGGAAAATATACAAGTTCTTAAAGCTAACTATGCTTTGATATTAAAGTTGATATAGGATAACATGCTAAAACCTATTTTAGCTCATAAATAATAGAGATGTGTAAAAATTCAAGCAATATATCTATGTAAGGGCCTACCCAAAGGTGTTATAAATTTGGAATAGGAAATCTTAGGATCACTAGGTAAGTAAGAAATTTCTTAAAGACTAAGGAATTATACTAATTTTTAACATAAGAGATCTCATTCTAAAGAAAAAACAGTTTAAACTATACAGATCCAAGAACTCGCATTGGTGGTGAAGTGGCAAGATACCCAATAAGTAAAACTTGTAGAAGACCAAACAAGAAATCACATAATAACATGTATAAATTAGAAAGTTATATGTGATGATAAATTTTTAAAATATGAAATAAAGTAACTAAACACTTTCTTGGTGATTTGATGCTCTTTGTTGACATTAGATAATAGGTTAGGATCTCTCTTTTTAAGCCTATCGCTCACCTTGTCAAGGCACCTTTGGAATCATATTATCAAATTTTTCACACACAACACAGTCATATCACACACATTTGGTAGATATATTTCATTAATTCATTCAAAAAAGTTATCCTATACAACATGGTAAGCATTCTTATTTATAAAGATCTTAATGATGTAATAATACTTAGCTAAATTAAGAATACAAAAGGACATTTTGAAATATTAAGGGACACATTTTATACGTGTTCTCCATTATCTCAAGATCAAGGTTGTATTTGTACAACACATTTTTGAACTAAATTCAAACACTCTTACATTTTTAAATTCTTTGTACATATATGATAATCATATTGTACCAATACAAAGTTGTCCAAGTTTAAGCTTGATCTACATGTATGATAGATACATCATATTTGTAGAAAAATTTACTAGATACACTACTAAGCTATACATAGGTGAGTCATACTCATATGATACAATATTATATAAGTAAGATGGCTTTTAGTTCAAATTTTCACCTTACTAAGTATTAGATGAATCACGTGGATCATACAAGTTTAAAACATTTTGTTTTGTACAATACATGTAATAATTTAGAACATAGAATAGATAGTTGTATCACATAAGGCTAATAAAAATATCACTGATGTATGATCATGCTATTATTGATCAATCTTAATGAGAATAGTTGTCATACCAGTATAATGAGACCATTGTACATTTACGACATACAACTTGACATATATTAATTTGAATATAGATTCTTTTGTCCAATCATTTTCTTTGCACACTTGCTGATTTTGCTATGAGAATATATAAACTTTAGCCTTTACTTGTTATTAACCATATGTTAGTTTATTATATTAGAGATATAACACAAGTGCATGAATGAGAAAGTGAATGAAAGTGATGAATGCATTCTTATGTGCCACAAGAGAACGTTTCATAGGTTTTAACAATCTAAGCATATCAAAGGAAAATAAATAGTGCTCATGATGGTTACTCCACCATCAAGAGCAAACCCCTCAATGAAAGGTGACATTATTTACATATTTTTCCAAGAGAGATGATGATAGTCACTTATGTTAATAACACTTGCAATGCCATCATACTTGGACTTTATCTAAAACAACAACTCAAATAGCCCATTAATAACAATTACACATAGTTTTGGTATCATCAAACAACAACAAAGGGCTATAAGGTTAATAAACTTACTTAATTGGGAACAAAATATTCAATTACAATCTTAATTTCTTATAGATTGAATAACAAATCTACCAATTGATTGAAGAGCCTTTGAATTGTGATATGAGTGAATGTGGCATGATAGAATGCTGCTCAAACTTTGGCACATGCATTAGAGAATCTCTTTTAGATATAGACATGAAATATCTTTCTCTCTAACTCTCTTAGAAGTATTTAATAAGAAATCCTACAACCCTCTCTCAAATTGATTAATTTAAAGGTGTAAAATTTAAAACTAGAAAACACTCAATAATTCTTTCCCAAATTATTGCCAATTCATCAATCTAATTTTATGGGATTTATATAGAGGTTAGACAACAAAGAACACCCTTATGTGACTTCTAGCATTCACTTAATGGCTAAAATCTATTTTTCTCTAGTCAAACTAGTAGTTGCACATTTTTTGAATTCATATTCACTATAAGTTAAGGATAACATAGTATTTTGTTCTATCCATATTATAAGTTAATAAATAATATATTATACTCTTTTATTGGTGTTCTTAATTTAATATTATTTATTATAGATCTTTAACATATTATAAAATAATAAATAACATATCATATAAAAGTCTCAGATTTGCACAATACAATTTCTAATTAAGAATTTTTGTCCTTATTATATAATATATTATATGCAATAGGTTCATGTAATGTACATTCTTAGCAATTTAAATATATTAAACTAAAGACCTTCTAGTCAACCATCTTTTTATAATTCTTTGACGTAAAAAATATTCTATGTTCATAAATAACATTTCATATGCAAGTCTTAAGATTTTATCTTTTAAACTCACAGGCACTCATAGGCTGCCCAATATACTACACATGTTGTATGTAATAAAATAATATATTATATGCTAATCATTAGTTTGTTATATGTCACTTAACACATTGTCCACAACTAAAGTACTTTTCCCATTTAAACTAAATATACTATAGATGAGATTGACATATTATATGCAAGCCAATATTACAAGTTCTAACATTTGGATAGTTAATCATTTTTCTTTTGTATACTCTTATAAATATATTAGACATACTAAACATTACAAAAAAATATATCGTATGTAAAGTATAAATTTTGTAATTTTAACGATTTATGTTTTAAGGTTAACCTCATGATGAACCTCTATGAAATATGCATATAAAACATTTAATTATTTTTTTAAACCCATTTTCCTAATATCTTAAGTGCATGCAGATTAGTATAATCTATTTTATGCAAGGTGAGGTGTAGTGGTGGCTCTTGAAATTTCTTAATAAATTGATTTTCAATCCTCACATATGTTATAAGTAGATATCAGGTCCCTTAAGGTTCACCTTGGATGTATGGATCCTCATGGTGGATGTTCATCTTATTCTTACCTTTAAATATCTTAACTTGTTCTAGAGGTCTCTTTTATTCACACTATGGTGAGTGCTCAATTTATTTACCTAAACTTTGGATAATCTACGACACACTAAGTTAACATGTTAGATCACAAAGTAAGTATTTAAAAATTTATTATCATTAAAACAAATTATTGCTTCTAAGACTCATTTTGTTCAATAGAAGCAAGTGAAAATTTACATTAAAAATAGGGGGAGGCTAGGATGCACATGTGGTCAAGATAGGGGTCACCCCTTTCAAGTGTCATCACCCTCACCTTTAGGAAAGACCCAAATCCACTAGTCCAATTCACTCAAGTGAAAGAAACTCAACAAAGAGAATATGGTCAAAAATATATATACTAGAATATGAAGTGTTTAAGTGCACTCAATTTTGCAAAGCCCAATGAAATTGAGCAATAGGTTCTATGAGATGTGGGTGTAAAGTGTGGGGAGCCATGACACTGTAAGGCAAACATGCCCTGTATAGAGTTCACCCACAAGCTGTGCTATTGTGGAGCTAAAGAAAGGCACTATCCTTGAGGGAAAATAAGTAGCCATGAATTCACAAGGCACATATAAAAAAAACTAATAGTCTAAAGTCTAAATACATGAAATCATGACTGTCACAAGTCACCTTGTAATGGATGGATGATGCAGTTAATGCAGAATCCCTCACAAATAATTGAAAAGAGGTGGGTCTTCTCTTTTTTAGGGAAATTGATAAAGCATCAAAAGCCTAACAAATGGTCCGAAGGTAATTTAAAAAATGGTTTTCAATGTTTGAAGAAGTTGCTGAAGTTGTTCGAAAAGATGCCTGAAGGCTGATTCAATAAACGCCCAAAGACTAGCACAAAAAACATTATTGGGCTTCGAAAGTACCAAGGCTGTAGTTGAAATTGGATGAACATGAGATCAACATGTATCACTACTTGGTAGAGTATATCGTGGTTAACTTAAATTGAGTTATTCAAAAAAAAATTTACATGACAAGCTTACGTAACATACAGGCTTCATTTGTCGAAAAGAAAAGCAGTATAAACTGACGCTTCCAAAAACTATGACTACAAACTATATCGTCAAACAGAATCTCATTAAACAAAACTTGTTAATTTAAATACTAAACATATTGCCTTGAATTAAAAATTATTGAAAAAATGAACAAAAGCTATCTCCCAAAACTACGAGAAGTAAATTTAAAATTGACTACCTGGTTTACTATATTGGCCATATGGAGACCAAATTACTATCCTTCGTTCTACCTAAGTCGCAATAAAGGAAATGATTGAACTGTTTCCTTCAATTTGATAAAGGATTGATTTCCATGCCAACATTTTACTTCTGCATTAAAGCACGAAGCTGGATAACAAAGAAAAATGATCCAAAAATCTGAAAACAATCAAATCATTATACAAAAGGAAACAAAACATCATACCTGTAAGATCTGTTTTTGCTCCTTCAGCATTATAATGATCGAATGTTTTTGTCAGTTTCTTTAGATTTTTTGCATCTTAAACTCTTAGGCGTGTTTAAAGGCCTTTTTTTTTCCTAATCTAAAATACATCAAAATTGAACAAAACATCACATAAAATAACTTTTAATAGACCATTTTGTAAGATAACTTTTCAAAACTTGATTTTACTTCAAATTTTAACCATAACCTAAATCTATTAGCATAACTTCACCGGTGTCATGTCAATTTCCAGCAAACCAAAAACTAAAATAGGCTAATTAAGTATTATAATACATCCAATAATGAAAAGGGATGAAAGTGCTGCAATGTTTAAATAGTCCAAGAGTCACTCTTATATTATAAATCTGTGATCTTACAGGTGTGTATGTTGCTTGCTGCACGTGACTAGGTTTGGAAAAAATTGAAATGCTAGCAAATTTGATTTATTTATAGTTTAGAGGTTCGGCTGTCAAAGTCTGTGCAAGTTGAACAAGGGGATTATTAATTTGTTCTTTATTTTGATAATATATTGATGATTGATGAATATTGTGGTTGATCTTTTCGTAATTTGATAATTGCTCTTATTAAAACTTAAAAAATTTCTTACAACAAAAGGCACTTCACTATGCCAACAACTACTTCAAATGCTCTTTTTTTCACTAGGAAATCAATTACATCAACCCTTTCATAGCCATCAAATTTGAGCATAACATTAGATTCTTTTTTCTTGCTTCTGTATCTCTAACTTGATAAAAGTCTTGCTTGTCATAATTTCAAAACCTTTAAATGAATTGAGTTAAATTAACTCTATTGCATCATTTCATCATAGACGAATCACATATGACTCTAATACCAATTGTTAATTATATATTAAGAATTCAATGATATACTCAACTCAAAATATGAGACTAAACCTATTGTAAATTGTACTTGATAAAGCTCTTCCTCCAATGAATCTCATTCATATTATACATCACTCTTTATAATTTTAAAATCTTCATGATTGTGCTGTCCATCATTATGACATCAATTACAATATCCACTTCATTAGCATGAATTTCAAGTATAGCATTACATTCTTGTTTTCTTGATACTTCGTTTTCATATATAGTGTCTTTCCATAGAAAGAATCTCAAAATGAGTAATTTTTTTCTAATTCTCTTCTCTTTTTCGTGCTACAGTACTTGCTAAAATAATGTTACAATAACCCATTATAGTGCTTTCCAAAACTTTCGTCAATTCCTCATTCAATTTCTCACACATTTCTCTTGCACCTTGGTAGCACCTTATGTATCTCTCCACTTATCTTTAATGCTCTCAACCGAGGTCTCTCCTCTTCTTGTTTTCCAAAAACTCCTCCCTGACTTCACACTTTTATTTTATACCAATCCCATGCCATTTATCTTCTCAATGCTTCTAATTCTTCACTAAATTCGTCTCTTACTCCCCCTTACCTTCCCTATTCTTGGAACAGCCATTTGGCCTCCTCTTCTAGCGGTTGCAGCTCTTCATCCCATTGTCCTTTGTGCATTAGGATTTTGGTAAAGTTTGAGTTTTTAGAAATTAATTAAATTCTTAATTACATCAAAACTTAAGAATTTTTAATATTACTTGTATTTTTCAATTAATTTGATCTCAAAAAATTTATTAGCTAATTGTAATTGATTCACCTTGATGAGCTTTACTCATTGGCAAAATTTTATATTGTACTAGAGACATTTAGCATGTTTAAACAAGTCCCAAAATTAAATTCCTTTAAAATATTTATTTAATATTTTTCTTTAATGTCTTTCAAGTTTTAATTCTATGGTCATTTCATCTATTTTCTTTGTATTTTTATAACTTTTAAATCGGATAAAAGTGTGTAGAATCTAACTTAGTTGGATTTTAAATCCATTTGTATTTTTATAACTTTTAAATATTTTTTAAAACTCATAAATAATTTTTTATAAATTTTAAATTGTTTATCTTAATTTCTAAAAAATTAAATATTAACAAATTTAATTTCACAAACTTTTAAAAAATGTTTGACTACATTCTTATGCACACATCCCTTTTGTAAGGTGTCAAACCTCTTTTTTATGATTGGCGATTTTTTTTGAAAATTTAAAATCATCTCAAAAAAATTAAAACGAAGATTTCTAAAATTTTAGGAATATAAATAAATTATAAATATATTTTTTTTCTTAAATTTGAGATTTAACAGATCCTTTATCCTTATAAATATTTTGTTCTCAAAATTCAAAACATTCAGGAAAACCTTTAAGCATTTCTTCCTCTAACTTCTATGCGACATCACACTCTATTTGATTAGTTCATAGTATATTGACAATTACAGTTTCTTTATTGCTTAACTTCTTAGCATCTTTTACCAAAAAAAGTTATCATTTTTTCTTTGTATGTTAGATCTAGTTGCAACTCTTAACATAAAGAATCCCTAATATGTTCATTGGTAACTTCACTTTATATGTTGCTTCACTTATCATTTTGATAATTTGGAAATGACTAATAAATCATTACTTAGATATCCGTTCTTATTGAAATCAGATAACTCTTTTTATAAGATATATAATGATAAATGCCTTATATTGATTTTGAAATTCAATATTTTTGTGGTTGTTAATCATAATAAATTATCTAAAAATGTTGGGCCTTTTTTCTTTAATTATTTTCACATTTTTTATTAGTTTTGTAAATAATATATACCCCCTCAAGTGCATTTTTATTTCCATTGAAGTGTGGTTTAACAAAAGAGAGATAAATTACATTTATCTGCTTATATTACTTTCTTTATGCTTCACAAATAGCTAATTTAATGGGGTTGGCTACCTTGTAGTTCATCTGGGATTTAATCATTTATAGTGCTAATAATGGATTATATTTGATTTTTATATTTGAGATTAATGCCTCAATCTAACATAATTATATTATATATAGGTTTCAATTGTTATGTCTCAACCCGATTACTATAGTGAACGGGTTCAATTTCCTTACTAGAGATGCATATGCTTTAGTGTTATAGTGGTTTAGGATTAACTTTTTTATTATATTTACTAATTAATTAATTAATTAATTATTATAATATATATTTTTTAATAAGTTTGTGAGGAGATTTCTAAACATATGATTAAGGTAAATATTTAATGATCAAAGTTATTAAAAACCTAAATATTTTTTAAAGATGATTAGTTTAAATAAAATTTAATTTTTATGTCATGTAAAAATAATTTTAATTAATATTAACATTCTAATCAAAATAAAAATAAAATACCAAAAACTAAACTTAAAATGAATCTCTTAGTAGTATGCCATTCTAATCAAGATGATTTTCATTGGATCTGACATTTGCTTTTCTTTTTTTAAGTTATCTTTTGAACACAAGCATTGACTATTTAAAATCTAAAAAATCACTCAAAAAAATTCATTAGAAATATTTGAGAATTGTTTATCATCAAACAAAGCACAATGATTAGAGATCAACAATACAATAATCTCTTCCTTTTAAAGATAACAAAGTTTTAATAAAACTGATAATAATATAAATTATTTATAAACTAAATATGCTTAATAATTAAAGATAAGCTCTCTTTATATGTATGTCATGACAAGATTAATGCTCTTCCTTAATTTATGTTATTTTTTTTATTTCTTTCAATTTTTATTCTCTCTCCTATTTTATTATCTCTCAAAGGGATTTAATGCTACTAAACTCTGTTTAAGTTTTATAAATTATTCACAACCTATGAGTTATTATCAAATTATCAACCAAACTTATTTTGTTCTACTTACACTTTTATCTGATGATTTAGGGGTCAACTATTGTAATTCATTTTAAATTGAGTTAATTCTTTTTTCATAATTATTACCCAAAATGCATTATTTAAGACATATTTTTATTAAGGTTGGCTTAAAAGTTACTATAAAAGCTTAATAGTTACAATAAGTTCAAGTTCTCACACCCCAACTTAGTTTTTAAGATGATCATTATTAAATTTTAAATTTTTAGGATTTTTGTCAACTACTTCCTTTTTCTTTATTTATTTTATTTTGAATATCATAAACTTAATTTCTCAAATTCTATAAGTTTAGCAACTATGTATATGTTATTTTGTTTAGTTGAAATTGGTTTAATTAAGTTTAAATGTATACTACTTGCTTTTAATAGTTAGATTTAATAACCAAAACTATTTTGGGTTTAACATATTTAAGAGTGGATGAACTATTATTTGCCTTTACATTTAAGAGTTTGTATCAGTTTCCATATTCTTTTGTCAACTAATTTTAAATAATTAGTCATCTTAGTCTTCTAATAAAGAAAACAATTATCACAAAAGAGTGGTGTCATAATGGAATATGCACCTTCCTCAAACATGCTGAAACATTAATTTGAGCCATAGATCTCCCAGAGAATTACTTCTCACAAAAGAGAGAAGTCACTCTAATACCAATTGAGAAGTAGATCAACGCAAGGGATGTGAATTACTGAAAATAAAGATTTAGATTTTTAAAAAATTATTTTAAAAACACTTTAAATTAATTTTTAATAAGCTTGAGCACATCTCTAAAACTTATTTTGTGTAAGTGTTAATTTTATTTTGAAATATACTAATTTTCTTTTAATAATAATTTTTTATGAAAATTATGAAATAAAAGAATTAATAAAAAATTTAAAATATACACAAATGATTTTTAGTAGATTTGGATTTAAATAAAACATAAATGCACCCTTAGCAAAAATTAGGAAAAAAAAATAAAATCAATATAGGCCTTTTACTAATAAATGAGTAAGCTAAACTTTCATAATAATAAAACCAAAAAGATAGACAACAATAGCCTTATAAAAGAAATAACAATAGTAGAAAAGCATTCAAGGACATAAAATCAAAATTAATACAAACAAAATACTTATAGTTGAAGAAATACTTAAAGAGAAACTAGTGTTTTAATCAAATTAACTAGGAATAAAAAAAATTTGTAATTTAGCTTATTTGAGAAGAAAGTAGAATTTGGAATTTAACAACTAAATGATGCAACATAAGTGATGTTAAGCATCAGTTACTAATGGTTTGAATGACTTATAATTTTTCTTCAGAGTTTGTCAAATATTTTATAAAAAAATTATTAATTAACTATATTAAAAATATCCTTATTTATAGACATTTCCAATAGCTAAAAATAGTTATCAAACTAAACAACTAATCATTACAAGCCAGTGAATGTTTTTAAGTAAAAACTTGGGTATTATTACAATAAAAGGTATAACAGTTACAAATAATGGCTAAAATAGCCATAGCATAGGAGCTTCATGATCAAAAGTATTTTGGACATTCAAACTGACTGGGATTATACTAGCACTATTTAGAAAATAAGATTTAATCTAAACCAAATCCTTATCATGATCAATTTGTTAGATCTTGATCTTAATCATAAATTACTTATGGATCATGCAACAAAAAATTTGCATGATTAGATGGCTTATCTAATTAGGTATTTTTAAAAGCTAGATGAGACAATAACTGGTCAATCATAAAATTGCACAAATAGGCAACATAAATCACTCCCCCAAATTAGAAGTCTATCACGTGAATAATGCATTACATTTTGGTCCCACGTGGTGTATTCGATTTACATTTATCTACATACATTACTTTCTTTATGCTTTATAAGTAGCTGATTAATGGAAGTTGTCCCCTGGTTCATGCAAGATTTAATCATCTACATTACTAGTAATGGATTATATTTGATTTTTAGGTTTGGGAGTAATGCTCTGATTCAACCTAATTTTATTATATACGTGTTTTGACTGTTATGTCTCGACCTGATTACTATAGTGAACCAAGTTTAATTTCTTAAAGTGAGTAGAGTTATAGTGTTTAGGTTTAGTTTATTGTTATTATATTTAATAACTAATTATTTGTTATTATAATATATTTTTTTGCAATAAGTTTATGAATGAAGATTTCTAAAGATTTGATAAAGGAAATACTTAATGATCAAAGATATTAGAAATCTAGATATTTTTATATAATTATTAATTTAAAAAATTTAATTTTTGTTTCTTATAAAAATAATTGTAATTAAACTTAATAGTCTAATCAAAATAAAAATAAAATACTTAAAATTAAACTCAAAATGAATCTCTTAGTTATCTACCACTCCAACAAAGATGACTTTCATAAGATTTGATTTAATTAATTCCAATCATTATGGCTTTTAACATAAGGGAGTTTCATTCTATTCATTTTAATTAATTTCTTATTATACTTAGGTAGTTATTTATAATCAAATTGAATGCTTTGTTTTATTGAGTAAGAAAAGTTATTAAACCAGCTTAGAGCTACATTATTTTCACTAAAAACATATATTAGAGCATTTAGATTAATTATCAACTTTTTTATTATCTTACTTGATCTCCAATGTACCAATATGTGGATAAATTACCATTGATCATATCTAAAATTAAATTACCTTTAAATGCCATAGCAATGTTTGTTTGGTGTAGGCTCAGATTATTATAGAGTTGAAGACCTAGTAAGAGAGCAATAACACTAAACTCTATGTATGTCATAGCACTGATTGGAGTTGCAAAGACCTTAGCCATTCTACTATATTGATAAGTTATTATACCACTTCAATCTGTACCATCAAATTGTTTTTAGTACAAACAAAGATATTTAACTGGAGGCCATTTTTTAAAGGGGTACTTTTACTAACAATTTGTATCCTCTATAACCAAATAGTGTAGAATGGTGGGATCAACTAGATTGAGCCAATATATGGCTTAAGGCTTCTGTCTGAGTTAATGAGAAATATTTAAATATATTGTAGCAAAGTGATGTTTCTTTCCAAATTATAGTGTCAGTAGAAACTTCAATTTTCTCAAATAAGTTTAGAATATGTGCTTTGCAGACTTCCCAATAATCAAGGAAGGGATCACATATGTGACTTCCTTGTAGATGTTATCCACGATTGACTACTTCCACCAATTTGGGAACATATCTACAATATGTGTGCTATTCATCTTCTTAATTTTAAGTATTGTAGTGAAATGAGACAAAATTTTATTGAGTTCTACACTCACAGAAAACATGATCAATTGTCATCTTGAGGATAGAATGGACACTTCAAAATAAGTTGAACATTGAGCTTTTGTAATTGTTTCAAAAATTGAAGTGGCTTGTTATTCTCCACATAATTATTGTGATTTTCAAAGGCATTTTGATGACCAAATATGCTATCTAGATTTAAGTATTAATACCTTTTCTTTAATTACATTCCATGTTGACTATGAACTGAATTTTTTATCAACATCTAGTGTCGAACAATATGTATGGTTCTAGAACCTTAGTGTGCTGCATTGTTATTTCCTTAGTTTTTTTCAATGTGTTTCTACGTACATAAGTTATAGTTTTCCTAGTTCTGTAAATATATTTGGATCTCAAAACTTATCCCAAAGAGAATTTGTGGTGAGCATGTTCCAATAAAGTTTAATGCCAAATGCATCCCTTATTTTATTTAAATTTTTTCTTGCCTTTTACTTTCTCGTGATCCCTTTGATTCTTCAAATAATGCAATTATTCATTTTAAAGAACTAAAAAGGGTTGCCATTCTTAACCTTTTTGCTAAGTATGTTGATATCTTTTCTTAGACACCTTTGGACATTTGTGATAGACTACTGAATGGCATAACTCTATAATATCAACCTTTAAGTCCAATAATCTATCAAAAGAAGCATGTCTTTAGCTTGATAAAGTAGCCTAACATCAAAGAAGAAATTTCGTAGCCTCAAAGCTAATCTTATCTAGACAATTCACTATCCTACTTAGCTTGTTGACATCATAATAATGAAAGAAAAGTAATGAGAAGTAAGGCATGTGCATAGATTATACTAATCTAAATAATGCCAATAAAAAAGACTCTTATTTTCTTTATGATGATGATCATGAGAAATAGTTCATGGATTTAATTTCTGGGTTTTTTCTTTGGTTATCATCAAGTTAAGATGGGTGAAAAGGATGATGAAGGAAAATCATTTATTATTATCTTTGGAATGTTATGTTCCATTGTCATTGCCATTAGGGTTCAAGAATGCTAATGCTACTTATAAATGATGAGCAATTATGTTTTTTAAAGTTAGAGAAATTTATATCCTTTGAGGTTTATCTGTATGATCTTAAAGAAGCATTTGAGCTTAGAAAAAAATTTGACATGACATTAAATCTATTGGCGTGCACCTTTGGGGGATCCTCGTGAAAGTTCCTTAGCTTCTTGGTTTCTAAAGGAATTCAAGCTATTTGAGACAAAGTTAAAGAATTAATGAAAATGCCTTCACTAAAGATTCATAGAGATGTTTGTTGCTTAGATAATGAATTGCAAGACCCAATCACTTCATTCCCAAATTTGTAGATAAAACTCAATCATTGTTCAAGTTAGTCCATAACTAATCAAGTCTTCTATGAAACAAGGACTTCAAAAAAGGTATTTTAGAAGCTTAAGGTTTACTACTCTCAATATCTTCACTTATGTTGTCTAATTCTAAGGGAAACTCTATGTTACACATGTTCCTTTTTTGAAAATCTCATGTGTAACTAAAATCTAAATGGTCACAATAACATAACATAACCACAAATAATAGTAAAATAAAATGTAAACTATTAACATGATATTAATCTAAAAAATGTTCATCCAAAAATTCAAAGCATAAAATAAAATATCCAATAATCAATAATCCCTTGATCGAAATCCAATGTGAAGCAACATCATAAATAACTAACAAAGTCCAATAGAAAGAGCATTATAAGTAGCTATCAAATTAAATATATTAATCTGATATTATCCCATGCCCAACAAAAAATAATTAATGATATATAAAATAACAACTCTATTATTACTATTGATGAAAAGTAACAAGAATGATCATCCAATTAATACACTAACTCTGATAATCTCTACCGTGACTCTTACTCAACTCTTAGCTCCTTAATCTTGTAAAAATATAAGGAGGGTGAGTTAAAAAGCTCAATAAGAAATCATTGAGTCATATTATAAAATAAATATATAATAAAAAAATTTGTATATAATAATTGAGTAAATTATAAAAATAAATGACATCAAATGCTAACTCTGATAAAGTCATCACTATCAACTAAATCAATATATAATTTTATGACATGACTAACAAGATTCTTAGTGTCCCCTTACCAATCCAATGCACTCTTCTATCCAAGCGAATATTGAAAAGACCTTGTAATCATATCACATCATGTAATCTAACATTCCTTAAGGTAATGTCATTTATATGCCTTATAGATTTCTAAGAGTCCTCTATAACCACATGTACTTCACATCACAATCATAATGCATCATTTATTCCTCAAGAAGTTAAATAAGTAAATATTTTCTCTTGAGGTTATTTATATAGTGGTTTATAACTCATCTTAGAGTTTCTTACCATGTAATATAGTATTTCTCTTATAAACTCAACTAATTAGATGTAATTAGTACCTTTTAAGCCAGGTGAGTAGAGCATTAACCTTTTTATTTTTTAAGTGAGCATTCATGATCAAGGTTTTGCTATATCCAAGCTTCACTAAACAAAATTATATCCATGACTTGTAGCATTCTTCTAACCTTAACTCATCATGATCTAGAATTATTTAGATTTTCTTAATTTGAGTGTAATAAGTAATTAGTTCTCAACTTAACTAATAATGTAGTAAATCAAGGCTTTCCCTTAACCCTTAAGACACCACACATCCTCATATCAACATTTGGGGTGCCATCTTGTGGCCTAAGAACCTAATTAAGATCACTCATGATCTTAGCAAAGGATTGGTAAACCAAAAGGTCTAGTCAATATTTTTATCTTATTAGTTCTTTGACTGAATCTAACACATCTCTAAATCTTATTCTATGGTCTCTGCTTTTTTTAAGTCTTAATTGAGAGCTTTATCATCAGTGGATTTATTTATAATGGGCATAAAAGCTCACGTAATGTTAATTCCTAAATTCAACTCTAAAACCTTCTATTATGGGTTCCTTTCTTACAAATCATTCTCAAACCTTTAAGCCTATTTCTTAGACTAAGCTTGCCTGACACAGTCTTGTTTAAACTTTAAACATCTCAAGTCACCTTTTCAAACCCTATTAAGAAAACCAAGAGATCTTAAATTCTATCCACAACATTAGCACAACTAGTCATACCCAATTTTTTTGCTAACCAAATATATCTCTAACTAACCTAGTCTTCTTCTACCTAAATCATGCTCTTCCATGGATCATAACTAGAAATCAAGGGCCATACACACCTTACAAGTTATATAAGCTCTCTAATAGGTTAAACTCATGCCTCCCATTATTGAATCAAGTGATGGCCCAATGCTTTCCAAGCATACCTAAGGAAAAAGGACATTTCGTGGCAAGGTTTTCTAAGGTATTAGATAAATTTTCAAGTGCCATTATATTGTTCCTGAATTAAGCTAAGATGTAAATTGTACCACATGACAATTTACACATTTTCATTCATGATTTTAGAAATAAAGCACACATTTTTATCATCTCAAGCCATCTAATTGAAATTGTGGATATTATCATGCTTAACCTTGATGCTCTTACATCACATGCACATTTTAAATAATAATTTTATATACCAACATCAAATCAAATCTTAGTTTTACAAATTATTTTGTTCATCATGCCATAAAACTCTTAGATTAATCATGTAATAATCAAGAAGTGAACATTACACTCAATCTATTTTATTATATATCAATTACACTTGGAAGAAAAAGAGAGATCATTAGGCATCTAATTTCGAACAATAGATAACAAGAGAACCATACTAACATTTCTCATTTATGAGAATTATACTCATTAAAATTTGCACTTTCCTTGTTTGAAAAGTTTTGGACATCTATTATGCTAAACCATGCTTATTACATACATGCTTAGATAATCCAAGAAGACACTAAAATTAACATGATTTTGACCTGATTCTACATTATCATGTCCGGCTAAGAGATGTTTTGCATCAAGAAAGAAATATTCTAAGTCTATTTATTGAATATATCAATAGACAAAGCTAAACTTGTAAGCCGATGATCATGGAATTTAACTTGCATTCTTTGGTAATATAGCAATACACATTTTTTGCATTTGTTCTTTAGCAATATTACACAAGAAAGGAATGATAAACAATCCTTTATATGCTAATAAAATTTCCATTAGTCTCAAATAGAACAAGATTCTCCCTTTCTAAGTAAGCTTCATGGAAGATGATTAACTAGTTTTTGTCACATTCATTTTCTAAGGGCTTCACATGTATTTTTAACAGAATAATGTCCTTTCAACTTTTGTTAGATCTCAAATAAATTTATTGTATGTAATAAAAAGGTCCTCCTAATTGGATACTAGTGTAGAGGGCTACTCTTTGGTTAGATTTTTCCTTCAAAACTTGAATACTCATTCTTCTTCCTTATGACTTAGCTTGATTTCCTCCTTAGTGTTCTCTTGATTGGCATCCTCAATTCTCCTTTGTAGTTAAATTTCTTTAAAACCATTACAAAAACATCTTAGGGCACTAAATAGCCTCAACCACACATCCTTAATACAAGGGTTTGCATAAGAAGAAATTGGTGATATCAAGTCCATAGTTCATCTAGGTTAAACTACTTTTAATTATCCCTTTGGTTGGCCATATCTAACTCCTAGAATTTAGTGATCTAAAATATATATGACTAAACTTTAGGTCAACATTGTACCTCTCTCTCTTTTTTCTTAAGATATTCATGCATCATCTAAACAATTCCCTTTTTAATACTTTTATCTTCTACAAACTAATTCCTAAATTTTAGGAGTTCTATCCATATCGTCATTATGCATTCATAGTTTGATAAGGATAAGGATCAGGATGAAGAAATAATCAAGGATAATGATAGGATTAAAAGCTCATTTAAAAGTGTTGAGCCTAAACTTATTAAGGCTCGTGTAGTGAAACTCAAGACGTATCATTTAACCATGCTTTCTAATTATAAGATTTCAAATTTGAAATTCAAAATTTAATTTACCAATATTTAAAATTCAAACATATTCAATTCAAATTTTAAATTTTAAATCACAAAAAAGAATATACTCGATTAACTAAAAAGTAATGATCTAGCCAATAATGTCAGGTGTAACATTCTGTTCATCTACAAAGCTACATCAAGCTTAGTTGTTAGAACTATTTCGATCTACTAAGACAATGGAATTCATGCCCAATCCGACAAATCTCCCAAACTCTAGTGGACACAAAACTAAGGTATCTAGCTCTCAAGAAGCTTGCTTTAGGTTTAGTTATGTCTGCTCATCAATTCTGCCAATACTTCCCATCTCACACCATAAAGATGGCAATTAATAAGACTTTGAAGTATATTATATAGCCATTGGAGGTGAAGGATAGGTTACTAAACTAGGTTATAGAACTTAAAATGTTTGAAATCAATTTTATTTTCTATTCGTCTAGTAAGTCTTGGATACAAGCCAACTTTTTGATGCTTTTGGCAATGCATCAAGTGTGAACTCTTTGTAGCTTTTTGTTCATGATGCTTTTGGCAACAAAGAAACTATGGAGTTGGTTTCATTCTCCTTAATCTAGAGCTGCTCAATTTTGTAACACCAATAATAAAGATGGGTATGAAGCCTTTCTTGTTGGTCTAAAGATTACTCTAATATTTTAAGTCAAAACTCTAAAAAAACTTCAGTGACTCTAAACTAACCATTAATAAAGTTAATGGGTTAATGGATTTTTCTAAACAAAGATTTCAATGGCAAAAGCTTATTAAACACTTTCTTAATCTTTTTTTAAGAGTTTGATCATAAAATCAAGTTTAATTATCTCAAGAGTAGAACAACAAAACTGATCTACTGGCAAAGAATGAAGATCCTTGTGAAGACTTCCTTTCTCTAAAGAATTTGAGTGTTGAGTTAGTAAATCTCTCCATTCATTATCTTAAGAGACATCATTACTAGGTACAGCTCTATATAGCATAAGATAAGGATTCTATAATCTCAAAAGTCTAAAGCAAAGAGTAAAAGTGTCATGACCAAAGATATGTCTTAGTTGAGGGATAGCTTTACCAAATTTTTTACCATAATCTCATCCTACTTAAGTGCATCCATCAAATAGAAGTTTAAGTCACCATTTCCTAAATTCATTGAATAAAATGCAATGATTCTGCCTCAAGCCATATTTTTTTCTTGAAGACTATGCATCAAGGATTCTTCTAATGAGATAATACAAAATGATAACGATTAGTTCATGAGAAGACTTTGGGGTAATTAAGTTCACAATCTTCTCCCTCAACAGCCATTAGTAGAGATGAAATCCTTCATAATCTAGTGTATGGATTTCCTTGGCTACTAATTCCCAAAGGCTTGATGCACAAAGTAATTTCTCGTGGTTGTCAACTACTTAAAATGGATTGAAGCAAAAGTTCTTGTTGGTTCTTAGTATTTTATAGAAAACATCTTTAGTAAAATTAGACTCTCATTGGCTTTTGTTATTAAAAATGTAACATTGAGCAATGATGAAGAAAATTAAGGTTTTGCAAAACACTACTACCATAGAAAGTGTGTGTTAATTGCTTTTAATCATAACAACAACCTAGTTAAGAAAATGAATAAAAGTTTGTTGAAGAACCTAAAGCCAAGTCTCAATGTCAAAAATGTTAAGTGGGTAAACAAGCTCTTTAATTTGTTGTGGTTTGTCATCCTAAAACCTCTATAGCCATTATTGAGTGCCTTTTTTCTTGGGCCTATAGGTTTCAAATTATGCTCTCTCTTGACATCACTACACATCAGGTTTAAAAGCTTCATAACATAACTTGTACATTAAAAGCTCTGTTATTCAATTAAGAGGCTTATAAACTAAGTTAAACTTCTTAAAAGGAGAAGAAAACTCTTGCTTATCTAAAGTAGTACAATAAAAAGCAAAGAAAAGAGGAATATTATAATAATAACATTAGGAAGCTTCTTTTCAAGGTTAAAGATCTAATTCTTAGAAACTATGTAGAATATCATCACCAAGAATACCTTGAATAGCTTGCTCCAAAGTAGAAAGAACTATAATTAATCAAATTCTTTGTTGAATCAAATGTATACCATATATATGTAGATGAAGATGTTAAAATATCTTGATCATCGAGTGAAGACCACTTGAAAAATTCTATGTATGATAAGTTTCTTCCTCTTCATGATCGTGTTCACCATTTTGCCATAGGTATGGCTTGACATGGCTTAAACTATCGATGAAATTCTAAGACTAACATCACTATTTTGCATTCTTATAGTTTATTGAACTTAGGTGAAGCAACATTTCTGCATTCAACTATTACACATGACACATATTGAGTATGAAATACCACATTCTAAAATGGCATGATTACTTGAGGTCTAACTAAGAATTTTGTCATATGATAATCTACCTCTCAAAACATTTTCTAAAATTACAAATAAAAATTGTTTTCTTCCCTTCATCAAATTTCCAATCACTTGAGATCTTATCTCCTTTGGGGTAAGAAAATCAATGTGACTATTTGCACTTGACATCGAAAGATTAGCTATTTTAAATTTATGTAAGTTCATAACATCTAGTTCTAAGATTATTATAATTCATCACTATAACTTAATATTGTGATGATTATTTATCTATTTAGACTATTACTCCCTACTTGTCCCTAGGTAGTGAATTAACATTGAAACCAATTTCAACTCTTTTCTAATGCATTCACTCCTAATATTAAATCAAACTTTATTAAACCAAATAGATAAAATCTTTCCTATAAATTGTCTTTTTTTCCAATACACATTATTCTCATTACAATAATATTCGTAGTATGTACAACTTATACAATATTATCTAACAAACTTGAAACCTATATTAAACCCACTATTAAAGCTAGCTCTTAAACTAGCACCCACAAAAATCATTCTACCAAAACCTAAGAGTGATTATATTAAGTGCAATTGCTTTTGTGAGAGTTGATAGTAATTCAAGTTCTACACTCATTGTTAATAATGTGCTTTGGTAGACTCTATCAAACCTTTGCAAAGCATGTAGAATCTTAGCTATTTAGGATTGATTATATTTGGAGTTGATCTTGACTGTCATTTTACTCATAGTTTTCTATTACCATCCCTTTCTTGGTTAAGCAAAAAAATTTGTAATGCATCTCCTCTTTACCTACCAAAAGAATGCACCAATTCTTTAAAGCTTCAAAAAATTCTTCCCTTGTGATATCCCTTTTAGACGACCTTTAAATAGAAGTTTGTGCTTGGATTCAAAAAATTTGTAATGCATCTTCTCTTCATCATCAAGTATTCGCGATAGTTTGACAATATCCTCTCTAAGAAACCTTGTTAGATCCATCCTTAAAATAATATAAAATTATTTAAATAGTTATATAAGCATAAAATTATATGTTTTAGAAACAAAGCAATTAATGTATTAATCAAAGTAGTATTAAAATACAAAATTTTGCAAGTATGACAAATTCATTACTAAAATGCAAAACTATCAAATCCCATACATTCTAGTTTCCAAAGAAGCACATTGACATTATTATATATTAAAATTTTCAACCCAATATAATATAGTTTCCCAACTCACTGTGAAGCTTAACATGTGTTCCTATTCAAATCTTCAATATGCATCCCTTTAAATCCATCAATACATTTCACTTATCTGGATAAGCCTTAATAAATCCTATCATTGTCATGAAACTAGTTTGTGTTAGATCTTCAAAACTTTGTAATCTTTTTAGAGCATTAGAATAAGTATATTCAAAAGCTCTATCAAATGTAGTTTGAATATATGTGGAGTGATTTCATAATTCCTCAATTATATTTTCAGCAATGGAAGTAGTGAACCTTTTTTATGCTTTGATGAAGATGCACCAGTCAACATCTACTTCCCAAAGTTAGTACAATGAGGAATAGGTTGCATTGTGTTTTCTTGATGCAATATCTCTCTTTTAAAGAAAGAAGTGTCTTCTACATTAAGTTCGAATGTAGCACAACTATTCGCTGCAGTGTCATGGTACTCATTAAATGGCTCATTACATAGAAACTAAGTTGAACAACATTTTGATGAGAGGATCAACTATGATAGTCACGTGCAAACATGTTCCTTGTTAGGTCATTGATGAAGCTATAATATAGGAAAGCTTGTAATGTTATGTGTGTACCTCTAGATTCATCTATATTATGTTATTTCATAATTAATAGTAGTAATGAATAAAATTATATAATTACTCTAGAATAGTTAAAATACCTATAATAACTCCTATCAAACATCTTCATTTTCTATGGACAATTTGATTTCATAATTCCAATCCCATGCACTTCTGTTCGTAAAGGTCATTGAATTTTTTGAACTCTTATTTCAGGTTCTTCCACCCCTACTTAAGTTATATGATTTTTGTAGTATCAATTAATCTCTAAAATACAATCATTATTTTTTATCAAGTAATAATAATTCAGTTTTTATTTACTAAATGACCATTTATAGATCGTTCATGTAGTAACAAAGACAAAGTCCCCTTATCAAACTCAATCTAATTTTGAGCTCAAATCCAATAATTTTTTAAAGTTTTTTGTTCATGTGCCTTTTACACTTCTATTACATCATTATTAGTATGATTTATGGATATCATCTCCCAAATATGAATAAGAGATTTGAAAGAACGATGACATGATTTATGGATATCTACTATTCATTTTATTATAATGGTAAAAAATAGTAATGTTTTGATTAAAAAAAATGGTATACAATACATTATTAAGTTTACTAAAAAGCTTTTGGTCATTTCTGTTGGTTATTTATTACGATATTTACTCATAAAGAAAAAATTCATTATGTTTCACTCATTCATATGTACATCAAAGTAGCTTAGCATTCATGCACCTTTTTTTAGTTTCATATTTGGTTTTTGCATTATTTTAAAGCTACATTGCCTTAATTGTATTTGTCATTTAGGGAATTACTTATCTTTCATAAGTACAAATCAATAGATTACTAATTCCTTGATGCTTACTCCTTTATGAATTTGTGAGTTTTATTTTGGATTTTTTTTAATTAATTGAAAGCAAGCAAAAGAAATGTGAAAAATTAAGTGAACAATGTTTTCATAAAACATTTCTTGAATGAAAAAAAAATGATATTATCAATGCACAATGGAAAGATTCTTTTGGATATTAACAAGACTAGTATAAATGTAAAGGAATACTTTTTAATGAATGATTATGTAAGTAAAGACAAAGAAAAAAATAATTGACTATTTTTAGAATAAAAAAATTTACATTCTTTGGATTATATTATATTAAAAAGATTTAATTTATTAGAACAAAACATTATATATTATATTGAGTAATAAAAAATCAAAGCCATATAAAAACATAGCTATTAGTATAATCAAGTTTTTCTTAAGGTGTACAAAATAGAGCAACACTTATCAACCTTAGATCAAAATTAATAAATTAAGATGGATTCAAAAACATATAGAAATAGAGTAAACTCTAACATTTAGATCAAATAACATTGAATATTGTTGTGTATAGTAAGTATACTTTCAAAAATTTATAAATCTAACAAAATATTATAAAATCATTGATTTATTAGCATTGTAACATAGTACACATTAATATAAATATTTGAAGAATTGTATCTAATTATTCGATTGTTATTTGTTTTCAGATTTATAAATATGTATGATTATTATATTAATTTTTAAGATTGAATGTCATCAAATTGGGACTCAAGTTTTTTAATATAAAACTTGTATGTTAAACACAAAATAGGTAGAAAACTACTCTTTTTTGTTTTAGAAAACTAAAGGTACTGTTCTTGTAAGAGGCTGACACAAAAGGAATAAGTTGGTCATCAACACCACCAAACTCATCAATCAAAGAAGAGACTATCACGTCACCTTCTTATCTCTGCCATTTATCAAGACAATGTAGAAAAGGAAGCATTTTTTATGCTCTTAGAGAAGGAAACAAATTTATGATATGTCTTCTGATCACAATCCATGATTTTTATTATAAGAGAAAAAGGAAGAGAGAGAAAAGAGAAATAGATGGATTGCATTTTAATAAAATAACTTATTTGATTCTAACATAGAGGTAAATCAACATTGTTCACTTCAAGTTTAAAAACTAAATAAAATGACCACCCTTCTTCTCACAAAGCAACAAGTAAAGCTATCATAATATACTACCTTCAAAAGAAAATGGCATGCAAAATCAAGAAGATTACTCTCTGATGTGGCAGGCACTACACATCAAATTTAGAAAATGCTATATAATCAATTCCAATGGTGAAAAGTTCAGTGGAAAAGTTAAATCCACTTAGTTATGGCAAAAAAACATAATGTGTAAGGATTGTTGTCAAAGAAATGTACAACAGGTTATCAGTAATGAAGCTAAGCAAAAAAAGATTCTATAGTGAAGACAAATGAAATATCTTATGAAAATAGTTTGTGGCATTTAAGGATATAGACAAGATTGGAAGCCACCAAGTTATTAATGACATTGACTTGTTGGCAACAACAAAGTGTAATTGAACATAGATAGTTGTACTAAAAACGTGGCCATAGGAGGCCATCGATAATGGCTACAACAAAACATCGACTATTGGCTCTAGAAAGGAAAGGGAGAGAACTATAGATGAATGAGAATAGGAATGTACCCTTTTCTTTACATAAAAGCTCAACATGAAACAAAATAGTGGCAAAAATGTTTGGTACCAAGAATCTGGTAAATATAACACTTTTGACTTGTCATTCTCTTCACTGCTCTTTGAAGGGGTTCAAAACCAACAAATTTGGCATCGAGCGAGATAAATGGAAAGAAAAAAATCATTAGAGAGAGAGATAACACCAATTCTTAGTGGTTTAAGGTTAGCGACGTTAAATTTTCTCGGTGAAGTTTTAACTAAACTAACCCTAATTCGTGTTAATTGATGTTTGGCAATAGATTTTGGGTTAAGTTTGTTATTCTGCCTATCCTCAACCTATCAAACAATGGCTAAGGTCATACACATAAACAAGAATAAGTCACATTTTTTAATTGTTGATATGAGAACAATTTGATATTTTGGCTTAATAAATTGGTAATAAAACAAATTAGATCATTTGAAAACTAGATAATAATAGAAAGGGATGATCACTTGGCAAAATGAAATTTGTTAGTTTTGTTCATAAATTAAGATCCTTTGCCATCTTTTTAAGTCTTTTTTTTTCTTTTTAAATTTGTATGTTTGATATTAATCATAATTTTTAAAGAGAATGCCATTAACTCATTATAGTCATTTTTCTCCATCCTTTTCTCTCAATTCTTATTCATGCATTTTCATAGCTATATATACATCCCTATCTAACTTCTTTAAAATATCCCTAAAATCATATATGAATAACAAAAAGTTCAATCTACTTGTCTTCAACAACCATAATTATTAAATCTTTGAACAACAATCTAGCAAGCCCATATTTCTTCAATCATAGACCTTAATCACCTTACAAAAGTTAAATTAAAATTAATAAAAAACACTATTAAAGTTATAACTAACCAAAAATTGATCTTTATTCATATCCCATTTACTCCCCAATAACTTCTTTTATTAGAAAGGACACTCAATTTTGTGTAAATTTTATTATCTTGGCAAAAATGCTACAGATACTTGAACTACATTGGTCACACATATCCTTAAACCTCCATTAAGGAACATGTAAATCAATTATGAAAACATTTCATTATATACAAAATATTAACACTTTTTTACGATATATTCAACTTTTGTTTTGCTAAATTAACTAACATGACAAAAAAAAGCTACCAAGGTAGGAAAAAATTGTTAAAGCTTTTCCATCTTGTCGATGTCATCTTATCCATTACATAACACATGCACATTGCCAAACTACTTTGGTTGATCTTATTAAGGTGGATCTTCTGCCAACACAATTGCTAGACTTACATGATAAGCTCATCATTATCTCTTTTACTATTTTTTGAAAATTAAATAATCCCTAGTTTATCCCAAAATATGTGTAATAAATAATTTAACATCAAATTCTCAATAAAGTCAATGAGACATACAAACCTATCAATGATTCATTAAAAATATTACTCAAAAGAACTCTTTGAGTTACCCTCACTATGTGATACTAGGCATGCCCTAGCTTTGTGAACTTGGTATGAATACTCTCTTCAAACATATCTAACAAACACTTCATGCAATAAACAAGTGGCTCTACTCATCCTTTAATGCTTAATGCCACATCTATTTGGAATTTAAAGAACCAAACACGTCTAAATAATAATCACCCTCAAAACAATCGTGACATCTACAAATTCCTCAACCTTATGTTAAAACCAAAGAACAAGTTTAGGGTTCTAATGGTTCAAGGAGGACCCTTAAGTTTATAAGCATCAATGTTGGTGTAAAGCAAGGAATCCTAAATTCTAGACCTAATAATCAAGCCTTGAAAATAACCAACATAAACTACCAAGTTTCAAAAATGAGGTGAACCTCATTTAATGAGAAAATATCAAAATGCATATAGCAAAGAAATGAAGGTATTTTGATTTAATATAATTAAAAGATTTTGTAATTGATGGCAAAATAATAAAGTGCATAAAGTAAATAAATGATGATATTTTAATTTAATTTAATTAGAGAAATGTTGTAATTGAATGAGTTGAGAAAAACACAAAATCTTATTATAAAATGATTGTAGGCTTAAAATAAAACTTAAATCTAAACAAGCATGATAGTTTTGATTTTAAAATTCTGTGAACATAGAGATTAAGTGGCAATAATACGAATGCCACAAGAAAAAAAATGCAATTAGAAGTTGAAGGTTGTGAAACAGATAAGGATTATCAAAGTAATATCACCAACATTATAGTGCCACTCGATATTCAAATTGATTCCATATGGAGAAAGCAATGTTTAAGTAGCCTCATTAGAAGAACTCATTTTTTATTGAATGCACCAAAGATTAATGGTTTTATTTGCTCAATATTAATCCTCTAACATGACTAAAGGGTCAAAAACTTAATCAAATCTATGTCACACTTGTAAATTGATTGATTTTCACAAAAATGAAGGGAGAAAATTAATTATGTACTTTAAGAACGTTAGAAGATGTATAAGTGAAACATTTAAATTGAATCTTGTTATATGCAAGGTATTGTGTATAATTTATTACTATAGTGATTATATGAAATATTAAAAACAAATAAAATTTACATTTGGAGATCACTTCAAAGATTATTTAATCAAGAATGAATGAAAAAAGTCAAGGAGAAAAATAACGAAAAAAACGACAAGAAAAGAATGAAAATTAACGATGCAACACAAAGTGGTAGGACCGCACGTTTGGCCACTCACAGAGAGTACGTAGCAGCACACAGGTCAAACACTCGCATATAGTGGAGTGCATGTGAGCCAGTCAATCACTTATTGTGCGCATAGTAAGTGCCCATACCTCATCGTGGTGATCAATATGTGTGTGGTAAGCTATCTGCACATAGGAATAGTACTTGCGCAAGCAGACAACCATCCTGGCATGATTGTACAATTGCATAGTGTGGGACATATGCACACATATTGGGCAAGTGCAAATTTGCAAAATTTTAGGACTTTTAAATTCCTAGTCAAACTCACATGTTTTTTCTTTTTTATGATTAAAAATTGTATCCTAGTGCAAATGATGTATAAATTAATTTAGAACTAATTTAGAAGAATTCAAAGCAAATTCAGTGAGAATTCAAAGAAATTTAGTTGAATTTGGAGTGAATATAAAAGAATTTAGAAGAATTTTAAAAAAAAATTAAAGAGTACTAAGAATCAGAATTTTATAAACTTTAAGAATCCCTTAAAAAGAATTATCTTAAAAATTTCATTTTTTTAACAAAAAAATATTATTCTTCCCTTACTCTTAGTCATTTCCTATACTTCCACTTTCATTATTATTATTCTTAAAAAACAAAATTCTATTGAAGATAACTCAAGATAAGAATACCTTATAGATAGATCACTACCCCATCTATAAAGGTCAAATTTTTTCTATAAAATTTTTTAATATAACAAAATTAAACAAAATCTTTACACATTTATATGAAAGATCTACACAACCTAAAAAGAGTGTAAAGTTAGCCCTAATTAGGTCTCGTTGGATTGCTATTTATGTCAAACAAACATGAGAACTTGTTTGATGTGATTATTAGATTATTTTTTACAAGAATAAAAATGTTTTTAGATATCAATATTAATAAAAAAAATAGATATTCAATTGAATTATTAGATATTTTTTTTTTGAAAAGGATATATCATTATATCAAAAGTGGCAAAGCCACACAGGTTTTATAGTTAGATCCTCAAGGGGGATCAAACAGAAAATCAGACAGCATGAGTTGGATGAGAGGCTGAGGAAGAGATTCCCCAGGACCCCAAATGAACTCATGAGTGCAAGCTCTGCGAGCAGCCCAGTCAGCAGGCTCATTTCCCTCCCTGTGGATATGAGAAAACCGGCAAGCCTCCATGGCCTTGACATACTGCAGAGTAACAGCAAGCATCCCCTCCCCACTGGGTTTAGTAACCATATCCCGAGCCTCCAGAAGTGCAGCCATCGAATCAGACTGGAACTCAACTGCACGATATTGGGAGAGAAACTCCCTCAGAAGGTCAAAGGCCATAATTATGGCCTGGACCTCCATCATATCAGCAGCCACTGAGAACATCCTCCTACCGGCCACCATGAGAGGTTTGCCAGAGCAGTCTCTAACAACGACACCAAGACCAGTTATGGAATCACCAACCGCGGCATCACAATTGACCTTGATCCATCCTGTAGGGGGGGGAAGCCAACCGTTCGTGACAAGCAAATCCGAGGATTTGCCAGGATTCCCGCTGGACAGAGATGAATGGATAAGATGCCTCCTGAGGGTTGTGCTTACCTCGAACCTAACCGTCCGAGACACTGAGCAAAGAGTGGGCACGAAGCCGTTGTGTATAAGCGCATTCCTCCTCGACCAAATGTAATACAAGGTGGTAGCAATAGTCGCCACATGCTGTACCGCATCGTCGCGCCGCGCCGCCGGAGAGCTCAAGAATCTGATCAACATCTTCAAAATGCCAAACCTGGACGCCTTACCCGTGGGCCAGCCCAGCTCCCTTAGCACATGACGTGCATGACTGGTCCCCCACACGTCCCGGGCACGTGGGCATTCCCACAACGCATGCTGCAGGGTTTCCTCCTCCATGCAGCCGAACGGGCACAGGGGATCGCGGCTTATTCCCCGGCGAGCCTTCCATGTCGCCGTTGGCAGAAAGTCGCCGGCAGCCCGCCATAGGAAGACCCGAACCCTCGGCAACACCTTTAATTTCCAAATTCTCCCTGTAGCTTCATCACGCCGCCGGTCGCCGCCGGTCGCCGCCTCCCGCAGAGGACGATTCGCGTTTGATCTGTGCATAGACTCGGCCACTGTGAGCCTTCTCCTTTTCCGTATGCGTCTGGACCAAGCAGTCCTGGACGGAGTCCCGAGCACGCGGGAGGTGTCTAATTCTTTCAACAAGCTCCTCACCCGCCCAGCTGGAAATCGCCTCAACATTCCAAGCATCGTCATCCCTGATGCATTCGGCAACGCTTTCCGGCCATCTTGTGCGGACATTAATGAACGTGGGCCAGTAGCTGATAGGAAGAACCCCAAGCCAATTATCCTCCATAAATCTCACCCTTCGTTCGTCGCCGATGCGCCACACGAAGCACGAAATCGCCGTCGGCATGGCTCCTAGGATCATCTTGCAAACGGCCGAGGCATTCTGGGGTGTCTTCATCAACGGGTCGATGAACCCGTACTTCCTTCTCGTCCGTACTTCCTTCTCATCATCTCGACCCATAGTCCGCCTTCGCGCCCCAGGATGCGCTTACAATTCCCCATCTGCAGGGCCTGGTGCCAAATGCGAAGGTCCCGCAGCCCGAGCCCGCTGGCCACCTTCGGCGAAGACACACAGTCCCAGGAAGCATAGTGCAGCTTCCGAATACTACTCGTGTCGCCCCATAGAAATTGCCTGATTCTGCGCTCAATTGTTGCAATGGTTCCCGCCGGCACCCAACAGTGGCGCAAAATATGGTTGGGGATTACACACAGAACCGAGGACGCCAACACAGCCCTGCCCGCAAGCAACAGAACCCGTCCGCGCCAGCTGATCACTGTGTTATCAATTCTTTGGATTATGGCGCTCAGATCCTCCTTAGTCACTCAGCGCGCAGTAATGGGGACCCCCAAGTACACCAAGGCACGGCCGATTGTCATTCCGAGCTTCCGTGAGATTAAGCTGGACTGCTTCTTGCTAAATCTGCTGCTAAAGTAGACATTGGATTTGGACAAGTTGGCCTTCAATCCAGCACTGCCCTCAAACGTCCGCAAAATGCGGCGAACAGCGCATGCAGCCTCCCTGGATGCTGGAGCAAAAATCAGCACATCATCCGCGAACAAGAGGTGGGAGACCAGCGGTGTATGCATTCCCGGCCTAAACCCGAGCAGCTGCTG
This sequence comes from Vanilla planifolia, assembly GCA_023846275.1. Classification (NCBI taxonomy): domain Eukaryota; kingdom Viridiplantae; phylum Streptophyta; class Magnoliopsida; order Asparagales; family Orchidaceae; genus Vanilla; species Vanilla planifolia. The sequence continues at coordinate 8,655,218 of CM043865.1, read as the reverse complement.
GGACTCATATTCCCGCATCATGCACGATAGGTATTCCATGGACATGACAAATAGGAAGGGGGATAATGGGCAGCCTTGCCGGAGACCACGACGCGCCGACACCCAGGGAAGACGCGCTCCATTAATAAGTACAGCGTACCTAGGACCAGAAATACATGCAGTGATCCAGTTACACCAAGTAGCAGGAAACCGCATAGCCTTCATGGTTTCGAACAAAAAGTCCCAGCGAACCCTATCATAGGCATGCTCCATGTCGACTTTCACTGCCATAAGGCCGGAAGCAGCGGTGCAGGACCGCATTCTCGTTACCATCTCCTGGGCAATATTTATGTTATCCGATATACTCCTCCCCGGGACAAAGGCCGCCTGTTCATGAGACACAAGACTAGGCAGCAGCGATTTCAGCCTGCCAACAAGAATTCGAGCCACCAATTTATAGATTGTGTTACACAGACTAATCGGCCTAAAATGCTCCGGCCGGCAAGCACCTTGCTTCTTCGGGATAAGGACCACAAGGGTATCCTTCCAACTCTCCGGCATTCTACACTCCTCAAAGAATGCCAAGACAGCCTTGATAATGTCCCGCTGCGTGACCCTCCAATATCCATTGACGAAATCCATAGTAATGCCGTCGATACCCAGGGCGCGATTCCTTTTGATGCCCCGCATAGCCACCAAAATCTCATCTTCCGTCACCCTTCGGCAAAGGTCGGAGCCAGCCTCCTCACTGACGAAACCGAAAAACGGGGAGATTGGAGGCAATGGCGCCATGTTGCTATCACCCCATTTCCGTTCAAAAAACTCGAAGACAAGCTGTCTAATGATGTCGGGAGAGTCCACAGTGTTGCCGTCAGCGTCCCGCAAGGATGTAATACGGTTCCCCCTATTCCGAGCCGATGCCGCGATGTGGAAGAACCTCGAATTGCAATCCTCAAGCTGCGCCCAATGCACCTTAGCGTGTTGCCACCACCACTGTTCCTCGAGAGCACACCCCCGGTGAAAGGCTGCAACCAAATCACCAAGCCGCTTATGGTCCTCTTCTGACAGACCGTCGCTAGATTCCCTATTTTGGAGCTCATCAATATCCTGCTCCAGCACCTTATTCCGATCAACAATATTCCCCACCTCCTGACGGCTCCACCTGCGCAGTGCCCACATCGACCGCTTAAATTTTGTCATCACAATCTCCATACTGTCGCCCTGAACAGTCCTCCTCCAAGCCTTTTCCACCACCTGGAATGATTGAAGGAAATCCAGCCACACACTGTCGAACAATGGCCTGCTGGACTGCTGCCACTGATCTCCGCCTCCCACCTTAACCAACAATGGACAATGATCCGAACCCAGCCTGCTGAGGTGATGAACCGAACAATTGGGAAATGCAATCAGCCCCGCCGAGTTCATAAGAGCCCGGTCTAGGCGTTCAAGAATACGCGCTCCCCCCTGCTTCCCATTGCTCCAAGTAAACCTGTTGCCAAAAAACCCCAAATCCACAAGTTGAAGCTCCTGCAAAAGTTCCGCAAATTCCTGTTGGTCCTTGCCATAAAAGAAGCGCCGACCCCCCTGCTTTTCTTCCGGTGCCAAGATCAAATTAAAATCTCCAGCAACTAGCAAAGGCTCATTACTGCAGCAGAAATTTCGGACATCCTCCCAAATAATCCGTCGTCTGTGATGGCACTTCGGGCCGTAGATAAAGTAGCAATTCAACCTGCCATCATGTGAGGTTTTGATTGTGCAGGCCATAGTATGAGATGAAGCACCAGAAACCACAAGTTCCACCTCCTTCCTCCACAGAATAAGAAGTCCAGCAGATAGTCCCTCTGAGGGATGTGCCTCAAAGTCCCATCCTCCCCCAAGCAGCCAATTAGCATCTTGTCTAGAGAATTCCACAGCCTTTGTCTCCATTAACGCCACAACAGCAACGTTCCTTTCACGGATCAACCTGCGCAAATAGCTCCTGGACTTCTTCTTTTTGACGCCTCTTATATTCCACACAATAATGTTCATTGATAATGTCATCAAGGAGCCCCTAGCCAAGCTGCTGCATTCCCCTACCTTCCGCCACCACCAGAGGTGGCCGCTGCGCCACACAAAGCGCAGCCGCAAGCCACATTCTTAGGCCGCACCGCCCCCCACACCAGTGGGCGGCACCTTCTCCCGAGCCGTCATAGACCCTGTCAGCTTTCCCTTAACTCCGCCCCTCCGAGCTACCAGCTTCGCGCCTTCCGCCCCCAAGCTCCGGTCACCAGGGTCCGTCCCGTGTTGAGCTCGACTCCTGGTTGGTGAGCCTCGCCTTGATCTGCTCCTCCCGCGTTCCCTCGAGGAGCAACTAACCCCCCTGGATGAGCCGGCATGCATCCTCCCACGGGTTCTTTGAGTGTCTTTCCTAGGTCCGTGAGTAGCCATGGCCGCCGGACCCCTACGAGCATCAGCACCCGTCTTCCTCCGTTTGTGTTGGACTAGCATCCAAGGCCCAAGTTTATGCGCTTCTTCCGTAACCTCGGTGAGGATATCTCCTCCATTCCTCTGTTCCCCGTTCGCCTTCATTCCAGAGCATTCACTCTGTCCGGGCTGAGACACCTCCTTCGTAGCCTGCCCATTGCACTGGCTTGCAAGATGACCCACGCGACCGCATGAGAAACAAATCCTCGGCAGTCCCTCATATTCGAAATTTTGGTAAATTCTCCCATAGTCCCATTTTAGCCAAACCCCCGGCTTCAAGGGTTTCGAAAGGTCTGTGCGAATACATACCCGTGCATAGGACGATCTCTCCATTACCGCCGTCCACCCATCGAGAAGGAACGGATCCCCTATAGCCTTCGCAATCCGCAAGATGTTGTCCGTATCCCAGTAAATCAGGGGAAGACAGGGAAACCGCACCCAAATCGGTGCGCACATAGCGTGGGAGTCACCGGGATTGAATTCATGCGACCAAACATCCAGGCCCATGGCTTGGCCGGCAATTTGCCACGGCCCCCCGAGCCACCCTTCATTCCGTGCCTCCTTCGATTCAAAGTGTAAGCAGAAGCAATTCGCGAACAGATCAAACACTCTGAAGTTCTTGTGGTGGCCCCAGCGTTTGAGCAATACTCTGGCGATCATCGGAAAAGGCAGCGTGTTCCCGAATATACGGCCCACCAGGTCATATTTGTGAAACTCGATTCGCCGTTGGCATGCTTCAGAAGAAACGATGACTTCACCATCCTCCGCCACTTCCGGAACAGCAGCAGCACGTTCCTTAACATCAACATTAGCCGGCCGCGCGAACATATTCACCAAGTTACCATTCTGGAAGTTGCGGGATGTCAAAACCTCTCTGAAGCTGGCCTTAGCAGGTAAATGTTCCGCATCCCTATGAGTCTCCGCTTCTCCGGTGATATTATTCTCCTCCGTGACCCCATCTCTCGTCACCCTGTGATCGACCGCCAGTGCAGCACCGTCAGGATGTGGAGGATCCCCGTCAAGTGGCTGTCCTTCTTCGGACGATGATGAAACACACTCCCTCGCCGGGGAGTTGCTAGCAGTGGTCCTTGCACGCCGGCTGCTCCTTCGTAATGTACTTCCCGCCATCGATTAGGGCTGCAGGGTCCTTGGCGCGACGGCAGGGATGAAGGTTCAGGTATCCCGCAGGATCTCGAGCTGATTAATCGTGTCCCAGCACACCCCGCGTGACCAAATTTCAAATTCAAACCCGGCTACGTGCAGTTTGACCGGAAGACCGTCTCCCGCCACTCACCTCCGCACCGGCCACGTGGTGGAGCCAATGTCAGGCCCACCCCGCGGCCCCTCAATCTCCGCCTCCGCCTGCGCCTCCGGTCCCTTTACAAGGATGGGCTACACCTCGGGTCAAGCTCCCGAATCCCTTCTTGTCCCGTCCCAGACGAACCGCGACCCCCTCTCGGCGCGTCCCAGCCGATCACGGCCTCCGGCACTGCTACCTTCTGATCGCACTTCACCGCTTACCACCTTCCGCTCCACGAATTATTAGACATTGGTTTGAAAAAAAAAAACTCTATATAATTATGTTTATATAAAAATTTAAAAAATTGTGGAATAAATAGCGCGTACAGACATTGGTTACTTTTATGTACAAGTTGACGATATTTTGTTCTGTTCGGTATATAAATAGCATTTTTTTAAGAATATTAAAATTATGTCATCAAAATTCAAGTATATAATTTAAAAAAATTGAAAAAAAGTATAATTTAGATTTTAAGTAATATTAGTTGATAATGAAAACAAAATATCCAACGAACCAGTGTCGAAGAACCTTCCTCGCCCACTTCGCTCTAAGTTCAGGACGGAAGAGCTTGCCGCCTTCCCATCTTCTTCGTCGCATCGTTTTTCACACGATCCCGACTGCCAGTTAGCCCCTTAATTTCAGAGGAACCCACCTCTCTCTTCGAGAAGAGCCCATCGAATGTCGAATCCCGGCCCAATGTCTCTCCTCCTCTCCGTTCTCCTCTTCTTCTTCTGTGAGGCCTCATCGTCGCTCCTCTCCCTCCCCGATTACTACCTCCTCCACAACCAATCCTTCTCGACGGAGCCCCAAGAATACCTCGACCCAACACTTCCTCCTTTGCTTCCCCCCACCGGTGCCCCTTCATGCTCCGTCCACGTCCTCCAGCACGAATTCGCCAATACCTACGGTTCCCCGCCGGCCTCTACATCCTTCATCCCACCGGAAGCTTGCCCACCACCATGGTTGCACGTCGTCCTCGACCTATCGATCTCCTGTTTCGGCGACCAATACGACCGCATTGCCGCGGTGTGGATCGCCGGTGCCGAGGTCCTCCGCACCAGCACCGCGGAGCCCACTGACTCCGGTATTTTCTGGCGTGTCCGTAAGGACGTCACCAACTACGCCTCCCTACTCCGCAACGCCGATGGTGTCGAAATCTCCATGATGCTGGAGAACATAGTTAATGACATCTACACCGGGATCTACAAAGCTAACCTCTCGCTGGAGTTCTACCCCGATTCCGATGATGTCATTTCATTGGGAAGGAGTAAACGTGGTCGCAATGCCCTAGAGATTCGTCCCTATGATCCCTTCATGAGCGGTTCAAAGCTCGGCAAGGTATTCGAGGGGGAAAAGAAAAAGCTTTTGCCTGCATTAGAGGATCCTGCGGACCTTATTATCCCTGTTTGCAGAAAGAATAGCAGCAATGGTTACTGGTTTCGGATTTATAACCAGTCCGACGAGCATTTTGCACGCATCAATATCCCTCGGAACACTTTCAGAGCTGTTCTTGAAGTGTTTGTCTCCTTCCATTCCAACGATGAATTTTGGTACTCGAATCCTCCTGACGTATACATCAAGGATAACAACCTCACAAGTCAAAGGGGAAACGGCGCTTTCCGGGAGGTATTCGCCACCATAGACGGGCGTTTTGTGGGCACTGTGCTTCCGTTTCCTGTTATATTCACCGGTGGAATCAACCCATTGTTCTGGGCTCCTGTCGTGGCTATTGGAGCATTTGACCTCCCATCGTATAACCTTGATATCACCCCCTTTCTTGAGCTGCTTTTGGATGGAAAGAACCATAGCATCGGACTGGGAGTTAACGATGGAATTTCGTTCTGGCTCATTGATGCCAATTTACATCTTTGGTTGGATTCGGATTCCCAAGTGGTGAGTGCAAAGCTAACTCGATACGAGGCGCCTCCTGTTTCTGTTGTCCGAGCCAATAAATTTCTCCATTTGAATGGAACGTTCAAGACTGATGCTGAAAGAAAGGCTCACTTCTCTGGCTGGGTGAATTCATCCATGGGCAACATGACAACTGATGTTAATCACAAGTTCAAAATCAAGAGCTCATTAGACATTCAGAACAACGGGAACTACAAGGCCGTTCATCTGAAGGCCAAAGCAAAGACAGAGGTGAAGACTAAGAATAACCAAGAGGTCATACTGTCAAGAGTTTCTCACAAGTTAAAATATCCTCTTGCGATTGTGACTCTAACACTTCCTGAAATGAACAATACCTATAAGTCGATGACCAACCTTTCTCATACTCTGTATGAGGAAGCAACCGTGTTTATGTTGGAGAAGCTGATCAACTCGAAGATTATAACAGATAAGCAGGAGGCATCTGGTTGGATGCAAGTTGAAGAACATTCTGTTCTATCGGGTTCAGCTGCCACTAAACAAAAATACCAATACAGCAACAATAACAAATGCTACACCCGTAATGTTCGAGCTAAAGACGGTGTGGTTTTGGATGACACTGCAACTGATGCTTGTGAAATTGACTTATAGTGATGATTGTTGGATTATGTTTTAGTGCTCGAGTCCATCGAATGATGAAAGGCCTGGCACTTTTGACTGCCAGCCTTTTGAATAATAATTCCATCCTTTTCAATCAGTTATCAAATCGCAAAAATAATTTTTCCATTTTACCATGCATTAGAGTGCTTCTTTAGGGCAGAAGAAAACCTAGGACACCGAAGAAGACGATAAACAATAACAAATAGAAGAGTAGACAATTTCAGCGCTACTAAATTGCTCTACCCTGCTTAAACGTTTAGTGAAAACCGAAATGGCCTTACGTCACTGTTATAAGTTTTGGGAGACTCCAAAACAGAAAAGCTAAACCCTTCAGTTAAAAAAAAAACAGAAAGGTATTGAAGTTGTAGAGATGCTCTTGCAATCAGCTCCTTAACAAAATTATGTTCAAGTAAGAACCAAAGCAAAAAATATGCAAGCCATTGTATTGCACCATCTATAATTGGGATTATTTGCCCAATCTAAATCACAATAGCACATTAAATCAGAAGTTGAAGAAGCATTAAAAACTATCCTTTGCTACCTGAAGATGACCTATAGGATTTTTTAGGAATTTAAATGAGATTCTATGCAAAAAAATCAATATTTGGTTGTCAAATCTAAGACATTGGAGAATTTTTTTCAAACTGCAATTTAGTGGCCCTTTAGGCTTACTTAATTACAATTCACAACCGTTTAAAACATCAACAAAGTATTTTAATTATGAAAGCAACAATCCTTCAACTACAACAGTGATTTCCAAGCGATGGAAGTAGTCCAATCCATGATAACTAATGGTTTTACAAATAGCAATAACGAATTGATCGATTAGTATTGAGTCATTCCCAATGGCTGTCAAAGCATCCATATAAAAGTATCATACTGTTTGTCATTGTAACTTATAAGGGGGAACAGACATGATAGCAAAGAAAAAAGATGCAAGTGATACTCAAAAGACACAAAACAAATGATACAACAAATTTTAAGCTTCTTTTCTCCTTGATATGATAGGAATTTCAAAACTAGCAAAATTAGAAAGTTGTTGAGCCTAATTCTAGCTTCCAATGCTTCAAAATTGTAATATACAAAAAGTTATTTTTGTTGATAATATATAATTTATGTTGAAATTATATGTGATTATGATTTCATGCAAAATAAAAGTTTTAATACATTTTTTAATGATTTTAATGTAATTGTTTGTTTGCAAACAAAAATTTACAAAAAAGAAAAATTTCTCAAAATTTAAAAATAAATATACCATTTAAATGTATTATTCAAGATGAGTTGATAAATATTAATCAAATTTGATCATTTTATTAAATTAAATAAATTAACTCAACTAAATTCACTTGATGTGACTCAACCCAAGTTCACCCAAACTTAGTTCAGGCAACCAAGTTTTAGTGGTGATGACAAGGGTTGACCACTTTGATTGACTCAACCAAATTAATGCATAATGACTTGATTAAATTTTCATAATTGCTCAAGTCCATTTCATATTTTTTTTAGTTCCCAAAACCTTCCAATCCTCATACTTACTGCTTAGAACCTTTTGATTTTCACAAGTGTCATTAGATTACAAATAATTTGTATATTTAATTTCATAGCTCTAATTCCTCTTTTGATGAGTCATATCATCTTTTTGTGGTAGACAAATTTTGGATATTTAGAAAATAATATTTTAAAATTCTAAAAAAATCTAACAATAAAAATTACATTAGGTTGTGACTTAAGAGGAAAAATTGCACTTATCAAAGACAACATTTCCTCCATTGAAATATGGGCCTTGTAAACAAAGATGTCTTCTCTTCTTCCCTCCCTATCCATGTAGATGAGAATTCTTTCTTACTAATTAAATAGATAGCTCAATTAAAGATATCTTATAAAAAAAAAACACTCTTTTGTCCAAGAGAATCATGACAAGACCGAGCACTTCTATCATATCACGTAATCAAGTACTTCATATGACAATACTGATCACATAGACTAATGTTGTAGGGTATTAGGAGTCCTCAGTAACCATTTATTCTCCACAACACAACACATCATGTAATTCCACATAGGATTAAATGAGCAATTGTTTCTTACTAAGATTATTTATTTTATGGCAACCAACCAATCATAGAGATTTTTATCATGTTATATGACACCTCTTCTATAAGATCAGCCACCCACTTGTAACTACCTTTAGTGCACGGGAGTAGGGCAACTAACTTATCTATCTATTGAGTGAAGGTGCATGATTAAGGGTCTATTACATTTGAATTTTCTAGAGTTCCATTAAACCCTAACTCGGCTATTTAGAATATCTTATCCCATTTTTATTTTTATTTTCAGACTTGCTCTAATTTTGTCTAAGACCTTGTCTATATAAGCTAATATTAATGTTTATAAGCCTTAGCCTTTACCCTTATGTTCTATATAAATAACCAATTCCATTACAACTAAGTCTAAGGTTCACACAACTATCACTAGTGAACATAATGCCTATAAAGTAACCTTAAGTAACCACACCTATCTTAAGCCCTCTATTGAGCTACCATACATTCCTCAAATCATCATCTACGATGTCATCATGTGGATTAAGAGTCTTACTCAAGAAACTTAATCAAAACAAAGGGTCTAATCAACATCTTATATTTTTGTTTTCTATGCTCAAACTTTACAAATCTATAAGTTCTATCCCAAGCTCTTTTACCTTCATCAAAGCCCTTGATCAAGAACTTAAATATCTAAAGTCTAATTTATCATGTGCATAGAGGCTCATAATTGATGTTTTCTTAACCTATCATTAGAACCTTCTATTATAAGTTCTTTTTTCCTGGATTATTTTTAAGCAATTAAGCTTAATTCCAAGGTTAAACTTACCTCACATAATCATAACCAAACATCTTAAATTTCCAAATTTAACTCTAATAATTATTATGAATTATCCATAAGTTCTTTACCTTAAGATCTAATTCCACTTCTAGTCATAACCAAATACTATGCTTACTAACCATATCTTTACTCAACCTTACCTTCTTTTAAAGCCTTAAACCGAGTCCTCCAAGATCATCCAACTAGAAACTAAGGGCTACTCATATCTTAAAAGTCATCTAGATTTTCTTAAAGGTTCAATTCATACCTCCTATGACTTAGCCAAGTCATGGTTCATTGCTTTGCAAGCAAACTTGAAGCAAAAAGGATGCTCAGCTGCAACATTAACTAGGGCTTTTCTTCAACATCTTAACTTTAGATCTAATCTTGAAGCCTTAGTTGCTACTTTTTAGTGAAAAATCATTGTCTTCTCTTTCCCTCTTCTTCTTATTTAGTCATTCTCTACTTATAAGAATCCCAAGTTCATTTTCTCTTGTCTCACTTATAACTTTTTTATGTTCTCAATAAAACAACTTTATATTATCTTCCCTTATATCAAAAACTAAAACCAACAATTAATAAATGATGTATTTCATCTCTTATTCAAGTTAAATAAGATTGAATTAGTGATAGTTGATATTATTAATATAAACATATTGTTAATAATTTATAATAATATTTAATAAATATTTTGTAATTATTGATAAATGACACAACTTATCATACATTATGTATTATTTAGAAATTGATGATACTCTTGTTTGCTTGATATTAGTTTGCCTAGTCATTATAAAATATGTTAACCTTTAAGTTGTGACACACATATCAAACATTAAAATCAATAATATTTTTTATCCATCGTTATTGTTATATGATGTTTAATGTACAAAATTGATTTCTTTGATATAATTATCAATTTTTGTAGACAAATATAATAATTGAACTTGATAGGTTGAGTTTGTTATACACAAACCATCAATCAAATCTAACAATAATATATAAATCCTTATTTAAAAGTGAGGTTTTTGTTAACAATTTAAGGAATATCATACATTTCTAATAAAAAAATATTTCAAAAAATTTGTATTTAAATTTTCTTGTCTTCAATTAAAAATTTTAACTTAGAGAAATTAAAAGTGAAATAAAAAAAAGCATTCATCACTCAATCTTTCGTCAACTATATATGTGTGTGTGTGTGTGTGTGTGTGTGTGTGTGTGTGTGTGTGTGTGTGTGTGTGTGTGTGTGTGTGTGTGTATGTGTGTGTGTGTATATATATATATATATATATATATATATATATATATATATATATATATATATATATATATATATATATATATATATATATATATGTGTATAGCAATGGGTCAATCGACAACTTAACAAATCTTTCATAAACAACTCACTAAAATTTTAAGAATCATGCACCATTTTTAAGAATTTCATGTTTTTATTTAAAATTATTATCAATCTCTTTTATTCATAAAATATTATTAAAAATAAAATTTGTAAGTGCAACACATAGATGCTTAATGAATTTTGATTGTTATGATACAAATATTTTTTTTGCAGACATGGCAGTCAATAAAAAATCTAAGAAGTGCACATATTAAAAGAAAATTTTATCTATTATTTTTATATGCATAATTAACTTGTAAAAATACACAAAATTCTTTAAAACATGACATTTGGTGATGAATAAGGTATAACTAAAAAAATTGAACCTTTTTAAAGTAGATTTATGCAGTAAAAAGAGACATACATTTTACCTGATAAAGATAAATGAGCATTTATAAACTAATGAGAAGTTTTATTTATATCCTGAAAATTTATCTAATAAATTATTCTGCAAGTCATTCTATATGCTAAAATCTTAGTTGCATTTTTTTTTCCATAAAATAATTTATAAAAAATTTTATTTCTAAACTCAAGCGTATTAAAACCTGACAAAATTTTTATAAAATTTTGTTTTTATTTATATAAGTCTCACTTGTAAAATGCTCATTTTTAAAACATTTTCTAATTTTTTCATAAATTATTTACCGAATAAATTAATATGATGTTTTATGTTAATTGATATTATATACATTAGATTATTTTCATTTGAAATTAATGTTGAATTAAGTTATTACATTATATTTACAAAATGAATAGATAAAATGCAGCTTACTGTTGTAAAATGATATTAACATAACAAATGAGTCGATGTGCAACTTATCTAATAATTTCAATCTTTTAAAACAAAAAAAATTATGTTTAAAATATATTTGAAGTATTTAATATTTGATGTCGTATAGATATTGTAAATTATAATGAATAATTTAGATGTTAACTTGCACACATTATGAAGAAAAAAATATAGAAGATAAATACAATAAATTTGAAAACAATATGTGAGAGAGATTTGTTTAAGTCAATTTTAATTAAGAGAGGATCAATAGCAACATAAGAGTTAATCTACTTGCTAAATCTTTAACCTCTTTAATGATACATAGATGAGATACTAAAAAATAATTTAATAAAATTGATTTTAAGATAAAATAAGGAATAAAGTAAAGCTCACTTCGAGCATATATTAAAAGAACTAAAAGAACTTCACAAACTATAAAAAAATTTAAACAACAAAGTAGGTGCACACAAAGACTATCCAAACACGAAGAGAAACCAAGTTGTAGAGTAGGGCAAATGACAATAGGTTGAATTTGCGAATAAAATCAAAATAAGGTTGTGATGGCAAAATCCAAATAAAGTTAAATGATAAAGTGAAAGAAAACCATTATATTAATGGTAACAAGAAGGCATTATCGTAATGTTTTGAAGAAGAATTGACATGATGTCTATAACATAATCCTCAAATCACATATGAATCAAATGTCTAATAAACTATATTAAAATTTAAAAAATAAAATATTTTAAAATATAAAAATAAATATATAATTAGATATAATTTATCAAGATAGTCTAACAACATTTATTTCATCTCGATCACACTTCGTTCAGAACTTCTACGAATGTATATATATTCACTATTTTTGGTTTTTCCGAAAACAATATTTTATTTTCTCCCCCCGTATTCGTGCCCGGCGCGTCTCCTTGCCCACGAAACGCTACGGTATAGATTTCGCTCGACCTGCCGAAGGTTTCACCGAAGACAAGGACATTGCTCGCCGTCGCATTTCCGACAAAATCAAGATAAGAAGTGCGATTCGGCGGTGGGAATTCTCGGTATGATCTGAAAACCGAAAATGAAATTTGATTTGTATTTCTTGCAATTTAAATTTAAATATTTTTAATTTATGGAAAGAATCAAAGTACTTAGTTTTACTTAATTTTCTATTTGACTATTAGAACGATTGAGAATGAATTTATTAGAGATTTGTAAGCCAAGGTATCGAGAAGAAGGAATATTCGAGAAAGGCAGGTGGAAAGAGGTTATTTTTGTGATTTAAGAAATGAGTTATGCAGTTTTACTTTGATAATTTGAAAATTTTTAATTTGTGTGAAAATCCAAAAATTATGTCAAAAAAATTACAATTGATATGCCAAAATTGACAAATAATGAAAATTAAATAGTAATAAGACAATCCCAAACAATAAGAAAAATTATGATGTAGTTATTTTAACATAAATATTATATACTTAGGTCTAATGTATTGCTGATAATTAAAATTAAAATATTATATGTGGATTTGGTATAGAGCATGCGATATTGATGTATTGATATAGTATTATTATATATAATTGCATAAAAATTTGTCTTTGTAATTAGATGTGTAATTTTTAATATTGATAAATTATTATGTAAAATTCTTTGATATGATTAATTGTATAAGTATTATATTTGATAAGTTGATATAAATATATACATCTAATTATATATTATGAAAAATAAGAATTTTATATGTGAAAATAAATTAAATGAATGATAATTAAAAATATATTAGATGAAATTAATGAATAGTAAATTTTTTAAAATTGAAATATGTTCTCTTTATGACTAGGAGCCGGCGTGTCCCAAGATTGAGATATTGCTGCTGTGAGGTGGCTAGTGGCCAATATGCCACGAGATTGAGATATTATCGTCGTGAGATGGCTAGTAGCTATTGTGCCATATGGTAGATATTATTGTTGTGAGGTGGCTAGTGGGATGCATTATTATGATTTGCTTCTAAGATATAATTATTAAAGATATGAAAAGATTAAATATAATTATGTATGAAAATATGGTATGATAAATCAATAAATGAGATTTTCATTGTAATTAAGTAAACTGAAATGAGGATATTAATTAACTACCTTGTGAGGGAAATAGAGCAGCAACATTGATTATAGTAAGGTTTACTTAGTTAAATAAAAGTAGATGTCAATAAGCAAGATCATATTAAAAAATATGATAGCTGTATGTGCTTTTATTTCTTTTACAGATTATAGTATGTTTTTCTTTTTATAATATATCATATTTTTTTAATATTTTAATATAAATGAGATTCTATTTACTTACATGTTATAGTTGATACTTATGATTAAACTTTACATACAATTGCACCAAATTATTGCGTGCATATTTATTTATTGTTAAAGATAGCTTGCTAAGTCAGTGATAGTTGGTTAGCTTTTTTTTATACTATATTTCAAGTACATAGAGGATTTAACAGAAGGAGACTACCCATAAGAACAGTCTATAAAAAAACTGAAACTATAAAGGTTTGCGTTACAAGAGTTGTATTGAATGACTTGATAATCGTGAGATTTATTCAGTATTATATATGTATGTAAAAACAAGTTGTAATATTATAAAGAAACTATATAAATTATGATATGTGATTGTTGTGATGATTTTAATCATTTATAGTTATTGGATTCAATAATTTATAGTTAATATTGTGGATATAAATTATGTGATTGTCAGTCAAAATATAAGAGAGATTTTGGTTTTTTTGAATTCTAAAATTAGGAAGAAAATAAATTAAATATGTGAGAAAAATAAGGGTCATCATATTAGTGGTATCAAAGAACTATTTAATTTGAAAACAATTTAAGTTGGAATGTGTGATGAAATAAAATCATCATATTTTTGGTATCAAAGTATGAATTAAATCTAGAAAATAAATAGAGTTTTGTGGAAAAAAAAGATTAAGGATGTCACATTTGTGTGTTAGAGTAGTTAAATTCCTAAGGACCGATACTTGAGTGTTATGATTTTTGAAGGATTGATCTAATTTTGCATTTGGAAGTTGATCAAAATTTAAGAAACTAATTTCAAGTGAATTAGGGTCATAATCTCCTACAATTCTTGTTGAATCAAGAATTAGTCAAAGGTCATAATGTAAAATCTAGACAAAATATTACTGAAGAGAGTTTTGCAAATCAAAGTCAATTAAATGCTACAAGTGTCAATAGGTCGGCCACATTGCTATACATCGTCCTCTAAATGTTGGAGAAAAGGAAGTGAATAAACTAGTGATGGAATGAAAACTATTAAGGGATCTATAACAACAAAACCTAGTAGGGCATCTCAGGGTGCATATAATACCAGTCGAGGGCAAGCTTTTATAACGCTACAACTGACTGCATAACTGACTGCACAACCTCGCATTTATGTTGTGACCTAAAAAGAGGCTATTGTGTCACTTGATATTATCACAATATTCTTATGTTGTAATATATACTTGTAAAAGTTTTATTTGATTGTGGTACATCGCATTCTTTTATATCAGTAGATCTGATTACATAATTATTGTTGAAATGCATGTATTCAAAACTCTTATTTTGATAAAACTGTTTATAAGAGAGGAGATAAAAGTAAATAAATATATTAAACAAAATATAAAAATAAATGAAATATCTTTTAAATCTTAATTAATTGTAATAAAACTATCAAAATTTGATATTATTCTTAGAATGGACTGGCTAATATCCTATTAGATCATTATTGATTATTAGGAGAAGAAATTAAAGATTCACGTGACAGATAATAATAATCTAATTTATCTTAATAAAGACATAAAAATACATAATATTTATTTTGAAAATTAAAAGATTGGTAAAGATAAGTTATGAATACCATCTAGCATTAATATAAAAAGTTGAAAAAAATAACTATAGTTGTAAGTTCTAGTAACATGTGAATATTCAGTTGTTTTTCTTGAAAATTTATTTAGAATGTTACCTGATAGAGAGATTGAATTTATTATTAATTTATAAAACTTGATTGATAAAGGTTTTATTAGATTCAGTGTATTCTCATTGGGATACACCTGTATTATTTATGAAAAAGAAGGATAAAAATTTAAGAATGTATAATTATTATAGAGAATTGAACAAGATCACAATTAAGAATTAATATCTTTTTCTTATAATAGATGAATTATTTGATTTGTTGCAAGGAGTGAAAGTGTTTTTAAAGATTGACTTGAGATATGATTATTATCAATTGAAAATTAGAAGAAAGACATTCTAAAAACTGTTTTTAGAACTAAATATATTTATTTTGAATTTCTTGTATTGACTTTTGGTTTAATAAATGCTCTAATAGTTTTTGTTGGTTTGATGAATATAGTATTTAAACAATTGTTAGATCATTTTGTTATTATCTTTATTGATGACATCTTGATCTATTCTACAGATGGAGCAGAATACAAATGACATTTGTATTTACTATTATAGAAGTTATGAAAGCACCATTTGTATGTAAAATTTTCAAAATATAATTTTTGGTTATTTAGTATATCTTTCTTGGGACATATAATCAATACAGAAGAAATCTCTATAGATTTTTAAAAAATAATAGCTATTGTTGAATGGCCCAGGCCTAGCAATGTAACTCAAGTGTGAAGTTTTCTAGGTTTGTTTGGGTGTTATCGAAAATTTGTAAAAGAATTTTCTCAGATTGTGGTACCATTAATAAGATTAACGTAGAAAACAATGACTTTTGAATGCAATTCAGACTATGAAAGAAGCTTTCGAACTTTAAAAGAGAAATTGATTTCAACACCTATTTTAATATTACTTAAGAGAAATTAAATTTCACATATACTGATGTATCATTATAAGGACTTGGGTGTGTATGTATAATGATAGAGTTATAATATATGCTTCAAGTTAGTTATGACATAATGAAAGAAATTATCTTATACATGATCTTGAGCTCGTTACAATTGTATTTGTCTTAAATATTTGAAGACATTATCTTTATGATGTAAAAAGTTATCTATTTATTGATCATCACAATTTGAAATATATTTTCACACAAAAAAATTAAATTTAAAACAATGGAAGTAGTTAAAACTATTTAAGAATTATTCCATTGAGATTGTTTATCATTCAAGTAAAACCAATGTTGTAATAGATACGTTGAAACGGAGGGTTAGTCCTCATAGCATGATATCAAGCTTGAAAGAAGCATAATTAATAGTTGAAATGAATCAGTTAGAATTAAATGCAATATCAATAGTTGTTAGAAAGAAATTTTCTTATTAGTTAATATAACAGATTGTTTGCAAGCTTTTAGAGTTGCTCAAGATATAAATGAAGACGTCCAACAAATCGATGCCAAAATTGTTGTAGGAAAGAAAATAAATTTTAATTTAAATGAAGTTTTATTTTATAAGAATAGAATTTGTATTCTTACAACATGTTTTGAAAATAAATTTTATTGAAAGAGATTCATAAAATTAGGTATGTAGTATATCTAAGAATCACAAAAATATATCATGACTTAAAATAGAGATTTTGGTAGAATGATATGAAGAAAGATGTCTATAATTATATGAGCAAGTATATGATATGTCAATAGGTGAAAGGGGAGTAATAAAGACTAAGTGAGTTGTTGTAATCTTTTTTTATTTAAATGTAGAATAAAAAGAAAAGAAATATCAATGCATTTTGTAATTGGGTTAGAAAAAATTGATCAAGGATATGATTTTATATGAATAATTTTTGATAGATTAATAAAATTAGCCAAATTTCTACCCTTTATATCTACTTATTTAGCTAAAAAGTTGGCACATGGTTATGTTGATCCATTTGTGAGATTAGATAGAGTGTCAAAGTCAATTATAAGATTTTGAAGGATATGTTGAGACTAAGTATATTAGATTTTGATAGAAGTTAAGATACTGCTTTGGCATTGATTGAATTCACTTATAATAATAGTTATTAAAATGATGTCTTATGAGATACTATATGATAGGAAATGTCAGTCATCATTATGTTAGTATAAAGCAGGTGATAATTCGTTTGGGGACAGAACTGATAAATGAAACAACTTAAGAGATTCAAATGGTTCGTGAAACAATACAGAAAGCATATGGTTGTCAAACGAATTACTTTGACATAAAACACAAAAAAATAAAGTTCCAAGAAAGAGACTATATATTCTTAAAAGTGAGTTCAATAAATAGGATAACCCTATTTGGTAAAGTTGTATAGCTAAAACCAAGATACATTGGACCTTTTCAGATTAAAAAGAGTTGGAAAGGTTGCATACAGTGTAGCGTTACCTTCGGTATTGATAGATATGCATGATGTATTTCACATTTTAATTCTAAGAAAATGAATTGTTGATCCATCTCATATAGTGTAATATGATCCAAATATTATAGAAGTACAATCAAATCTGAGTTATGAAAAAATCTGTAAGAATCCTAGTTAAGAAGATCAAATAATTGAGAAAGAAAACAATTCCTATATTTAAAGTACAATGACAAAATCAAACAAAACATGAAGTTACCTGGGAATTCGAAAATGTAATGAGAAAGAAGTATCCTAAGTTATTTTAAATTTTAATGACTAAATTCTTACAAGGATAGGAGAATTCGTAACATTCTCAATTGTTAAATTAAATACGAATTTAAATGTCTCGTAAAATATATCAAAATCCAAGAAAATAAAGTATTTCAAAATATAAAAATAAATATATAGTTAAATAGAACTTGTCGAGACAAATTTAACGACATTTATTTCGTCTCGATTGGAATTCATATGGAAGTTCTACGACATCGAATTTAATAAGTATAAATACTTTTATATATGTATAACTAATATATATATGTTAATTATATAGGATTTTCTTTTTTCCCCCACACTTGTGCTCGACGCGTCCCCATGCCCAACGAAACCCTTGGGTATCGATTTTGCATGGTTGGCCGATGGTTTCACTGGCGGTTCCTTCACCAGCGACAAGGACATTGCTCGCCGTCACTTTTCTAGCAAAATTAAGGTTGAGGAGTGCGATTTTAGTAGGCCAGATTGAAAAACCGAAAATGGATTTTGATTTTTATTTCTCGCAATTTAACTTCAAATATTTCTAATTTATGAAAAGAATCAAATGATAGCTTATAAGAGGCCATCCGATATATGATGGCTTATAGGAGACAGCTCAGTGTGTTTAGCCAAATACCCAGGGTGCCTTAGATGAGGTCCTGCGGAGTTGTTAGAGTTATCGATATGATCATTTGAGTTGTGATTCTTGGGGAATGTGTTGACCTAGACTGAATGAATGAATCTAATTGTGTCTTATGCTATTCAAAGGGGAATCAATTGGCATTAAGGTATGGGTATCATTGTGATCATGTTATCTTGGATCAGAGGAGGTTGGGTCCACTTAGATTTGTGCATTGATCAACAAATCTACTATGTCTATTTAAGGTTGCTAGATGCTTCTTCACTAAATTCATGTGCTAGAGTCAATCCTCTTAGGAAAAATTGTTAAACTTGATTCAAACTCTAACATGGTCTAAATTCTTAGACCATACCTAAACTCCAATTTCATAATTCGAAAACCATTCAATATCATTATCTCCATGATCATGTCATGGCAAGAGATTTTGGTAAACTTCACATTTTAGAGAACTAAATAATCCCTTAAATTTTGATGGTGCTGTTGGGAATCATTTGTCATTAAAATTGTGGTTATGTTGCTTGGAGAACCCTTCTTATAGATTTCTAATGCTAGGCTATGATAGATAGTGGTATTATTCAATCTATGTTGAAGGTATTACCTTATAAATAAATCACCTTGCATCTCATGTCACATCCATTTGATCCATCAACTACCTTAAATTGCTTTTTGTGAAGTTTCCTTGCATGAGACAACTTGTGTTTTATAGCAAAAAAAAGTTTAAGGCCATAGCCAAAGTTTCTTGATATCTAAGTGCTAATGCCCAATCTAGTGACTAGATTCCTTCAATTTTACAAGGTTCCTTACACTAGTTTGAATAAGTGATCATAACATAGAATTTTTTTTTTTGCATTTTTCAATTATAGACATTCTTTTATTTGATGAATATTCATAGACCTTTATGAACTTTCTTTTGTTTTGGTCAAACATGGATATTCTTGGTAAAATTTGGTTGCTTTTAAACTATATTTAGAGTTTTTTTCGGAGAATAGCTTTTTCAAAACTTGTGGGCAAGGAATTGAATTTTGTTTATGATTACTCTCTACAAAATTGCACAGTCAATATGACAGATTGAGAAAGCAGATGTTTGTTTTGACCTTTGTTCTTTGATGATCAAAATTTGAGTCATTAAGGAAGCAACAAATGTCTTGACATGTTCACTTTTAGCTACTAGCAAAAAAACAAATAAAATTTTTGAAATAACCTTAACATAGAAATAGAAAACTTTTCATTTCATGATTGATATATATAACAGAATTATAAAATGGAAAACAAGTATTAATTATGTTAATCTAATAAAGTCTACAAGTGACAAATGGCTTCAAAGTTGGGGTCAACCTTGAAATCTAGAGGGATTTGTTAAGCATTGTTGAAAGTGAGCCCCTTGCATTTCTTTAGCTTTAGAAGGCCTTAATACCAAGGGTTTTGTGGCAAGGAACCCCTTAAACTAGGAATAAGCATAGGGATGGAGATATAGATCATGATGCCTATTGGGTGTCCTCTTTGACAAATGTAAGAAGGCCTCAAGTTTATCTTCCAACTCCTCTTTGTTCGAGTGGAATTTAGCTAGATTCCCCCAAAGCTCCTCAACTCATTGGCTTTTCTCCTTTCTCAATTCAACTGTTGGATGGAATTAAGAAGGCCTTCCTCATTCTACTTCCCTCAAGAAACCTCCCTTTGTTTTCTCAGCTCCTTTTTGGTCATTTCTAGCTCCTCTAGCAAACCAATCTAACCTAAGAGATCATTATTCAAAACCTCGAGCACCTTCTTTTTGGAGGCAAGATGCTTGAGGACCTTGCCTTGTTGATTTACCCAGGAGATGAGCTAGGCCTTCATTTTGCACCTTTGCAAATTTTTGTGAACGCTGTCAATTTCCTTGGAAAAATGAAATGAAATAATTCAATAAGTCATCCACATATTCCTCATCTTGACAACTAGCTCCATGTTCTCAAGGCATTAGGAACATGTTTTAGAACTCCTCTTGAGTATGAGCTGCCTTTTGCCTCGACCCATGTGCTTTGGTTGCCATAGAAGAAGCTTCCATTTTGTTGGGAATTGAAAGAATGGGCCAATGTGGGGTAGATGGCTCTTCATCTTTGGTTACAAGAGGAGGGTTTCGTGACCATTATCTTGACCTCTTCTTTTTTTGATGGTTGGTATTCCTCGCTCTTGGATTTCAAGGTTATTTGCTCAGAGTTTGACAGATTGAGCTCCATCAACTGGTGGACTTGGGCCTTTTTTTGAGACAGTTCTTTGATTAGTTGGGGTTTGTTTTCTTTTTCCTTTTAGGGTCCTTAGGTTATTCTTTTTCATTGTGGCTGTTTGTTGAATCTTCTAGACTTGGCATGGGGGTGTGCATCATGGTGACACATCTTGAGGTAATCTAGGAACACAGAAATAGTGCCTCTGTTAGTTCGAATAAGAGCTTGCCAAGTTGAACAAGGACTTTCTTGATTGGTTTTGAAGATAGACGATTTCAAAATAGATGCTACTTTTGAGAAATTGAAAGACATACTAGAATCAATTTAGCCTCTACTTTTGTCAAGTTCCTGAACAAAGTAGTATATAATGGCAAGCACATTCGAGGTCAACTAAGTGGAAATTATCCCAAAATGTTTGAATATATTGGAAAAACTTTTTTGAATTGGGAGCCAAAGGTCACATAGTGAAAACTGGACGGAGTTGCAAATTTTATCAACCACCTTCGAGTTTGGCCATTTCCTTTTATGGAATGTACATGGTGATCTCTTTGTAAAATGTGTACCTTTTTGGGTTCATTAAAATGGCCTTGCTTCAATGGTAGATTGAAGAAAGTCGTCCACCTCTTCAAATGATTTTTAAATTTCTTCAATTGAGCAAGTTATCAAAAAATATGGAAGAATATCGAAAAACATGTGGGAACCTAGGAAGCTTGATTGTGCAAGAGAGTTTGGAGAGGTAAGGTGAAGGAATGGAATAAGTTACTACGTTTTATATATTTGTGGTTTGGAATTTGAAATATCAAAATTGAACCTATACCACATTTGCCATTTTAAGAAATTTTCTAAAATAATGATTTCAAATATGTGATTAGACTAATCATGCCAAGATTTATTGCCTAAATTTGAGCTTAAATTGTATGTTAATGGATTGTTAGCTTTTTTAAGTCGTACACACCATCTCGGCTTTCTACTTTTCCTAATAGGGCCATGCAGATTTCACAAAACATTTTATCTCATTTTCCATTTATTTTGGATTGTCTCTATTCTTATGTTTTTGGAGTTTTTTTATTGGTAATGCTTTTTGGATATCTCATGATAACTTCCAATTAACAAAAGGCTTTGTTTGCAATAGTAAAGTTTAAATTTATGCCCATTTAGTTGATTCAATTTTTTCTAGATTGGGAATTTAGATGTTGAAATTATTATTCTAAATTATTTGGTTTAAAATTTGAGACCTATAACAAGTTTTTTTTGATAACTATTATGACCTATAAGAAATTGATAAATGAGTTAAAAGACTTGGAAAAAACTTTTATGAAAAGGATAATATTTAAGTAATCATATTGGAGCTACAAGATTCTTTATAGGTATGTGTGAGTGAAGGTAAAAGGAAAAGGGTCATTTTTGAGATATATTGTTGGATCATGCCCTTTTCAATCTTTTTCGATGGTTAACCTTGAGATTGATTTACATAAGACTATATTGCCTAAGAAGTCAAACCATGGAAGGTATGAAGATAACACCTAAAGTGATTAGGTTGTCTGTGATCAAGATGATTAGGATTTCCTTGAACCCCTTTTGTAAGTTCAAGGTCTCCCAAAGGTCCAATTATTGGGATTTCATAACTGCTTATTTGGTTTCTTGACCTTTGTGCATCCTCTGAACATCTCCTAGTTGGCAAGTCTTAAACATCAAACTGTGCACAAGGAATTTCTTAGTTCGTTCTAGGTTTTTAATCAGAAATTTTTGTTTCAAAGCCTTGCAATCATCTTCGAAGGGTCCAATCTCCAACTTTAGGTTATTCATGCCCTTCTTCTTTGCCTCTCAGTCCTTGTGGAGGCCAAACTTGTTTCAATGTTGAATAGCCCTCATATGTCCATCTCTAATTCGAACTAGGCCTTCTTGATCCTTTTCAACATGAAGGTTAGAGCTCTATGTTCTTATTCATTTCTCTTGGGAATGTTCTTATCCCCTCATTCTTTGGCCTTTCTTCGATGGGCCATTATCATATTTGATTAGATCTTCGAAGGCTATGGCTCGTTGGAGACAATGGTGACTAGAACTGTTTACTGCTTTTGCTTCAGCATGGTCAAGGTTTTGACCTACCCTTTCTCCTCTATCTTAGCCATTGGAACAATCTTTTTGGTGTTTGAAGATGTATTCTCCTAGAGCTTGTTGTTTGAAGGAGGACTTGAAAATTTCTCCAATCATTGGCCAAGTTGCATCTCTTCATTGACATAGTTATCATCGTCATCTTCCTAAGGGTATTAAAGGATCCTTCTTTTCCTAACTTTGGAGTGGTTGGGGAAGCAATAGATATGGCTGTGTTCATTTACTTTTTGGGACCTATGCGATAAGTGAATTTGATGCTTCCATTGGACTTGGGGAGTTGGTTTCCATTGGACTTGTGTTCATTTTTTCTCTTTCTTTTGTATGAGTATTTTTCGAGTCATGTGAGTACTATTTCTTTTGCTAAGCAAACATTTCTGGCTAACTTTTTCAAATAGCTTTTCAATGGAGGTTGAGTAGGTTAAAGGTGTGGTAATTTCCATTCTTGAGGATTGTGTTGGTTGAGATGGTTGTTTTTTGTGAGAGGAGGTGGTGGGGTAAATTGACAAAAATAATAAGGGAAGAGTGATGGTTGCTCATGGTGAATGCAATGGATTTCTCTGTCATGGCAGTGATGATAGGTTGAGGTGATGTTGAGAATGACAGTAATTGGTTGCAAGTGTGGTTAGACATGAGGAGGTGGTGTGGTGGAAGATAAATAGTTGGTGGGATGAGGTATGAGTCTGATGAAGTAATGGTTGGTGAGAGTTGACAATGAGTTGATGAAGAGACATGAGAGATCATTGGAAATGAGAATGTAGAGTAGTGTTTTGAGTAAATTCTTTCATTTGTATAACATATAAAATATTTATACAATGTTGACATAGTATCCATCATCATCATCTTAAAATATTATTAGAGAATTATTCTAATTAACGCTCAATCAGAAAAAATATTTCGTTTAAATTTTATAATATTCAATATTTGAAATATATTTATATATCAATTAAACATTTTAACCTTCATAAATATTTTGAGAACAAGATTTGTGGGCTATTATCTTGAAAACTAAACATCAGTATTTCCGGGAGGCATATGTTTTAAGCATACACACCTTTAATTAAGACTATTTTGGTTTGCAAATAACTAGAGATGATTTTGTTATTCTTTGCTTAACTTTTCAACCCACCAGTGAACCATAACCCAAGCACACAAATTAACTTATCCAAGCTCTTCTTCAACCTCCTATGAAGTGCCCACTTTGTTGTCTTTAGTTTACCATTGTTCTAGATGCAAAATGAGCATTATGATTGATTGATTTCAAGCGAAGTTTGAAAGGCTGTTTTTTATTTATATCTTTCTTAACAGGATTTATTAGATAAGGTGCACATTGAATCATTGTATTTACTTTTAAATCTTATTAAAAGCATTTATTTGAGTCATTGTGCTTTCCTTTAGAGCTCCACATTTTTTGGGAGGTGTCTGACTCTTTTTGGTTTACTCAAGGGTGCTTAAAATTAAGCCTCTTTTAAGCTTTAAATTCTTGTGCACTAAAAATGGTGTGTAATTTGCATGATGGTATTTTAGCTTAACTCATTGAACAAGCTTGTTAGTTAGTAAGCTCCCTTCTTATTTGAAGAGGGCTTGAATTGAATTGATAGTTTGGTCAAATCACTTAAATTGTTCTGTTGTATGATCTTTTGTGATTTCTTTTGTTTAGTGTTTTAATTGAATATTGTTGTTGTTCTGTTCGCATGTATTCTTTAGATGATTCATCCTGGCAAACATAGCATAGCATTTTAACATTTAGCACTTTGTATGATTTTATTTAATTTGTTAAATTTGTTCAGGTAAGTTGGAGAATTACTCGATGAATTTAAACGATTTCATTGCTATAAAAAATTTGTCCAAACAAGACATTCAAGTTCACTTGTTAGTTTGAACAAGATGGACAATTTGATCAGACGAATTCAAATTGGTTTACTAATTCATTCGAGCTTTTCACATTGATGTCTTGAGTAAATTGTATGACTTCATCTAGTCGAATTCAAACTGCCCACTTCTTCACTCAGATAACTATTTCAGCAAATGTTAACTCTTACACAAGAGATTAAAGTGTTTGTCATTTCAACACTTCCTTTACAACACTATTCATTGATTGTCTAAGTACTTCCAAAATAATTCCCAATAATTTCCAATTCTATAATAATTCAATCGACCCAATACTAGCAATCCTTATTCCTCCAATTCACCCTCGTCCTTTTACTTTTTCCAGTGTCTTAAAATCTTTCTTGAAGCAGTGAGGCAAAAACTATGTTGGAATCAGATTCCTCTCATGGTGGCAGTGGTTCCTTTGGTGATTACAAGACCTTTCGCCAGATTAGCCGTGACAGTGAGTTCCTTACATTCTGGAATACACGTATTGCTGTTCCCATTATTTTTATTGAAAATTGTCTTGCAAATTTCAACAAAAGTGCCATTTAGGAAAGAACTTGACATATTTTCATTTAGCATGTCAATTAAAATAGGAAAAAAACTAGAGAATCTTTAAACTATCTAATAAATGCCATGCTTGTAAGTTTTATATGCTTGACATACTTTCATTTAGCATGTGCAATTAAAATGAGAAAAAAAAACTAGAGAATAATCATTAAACTGTCTAATGAATGCCATGCCCTTAAGTTTTATATACTTGTTTATTTAGTAAGAAATATCTAAACATTGTGAGCTAGCATAAATGGTTTCTCATTATTGGTACAAAAGCTCAATAAGTGTTTTAAAATAGATGTTTGCAGTGTGACACTACTACTAACAAGTATGAGCATCTAATGACAACATCAATAAATGACAAGAAAATGAAAAATGTGGTTTGTGGCATATTATGTTCAAAAAATAGTGGTCCAAAGAGATTGTTGTGAAGAGAAATTTTGAGTCCATAGAGTTTACTATATACACTACTGTTTAAAAGGTTATGGCACAAGATTTTCTCAAAAACAATTTTGACCTATTAGCTTAGTGAATTTGGGTAACTTCTTGATGCATTATATCAAAGGTGGCGTGGGTATTGTTCTATCAACATAAATGAAGATGTGAACTTGTTGTATGAACTATATTCAAGAATTAATGGCACTGAATTATTTATTGAACAGATCGTTCTTCATTGTTTATAACTTTAGTCTAGTCTTTCTTAAATTTCACCTTCATTTTTAGTTGTCCACCGTTCCTTTTGGCATGATTATTTGCAAAGGTTAGTTGCTGGAGCTCTTATATTGCGCTTGTATTTGTCCTGCTAGGATTGCTACATGAAATGCTCCGGTCATCAAAAGTAAATGAATCTAAATCCTCATGGAAGGTATTGTTTTATGCATTACTTATTTTTTCTTTTCTTCTCTTCAATACATGCTCCTTTCTTGTTGTAGCTTTATAGATGTGCCAATGGTGTCACTGGCGAAACTAATGTCTTTTTGAAAATCCATTATCCAACCAAGGGCTAAAAGAAAACTATGTTTAATACTATTATTTTGTTGTTTCTGAACTAAAAGGAGCTATTTATTATATTTGGTTTACTTTCAGCTTCTTTCAGGTTTTGATGAACCAAAAGAGCCTAATTTGGCCTGTTCGTATTAGAATCCTTTGAAGCTTTTTGAAGTTTTAAACAAATAAATATAATAGCTCTCAAAGGAAATAGTTTTGATATCAAAATTTTAATGATATAATTGATTCAACATATCTTTACGTTAACACTTGTTGCCCTAGTTAGTACTTTGACCACATCAGCAACTAACAATATCTTTGGAGGTTTCAAATGGCTAAGCTACTGCAAGCTTTGAATAGTCATTGAGATGTGCTAAAAAATTAATTTGATACATTTAACTGCCTTTCAAATCACATTATTCATATTGCTTTGATACTGTTGTAATTTTGTTCAATATTATTATTTTTTAGACATAGAACATTATGCAATTATCATGCGTGTGTTTATTAGTTTTTTTGTGATTTAGTTGATTGTTAAATCTGTGAACTTTTTTTAAGGTGATCTGAAGTGTCATTCATTTCATTTATATGCTAAATGATGTATAAAATCTGGTCTATGTTTAATATTTAATTGGTACTGTGTAGGTGCTAATCATGGACAAGTTTACTGTTAAAATTATGTCTTTTTCTTGTAAGATGGCGGATATCACAAATGAAGGAATTTCATGTAAGTTTATTCATAGCAAATTCTAGATGTTTCTCTTTTTTCTTCATTTTGATGTTAGGTTTACTCACATGTTCATGTTGTTGCTGTCATTGCTCTTTATAGGTTTTCTTATTTGGTGGACCTTTAATAAATTCTGAAATGTTTATTGCAGTGGTTGAAGATTTATTTAAAAGAAGGGAACCGATGACTGCAATGGATGCTATATATTTCATTCAACCCTCAAAAGAAAAGTAATAACTTTTTTGGGATTAATTTGTTTTTCTATAATGTGATAATCGCTTTGAATTGCATTTGTGTGCTTTTCTGGTTTAGTTGTCACAATTTTAAATATATATCAACCTTATTATGAAATTTTTTGGAGTATCATATTTGAACATATGGCATGTTTTTTTATCACTATTTAAAATACAATTTATTGTTTTGTTGGAAAAATCATTTTTATTATATTCTGTTTTTTTTTTGAAAGTAAAGTTTGTCACATTCATAATCATTAATGTTTGAACCAAATTGCTATTTGGCAATAAATAGAAAAGTTTTATTGCTTAGATGGATCTACTGGGAAGCATTTGAGAGAAAAAATATTTGATAGCTTCCTCACACTGCTATCATTCTTGTTACAACTCAAAGAATAAAGGCGCATATTCTTGCTTTATTTATTTTTAGAAAATATAAGTTCAACTCTGGAAACATTATTTTGTATCATTTTTTTGTCTCAGCCTCTATTACTTTTTTTTATTTCTTTCTATGTTTGTTATTTTTCGATTTTCTGGGTATCTTTACTTTTTATTTTTTAAATTTTCTGTAAATTTATGGTCAATTAATTATAATCTTTGTGTAATGTAGTATTATAATGCTTCTATCAGACATGTCAGGAAGGTGCCCTTTGTACAAAAAGTATGTAGTGATTCATATTTCCTAAAGCAAACAATTGTGGAAAGTTCAATTTTAATAGATTATAAAAATTCGTTCTAAACTTTTTTTTTTCAGGGCTTATGTTTATTTCAGTTCACCTATATCAAAAGAATTAGTTGCTTATATCAAGAATGACTCAAGTGTCATACCACGCATAGGTGCACTGAGTGAGGTTAATTATGAGATTATAGTTTTTATTTGTGTCAATAAGATGAGCGCAGCCTCTCTGTTTATGTCTTATTTCCACCTTTTTTTTGAATAAGATGTTTTTTTTAAAACTAATCTTCACTAATGAATGTGTGCAGATGAACTTGGAGTATTTTGCCATAGATAGCCAGGTTTGTCTTCTTGCTAAGATTCTTCTTTTATAGCATGACAATGAGTATTATTCTTTGTATTGTATATCTCCTCGCTACTTCCTTTTTAAAAGCATTTTTGGTTGCATTGCGTGATCTGCATGATAAATGCTTAGCGTGACTAGTCTATTACTCATATATCTGTGAAGGGCTTTGTTACTGACCATGACATGGCTTTGGGAGAACTCTACGGTGAAAATGCAGAAAATACTCACAATTACAGCATATGTTTGAACACAATGGCAGTACGCATTGCCACAGCTTTTGCTTCAATGAGGGTATGCATTTAAAGTTCATCGATGTTGTTTCGTTTGGATTATTGATCATGTGTTTTTTTATCTCAAATTGCTAGGTGATATTTCTTTTTATATTTTGTTGTATTTTTTATTTAGATTTCATGATCTGCTTGCTTCATTTAATATGCTTGTGTCCTATTTCATGTTAGATTCCAGTAAATGATTAATTAATATTTTTTTAGGGGCTAATATTTTTTCTGGTCTTCAATGCTTTTGTTCTAGTTCATGTTATATTTTAAGTGCAATCATCAGATGTCATTTCTTCATATTGTTTTTTTTTCAAGCCAGGGCTTATTTTTGGTTTTAGCCATTTATTCATTGTACCACTCTGCACAACTGGTTGAACACGTTCAATTTTATTAGTTTATTGAATGAGTGTTATAGGATCTTTTGGATTGATTGCTCCAAAAAAAAAAGCAAGAACTTGAAGAAAGATTATGTTGCACTGTTAGATCATTGATAACAAGCATTGAAATACTAATATGGATTTTGTTTTAAGATTGACTAACTAAAGAATGCCATGGATTTGAGAATTCCTTGATTAAACAGTAAATACAACAAAGCTAGAAGATTGAACAACACGATGTCATTAGTTAATTTCTACTACTGAGTGATTTCAGGGTTGGGCCTTTAAGTGAACAAACAATATAGAACCATGTATCCCCAGCAATTTAGAATGTTTTCTAAGGTTTGTATGGTGGGATTTCTAATGCAGTGATTAAGCATTCACGTTCATACACTCATGCATGAATACAATACTAGTGAACAAACAACATCCAATTTAAGGACAATAAAAATTAGTTGCAAGTTAGACAATCCTAAGCTAGCCAAGTTAGAAGAAAGTGTAAAACATCTCAAGAATTAATTTTATGTGAGCAAACAAAAATCTAAACCCTTAAACATGCAACTCTAGAATTGATTGAAAGAAAGAAACTCTAGCAAGTTGCAACGACAATGGAGGAAAAGATACAATAGATATAGAATACCCATAATGCAAAATAATAAAAGAATAACTGGGAAGTTTTACTGATTACTAGCTACAAATTGAAACAATGAGAATGCCAAAACACATTTTGTAAGAAGGAAACAAGGGAGCAAGTAAAGTACTAAACAAGCAAAGTATAGAGCAAGCAGTTAACATGAGTACCTTATTCATGATATGCTTTAGCTTCCCATGAACAATGTCTGAGAACTCGCTTCAAAATTATTAAATTCTTCCCGTTGTGGACTCCCAATAATGCAAGGAAATTCAACCTTTAATCTCAAAATTTGGGGCTATTTATAAGCCTTGACCATAATAGATGTGTTCATAAAATCCTCCATGATTCATAAACACCAATAACTTGGATTTATTTCATTTGCATGACCATCAATTTGTCAATTAATTTTGCCTATCAATTGATTTGAGTGTTGAAATTGATCGATTAGGTCAAATTTTAAAGCTCAATTGATCCTTAGAAGTGCCTTGGTGCTCTTTGGCCTTCCGGTTGGTTTCTCTTTAGTTTGTATCTTGAAATGGATCAAGTATTTCAAATTATGAAATTGATGGAGAAATCATAAGCCATGTTATTAGAATTATGCATTACAATCATCAGTGGCTATTCTCACTTAGCATAGACATGGTTGTAAATCTATGCAAGATTAATAATGGTCATCCATATAAAAAAAAAATAAACAAAACAAGAGTTCAAGGAAATAATATCTTAGTACCTTCTGAAATGTGCTAGTGAAATGACTCAAAGATTAGAATTGAGCATATGGTATGAAAGAGATTGAAACAAGGAATTCAAAGAAATTTGTTTATATTTTTTAGTATTTTAATTAAATTATTATGGATTTTGAAACTTAGAAGTATTAAAGATATAATTTTGTTTATAAACTACTTTTGAATTCCTTGAAACAGCAGCGATAAATGTGGAATTTGGCATGCTTACGTCCTTGAGTAGATTAAGATAAACATGAGGGGAAGCTTAAAGGATAAAGAGTGCTGGTGGAGTGTAAATGAAGCTATCCACGAGAATAATTGAGGAAGAGAGAGGGATTGAGGAGAAGATGGAGGCTGAAGTTGCCGTCGATGGCTTTTGTTAGGAGGAAGCGTCAAACAGAAACTAGGGAAGGAGAGAACCTGGAAAGCAGAGGAAGAGGAACTAGTTGTTCTGAGAGAAGACTTGGAACCTTGAGGAAAGAGTTTCCCAGCTGGAGAAAAGAAGCCTCCTGCAAAAAAGAGCTGTAGCTTCTTCTGTAGACGTTTCAGTTCAAGGAAAAAGAGATCTGCAACAAATAAAAGAAAGAGAAAAGGAAGGTCAGCAGCATCTTGAAGAGGAACACCAGGAATTGCAGGGAGCTTGCGAGGTGCTTGGATTTGTTTCAAACTTTGTACCTAGGATGAGGAAATGTAGTAAAGTATTCTTCTTTAAGAGTTTTGTATGTTTGGTCAAAATCTAACAGAGCATGTTTAAAGTTGAGATTTGAGAAGTTGAAATTATTTTGAAGTTGAATGTGTTTGGGTATGCATTTAGTGAGGTTTAGATTTAAATAAAAGTGTTGGCATGTGCTTTGTGTTTTTTTTTATTTCCCTATGATGTGTTGCAAATGGGATTTGAATGTAGTTTGGCAGCAATTTGAGTTGAATGTGTTGTTTCTCATGTCTATTCCATGAGTTACATTTGGTATGCAGATTTATGACGTATTGTACATTAGCCAACATACGGTACATCAAGGGTTGAGAGTAAGGTACGTAGGCGCTTGAGTGGATGGTTTGTGTAATTGATGGGGTAGGAATGTGGGGGACGACATCTAGATCACATCTAAAAAAGTAGTGGTGGGATAGAATCTGTATTTAGTTGTGATAAACCAAGGACTTTCTTGCTATTAACTAATTATTTTTTTTAAATGAGTTAATTATTTAACAAACTTTTTAAAAGATTTGCTAAATCACAAGTTTTGCAAGGCTAGAGTATTAATGATACTTTTTTTAATGTATAATAATTATTGCCACAATTGATTAGATGCTCCTTTATCAATCAGAGTTGCTTTGGTGTCTTCATTGGAAAAATAATGTTAACTTTGCTTTGTTATACTATTCTTCTTTGAGTATTATGTTCTGCTAAAATGATCATTTTTCAATTTTCTTTTATGTGA
The DNA here is from genome assembly GCA_023846275.1 of Vanilla planifolia. Classification (NCBI taxonomy): domain Eukaryota; kingdom Viridiplantae; phylum Streptophyta; class Magnoliopsida; order Asparagales; family Orchidaceae; genus Vanilla; species Vanilla planifolia. The sequence continues at coordinate 8,623,534 of CM043865.1, read as the reverse complement.
TATTTACTTTTCAATGTATAATTATTCCTGAATAAAATATTTTGTTTAATTCCTCTTAGGAATTCCCCTATGTGAGATATCGTACTGCAAAGTCATCTGCAGATGCAACTGCAGAGGCATCTTCACGTGATCTAATACCAACTAAGCTTGCTGCTGAAGTTTGGAACATTATTTCTAAGTACAAAACAACAGTACCTGATTTTCCTCATAAAGAGACATGTGATTTGCTCATTGTAGATCGTTCAATTGACCTGGTAGACTAAAGCACAATATAACATCTCTCTAAAGTATCCTTTTTCTAATGTTTTTCTTGTAATCTATTGTGTTGATAGATTGCTCCTATTATTCATGAATGGACCTATGATGCCATGTGCCATGATTTGCTTAATATTGATGGAAATAAATATGTATTTGAGGTAAGTTTTCTTGTGTATATTATGCTTCATTTCTATATTGAGTTTGTTTTCATATATTTAGTTAAGTCTGCAGGTGCCAAGCAAATTAGGATCAACAACTGAAAAGAAGGAGGCTCTTTTGGAGGATCATGATCCAATTTGGCTTGAGCTTCGACATGCTCACATAGCAGATGTAAGTTCATCATTTATCTACTTTGTGTGATGTGTGACATATTTGTCATACTAATGAATAATCTTGCATGTCAGGCTAGCGAAAGGTTGCATGATAAAATGACAAATTTCAAGTCAAAAAACAAAGCTGCACAACTGCAACAAAGTTCAAAGTAATATCTATTTCTCTATTATTATTTATATGTAGGTTGACATGCACTTAGTGTTTAGTTGGTAAATTTTTGAGTTAATTATTATGATTACCATGATCAAAACATGTTGAAATTGTTTAGTTTTTATAGACATTTTCATATAAGGAATTTAGTGTCAACACATTATAATTGCTTGAAACTACCAATCATTGTAATGAAACTAATAAAAATAAGTAATAATGTATCACATTATGGATATAAATTACACAAAATCTCCATTTTCATGAAACTAAAATACTATGCTTCTAGCTTCATGACCTATGGTTTCTCCTTATTGGAAACCCTCTTGAGAAATATAGTAGAGAACAAAGAACAAGTAAAGAAAACAACTCCATTAGAATTCACATTATTGAATCTAATGAGTTTCAAAGGTAATATATCATTTTGATGTCTATTTAATGTGTTATAAGTAATCTTAAAGTAGACAAATGTGATCATATACCATAATTTGGAATGAAGAACCCCAAAAAATGCCAAGTCTAGTATTATATGGATTCAAGAAGAAAGAAGATCTTCAGTATGGTACTATATGTCCATGATGTTTCAAAGGAGAGCTACATTCATCTAGAGCATGTGTAAGGATTGAAAATAGATTGCCTTTTATAGTCAAGAGCTTGTACTTACTCAAAAAAGCATTTGCATATCACTTAGAAGAGTATGAGTCTAAAATGCTAAAACTAATTACATACATGTAGAGATTTTAACTTGCATTTTATTCGATTTGTGCATATCAAAGTGAGTCTATAGGAAATGAGCAATCAAGAATAATGGGATTTAAGTGTTTAAAAATAAAGTATAATGTGGTTAAAATTGTTTTGATCAAACAGTATGATTAACATATTTTGAGCATATGATCATGAAATAAAATAGTTCAATCCAGGTTTATAACTGATGATTGAACACTACGATCTGTTCAAATGAGCTATTTTCTGATGATCAAATAGTTCAACTGGAAATGCACACTGAGGGATAAGTATTGAATGGGAATTCTAAGAATTTCATATGCTACGATAATGTTTATCATACATTTCAATTAGGTCAGGGTAAATATACTAGGAATATATTGAAATATTCAACCATACTATAGAATTATTTAAAAAAGTACATCGTATAGCACAACCAATGAAAATGAATAAACATTCAAACTAAGCATTGTATTTGCACAATCCTGAGACTTTCGTATTGTATAATAATTTCTATTATATAGTACATTTGGTTTAGGATAATCTACATATCATAGTTATGGAAAACTTAAGAATTTTGTATAATATGTTAATATTCTAATAGGCTATACAATTAGTACAATATATAAGTATTGTATATTAGGATTCATCAATCGTATAATATGAACAGAAGCAAAAACATGTAATGGCTAGTCTAGTTATCGGTAAAAGTGAATTTTAGTTATTGGAAGACTATTTGAGATCACGTGAATGTATCTATTACTCTAAAAACTCTATATTAATCTCTAAAAACATGACAATAATTGATGATCTTATAGGCAAAAATTTGAACGAAAACTTGGGTGTTTGTTATAGTAATACACTTTCTGTATCAAATTGTGAGCATTTTGTGAGAGCTAGAAGCTTGTCTTGCAAAGTTAGTAGTACTAAGAGAAAGAAAAAAAAAGGCTCATAAGGAAATATCACTTTGTATTTACAATACATTAGATTTTTTGCTTACATTTGTATATTTAGTTCACATTTAAGTGAGCTAATGTCTTGAACTTTTTTTCTTGTATTCTCCCTTTTCTTGGTTGTGCTCTAGGTTATATGGTGTAGAGGGTTGATCGTACTTCCAGCTCATCGCATGGAGTGGTATTTTAGTTGTGGGTGATCTATGAAAAGCATTAATATGTACTTGGGTTTCTCTATCCGGTTGTGACAAATGAGTATTTTGGATAGGGTATTCAAGTAGGTTGTTTGAGGGTGGTCATAGGCTCAAGGGGAAGCCAAACCATTTAAAAATCCTATGCTTTTCTCACTTCACTTATGTGTTTCTTGCTAAATTAATTACAACCTTAGGGAAAAATCAATATAAGGATAGTTATTAAAGATTTTTCTTAAACATTTGCTTATCTTGAGAATATTGAAAAAAATGTATACATATAATCATTACAACTCGCAAGAGTTTTACTTGAGATTGTATTTCATGAAGATTTTGTAAAAATTCTATAACATCAAAGTTGGAAGCAAGCTTTTTATAGCTACTTGGAAAGACAAACATCAAATTTATTACTCTATGAAGGTTTTAATGCTAATGAATTCCTTTAAGCCATAGGAATTACCAAAGAAACACACATAGCAAAACTTAAATCTATGTAAACAAAATATGATACAAATTAATTGCAACTCCTTTGGAATGTTACTCAACGGTGAAGTTTTGATGCTTGTATTGTTTAATGTTTTACATTATCTTGTACCGTTAAGCTAATTTACTAATGGTAAATGTGACCAATGATGCCTATTATGCACACAAAAACATATGTAATATTAGGTCATTGTACATGGCCATGTGTAAGAACTAATGTAGGATAGCTTGTTGCTGACTATTTATGTGATTTCTTTGCATCAAAAGCATTCAAGAGTACTACTAAAGAGAAGTAAATGTATTTTTTTAAGCTTCACATCACATTATGGTCGTGACTTCAAAAGCTTTGAAACTTATTCATGATATTTTATGAGAATATGAGTTGATTTTTGTTCTTATTGAGGGTTCGGTTGTTTTGCTATAAGCGTGGAAGTGTGTCTTCTACTTATGAAGGTAGAACATAGAAAGTCATTTATTTTAAAATGTTGTTTTCCTATGTATTAGGAAAATATTTGTTTCTATAATATATTGTTTAGTTGATTTAATGTGGAAAGTGGAATTGGATGTAAGAAGCAAGAAATGGAACTCCACAATCTTGGTGTAGTGGGTGGCAGGAGCTGATAAGGGCCAACTAAAGGCAACAATGGTCAATAAGGAATGGGTAGTTGTGACGTGTGATGCATGATGTGTCATAGTGCTTGGTTCATGTTCAACATGTGATGGATGGGAACTATGGAAATGACTTCAAAAATTGTATAATTGAGTGAAAAATAATCAGTGATATAGGATGAAGTGACTTCCTTGCTTTATAATGCACCAAACACAAATTTGCAAGGTCTATATCTTATATGTCATTTCTCACTCATGACAAAATAAACAAACCTTAAGCTAATCCGTCTCAACATGTCTATTATTTGCATGTTAAATCCTGTGAGCAAAATAGAAAAGGAAATAAGACCTTTTGTTTACATTTTTTTGTTCTTTATCATGCTTTCCTTCATTGGTAATTCTTGTAGTTTTTTGAAACATGCACAAAAGATCCTATGGATATGTCAAACATTCTATGGTGATACTTAAAAATTTTATCAATTTAATCAAACATTTAGGGATCTAAAAAATTATCATTATTTTCATTTAAAAAATTGAGACATTATATTAGACATCTTGGTTTTTGATTGTTTATTCTTATTTCTAATCCACAGGGATGGTAGTGAATTGTCAACTCGTGACCTGCAAAAGGTGGTTCAAGCTTTGCCACAATATGGTGAGCAAATGGAGAAACTTTCACTCCACGTAGAGGTTTGCTATCTCTTCTTTTTGTTCTCCTTTTGTATGATTCTAGGTAGGTTTGATATGCTTATTAGAAATAGTTGATGTGAGCTATTCTATTGGTAGCAAAACATAATTTTCCTTGGCTTAGTTTGAATGAGTTAGGGTGAACTGCGAGTCAATCTTTTTGTAGTAGAATACATTAGAGGTCATTTATATATGAGAAGATAAATGCTTACCCCATGTATGTAATAGATATTTTGTGTTGTCTAGTAGATGCATGGAAAAGAATTGTGGATACATATGGTTGAGTAGATAATGTCTTGAAATTACTTTTTTTAAGATTGAAACACACTAAAAAACCTATAAATTTTGTGTTATGATTGCAGAACACCTTATGTTTTGATCATGAACTCACCCTTGTATTGCAATTATCAAGAGAAAAAGATAATTATATGTTTTTTTCATTACTTGTTGGAAAATCACTTCATAGAGATAATTCATTTACATTTGACTGATTGATGAAAATGTTATAAGAAAAGATGACTTTTCAAATTTGTAGGTTTAGCTAATAGACTAAGAAATGGTTTTTGAGCCAACATCAGCCTTTTCAAACAAAACAATTATCAAACCCTTGTAGAATTGATGGCTTATCCGAATTAAATATTCATGAAGCATGGCGATAAACAAATTAAAATAGAACATAATCCTAGCCATTTATTGGCTAGATGAAATTTTAAATCATTATGGAATTTCAAAACTTTGTTTTTAAAAGGATAGATCGATGTCTAGTACATGTTGTTTAATTTAGATGAATTTCTAGTAATAATCATGTAATGGTTTTGTTACTCATTTTATATGCGAAAACAAAATCCTTCCATTAATTGCCACATCCCATGTTAAACTTTTGTATGGTAATTATGACTAAAAACTTGTCACATACAACATTTTGTTGAAGTGAAGGCTAACTATTTTAGTTCTATATTATAAAAAAGACAGTGTATTTGATGCGAGAATAACTACATAAAAACACAACTAATATTTACTAATTTGAAACATTAATGCCGTAATCATGAAATTTAAAATAACTAAAAATAACATGATTGTTCAATAATTTTATTAAAATCAATAATATACTAGAATAAAAGAATAAAACTCTTAAATACTCATCTTTGGGATCAAACTATTATTGATTCTCATGTAAAGATGATTCATCAATCAATAAATTGGATCTGAAAACATATAACATAATTTCATTTTAGTTTGTAATGTAAATCAGTTGATGACATCATTTGTTAAAGCATGAACAAATTATTAGAATGTGAATGTGCATAATAAAGGAGAGGAGTAATATTAAATACTAATTAAATAATAGTTATTTACTTTATAATCATTAGTCCATAATGCTTATTTATAAGTTTAAATGAAGAATAACATGTAAAGGTTTGTCATTATAAAAACTAAAGCACAACGATGATTATGTCATCATGTCTAATACTTATCACAATGGACATCAACTATGATATGCCACATACTTATAAATAAGCATGCATAGATATTACTTATCATCCTCTCTATTACTTAATAATATCACTCTTATAGACATTCCATCATTACCATGAATCAAAGGAAATTGGAAACAACATGAATTAAAGAGTCGTCTTTTTTTTGTGAGCTGGCTCACTTAACTAGCCAATCTCATATTACACATAAAAAAGATGTCTATTGCCATACACATAAATATCAATAAATCTATTATCAATTACATAATTTTAATATTCATCGAGAATTTCACATGAATCAAATATTAATTAGAATATCAAATAAATAATAACTACCTGAATAAGCATGGATAATCTTATATAATAAAATATGCAAAAACAACCATTAAATGTATTAGCATCAACTTATTTGTCAAAACATGTGATGATTGCAAGGAAACAATCAAGTACAAATAAAGCATTGTTTGTTGCAATATATTTAATATGGTTGCTTGTGGGGAACATTTACTCATAATTTGCCATTTTTTATCTATTAGAGCATTGCAATAATTTAAAGAAATGTTATTAATAGCATGTTCAATTGTTAATGTTGGTTAAGAATCGGAAGAACAATAATAATAATAAATAAATACGCTCGAATAAAAATATATAAATTGAATTAAATCTAGAATAAATGTTGGAAGAGTGCATTTAATAATGAAGAATATGTTAATCCTCTGGTTAGAATGAATCACATACATCGGTGTGCGTAGCTCTATATGAGCTCTTCTTGAATCGTTCGGGGTATTTGATCTAACGTTGATTTCAAGAACCTTAATATGAAATATAGATGATTACACTTTAAAAACAAAAAAAGAAATAATAAATAGGGCTTATAAATAGATTTGTTTGTGTTTCTAAGTATTTATTTATTTATTTATTTTTAACTTACATTTAATTCATATAGACTAGTTATTTGAAAAAAGCTTAAATGGGATTAAGTTAATATGTTAGCTTTATTATATATTATTATGTTAAGTTATTATAATACAAGAACTTATGTCGTAAACAATGATAGTTGAAAAGATTTGTATTGCTTATCATGGACACCTTTGGACTGCACATTGATTGAAATAGGAGCAAAATGGAATAGTCTTCTAAACTTTCTCTTCATTAACAACAATTGCAATAGTATTCGAAACCATGACCAAGAACCCTCGACTTGTAAAATCTTTCCTTTTGGTAACCTTGTATTATTCTTTCTCCCTCATTTCTTTTTCTAATCCTATCTCTTACTCTCCTCTTTCTTTACATTATTCCCATTCTTTCCCTCATCCTCCCAAATAGTTGGAACTCTAAGAAGATTTGTGTTGGGGGAACTCCATTATAGGCATCTTATTGGTGATAGGTCTATCAAAATAAAGGTGGAGAAAAAGGTTCACAAGATGAGGAATTCAACTAGAATTTGAGATGGATTTAGGTCTCTTGAATTGACAGTGATTTGCTAATATGCAACACTTCTTTCTTTAGAGTTCCCTTAAATCCCTTCATTATTGTAAATGACCTCCTTTTTAAGCTTGATAGGCCACAACTTCATGTTGTTCTTGAACTGTGTTTGGGGGATAATATGGATCATGAATCTCTTTTTTATAGGATAACATTTGGTGAGATTTTTATATTGCTAAACTAAACCTTGACCTTAACATTTAAACTTAAAAGATGTAGAGGGAGGACAAATTAAGAGTGATTGGCTCTCTTTTTGAGATTTTTTCTCAAACCTCTCTTTTCACACAAAGAATTCATCAAAAAGAATTATATTCCAAAATAGTAACATAAGATTCATGAATAGGAATCTTTAGGTCACTCTTATACAAAATTAAATGAGGTTATATAGAATTATAAATTTATAAATTTGTTATAATAGTCATAATGGTCCAAATATTGAAATGTAGACTTAATTGTGAGAAGTAAAAAAGCTTTCACAAACTCTATCAAATTCCAAACTATTTTTAAAAAAAAAAAAAATTTGAATCAAATCTATTTCAAATTAATTGGTAACTACTCTAATTTGACAAAAAATGCAAATTTCCTTCTTCAAAATCTAATTTTTTGCTCAAGTATTTTTGTTTAATCAAGATCAAACTATCCCTTCACTAAATTGGATATACCAATTATTCTTAGGTTAAAAAATCCATTTTTTTTTTGTTTAGTAGATTAGACGTTCTTATTTTGATTGTCTATCTGACATATGTTTGATCTTTAGATAATCCTTTGTATTTAACATGACGTTTTACTTCGTTGTTAATATTTTATAATTCTTAATGCATTTGGAAGATAAGAAAATATACATTCTTTTGATTCAAAATTTTCTAGAAAAGCAACTATATTATGTTGAAATGTTGCTTAAAAGAAATTGCTTGATATGAAAATGATGTAGATGCTAGGGTTGTTTTGGGTTTTATGTCCATAATTTTAAGTGAATTTCGTCATGCATTTATGCACATCTATAATTGGATGCCCTCATCTCCTCTTAGTTGCTTCACTATGGTTTGATCTTTAGAGAATGTGCCCATCTTTTATGAATAATTCTTGCCCTTTGAATTAACTCTCCTCTAACAAACCATCTACACATGGCCCTAATTAGCCACTTGCATAACCATAATTATTGTTTAATGCTTCCCTTTTCCAACAGGATTCGAGACCTATTGAATCTAGGTCCACAATAAGCAGAATCTATGCTCTAATAATAGACAAACCATTTTGTTTGCAGAACTTTGGATTTGTCATCATGACTAGCCACTTTTGAAATTCTCATTGATTTGCAAGAAAACTAAAGGAGCAAAGGGTTATATTTTCTTAATATCTTTTCTTTACATAATAGTAGTTACCTCATTAGTGAGCAATCATACCCAAAAATCATGATTCATGATATTCTCTTTTGGTTATCCGTCTACCCATTTGTTCTTTCTTTTTTATGTCACATCCTTTGCCCTTGCTCTAAATTTTTAACACTAAGAAGCTTTATGTTGGACGAATTTTATTATTGATATGTCATTAGTGATAAGTCTCTTGTAGTAAAAATAATGGCTCAAGTTAAGAATTCAAATAGAAATGGAAAAATGCTTAGTGTTCTTGAGATGGTGGGGACCTCTCAACAACTCTTGTTTTTTGTTCAAATGGGAGGAAGTGGGCACATAAAACTTCTTTAGGTATGCACCCTTGGGAATCATTTGGCCATTTTAACTGATCTTTCTTTCAATTTTGATAGGCCATGATTTCATGTAGTGCTTCAATTATGAACCTCATATTAGAGAGAGGATGTTGTATATCACGAATCTCTTCAACATAGAAAAAGATCTCTTTTAGGATTTTTGTGTGGTTAAACTAAGTCCCAATCTTAACATTTAAATCATAAATTATATGAGGGAGATTACTTTAGAGCTACATAAGAAGAATTCATCAAAAAAGTTTATTTTCACTAAATAGTTGATTATGACATGATTTTTTAAGTCCCTCGTAAGTGAAACCTAAGGAGGTAATAAGGAAAGATAAATATGGAGATATATTAAGATAAACAAACCTATCTAAGCCCTTAAATGTATATCGAATAATGAGAAATAAGAGGACTTTCATGAATTCTATCTAGTGTTTAACTTTTTTTTAAAATAAGATAATTTCACATCAAGAGATTTTTAAAAAAGTAGTACAGGACAATTATGGAGAATTAACTTCACAATTCTTGAGAACTTGGTCTAATAGTACAGGACAATCATGGATCCCTGTTCCAACATAGCTAATCTAGTAAGAAGTTGCATAAAATAAAGTGGATAAAAGAAAAGAAATGTCTGCAAGGTAGTTAGAAGGAATTATCCAATTATGTACTTCTGCTCAAAGTTATGGAAAAGCCAAATTTACCATGCACTTTATTTTGGAATTTCATTTCTCTGAACGTGTTTTTAATACCTTGGAATTAGGCATGATTTCTTGTACCATCAAAATTGAGAGTATGAGTCATTAAGAATTTCGTGTACAGGTTATCCCAACCTTATTATATTTAGTACTTGAAGTCCATTGATCCTCTAGGGGTCACATGACAATGATTTGATTTTCTGGAGTTACATGACTTTGCTGCATTGCAAGTGGTTGCACCCAAATTGTGCATAGTGCTATTGCATTTGCTGCCAGACCTGTTAATATTTATGAAGCTGATGTTTCTGATGCTTTGTTATCCTGCTACCTTGACAGCTCGTATCCAATCTGAGCTACATTTGTGTTATATTCTCCAAATGTTAATAAAATTGATGGCCACAAGCATTTGGGTGTTTAACAATGCTATCATTACGTTGCTAGTATTGTCATTAAAGCAATATTTTAGTAGTTTCTCTTTGTAAAGAGGTATTTGGGACAAAATAAAATAAATAGTACTAGATAATTAAGATAGATATATATACATGTACATATATAACAATGAAAACATAAAATGTATCCATTAAATCGTAATATAAAAGAACAAAATCATATAAGCACAAAACATGATAATACAATTGATTTCAAATGGCATCTAAACAGTTATATCTATAGAATTTTTATTGATTTATAAACATGCTTTCAATTTTTTATGGAACCAAATAAACCCTTAATAAACAATTTTTGTAACTTATAACTTGGTTATTGTATAGTCTTCAGGGATGCGTTGCCCATCAACTTGTCTATATACTGCAATGTCAGAGGATGATCACTAATTATAGGAAGTCATAGAAATTAAAATAAATGCATATATATATATATATATATATTTATATAAAACATTATTTTGATGCATTCTTCTCTTCCAGCCACGTATTTTTTTCAACTGAATAATATAAGATAGATTATAGTAAGCTCTTGTAATTTGTTGGTTATGGGAGTTACCTGTTGCTTATTTCTTAGCTACACATCCCTTTTAATGCTTCTATAAATTATGGGGTGCCTTGTTCCTCAATTTGTTAATCATGAATTTTTTATTAGTTACGTTTTCTTTAAATTCATCTGTTTCTTGACTTTGATCTTTATTTCCCTAGATTGCAGGAAAACTAAACACATTGATTAGAGATTTAGGTCTAAGGCATATTGGCCAGTTAGAACAAGATCTTGTTTTTGGTGATGCTGGAGCCAAAGAAGTGATAAACTTCCTTAGGGCAAACCAGGTTTACAAAATCTTTTCTGAAAGAAAAAAATTGTTTTCAGTTACTTTATGTTCTTAAATTCATTTGTGATGGTGATTGCACACTCTGCAGGAAGTTTCTCCAGAGAATAAATTGCGTCTATTGATGATTTATGCATTTGTTTATCCTGAAAAATTTGAAGGGGACAAAGGTGTTAAGCTCATGAAGGTGATGAATTTTTTTTTTTGTATAATTGTCATTTAATATTTTTTATTCTGACCACTTTTTCTTGGAACTATTCTATTAATACTTGGTTTTTGAAGAAAATACAGCATATTGGCATGTGGATAAAATGGCGTGATGCTTTAGAGTATTTAATTATGAGAGTATGTCAAAAAATTGAAGATTTGGCAAATGTTTGATAAAATGCTTAAGCGTAGAATATGAAATGATTATGGTAGAGACAAAGGAGAGAATTATTGATTGTAATATATGTACACCATCAATACAAGTGAGGATGAATGATGGCTTGGGTGAAAAGTTATGAAATGCTTCTCTTAGATAAGCTAAAATTACCTCAACATTCTCCCAATTATTTTGAATGAATACAGAAAATACTTTTAATTAGACTACTAGTTGCGACATGGCTAGTAAGTAGCTCTCCCTGAGATTCAAATGCTCTTGTTAGCTCTAAATAATTATTTGTTAGCTATTATATGGTGTATTTCACAACCAATGACTACAAGAACTAAAAGTGAAATATTTACGTGTAACCAACCTTCAAATTTTGGCAATATTTTAGAGTGATGAATTCTGAAATGTGTTCAGTTAGCAAAATTGACTGCTGAAGATATGAGCACTGTTACAAACTTGAAATATTTGGGTGGACTCGACACAAAAAAAACTTCAGGAGGGAGTTTTTCTCTCAAATTTGATGCTCAAAAGGTAATAATTTGGTTATACCTTTGATACATGTTACTTCTAAACTTTTAATTATTTTTTGTTTCTCATACATCTTCAGAAGAAACATGCAGCGAGGAAAGAACGCGAGGATGATGAGGAAACATGGCAACTATCACGATTTTATCCTATAATAGAGGTAAAGGCACGAGCTTGAAGAGCACCAGAAGTCAATAAAATGACGAAAAATTCATTAGTTATGTTTTATTTTAGAAGTTCATTGTCATACGTTTATTAGGATGGGATTTTTATTATATATTCTAAACATGTATACACCTAACAAGTACGGTCCATTGTCCTCTCTTGAACTTGTTACATATTTGATACTATAATTAACTAATGTTAAACGTTATATTGAATTATCATATTTTTTTTTTGTATGCAACCAAATAACATATTTAGTGGGTGTAATACACTCAATTATTGATTAATGACTGCTTTGAAATGTTTTAATCACATTTTTTTAAGTTGGCATTAACTATTGCATGACCAAATATTCTTTCTAGTAACATAGTGAAATAGTTATTAAATTTGATAGAGTATATGTAATCTTCATTTGTACTCAAACATAACAAAGCTTTTGTAAGGAGAAAATGAGTATTCAAGTCTGCCACGTGAAATTAAACTAATAGAAATTGAGCGGTCAACAAATTTCCGAAGTATTCAAGCTATTATATTCGCTGTATTGCATCAAATATTATTCCAGAATGAATGCAGGTCATTTATCACTCAACTATTCCTTGTTTACTGGTACCTGGCCTTATTTATTAGTTTCCCTTGAAGTATAATACTGATTCCCAAGTACATTTTACTCAGGAACTTGTTGAGAAGCTTATTAAAGGAGAACTTTCGAGGAAGGACTATCCATATATGAATGAACCCACTCCTACTAAGCAAGACGGTTTGGCTTCTACTGCTACGACACAAAAGGGTCCAAATCAAGGTCCACATTCCATGAGATCCAGGAGAACACCAACATGGGCTAAGCAACGTGTTTCTGATGATGGCTATTCAAGGTTCTTGAAGCATATTTTTTCTTTACATGTATATTTTTTGCATGTCTTTTCTAGAGTAGCTTGTTTAATGAGATATAACAAAATTCAATTAAGTAAACTGCTTAAAGTTTTATTGCCAGTTATTCAAGGTGCTTAACGTAATTTTTTCATTTACAAGAGTTTCACATTTTCTTCTTAATGATGCCAGAAATTTCTTAAATTCTTTTTTTTTTTTTTTTTGTTTCTCATAGTGACTCTGTGTTGAGACATGCATCTTCTGATTTCAAGAAAATGGGCCAACGTGTTTTTATATTTATTATTGGTGGTGCTACTCGATCAGAGGTAATCAGTTTGTGCTGTTCTATGATTATTATACAAATAATAATTTTATTATTATTCACTTAATATTCATTTTCTTCAGCTGCGTGTAGCTCATAAGCTAACAGGAAAGCTGGGGAGAGAAGTCGTCCTTGGATCTTCTAGTTTAGATGATCCTCCACAATTTATTAAGGTAACCTTACTAATCATAATTTCTTGTTCAAAATTTATTTAGACCTTATATATGTAGCGTTAGGATGACCAAAACTAGCCTATAATGAAAACGATTCAAATATATTATCTTTGTTCAATAAGGAAAAATCTGATTTTCTTTGGAAGTCAAATCAAAATTATTCCATGCACTTTGTTCATTATAAATGAACTCGAATTGGACTTGTTTTTGTATCTAATCGATCACTAAAGCTAGTATAACAGTTTATGAATATAATTTGTGCTATGTTGTTATATTTGTCTAACACAATTGTAAAATACACATTGGTAATTTTTTTTGTTTTGCTGTCTATTTGTTAGTGTTACTATATGCGAAAAGAATTAACTTGTAAAAAGGTAAATTATGGAAGGAATCCTTGAGAATTACAACACGTACTACTAAACTGTCCTTTGATTGATCAATATGAATTGAATTGTGGATGATATTAATTTGGTTATGAGCTTAATTGAATTCATTTCGAACTAGTCCGAACTCAGGATCAAACATCTGGAATCAGCTTTCAATTTTTTCAAGCGTTTAATAGGGCTTTACTCTGCTTACATAAGCTAAGACAACCTCAATTTCCATATGAAAAGTGCTATTTTTTCTTATATTTGCATAAATGACTCAACGTTAACTCACCTTTATTTTCTTTTGCAGAAATTAAAGCTTCTCAGCTCTAAAGATTATTCAGAAAGTGCTAAACAAATGCCAATTAGCAACTTTTATTTCTAAGTTGTTCTATTAAACAAGGAAGTGGTTGAAGAATCCACTTGGCAACCTTCATAAAATCAACATTTTGACAGATTCTACAAGCTACAAAGTATCTGAAAATGGTTGGCTTGCAATATGTATTACAGCCATGTGTGAACTAACTCTACAACCAAAGCAAAGTTCAAATAATGAGGGCAAATAGCTGTTTTTTTTTTTTTTTTTGTAATTTTATACAGATTGTTTTTGGGCATTTTTTTATTGTTTTAACTCCAACAATAAAATGTAAGGGCCACCATTTTAGTGGTTCTTCAATAATGGACCTTTAAATTTGAATGGATTTAGAAAAGATTGAGCAGTCGGTGGGCTTTTTTATACATTTTTGTTGATATGTTTTATTTTTATTATAAAATTGTTGCATAAATTAACTGTCCTTTGCGATGTCTTGTAAAATAAACAAGCTTGTGATCCTTAACGGCAACTTTTTTATTAATAAGATAACCTAATATGAACATTCATTTCTCCTCTCGTTAAGCGATAATACAAAACTATTTTCATCATACCAATCAATTTCTGACAGTAAAAAGTTTTTAAATATGATTAAAAGGTACTCTTTCGGATTTTTGTTATTACATAATAAGTCTTTAAACTTCCTTTTTAAAGAAAAATTTTCTATAATATTAATTCGATAAACAAATCGTGTCTAAGGTAAAGAGCAGCTTTACATACCTTGGTGATGATGTGCGGAATTGCCGAAAGAGTTAACCATCTTCACGTCCTAGCTTTTCACTTTCTTGCAGCACATCACCTGCATCACTAAACCAGACTTCCTCCTCTTCTTTTAGTCCACTGCTATGAGTGAACTCGGTCTTTGACCATCAAGCCTTCTACTTCTATAATAGAAGCAGTTAAACATGATTCAGATGTTCTTGGCCTCCATATTGTCATTTTACTTTTTCATTGTTGATCTTAAGAGTAACGCATCAAGTTTTAATCGTGCATGTGCATAGATGTCTGATTTGGCGCAAATAGTTGCCGACCATAGCATCCTTTTCGTGTCCCTTCCCTTGCTGTGGTGCAAGGCATTACTATACTAGGTGTAAGTAAAGGGCATGACCACGATTTTATATCATAGCTTTGCTGATTGATGCACAAAGTATGATTTAGACAAACAATGACTATAAATATTGTTTAATTTTTAGATATAGAAAATTCAAATCAATTTGAAATGCAGAGTAACGGGATATCACTTTAATTGATCTAGCAAGATAAGAAAGTTCATTGTTAGGGTACAACATTACATCAATTAATTTAGTACTTATTCTTTTGGTCAACCTTTTTTTTTAAGCCATTGTGACCAACATTAAAAGAGATCTTAGTCTATAAAAAAATTAAGTTTGGACACAAGGATACTGAAGAAACCTCAAACAAATTTCAAGAGATACTAGTGATTATTGAATGAAGAAGATTGGATGTAAGGATGGCCTTGTAGATTTGGTGCAAGATGGAAGATAAACTCGAAACCTGGGTCTTTAGAGATTAAAGGTCTTGAGATTAAGAGGCTGCCTTAAGGGATCTTGAAAATGATGAAAAAAAAAAATTAAGAGGCTCTCTTAAGGGGAAGTTGAAATTTTCTAAGTGTAGGCATCTTTAGGTGGTTTAGATCCTTATGAAGTAATCACAAAAGAGAAGCAATATAGAGGAGCAATCCTCAAAAAGGAAATTTCCATTGAAGAGCTTGGGTTCATAAAGGTTTCAAGATGTCCTAACAAATAATTTGAAGTTCTATGAAAATCTTGGGATGACTAAGAAAATGTCTTGATAGGTTCTTAACGATGATCTTGATGAGTTCAAATCAAAACTATTTTTTATTGCGAGTAATTCTATGAATAATTATAGTTGTAATTGAATCAGTTGTTGAATTATAAAGATCCATAGTATTTTCAATCATCCAATTTTGAGATTGATGGAGGAAGTGACCAAATTATTGAAGTTACAATGGAGTCATGCAAACAAAAAATTTAGACTTCAAATTTGTGTTTTGTCTTGTTTATAATTTTTAGGGTCAATTCTACTCCTTTGTCTTTTCTTTTTACCAATTATATTCTCTTAACCAAAATTAAACCTTCATAATTTTTTTTTCCAAAACCTCATGAATAATCTTGAATTTGCATTCACAACTTGATTGGCATATCATTTTAAAACTTGATGTTTTACAAAAAAAAAATGGATTTCAAAATATAGTCTCTTCTTTTCTTAGTCACATTTTTTAATGCACTTTTACAATCATAATAAAATATTTGAAAATTAAAAGATAATATTGAATTTTCAAAATAATATTAGAAAAATTAAGAAAACAATTCAATGATAATTTTAGTTATACTAAACACCCATTCTCTTATCAATAACATATTAATTTAATATATAATTTTTAATATTATTTAATAACAATATATTTTTTATTTTTTTATTAATCATTTAGTATTTACTAAGAGTACTGTCAAACATAGCTTGAATTTGACAAGTATTATAAAATCCAAAAAATTGAACACGTGGCGCGCTCAACGGGTGTCATATTGTGAGCTATGACATTTTCGAAGTATTGTACCAAAAAATACATACATATTATTAATTAGAAAGTATTAGCTGTCAAAAATATCCTCTTTAACCCGTATTGTCCAGTTTTTGCGTTCCCAGTTTTTAAATTTGTTGCAAAAACCTCGGGGGAACCTTGCCCCTCCAATATTCGATCGACGTCAATCTTCTAAATTAAGCAATTTTCGGTGAGATATGTCACTCACTTCTGTTCCATTGTCTAGATCCGTGAAGTTTGCGTGTAATTGAAGCCCTACTTGCTGTTGCTGGCATGCCGGTAGGTCGAGGTTGGTGGTGAGGATCTATATAGGGGCGAGGATCTGAAGGGTGATATTTAGTGGACGACTGGTACGAGGGCTTGCTTGGTCAAGGTAGGAAGGAAGTTTTTCTTTGTACTAGCGAAAAGCTTATATCGATTTTGACTTGTTATTGCGTCGGAGATCTGTGTGCTTGTGTGTTAATTTTTCACGTCAATTGGAGATTGCTGATCATTAGTATTGGTCTAGCAGATTTCGATACAATGGCGAAGGAATCAGCCAATGGAGAGCAGCACACTGTGATCCGACCGCCACCTACTCCTTCTCCCCTCCGATTTTCGAAATTCTTCCAAGTAATTTGTAGGCCACTCAGTTTTCATTTGAGTTAGTAGTAGTTCGTTATAGGACATTTTACTTTTTCAGCTATTTTTGCAATTGGATCTTGGAGGAAAGTTACTTTTTTTTTTTTTACTTACTCATAATCCATTGGTGTTATTTTCCCATAGGCGAATCTGCGGATTCTAGTCACGGGAGGTGCTGGATTTATTGGGTCTCATCTAGTGGATAAGCTGATGGAAAATGACAAGCACGAGGTATGTTCGTGTTTGATCACATTATTTCCCCTTAACATGATGGTCATTAATAAATTATGGTTTTGTTCCACTATGTGTGCGTGTAGAGAAAAAGGTTAATATGTGAACCATTAAATAAAATTGTGATTTAATTAATTCTTGCTCGGTTCATAGTTAATTTACGTGGTACAGTTGAAGGCTATGATTAGCACTTGCTGTCAATCCAAATGGTTGTGATTATGAAACTTGTAGTGTGTTAATTTTTTACGGATGTGGTTTCATTTAACTGTTCATAATGGTCTTCGATCTCATGAATTCTAGACAATGTAAAAATTGTTTGTAAATAGAAATAACATGCTTCCTTCTATATGGCTTGCTCAGGTTATTGTCGTGGATAACTATTTTACTGGTTCAAAGGATAACCTCAAAAAATGGATTGGCCATCCAAGATTTGAACTTATTCGACACGGTAGGCCATTCATTTCTTAGCTTTGGTTATGCTATGTTTTTTCACACTCTTTCTTGATTTATTGAACTGATTCTGTGCTCATTCTACTCTTGCATCTGTTTCCTTTATTTGGAAATATGCCTAAGTATTCATATAGATTTCCTTCGTTTCCTCTCTTTGTTATCTTTTTCTTTAATGTACTTTAGAGTTATGTACCCTTAACCAACATTCCCTTGTGATACTCTTTTTGCAGCTATCCTATATATCATTTGTTGCTATTGATTTTGTAAAGTTGTGTAACAGGAAATATCAAAAGCTTTGAGGATTTGCTAATCTGTTTTTTGCTATTTTTAAGTGAACTGATTTGCTAATCTGTTTAAGTGAACTGTGTGTGAGAATTTGCAAATGCCCTATTTAATGACCCATAAAATCTTCTTGGCTGTTGCTATTAAAAAGATTAACAAGTTATGTTCAATATAACAAAGCATATGTGAAACAAGGGGCTGAATACATCTAGGTAGATATGCATATGTTATATGGATGATTGTAAAAACTAATTTGGCTCATGCTAGAAATTATGTTTTTCTGTCCATATTCTGTGGATTTCTCTATCCTTTATTTTTTTTGCCACACCATGCTAACGATGATCTCATTTACTTACTTTGGAGCTTTCTGAAGATTCTCTGAAACTCAAGTTAGATTAAAATTAGTTTTAAGATCTTTGTTTGGAATTCTCTTCGATGAGAAATTCAACTAAATAGTAGAAAAGCTGAAGCATCTAATAACTGTTTGCAAGCTGAGTTGGAGAGCAGTTTGGAAGGATGTTAAGGTCAATCGTGAATAGTTCAATTCTTTTAATTGCTGATTATGGCGTTTTATCTCTCATTCTTGTTTTTTTTTTTATCAATTACAGCATAAGAAATGTATTTTGTCCTTGCTTTCATTTTTTGGATTGCTTTTTCATAATAAATAGATATGGAAATTTCACTTTTGAATTTGTTGTAACTTGACCCTATTATCTACACCCAATTTCACATCGTTTTTGCACTTCCTACATTAACAATGGATTATATTAATATTTCCTTTCATAGGAATGCAATTTAATAGCCTTTTTACTATGATGTGCCTATTTCTACATGTTTTTAAGTCAGATTATTCATTAAGTACGAGAAGTTTGTCATTTACTTCAGTTAATATGCTTGCAGATGTTACCGAGCCATTGCTCGTAGAGGTTGATCAAATATACCATCTTGCTTGCCCTGCATCTCCCATTTTCTATAAGTACAATCCTGTGAAGGTACATAAATATCTCATCAACAAAAGGACTTGTATATCTGGTCTTTTGGTGTCTCACAAGAAAATTAAAGAAAACTGCACCTTGACTTGTGACTTTTTACTTTGTGGTGTAGTACGTTTAGATGCTTTTATCAAGTTCTTAGAAGGTGCTGAGAATAAATATTTTTTATTGGTTTTTTTTTATCATTAAATGACTCCTTCTTCATGAGTAATAATAGGCCTAATTTTGAGTGCAAGCAATGGGTTAATGTAGTAAACTGTTTTTCACCATTCCATTCTTTCACATTTCTTTGATGTTTTCCAAGTTACTAATTGGCACTGTTCTAAATCAGACAATAAAGACAAATGTCATCGGCACATTAAACATGTTGGGTCTCGCAAAGAGGGTTGGGGCAAGGTTAAACATTTCCACTTATTTTTACACAGGGTTTTGGAGCATTATCATTTTATTCAAATACTAAGTATTTTCCTTTTCAGGATCTTACTAACATCTACTTCAGAGGTTTATGGTGATCCTCTTCAGCATCCTCAAACAGAAGAGTACTGGGGCAATGTTAATCCTATTGGTATGTTAACAGAATGTGCTTTTATTTTTCACTTTCTTACCTTTAGCTGTGCAAATTGTTTTCCTTATCTTTTATGAAAATAGTTACTGGCTCCTTGAATCTTTTGTGCTATAATGGTCTGAATGTTGGCATACATCATATCACTAAACATTGATCAATTTCAATCTTTGTGAAATCTTTCGTCTGAAAACTACCACCTATGCATAATCTTTCGTCTGTAGCCTTTTTGTGCAAATTTTCTCTATTTGTTTTATTCTCTATCCCAAGCATTTCTATTTCATAAATTAAGCTTTATTAGCAAATTACATGGAACGTATTATTTGTGGAAATTGTGTTCTCTCAACCTTTCATTTTTCATGATTTTGTTGAAGTCTACTGTGCTTTCAACATCTTTTGTTTTTGCTCAATTTATTTATTTCTTTGCTTTGCCTCCCGTACTTTTGTTTAGTCTATGCTATCTATTTGTGATTCTTTACAATTATTTTGCACCCTATATTGTATTCGTTTGCATTAGTTTGTCTTTTAATTACTGTGCCCTTTTTTCTTATATGATTCATCTTTAATCATAATGCCTTTTTTTCTTGTTTAATTGTATGTGAGCCACCTTAAGTTAATATTAATATTTTATTTGAGACGTATATGGTTTTCATTGCTATTATTACTAGTTGATGTGACTCACTAAAGAGTTCATAATTAGCCATGATTACATACAGATGAATACGTGCTATATATCTTTTGTGCAAGGATTTTTTTGGTAGTGTTACAAAAGGTTACGGTGATGGGAATTACTGATCCAGGATCTACAACTCACATAGCACAAATTGTAGTTAATAATTTGAAGTCAAGTGAAGCAGGATATCTGAGGAAATCCGAACTAACAAAAAACAGTGGAAACAAAATGTGTCCAATAGCAAGCACTTTAAGTAGATGGAGCAGCTAATACGAAGTTAATAGTTTAAAACTTTGCAAAAGGTGTTATGGTATTTGCAGATGACATGATTGCTGTTTGGTGGGGCTTCTAGTGTTATTTTAAATGTTAAAGAATGATGGGGAGCATTCTTGAAGATATGTGAGTTATAACTCGAATGTTTGGTATTGTATATCTAAAGGTAGATTTTGTAAAATTGTTGTAATATCAACTCTGCTATATGGATTAAATTTTGGGTAATTGAAATGCTGGTAATAGTGTTGAGTTGGTTAGATTGTTATGCTTATTTTTTTTTATCAAAACTATGTAGCATATATTTATATTAAGGATCTGTGGATTTGCACTGTAAAAGTCATGCAAAAAATTGGCTTGTTGGGCTGTTCTTGCATTGAACTTGATTTGGATATATTATAATTGGGGATTTCAAATGTTATTCCTAACTAGTTATAATAAGAATTACGAGGATGAGGATTTCTTTTCATTATTTCACGATTAGCTAATTGTATACTTATGTTATTGAAGTTTTTGATTGAGGTTCTTCAAATAATGTCATTTTTTTTTAAACGGCCTATATATTTATTGACCATCTTTTGTTAAAGCACAAAAAATCCTTATGGAGTATAGAAAACAAAATAACTTGAAAAGATAGTTCACTTTTATTTAAAAAATCATTAGACCTCACCATGTAAGTTACAAAGTTAGTAACTTGGTTTCTCACCCTATACATGTGGGAGATCTTATAGTAAGCCAAAGAATGAGCAATGACAACAATATCAAGCAACATGGTGCCAATCATAGCTTCTCTTAATTGTGCAAACTTCAAATGGCTATTAACCAAACCCCTTTGCAAAATGGCTTTAGCTCCTTGACAAAGTTTCTTTTACTTAATTTTCATGAAACTAAATAGTTAAAATTGAAGATAGTTAAAATTGAAGACAAAATTTCAAACTCAGTCACCACTTGTTAATGTATCATTCAATATTTGTTTTAGGTGGAAGAGATTGACCAAGATTTACTAACACTCTAGGGGATGGAGAGAGGACTCAAATAGCTAATTATGATAGTAAGGGTCACAAATACTTTTTACGTGAAAAATCCTTTATAACAAGGGCAAAACCACAATGGTTAGACCTCTAGAAGTACATTTTACAATTTATAGTATATTTGGCCTTTTTAGGGACATATGTTTGGGCCTTTCAAATCTTATGGGCTTTTGGATAAGAAGAAGTACAGCCTTTGATGGTTGGGATTATCTCAGGAGGGTCGGAAGAGTGATGGATCTTGTAGTGGTAGAATGCTTTGAGTGCAAGGATTTGCTAGGGGATTGAGTGTTCTAGATTGTGTCCTTTGACTATCTATTGGATTATAATGTTTTTATACGAGTCGTGGCAAGAATCATCTTCAGCTTTGTTGAGATGTACCATGTTTACATGGCCAATGTGGGATGTTGAGCATGACCACAACCTTATTCAAGGTTATTTTTGGACGTGACAACACCAAATCCCTCACAGAAGTGGAAAATTTTGACCATGGCCACAACTTCAATTTAAGATTGGCTTTTAAGGTGCTTGCACCAACTCCCTCACTTATCATCTATATAGGTTGCTCATCAAAATCCGAGAGCAATCTCTTTAGTATCAAGAAATCTACACATTGCCTAAACCCTCCAAGCAAGTTTCCCGCCAAAAAGCTTCTGCACATTTTTTTTCAATTTTCTTTGAGAATTTAATCCCACATCCTTGAAATTAAGGTTGGTGTGGTTCTCATCAATTGAGTCTAACTTCTAGGGGCATCAAGATTTTAGGCATTACCCAAAGATCTCTCTTCGTTTATTATTGTATTTTTTAGTTCAAAACCGAAGAATTAACTTGTCAAAGACTTAGAAAACTGCTAGAACTTTAGTAGGTTCATGATAATAGCTACACAAATGTATGCACCCAGATTTCCTCCTGTGCTATTACAGTGTCTTGTGGGTATTGCTGCATCGCTAACCCTTTTATGAAAATATCTAAGTTTTAGTATACACAAATTTCTCATCCAACATTAAAGGGGCATCTGATGAGTGATATTTGAATAACATTGATTTTTAAATGAAAATGTCATCAAAACATCAATATTAAATAAAATTTATCAATATGTTTTTGTTGTTTAGCTATATTCTATGTCAATAACCTTTTATTCTCGTTGGTAAATCTATATGATTAACATCTAAATATAATTTTAATTTAGATGTCATTTAGTAGAAGAAAATCATACTATTTAACGACGTCATCAAACAAAATAATCAGATTCTTTAGATAACATTACATTCATAATAATATTACTAAATCAAATATATCTCTTAAATTGTCCTTTTTTTATATTTTAATCGGTTGAAACACATTCTTTTTCTATATCTAGGTGTGAGGAGCTGCTACGATGAGGGTAAGCGGGTAGCAGAGACTCTAATGTTTGATTATCATAGACAGCATGGGTTAGGTAAAGATCTATTTTATAATCCACTGCTACGGCTCTCTATTTTTTGTTTTCCTATGACATATGATGCTTGAATTCGTTGTTCATTGTGTTGCAGAAATCCGAATCGCAAGGATTTTTAATACATATGGTCCACGCATGAACATTGATGATGGCCGTGTCGTTAGCAATTTTATAGCTCAAGCAATCCGGTGATTTCATTTTTTCTAGCTTCACATATTTACTCATCTGAGATTTATTTTATTTAAGATATCCCTGTAACCTGTTTAAGACATTATTAGTTAGTTCATGCTCGTATTAGTACGATAGCCATGAAAACTTATACGAAATGGCAACAACACCTTGTGATACAGGGGAGAGCCTTTGACAGTTCAGTCACCTGGTACTCAAACTCGAAGTTTCTGCTATGTTTCTGACATGGTACTTTTAGCTTTCATACTCACTACAGGTCATGTCTTAAATTTAACTTATTTATTTCATTGATTCAAATGCCAAGGTGGATGGTCTCATTCGTTTAATGGAGGGAGAAAACACAGGCCCCATCAACATGGGAAACCCAGGTATAATTGGGGAACATATATCTTTGCTGCATCAATTCCTTGAAAGATATATACCTGTTGTAATAAGTTCTGCTCATTCTTCATTGAGATGGAGAAAAATGACTCATTTGCTTTTTTTCTCCTCGTGAAGGAGAATTCACAATGTTGGAGCTCGCTGAAACTGTCAAGGAGGTCAGCTACCATTTAGCATAATCATATCTATTTTGAAGAGACTTTTAATTTATTCACATTATCATCTAGCATAACATTCAATTCAGGGTGACATCTAGATGTCAACTATCTTAATTATAAAATTATGAATAATAGATTATTTAGATAACAACATAATTTAGACCTTTATAACCATATTGTATCCTCCAATATTTAATATCCTTTGTTTATTTGTGTAGATCATTTAGAGTGAATTGTTTTACTTAAATGCAGTTGATCAACCCTGATGTTCCTGTGAAAATAGTAGAGAACACTCCTGACGATCCACGCCAAAGGAAACCCGACATTACAAAGGCCAATGAGTTGCTAGGCTGGAAGCCAAAGGTCGTTTTAAGAGATGGTTTACCTCTGATGGAAGAAGACTTCAGGGAGAGACTTGGTGTACCCAAGAAGCAAATCAAATAGAGCATTAATACTATGGCCGTAATAATCGCAATATATGCCACTACATTTCTGAGAAAATAGTGTCTACATATTTTTTATTCAGTCATATACCATCATGAACTTGTTCTGCTCACATGAAAAATATGAACAATATTATGATTTTAATTTGCAAGGTGTTTTGTTTGGGTGGACAATACGTCATTTTTGTTAACTTGCCCCTTTCCTTTCATGTGGATTTTTATATGTGACTACTGAGTTTAAAATTTTGAAAAAAAAAAAGGGTTAGTAAAGGTTTTTATGATAGTGAAAATAGAGCTAATTAGTTGTTAAGAGTTATTAACATCTCTTCTAAGTTCAAGAAGGGGGTCAACTTTTTGATGTATTTACACACGAGTTTTAGCTTTTAATAAAGAATTAACAAAACATGAGATAAATTAGACAGTGGATGATTAATAAAAAATCATACTTCAAAATATTCAAAAAGCTAAATTGCTTTCATAAATTATTACTCATTTTTCTTTCTCTTTTGCTTATATATTTATATAAATTATTACTTATTATTCTCTATCGTTTACTTATGTTCTACTATTTTAATATATATGTACACATATGTGCACACACACACACAAACACATATATACAAAAGAAAATGTTTTTATATGCACAACTTTAGAGGACTTGGAGTAATTCTTATATACATAGAATAGAAGTAAGATATATATATCATTTTTATATATATCGTGAAGCGAAGGAGGACTTGATATATAAAAAATTGGATAATGACCAATTTTTATTTATAAAATAGTAAGTGCTATATATATATATAAAGAGAAATAGAAAGAAAGAGAGAGACAATTAGGAGGATGAGAAATTTGTATAGATATAAAGGATGTGAAAGTTTATATATATAATAAAGTGGAGCAAGAGGGGTTAAATTTTCATATATGGAGTAAGAGGAGACCAAAATAGAATTTATATATTTTCAAAAAAAGAGATAGAGTTTAAAAACAATTTATGTCAATATGAATATGAGAGAATAAAATAACATATTTTGAGAAAAGGCTAAAAAAGAGGAATTCATATACATAAAAAAAAGATATGAAAATAAAGCTTTTCTTCTCCTCAATTTATACAAACAAATGTGCATATTCACATTCACACACACACACACACATACGCATACTTATATACAAACATTTAGACATACATATTTTTCATTTATTCATCTCATCTTTTTTCTATTTGATCTTTGCTCTTGACCACTTTAGGTCTCAAAGCCATGCATGTTAACTAAAACACAACATTTTTAAACCACATTTGTCCAATCTTCACACTTTTCAAAGTTCTCATAAGCTGACTAGTATTAACTCATCATTTATTTTGACATCTTACTTTAATTCTTTATGAATGCTCTCAGCAAAGTCTACTCTTCAATAGCTCATGCATATCGAGACAATTATCATGTTCCAATAGAGAATTCTTAATCATTTGACATCTAGTATTTATGTATAATGACCATAAATTACATTTTCTATATTTAAATATGGCAAAATTTCAAGACCCCTTTCCTTGTGCATAACTAATTTGTCACTCTTTATATTTTTGGAGAAAAGCTTGACTTGTGGAAGAATTCTCTAATTGCTTGAGGTTTTTGAGCCTATATTCTTTAGTGTTTTAATCCTTCATATCTTTTATATTTTGTGTAAAGTTCATGAACATATTTTTAGGCATCCTCTTGTTGTCATAATGGATATTCCACTTCTATATAAACTTCATTATGGTAAAGCATTTTTTTATTTTGATACAAGTCTAAGTTAGCTTACTTTTGAGTTGGAAAGATCCAATTAACTGGAATTTTTAATTTATCTCAAAAAGGACAAATGGTCGAAATAGAAGAATGCCTCGAACTAATTTTAGTTTTACTAAGCCTCTCTAAATCAAATAAATTGGATTAATACTCAGTAATTGGACAAACCAATAGATTAAAAGATCTTAAAAGAACAACCAAAAGACTAAATAAAGAATCAAAGAAAAAATATGAATAGCAAGATAAAAAAAATAATATAAAAAACATAAACATAAAGTTATACAATCCAATATAATTATCAAACACACCAAAACATTATAAAAGTAAACCAATATTGATTTGCAACTTAGGTCAATGTAATTGAGATTGAGAAAAAAAAACAATAAAACTTACAATACTAGCCTTGATTTTCTCCTAATTTTCTTAATGTGTATAATGATCTTTTAAATATAATTCTCTACAAATAATTTGTAATTGATCATTATTTTATTCATTATATTTGAATCCTTTATTATAAACATTAAAAAGTTTTTGATGACTCCAAACATCTTCCAATGATTATATTAAAATTTCTCAAAATTTAATTAAATTTGTCCTTACATTTTCTATATTAATTGTTTCACTATCAAATTGTTTTTCTAACCATTCTCACTCTTCTTATAAGTGATTGTACCATCATATATAATAATATTACATCATACAATTTTTTAGGTTTAGTTTTATAAAATATATATTCACTCTTTGATTATACGAAATATATAATCATATTATATAAATGCATTACAGTCTTTTATAAGAAAAACTGATTATCAATACAAACCAATCATATTACATAATAAATGAAATCATATTGTATAATAATATGAAACTCCTATACAATACTCATTCAAACTATTCTATCAATCATTCGTACATATATATATGAACTAATTATATTATATTATATGACCTATGTTATTCAAATTTAAAATTTATATTCTAACTATATTTTCTATATCTTGTTAATATAAATTTATATTTTTAATCTTTATTAAGACATATTTGTAGATTGATTAAATTAGATGAGATGCATACATTAAATCCTTAATGCCTAAGTATATTATTATAGATTATACATATTAATATCAAAATAAAAAGACTTTACAAAAGTCTTAATATTTTATCAAATTTTATTTTTGATATCAATTATACTTTTAGCAAACACTTCTAATGAGTAAGTAGAATTCAAACTAATCTCTCCAAATAATTTACCTATTTATTTTTGAGATATATGATTTAAAAAATTTTAAAAAATATTAATAAAATAAATTTTTTATAATCAAAATAATGGTACATAAATCCATGATTCAATAAATAAAATTATTGACTAGAAGAGATTAGCTCATTACAAGATCTGATTATAAAAGTGGACATCCATTGCAAAACTCAAAAGCATTCAACTAGAAAATTTAATATGAATTGAAAATCTGGATTGTTTTCTCATTTCACTCATGCATAAACAAATTAAATCCTGGTTATTTGGTGTTGACTTCATGCACACATCATTCAACATCAAAAGAATTTAAAGAAGCTTTAAAACATTACCATGTATCAATCTCAACAAGAGAAAAAATGAGTTGGGCCTTCTTATGAAATAATGTATGACTGTATCTTTATTTGGGAGAATTCTTAACATTAGCTATAGACATGTAATGGACTAAATAAATGTGTAACCTATTCAAAAAGAGGCTAACAAACTCTATAAGGAAATCATTGATTGCACAAATACAAAAAAATTATAAAGATTTATTAAAAGTTAGTAAGAAGGTGATAAAATAAAATTGCTTTCATGTAAAAAAAAATACAATTAAAACAAAAGGAACCTTATTTCTTCACATGAAAATTGAGCTATTGTTGAAGAAATTGATTTTCATCAATGACTTGAGAGATGGCAGTAACAATTATAGATCTGCATCCAAAATCGCATCGGTAAAGCAATAAGTGGCATTCTTTTTTCTCTCCAGGCATATCAACAACCTACAAAGCAAATATACACGAGTGAAGCAACGATGATCACCATGCAAACACAAAGTACAGACTCAACGACCAATTGGTCCATGCAAAGAAACTAAAAATTTTATCAAATGTACATGACAAGTTGATAGTAGATCAAGATTGAGCAATAAAAAAATGGTAACATTGAATTATGCTCACACAAGATGCCACAAGAGATCGTTTAAAGATATCAAATATTTAGTTTGTCGACACTTTTAAAAGGCATTGTTAAAAATTATAATTTTGCTATTCAAAATAACATCAAGATATTCGTTAAATCTAATTGATAACTCAATATTAAAAATAAGAATAAAATATTATTTAAATAATATTTAGTAAAATAAAAATTAGGAACAAAACTAGATGGTTAGCAGATGTATCAAAGGAATTCAGTAAACGAAGCTCAAATCTTTGCAAAGGACAAAAATTACATAGTAATTGAACAGCAACGAAGTTAAGTAAAAGTTAAAAACGACCAAAAACTCAATCAGAAATCGAAACCCATCATCTTTCCTTCACAAAGCTGCGTCCTTTATAACTCATGAAAGACTCTTACCAATCGCCGACATTAAGCGGCATTAAAGCTCTCCCCATCTTTCTTTTCACTCGAATCCCCAAATTTCCGCTTGAATGCATCTTGCTTTTGCATCCACATCATATGCCCCTGCAAAAGTTGAAGCGATTGAATACCCTTAATGTTCTTCCCGGTAAGAATTAGCCCATATATGGACGACATCAACATAAACATCAAAGCAAAAATGATCAATCATATGATAGGAACGGACGTGCAGGGCTGCAGCCCAAAAGACTAGAGCGGAAGCGATCCAGAATTTCTTATCCTTCAAAAGCGTCGACACTTCCATCCAGAACAACTGAACCCTAACCAAGGATTCGCGCAGGACCTGAAGCCCGTCGCCTACGTCGGCTCAATCGATTCGTGTGAGTCAGCCGTTTCGCACAAGCGGCACGTGAAAACCATCGCCGTTCCAAGCTTTGGACTCTCTTTCGTTCGGATCGGCACGTGTCGTGACCTTTGGACTCTCTTTCGTTCGGACCAATTGGAGAACAGGGATTCACATGGTGGCACCAAATCCCGTGTGCTCCGCTCCGCTCTTTCACTTGACGCATCACGACAAGCGGTTCACAAGGGGGACCGGACCCATCTCTCATTGTTCATTCACTAAGCACATGCAAGTTTTTAATAAAAGTCTATCTTGATTCCGCCTAACCGAGCCGTAGCCTAAAAAGGCTTAAACAGGACCCACAACGTGGCAAAGCTGTGAAATCATTCGGTTGCTGGATGAACACAGTTTTATGCTTTATTTATGATTTAACAAATATTAGGTATTTGTTTCATAATTAATTTTGAAAATTATTTATTAGATAATTATTTTATTCTTATTTAAAAATTTTTTGTAAGAATTTTATTAAACATACAAATGATAAAAACAATATGTCATTAGAGCTACCATTGTTTTTGATAATTTTTTGTACTTTTTAGAGTTATTTATTGGTGCAAATGTTATTGACATCATTATTTCAAGAAGTAATGATGAGTCTCACTTGACACTAAAAAAATTCTTTGACAATTGTATATAAAACACTTATGAAAAAATACAAAAAAGAAAAAAAGATAAAAAAAAAAAAACTAATGAAAAAGAGCACAAAAAACTAAGAGAAAAACAACACGAAAGAAAATAAAATTGTACAAATAAAAACCAATTGAAAGAATGTGATATATCATAACAACTTTCTTGAAACATTCAATAATTCAATTAAGATTACTAAGATATTTAATTTGAATAATAAGTAATAATTATAACTAAATTTCAACAAAAAATCAACTAATCATGCACAAAGAGATAAAATCAAAATTTTAAACCGAGTTGATTTGAAAAAACATGTTATCTAATAGATGACTTTGAATAACATATTACATAAAATTCTATTTTTTTTTCTTAATGTCAAACTAAATAATAAAATAAGAAAAAAAAACGAATATCCAAAAAAAAAATTTCACCTATAAAATACATAAAAGTAATATTAATTTTTTTCAATTTCATTTTTATATATATACTTTTTTAGAAAAATATTTTTTTAAAAAATAAAACAATTTAACTCTACAAGCGAATTTGTTTGCAAATAGCATGTGTTAAGGAAAGCGAATTCAAAAAAAAAAAGCTTTAGAAAAAAATTTTGAACAAAGATTTTTGTATGAGTCTTAATAAATTGATTAAAAAGATTTATGAAAAATTAAGTAAAGTCCCACATGTTATTAAAATTAACAATTTAAAACACAATTAACAAACAAAATTCAGCAATACAAGAAACAAACAGTAAGCAAAGAAGGGGAGATTCAATGTATAAGAACCACAAGTTTCCATGGTCCACGATAGAATTTGTCCCCTTCCCATTGATACTACTAAACCTCGACTTTAATTAGTCATCAATCTTAAGCCCACACTATTTTTATCTTAAATCCGCCGCTGCTCCAAATAAACAAAGAATTATTTTTTTTAATGATAATTATCATTAAATGTTTTTAATATATCATAATACATAAATATATGCATATTTTCTTTTGTAGTTGTTCTTAGTTTATTTTATTCGTCGATTTTTTTGTGCATGAAATGAAAAAAAAAATAAAAAAATAGGGTGGGGTAGGTCAACTCATTAGCTTGGATTAGCATGATCTCTCTACGTGAGAGTCACTATAACCACCACCAGGCTACGGTAATTAGGCTAATTAATACCAAATTAACATGGCTTACAAATTCGTCAGATACTAATCAAAGTGATTATGCCGCTGTTTTGGCGGCATAATGTCCTAATGACGGGGGTAATATCCGGAATATAAGGAACATGTTCTCACCTCATAAAACTAAGTATAAGGATAGATCGTCCGCCCAAATTTCCAACGGTCCGATTGTACGCCAATACTGTACATTACTGTCCGTAGATTACACAAAAGGATAATGATTTGTTTCTTTCTCTTTTAGTTTCCTTCCAATATAGAAGACAATTTAGGAACAAAATAGGTAAGTTTATGGGAAGTAGAGTGCTGGTGAATGGCAATACTATAATTTCACTTAATTTTCCTGATGTCTTAACATATATATTTGTATTCTATTAACAAAAGGAGAACAATGAAAGGAGGAAGAGCAGCATGTTCCTTTTTTTTTTTTTTTTTTTTTTTGTTTTCTCCATGCCTTATGTTAGTTTTAGGGCATTAAAGTAAGGCTTGATGTGGACGAAGGGTCATTGCATATATATTTGTAAAGAGGCAGGTCCCATGATTTTGAGGGAAGAAAGCACGAAGCAATGGATACCCTTTCTTCTGTAACTCTTTGGGGCTACCAAGAGGTTCCTCTCTCACTTTTTGCTCTGTTCCAACCTTTTTTTATGAAGAAAAGAAGGCTTTGATTCTTCTCTCTATTTTACAGGAGTAAAGGAAAAAAATGGGCTTTTTCTTGTTTTTGAATTCTGATTTTGCCCTAATCAACAGAGCCTTGATGAGCTGAGAGACAAGCTATGGACGGCCTCGTGCGAACTGGAAGAGGTGAAAAGCAATGCAAGGCATGAGATTAGGGAAAAGGAGGAGAGCATCAAGCATTTGACTCGGTTGGTGTGGGCGGCCAGCCAAGAAAGAGACCAAGCAAGGAAGCAGCTTCGACTGCTGCTCGAAAAGCTTGAACGGTCGACCTCTATAGAAGTACTGCAGGGCTCCTCGAGCGTCACCAAGTCGGAAAATTTCTCGTCCGAAGGTCACAACGTTTCATCTCCTGCCGTTGGAGACTCCATCGAGGTTTCAAACGTGAGCGCGGCGGAACCCTTCGATGCTGCCGTCTCGCCGCAGCTAAAGATGTGCGCTTGCACGACTCCGTTCTGCTCGCAAGATGAGCTTATGAAGACGGTGTTCGAACAGTTTGCTAAGAAGCCGCTCCCCGAAAAAGGAAGGCTGGTTGAAGCCGTCATCAACGCAGGGCCACTTCTGGAGACTCTGTTTCTGTCTGGTTCTCTTCCTCAGTGGAAGAAGCCGCCGCCTCTGAAGCCTGTGATGATTCCCCCTCCTTTAATTCGAGGCAGCGGTGGATTTCTGTGCAAATAGCAGAATTATAACGCTCTTGTTTCATCAATCGAACATTTGACGTAAAAACGCAGGAGAGCTCAAAAAGGATATCACAATTTGGAAATTTGTCAAAGCAAGTGCAAGGCTTCTCTACCGTACGTTTGGGATGGCTCGTTCTCGCCCGTCAACAAAAGTAACCTATTCTGTCGTTTTTCCGATCAACAAGACGAACGGGAGTAACAGAGCCTTTTCCGGCTAGCTCCGGTGATAGCTATTTCCAAGTCAACTGTTGCAGTTTATAGCTTGTTAAAGCCAAGGGATTGGATTCTTCAAAATATATTTTTTTTATTAACTAAATATTAAATAATTATAATGCATATAATATTATCATAAAATTATGAATGAATTATAACTTAATTAAACAAGTTATTTATAAAATCAGTCACATCCTACCGTGCTCATTTTATGTGTAAAATAACTTCAAAATTTAAAATAGAACTATGCATTTTCTTGCTTTTACTTTGTATTAAGTTATATATATATATATATGTATAATAACAAAAATAGCTAACATATTAAATATTTTAATATTTTTTTATTCATATAATACCATTAGTAGGTTAATATGAATAAACGCCACTAGTAGTGCAATAACAACTGCTACTAATTTGTTGGTTCAGGTCAAGTGATTCTCATTAATAAAAATTGTAATACTTAATTCAAATTGGGTCTAATGAACATTTAAGTGGATATTTTATCACTTAAAAATTCAAGTATATAAATAATATTTTATTAGTTATATATTAAAGTTTTTATAATGTTTTTAACTTGTTATGTTGGATTAAAAATACTCACCCTAACACAATAGTTTGAACATGAATTATTAGAAACAATGCATAACTTTTGGCATCTATGAATGTAATAATTGGTTTAACAAAATTATGCTTGTCATTGTTATAGGGTTCCTGATCAGAAGTTCAATTTTAGATTCATTAAATTTAAAAATTTTGAAAACATCAAAGAGGATGACAAAACAATGAAAATAATAGCAAAAACATCATATAACAATAATGACATGTCAATGCACAAGCACATATGTAGGAAGGCACTCCTAGACACCTACCTGCACTGGGCGCATGTGTCGGTCACCTACTATACACATGTCAACACTCATGCTACAGGGCATGCATGCATCCGAGAATAGCAATTGCGCAAGTGAACAGTGCCTTAGTGTAGTTTCTTGTGCACATGTAGCAGCTCGCATCAGCACAGAAGAGCTCATTGTGACATGGAATTTGTAGAATTTATGAAATTTTCTATTTTTTTTATTAGAATCACATGTTTCTTACTAGAAATTAAAATATTATATATTTCATAATAAAATATTATATCTAAACATCTGTATAAAAGAAGAAGAATGATAAATACAATAATTCAAAATTTTATGAATTCAAAACTTTTTGAAATAAAACTTCTTGAGAAATTTATTCTACTGGTGACAAAAGAACCTCTTAATATTTCTTTCTTTCACAGTTTATCACAATTTCTCATGGTTCAACTTTCATTATTACGACTCTAAAAAGAAGTTTGCTGTCAAAGGCTTGGGGTGAGAACATCTTAAAAAATGTTGATATAATTTTTTGTATCAGAGAGCTTTGAATCAATTCCAATGGTAAAGGCAAAGAAGAAGATAATTGAAGTGTAAGCCACAAAAGAAAATCAAGAGATTGAGAAGACTTTAATTGAGATGACTAAACCAATTATGCAACCATTAAATATGGAGTAACAGATAGCTTTATTGATCTAATAAATATAAATGTTAATAAAGATATAAAATCTCAATCATTTTTTATAACGAATCCAAAAGATAATATTCTTTCTTTCATAGTTTATCACAATTTCTTTTGCTCCTTGTTTCAATGAGAAGAGCTTTGTCATAAGCCTTAAGTCATTAGAAAGGGGAGAGAATATAGTTTAGCTTAAAATTTCTCATTAAAATCCATCTTATTGCTCTAAGAGGAGTTGATAGGAAGCGATTCTCATGAATTTTACATTGAATTTGAGATAAAAAATAGGTTTGTTGTGATCAAAGCCTTGTCATTGGTAATCTCTTATGTAAGTGCATGCTTGAGAGTTTATGTTTCTTAAGGAAGCTTTGAAGTATATTTCCTAATCATTCCAAGGTTTTTTTATAAGATTTAGCAAATCTTTAAAAGTTATTTTGTATAAATTTTAATTTTATTTTAAAATATTTTAATCTTTTTTAATAGCATTATTTTATAAAAATTATAGAATAGAAAAATCAATGTAAATTAAGAAGTATACTAATGATTTTTTAGATTATTCGACTTAAAATCAAGTTTTCATCCACCTTTGAAAAAAATATATTATTTAAGACAATATATTGAGGTCGGTTTAAATTTTGCTAAAAAAATTTAATGTTATTGTAAGATCAAGTTTTAACGTTAATTATAATTTCATTTATAACTTGTTCTTTAGGATAATCCTTATTAAATTTTAAAGTCTTAAGATTTTTTTCAACTACTTTTTTTCTTATTTATTTTATTTGAATCATCTAAACTTAATTTCTCAAATCCTATTTATTCTTCATCTATATATGAATTCTTTTTATTTAATTAAAATTTATTTATCAAATATTACATGCACACTACTTGATTTTAATTAATAGATTTAAAAACTTTCTCTTTATTAAGGGTCAACAATAAAATAATTTATTAGCACACTACTTAGGGTTTATTGTCATCAAGTATATGACTAGGGATCAACAAGACAATTGTGATTAATTAGAAATCAAGTGAATATAAAGATATGTGGGATGATCAAA
This sequence comes from Vanilla planifolia, assembly GCA_023846275.1. NCBI lineage: Eukaryota > Viridiplantae > Streptophyta > Magnoliopsida > Asparagales > Orchidaceae > Vanilla > Vanilla planifolia. Next base: position 8,588,311 of record CM043865.1, on the reverse strand, counting down.
AGTTGTATCTGTGCATTATTTATTATGTTGGTTATATTATATAGTTGTATATGTTGATCACATACTCATATTACTTTTTATACCTAGATGTCATGATTTGGTTCATTGTTCCTTCTTTCTTATAACGTATTTCTAACAACTTTTTTGTTTGACATCTTATTTTATATTACTACATATATAACAATTTATCTACTGGGCTTTTTAAACTTTTTACTTGTATTACAACTCAAGACCCTAAGGTACTAAAAGATGAAGAACCATAACTGCATTTAAGATGAGTTTGATAGCAATTCTCTTTTAGAATTATTTATTTTGGATACAACTTTTGCCACTTATAAAGAGACATTTGGACTGGTTATATCTACGGTAGTGTAAAGATGTATGTATTTGTATCTATTCCTTAGGTATACGAAGCTTGATTTATAGATTCCAATCAATACTACATGAACCAAAGATAGCCTATAAATTATCTAAGTATCCCATATTTGTTGCATGATTGTTGTCATAAAGTAGTCTCCTACAAATTTGTCTCCAATCTCAACACAAGCAAAATTTCTTTCTTATTATAGTGGTTCATCATTGTTGTCATTTGGTGATAGTTATTGTGTTGTCATGTTGAAGTTATATCATCCTCACAACATCTATCAATAAAGTTGTGCAAAACATAATAATCCAATATTATATTTGCTTTTACATTAAATGTGAAAGGCATCATATTTGTTAACACCTTAAAACTTGCTTTCAAAATATTAAATGTTCATTCAACAACATTTCTTAGTTGTGCATGATAATGATTATACAACTTTTGCATGTTATCATATCTATATTGTTGTGTTGTATGATATTCACTTAAATAATACTTAAAAAATCTCTAATAGCTGTCATAATCTTATTAGTGTTTGCATAGCTAGAGTCAATAAGAAAATACTTTCCACAAAGCATAATAAACTTGTTTTGTTCTATAGGAGATCCTTCCCAACCTAAAACAATATAAACAAATTGTATTTCAAAATTCACAATGACTAAAATATTTTGTGATATAAAACCTTTCTTATTTTTGTATTTATTTTGTTTGTGTCTACTAACAATTATTGGCACATGCATTCCATCTATTGCACCAATAACATCCTTAAAGTATGGGTAGAAATTTTGATCATGTTGTATATAGGGGGGACTAGTAATAGTTTTTTTTATAGAAGAATAGTTAATTAGATGCATGGGCAAGAATGGCTTGGAGTAATAATGAAAATTTTGACTTATAGTTTCAAGAAAGTATTAAAAAAACTCATAAATAAACACTTCTATAGCTATTACCTTATGTAATAACTCAAATGAAAATAGATATTAATTCCATTGCTGGCATGTACTTTGTGTTAGATATTAAATCATGCTCTATTAATAATTTGAATAATCATTAAAAAGCTCATGCAAGTATTCAAAAAAAGTTATACACTCTTACCCATGTCAAATCATTATCTCAGCTATGTACACATCTTGAAGATCTATAATATATTTAATTTCTAGATACATTTGATTGAGCCATAATTTCTTTAATAATTTTCTTAAATTTTGTCTCTTCATCATTAAGCATTTGCAACAGTTGAACAATATATGTCCCAAGAAATGTTGTAAGATCCATCTTTAAAATAACCTAAATTTTTTTTAATAGTTTTATATAAAAAATACATGTAGTAAAAATAAAACAATATTACATTAAACATTGTAATATGATAAAAATTATTGCATATTATAAGAAATAAATTATTAAAAGCATCATTATGAAATTTCATATATTCTAATTTCCAAAGAAGCAAATCAATATTATTATTTATAACATTTTTATCCTTAAGCATTCTAGTTTCCCAACTCATTATGACACTTAGTATGTATTTCAATCAAAATCTTTAACCTACGTCACTCAAAAACCATAAATATAGTTTGTTTGTTTGGATAAGCCTCAATGAGGTCTACTATCATCATAAAAGTATCTTGTGATAAATCTTCAATACTTTATAATTTTTTTAATATATCATTATAGCTATATTTAAAAGCTCTACCAAGTGCAGTTTGAACATAAGTGGATTGATTTCTCGATTTCTTAATTATCTTTTCATTATCGACAGTAGTGAATCCTTTTTTATGCTTTGATGTGCCTTAGTTGTCGGACTTTGGCCACAATACATATATTGTTTCATATTTTTTGTTGTGTTTTTTTAATTGAACACCTTTCTTTTTAAGAAAGAAATGCCTTTTGCATTAAGTTTAAATGCGACAAAATTATTCACTTTATTGTAATGATGCTTATTAAATGTTTGCTTATTATGTGGAGATTGAGTTAGACTAACATTTTACTGAGATGATTGACTATGGTATCCATATGCAAACTTGTTCCTTGTCATGTTATTGATGAAGTTATAATATGGGAAATGTTTGTAACGTGATGCGCACATATCTAGATTCGTCTGCATTGAATGGTTTCACAATTAATAATAATAATGAATAAAATTATATATCTATTATACAATAAAAGATATATCTATAATAACTTATCCCAAACATCATCATTTGCCTCTAATAATGTCCTTTCATAATTTCAACCCGAACCACCTATATTGGTATGATCATAATATTTTTTGAACTTTCATTTTAGATTCTTCCACTCATCCTTAAGTTGTTATATTATTTTTGTTTTACTAGTGGATCTCTAAAATATAAGGACTATTTTTTGTCAAGTAATACTAGTGGGGTTCCCATTAATTAGAAAATCATTTACAGATTGTTCATGCAGATATAAGTAAAGTTCCTTATCAAACTCATTCTATGTTTGAGCTTGAGTTTGACTATTTTTTGAATTATGTTGATCTTATGGATTTTTCACTTGTGATACATCATTAATATTATCTTGATCTGGAGATGTTATCCCTTGAACATGAATAGGAGATTTAAAAAGGTGATGACATCATGTAGGGTTTATTGTATCTATTGTTCATTTATATTATAATAGAAAAAAATAGTAATATCATCATTAAATGAAAAAAGATGTTAAATAAATAAAAAAAATAATTTATAATAATTTTTCTTTAAAAATTTAATGAATTAAAAAACCATATAATTAATACACAAAGAGAAAGCTCTATTAACATATAATTTTAAATATTTATAAATATAATAAAATATTACCACATTATTATTTTATAACAATTAACATAGTTTAATATATGTTAATATAAATATTTGAAGAGTTTTATGTAATTATTTGATTTTTATTTATTTTTAAGTTTTTAAATATATATTATTATTATATTTTTTTTATTATAGAATATAATTAAATATAAGGTAATTTTTTTCTTGCCATTTTCAAACCAAATTCGTTTGATTGGCAACTCACTTTCAATCAAAAGCTTAGTGGGACTTGTTTTATGTTTTAAGGTTTTTTAAGCTTCAGTTTATTATCCAAATCTTTTACTTAGTATTATAGCAAAATTTGATAGATTTACTTTATAGTTTATTAAGATACATAATGAAATTGATTTCAAATTTGCTTACATTTCCAAATCAAGATTCTTTGGCATTTCATTTATTTGCTTTAACATATTTTCCAGCATCATCAATAATTAGTTCATAATATAAAAGTTATAGTTCAAATTAAAATATATTATAACATCATTTCCAGTCATATTATTGAATATTTTATAATAAAAAATTAAATATTAAATTCATAAAAGATAAAAATTTACTTTTAATTATAATAAGGAGTAATAAAAACTGTAAAAAACTGCTTATAGCTTTGACATTTCTTTTATTTGTTGTAACACCATAGAATCATTAATAATCAATTTATAACATAAAAATTATAGTTTAAATTTAAATATATTATAAAATCATTTCTAATCATATTAATAAGTAATTAATAATATAAAAATTAAATATTCAATTTATGAAAGGTAGAAAACTGCTTTTATGTGTAATAAGGACTGTAATCAATGACTAACATGACAAAATAAGTCTAATTAATATGCAAAATAAGAAATGCTTACATATGAAAAGTTGTTATAAACATAGCTTAGTAAAAAATGTCTTATTTGTCTGAGCTAGCTTATAGTTTATTGAACTCAAGCTATTAATAGGATTGATAATGATAGATTGCTGAAGACATCAAGTTTTTTGCAGTGATGAAGTCAAAACAAACGTACAAAACCGTAGTAATGAAAACTTGGTAATGGGAGGTCATCAATGATGGCTTCAACAAAATGTGAACTTTTAACTGGACAATGAAAAGGGAGACGATGACAAGAGAAAACTGAGGAAGAATGTATCTATCTCTTCTTATAAAACTCTATATCGAATGTCTCGACAGCAAAAATGTCTGGTGCCAAGAATCTTGCAAAGTTTTCATTGACAGTTCTTTTCACTGCTATTTGACGGGGGCAGAAATCAATGGATTTGACATCATGACAAATAAACGATATGCATGAAATGATTTGCAAAAATTAACATGGCTTCTTAGTGGGCTAAGGTTAGCCGAGTTAAATTTTTTAGGTAGGTTTATAACTACATTAACACAATTTGTGTTAATTGGTGTTTGATAGTGGATTTTGGATTAAATGCATTAACTCGCTTAACCCCATCCTTCCAAGCATCTACTTAGATTAGAAAGATGGTTAGGTTTTCTAAGTTAATTAGTAAAGCATATTATATAAAATGGTCACAACCACTAATCCCTCTCTTAAAAGACTCACAACTAAGATTAAATAATAATAATATAATAGTAAAAATTCTTTTAATTCTGATAATGTCATTTTTAACTCTTAGCTCTAAAGCATCTTAATTCCAATGATTGAGATTAAGAGCAACTCAATTACAAAACATAATTTATTCAAAGTTTCTGTATCATGCTAATACTACACCTTATCATACTGTATGATGAGCCAAATATGTTTTTATGACTAATAGTTCTTCTGATCATAATTATACAATATGATACACTACGCAACACGATCTCTTATCATAATCTAATAATTTCTCTATTCAACATTTATTTTAACTTGATCATACTCATACAATGGTGTTAATTATATTATATAATATACCAGCTCTCTTGATACCTAGCTATTTCTTCTCTTATTATCGTGCTAGTATGATCCATAACTTCGTACTTATATAATCACAATATTACTTGTACTGACTCTTTTTTTCTGCATTAATGTCCTTGTATAATAAAATGGTCGACATTGTATGATCACTAACCAAGTTTTATGCCTAATTTTATTCTCTCTTTTATTTGATTGTACTATCTAATATGCTTATATTGTATAAGAATGGTACTAAAACTTCTTTAACCTATCAAACACGTCAAATCATTAAAGTTAACAACATCATCATACTTATATGACTACTGAGTCGTACTTACATAACCAAAGTCTATCTTAACAATCTATTCACACTTAGATTAGCAATTAAAACTCTAATATTTGTGACAATATAAAAACATATATAAAAATATCATGAATTTGTGAAACTATCTAGATATGTCATATCATTATTCTGATAATTAGATCAAATATACCACAAATATTAAATACATTGAACATAACTTTTCATATACCACAAATATTAAATACATTATGAGAGGACGTTTTTTCCTTAATATTAGTTTCTTTTCATAAATATACATCATTTGTAAACTTGTAAAATTATGTTGTGCTCTTTGAAAGACAGTGTTATATTTTTAACTAATATTGGATAATATAGAAGCTACTTGTTTCCTAGATACAATTTTAAGATTGGTCATATATAAGTTAATAACCCCCATTACATAGGGGATATCTAACCTAGTGGAAACTATGATGAGCATAAAATTACATATGGATAATGCATATGAAAACTTTATCATCAACTCTAACTCTTCTTACGTATTAAAAAGTTAATCACTACTTAATTTAAAAAAATATTTTTTATGAAGTATCTTTCAGATTACATTCAAAGCTTTGAATTTATATAATACCTTTTTTCATACATTTTTGTTATGATGAGCACAAAGTTTTCTTAAATATGTTTCTTAATATTCTTGTTACAAAAATCATATGCATAGGACTTAGACACTTCATTTCAAATTCTCTTGATCACCTTTCTTCTATTTGTAAATTTTGTACATGTTAGAACTCATAATTAGCATTTATCCATCTATAATAGCCATATATTAAGAAGAGCTTTATCATTAGAGATCCAAGTCGGATCTAATGTGTACTTGAATATACATCCATTAACTAAAAAGCTTAAAAGACCATAGACAAGAACCACTTAGGTTAGAAATTACTAATATTTGTGACAATATAAAAACATATATAAAAATATCATGAATTTGTGAAACTATCTAGATATGTCATATCATTGTTCTGATAATTAGATCAACTCTTAACACACCTTTTTTTGTGAGCCAAACATTCTCATATTTCATTATTATCATTCACTTGACAAAATCCTAAACTTGTAAAAATTTTGCAAAATAAAAAAAAAATAACTTTAAATCTTACCCATGTTCTATAGTTAGATATCTAAACAATCAGCATTGATGATGTTGCTTAAGAGTTCATGTCTAAATCTTTTGGGCTAAAAAATGATTTGGTTATTGAGCAATACCATTATTTTCTACTAATTCAAATGAAACATGCTTAAGAGTTTCTACACAACAGCGGCCGCCAAGGATGACAAATCATATGCGCACGATAGAGAACACCAGCCAAGATCTTCTTCCAATATTTTAAAGATAATCATTATTCTGCACGTATTATTCATTTAAATAATTTGCAAAAGAGAGTTAAGAATCCACGATCAAGTAGCCGTCCAAGTAAAAAATAATTAAAGAATTCAAAACAGATTAGCACAACTAAATGGACTCTTTCGATTTATTGGTTTATATACCAAAGATAAACATTTTTAAATTATTTTTAGGAAATAGTTTGAAGATTTAACTTAATTTTTTGGTATAAGCTCTATCAAATAAAAAAAAAGTGACACCAACAAGTTATCTATGTGGTGGTGAGCAGATTAGTATTTGTCAGATTAGATAAATAATTTAGCATATGTGACTTAGGCTAGTAAGTCATCTTACATAAATTAGCATATGTCACCTTAGCATATTTCAAAAAATTTAAATTTTTTTTATTGATCGACGTTTGAACAACATATGTTGTTGACCTTGATGACGATCAAGTTCAACTTGTCTTTGGACCTTGTTTTAGGGTGAAGAACTTCACAAACGTCTTTCATAAGTGTTTTGGAGCAATATTTTCAATTAGGCTCTTTAACTTATTTGAAAATTTATGGACGTAAAGTAGAAGCCACGGAATGCCATCCCATAATAATATTATTTTTAAAGGAAGGTCAATATTTACACATAGTTGATGCATATTCAAGTCGTCTTCTATAAAAAGCTTGTCTTGCAATTCATGGAAACATAAATCATACTTTGAATCTGAAGAAGACGGGAAAAGAACCCTTTAAGCTCTGCATTCATGGAGACTGTAGTTCAGATGGAGCAGCATCAGCGGCCCGTAGAAATCAACAGCAACACTGAAAGTAATGGAGCTCAAAAAACAAACAAATCAAAGAGAATCGCTCCCCTCTGCTTCAACATCTTCCTCACCGCCATCGGATGGTCCGCCAGTCCTCTACTTTTCCGCATATATTTTCTCCACGGAGGCAAGCGCAAATGGCTGTCGGCTTTCATCCAAACCGCCGGCTTCCCTATTCTTTTGGTACCCCTCTTCTTCTCCTACCTCCGACGCCGTAGCTCCAACAACATCAGAGTAGTCTGCTTCGGTACCCTTCCTCTAGTTCTCTACATGAGCATCATCGGCCTCACGACGGGCTTGGTCGACTTCTTCTACGCCTATGGCGCCTCTTACCTTCCCGTCTCCACTTCGTCGCTTCTAATCTCCACCCAGCTTGGCTTCACGGCCTTTTTTGCCTTCCTCTTGGTGAAGCAAAAGTTCACATCTTTCTCCGTAAACTCTGTAGTTCTTCTGACGTTGGCAGCGGCGGCGCTAGGCATCCACTCGGCCGGTGACAAGCCCGAAGGGGAGTCGCAGACTAACTATTACATTGGATTTGTAATGGCGCTGAGCACGGCAGTGGTCTATGGCTTTGTGCTGCCATTGATAGAGCTCGTTTACAACAAATCTAAGCAGGAGGTGACTTACACGCTCGTCATGGAGACGCAATTCATCGTGGGCCTCACGGCGACCCTTTTCTGTGCTGTGGGAATGGCGATCAACAAAGATTTCCAGGTAAGAGATAACTGTCCCACATCCTCATTCAATTCTATATCTCTTATGCGAGGAAAAGGGAGTTTTTTTTAAAAAATGGGAGAATGCAGGCCATGGCAAGAGAGGCAGAGGTGTTCGGAATCGGGAAAGCGAATTACTATCTGGTGCTCGTCTTCTCCGCCGTGTTGTCGCAGGCCGGAAACGTCGGGCTGATGGGCGTCATAAACTACTCCTCGGCATTGCTCGGAGGGGTCGTGACTACCTCCTGCATCCCGGTGACGGAGGTTTTGGCCATCTTCTTCTTCCACGAGAATTTTGATGGTGAGAAGGGAGTGGCTCTCGCACTTTCGTTATGGGGCATCGTCTTCTACTTCTATGGTGAGTACAAAAACAATAGAAAAAAAGACGACAAAGAGAAGAAGACCATGCAGATGACGACCACGGCGGACGATCTCCCTAATGGCCAGATTGAGCTTCTCACCGTCTGATGTTACCTTATAGTAAAGGAACACAGGCTTCATTATTCACAGCGTATTCCAAATTGACAACTTGGTCAGAAAAACAAGTATACATTATTTTTTTGTATTTCTTTTCTTCGTGTTGATAAATGATTTTTTTGGTCACCACCGTTTTAACTTCATATTTCATAGTTTTTTTCTTTTGAAAATTCAAACATTAAAATCATAATAAATATAGTTTTTTTTTTAATTTTTAATTTTTAAATCTTATTTCAAAAGGCCCACAAAACCCATATGTTGTAGTAACAAATCTCAAATATCAAAACCCATCTCTAAATATGTTCGACAAAAAATACAGATCACCAATCACAAATGAGTAACGACTTGCATTTTAAATTCAAGAATAAAAAAAATTAAAAAAAAAACCCTTTTTGACTCATATCAGCCCTTTCTTTGAAATGATTCCTATAAAAGCCCAAAATTCACATTTGGAATATTGAATGTTATAAATATTATTTGAGTCATCTTTTCTCTATTTGCCTTGGGATTAGAATATTTTATTACATAAAAACTTGAAAGAAGAGATATACATGAAGCAATTTGAAGTTTTTTTTTTGTTAAAGTCAAAAAACTATATGTGTAGATTAAAAAAATCTCTATATAACTTGACATAATCTCTTAGACAGTGATATAAAAGGTTTGATTCTTTTCTATTATTTCATCAGTTCTATAGAAGCAATTTTGATAGCTATGTATATTTGAAGAAATTATTATGGTATTAACACATAATTATAGTGTTTTATTTGATGATAACAAATCTTAAGTATTTCTAAAAAAATTTGGTTTAATAAATTTTCATATTCTAGATAGTTGACACTCGTATTTATGGGAGAATTTAAAGAAAAAGAAAAGCAAAAATAAAATCTTATAAAAATCATCTTGGTGGAAGCAGAAAACTACCAAGAAATATTTTTGACATTATTTTTAAGTATTTCAATTTTATTTTTAGAATGTTAAGCTTAATTGAAATTAGTTTTTTAAGGCACAAAAATATTAGTTAACTTTTTTTTCTAATATTCTTGATCACCATCTTTGATTCAATATCTTAAATGCATATTTTTCAATCATTTGATTAGCATCTTTTAAATCTTATTATTTAATAACTATTTAAATAAGAAATTTTAAATATAATAAAATAAAAAAATTACCTTTCTAATAACTTCTCGTCGTTTACCAGTTACTATAATGAATGGGTTGCCAGTTGGGGCATCACTCCCAAAGCCATTTGAGCGAACTTATTTTGAAATTATATCAGATTGGGGCAATTATTATCCAAACCAATATCATATTATGGTGAAATGGCAAGCCACAAGTGATTAAATCCAAAACAAGTCAGGGGGCAGCCAACCCTGAAATCAGGCAACCAGAGAAGCACACGAGAATGCTTATATGGAGAAAAGAGCTTCTCGAATACACAATGCGGGACAAAACATATTACTGTTACTGTGCAGTGAACTTCTGAATTGCAAGAGTGACGTGAATTGTCTGATTATGCATTTTTGCAATTGAATGATCACCTTCATATCTAATTTTTCAACCCACTAATTTTATCAATCGTCTGATTGCACAATTTCATGATCGCACGATCTATATTTCTTCTGCTTGATAAGTTAAATCCTATCATCAGATCATGATTCTGATATAATGACATAGATCAAATATATATTTCTCAAAGGCACAAAATAAATTATGTCTGTCTAATTGCAAAGTTTTCGCAATCGAATGGTCGTGGCTATGTCCGATCTAACGGCTCTAGCATGATGGCTCTTTTAGCAGTTATTTCAAGTTGTTGGGCAATGTTTTTTAAAATATTAATTTCTTAATTAAAATTTGTGAAAGCAAAACTGTAACAGCTAAATTAGGTGTTTAGTAAGTGCTTTTAATCGTTAGAGTATGTCTATAAATAGGAGAAAGTTTTAATAATTTTTTTAAGAAAAAGTTTACAAAATTCTAAAAAAGAATTCTCAAGTCACGACCTCAAAGCAATTCACCATCATTGCTAACCATCACCTCCTTGCAGTGCGACTTTCTTCAACGAACTCTAAATTTCTTAATATATATTCCAATCAACTAAGCTTTTTTTTATTTTACAGTTGATTAAATTAAAATAATTATATTTTGTTAAATTAAAATAATTATGCTTTTATTAGTACAAATTTGTCATCATTTTTTTCTTATTTTAGCTAATTCTATTTTGTTGTAAGGCCATTATACCATATTTTATTTTTTTGTTATAAGGCTTTAACATACTCATCTTTTGACGAAAGACTTATATAGTTTGTTTTTTATGCTTGGGTTTTACCAGGGGGACATAGGCTTGATTTTAAATTGAACCACATAAAAATCGATTGTATAAACATTTAATTTTTTGTACCTTATTATTTCATAATTTCTAAAACTTTATTATCAAAATAAAAATTAATATATTTTTAAAAAATTAAATTTTAATTCTAGCAATTTATCCCCTTCTTATTGAACGACATTTCAATTGGTATTAGAACAAAGTCTCTTTAGTGAGAAGAAATTCTTTGGGAGATCTATTGCTCAAATTGATACTATAGCTAGATGTGGTGAAGATGCATCTTCCAATAGGCCACCACTCTTTTGTGGCGATTATTAGATTTATTGAAAGACTAAGATGGCAAGTTATTTAAAATCTATTGATAAAAAAATATGAGAATTGATGTAAGTCTTTTTTGATTTTCTTACAAAAAAAATGCACAAAGTACTTTTGTACCTAAACTTTTTTATGAAATTGAATGATAGTGAAAAACATGAAGTACAATTAAATGATAGGATCATAAATATTTTATATTGTACTTTGAATGATACAGAATTTAATAAAATCATGAATTTAGAAACTACTTACAATATTTGACATAAATTAGAAGTAACATATGAAGGCATTTTTATAGTTAAAGAAAATAAAATAAACATGATGACACATGATTATAGGTTATTTAAGATGTTTCAAATAAGTCCATCAAAAACATGTTTATTTGATCTACCAATATTACTAATATACTTGCTAACTTGGGAAAGCCATTTTTTTTAAATGAACTGGTAAAGAAGATACTACGAATCTTATTGAAAAAGTATGATCCATTGACCACGATCATGATGATAGCCAAAAAATTTTATATGATGACAATAAATGAGTTGATGGGCGAGCTTATGACAAATAAGCTAGAAATAGAGATGAGAAAAAAGAAGAATTAATTGAGAAGAATAAAACAAAGAAGAGTGAACAACCAATAACATTAAGATGAAAGAAGGCATTTCAAAAGAGGAATCTACTGATCATAACAAGAATAACTATACAAATAATCATAGCAATATATCATTTCCAATGAATACGAGAAAACATGATTCAATATTAGAAACAAGAGCAAGATCTGAACTACAGTATACTGGAAAAACAAGATTCAAACACAATTATTTCAGCTACTTATTCAAACTAGATAAGTAAAAAAAAAAAAAAAAACAATTTCCAATGAACCTAACGCCGAGAAAAAATTAATGGGAAAGCGGGGTGCCCTGCAACAGCAAGTAGCAAAAAGAATATCAATTTTTTTCCTCAAAGAAAAATTAGATCTACTTGTGACAGTTCACAACCGTAGATTATCCCCAATAAAGCAAGCGAATGTTTACCCGAGCTCACACAAGCCATTTTGAACAACTATAATCTCAGATCCAACTAAAAAGAAAAAAGAAAAGCGTAATCCAGGAATTGGACCTTATTGGATCCTCCACCCTCCTCCGGAGGCAAAGAAGGAGAGGCTAAGTAGAGCATCTTCAGTTGACAGCGAAGACGAAGGAAACGGAGATCAAGCAGCTCTATAGACATAACGAGAGTACTGAGCGGAAGCAGAGGAGTGAAAAAATCCGGGCGGGCATGAACGCCGCCCAAATTGGATAATCATTGCTTATGGTCCGAGAAATGAAGTATTGACATATTAAATCCCAAAAAAAATTAGAAACAGATAACACAATTACTAATTAATTAAAAGCACAACCTCAACATACACTCTATTTTTCTAAAAAAATTCTACGAAATATCTTATCTAAATACTACATTTCACATATTTATAATCATAATAATTAACAAAAATTATTTCTAACAATAACAGGATTAATAAAACTTCAAAAAAATAGCTTGAAACCAAGCTTAGAAAATCACATCGTACCTTTGGACAGTTTAATCGATTTGTGTAACATATTTCTAACAACAATTGGAATTCATACCATTATGCCTTGGCTACTTTTAACTATTTTTATTTTTATTATTTTATGGTACTTAGCTAGGCATATGATTATTTATTACATGAACTATGGTAATATTCTAATGGTAAACTATGGTTGAATGTATTTGGGTTCTCTAATGTTTTAGACATGTAACATATGTCTTTTTTTATGTATATTAAATATCATCTTAAACTCTAGAACCATTAGTAATATTGCTTAACTTTGTTGAGATCATTAGCTATATGAAGAAAAATTTAATTTATCAAAAAAATCATTTAAAATGCTATAATTACAATGGTTTTTATTTGAACTATAAATTTAAATCTTTTGAAATCAATGCCAAGTTTTGTAAAAGGACCATCTTAAGCATTTAAAATATCATACCATTGTTAGGCCATGATTTTAATGATTACAACACTAATGTCTTGATAATTGTACTAAAGTTTGACTAGTTTCATTAGAATTATCATTGTTACTATAACAAAGTTAGAGTTGGATAAGAAAAGACAAAGAATTAGTTGAAAGAGCATGATCATTATAACTAGAGTTTAAAATATCAAAAATCACCCATTCAATAAAATAGTGGATAATTGAATAATTGAGAAAGTGACGGGCAAAAAATATCATTTTCATTAATAAAATTAAAATTATTTTATTATTTAGTAAATTTTCCCTTTTTAAAGATTCCTAATGATTTGAAAATTATTTTATTAATAACTAAAAATAATAAGATAAACAATTATCAATGGCGGGCCTATTTGAGAATTATGTTTAAATTTTTTTTTTCCAAAAAAAATGTATTCTAAACTCTAAAAAACTTCACATTCTCTTTCACAAAATTCTTTTTTTTTTTAAATCTCCTTCTTCATAACTCCCTTCTAATTTCAAAAACTATATGAAAAATCTAAAGCATATATGAACATATTTTAGGGTTAAGATCTTTCTTTCTATGAGTTGATAAGCCATTTGTAAGCCAAAAATGTTTACATTATACTAAATTAAATGCCAATGGAAAAGAAAACAACCACCAATTTTGGAGTTTGTAGATTAGTTGTGTGAGAATTAATTTGGAAGGAAGCCCAATGCTTAGCAATTACTATAGTTTGTAAATTTTTTCTTTTTATAATATTTTTAGGGTAATTGTGATTGACAAGTTTCTCGCCTTCGAGGGAAAGGTAAGCCAACTAATTAATACATGTGATCTACATGAAAGGAAAATGTTGAACTTAGAAGATACAAAAAACTAATCCAATAAAAAAAAACACCAAATTTACACATTGATTTAATGAGACATATGAAGAAATTAGTATTCATTGTTAAAGAGTTAAGAAAAGAATATGGGCATATTAAAAAGAGATTTCATTTGTTATTCCATATTCTTAAGATCTACTTGTTTAAGTGATTTGATGGGGCCTAATTGTTATACCCTTTGATAAGATAATCACAAAATGAAGACTAAGTATTTATTAATATCTTATTGAGCTTAGTATTGTTTTAGTTAAATCTAAAAAAGTATTCTAGCTGTTTGGATTTTTTTAGAATAATAATTATAACATAAATAGTGAATATAATTTGCTGAATTAACTTGCTAACTTTGGAGTCAAGAATAATAGTCTTTGTGAAGAGGGTAATCTACAAAAAGCTTCACTTCTAAATCTTTATGATTAACATATTAAATATTTATTTTTTTTTCAATTGTGACATATAGGGTTATCATCTTTTATGTATATGAATTTGGTTCAAGTTATATTTTATTTGAAGACATTTAAATTTTTTGAAAATCATATAAATATTCAAATATTTTTTTGTATATAAAAATGAAAAAAAAGCAATTTTTTTTGCTTAAGCACCATCACACCCCAAATTGCTAAGCTCAAAGGGCTGGGTCAAGTGGCCCGTAGTACACAGGCCTTAGGGACCTACAGACCAAGAACTCGACTGAATTCGAGACAGGTCAAGAATAAGTATCGATCAAGTTACTATTGTAGTATCTGGATTAATTGGTTTATGATATTACTTATGAATTAGCTTAATTGTATCGAGTTGGGGTTGACTCATTAATTAGTTTAGGTAATTCAAGTTATGTCAGATCTATAAAAGCATGCTAATGACCTGGGTCATGACTTTACGAGAACATCAGTAGGTAGCTAACCTTATTAAACTATTATAATTTGTAGTGAATGTATTATAAGCAAGAAACACTTCAATTGTTTCTCAATATGGGACTAAACAAAAACCAAACTTGAGATTTTTGCACTGACCAATCTTGTATTTCGCGATCAAACTGTCCAAATCGCTCTTGCATTTGTGAACAGCTAACTTTCTTTAGCCATTCATTTGGAATAATTGATCAAACAATTGAGAATCTCTCCACCTGTGTGGACAGTGCATGATCATCATTACTGTCCATTCAATTTTCAAATCTAATGTTCCAGATCAAATATCGTTGTGATTACATCTAAACCCTTCATCATTTATTCTAATTCGAAATTTATTGCTCCATTCACTTAATTAGATGATAGTCATACCATCTTCTCCATCAGTAATAACTAGCTTTTTGAAAAGTAGACTCTAGTAATTGGGGATTTATTTTTGATTTTTTATATCAATTATAAATAGGATTCATTTACCAAACATTTAAACTATTTAATTATACTTGAAAATTTTTACATGAGTTCAAGTGAAGTTCAAACTGAGTAATGAATTTTTGTATAATTAAGAGAGTTGTGGATTTTTGTCAGACTTTATTTCTCCTACTTTCATTTATAATCATTTCTGCATTCCCTGATAATATTTACTTCATTCATTAGTAGTGTTATTCTTGTTTAAAGAATTAAATGTATGTAATTTTTGTAAATGAAAATTGTAAAGTTTTGAATTTTTTTTGTATAGATTGAATTTCTCTGATTTTGTTCTCATTCAAGCATCGGTGTGCATTTGGTTTACTCTTACCGATTTCGATAAAATGGAATAGTTAGTGGAACCCTGATCATGGATTGAAGGTAGTGTAGGCATAAGTTTTGATTGAATCACCTAAAAATCTTTTTGTGTATTTTGTTTATTATTGAGTAATCTTATTTCGTTAATAATTTTTTTAAAAATAATATTTTAAGCAAAAAAAATTTTCTTCTACTTTTTTAAATCAAAACATTTTGTTAAATATACAATTCATCTCTCCTCTCTTAATTGTTTTGCCTCACATATTTTACAACAATAGTGATTAGCAAGATATATTGTTTTGATGAAATATAAACATTTACACTTTATCATTAGATAAAAAGCTCCATAGCAACCATCCATTTTGAAATATTTGTCAATTATTTATTATTCTTTTCTTTCGCATTTGTTTCAAGTCAATACTTAAGTGAGTTTTTTTCACAAAAGATCAAGTTCCAAAGTCAAGGGACATCATTTTCTTTGATCCATCCCTCAAGATTATTTTGAGCTATGATAGCAACATTTAAAACCATTCTCGAGTCATCGAATAATTCAAGTAATTTTCTTTTCCAAATTGATTGGGTTTTATTATCCTTTAAGTCCTTTTTATTTTTACTTTTGATCAACCAATTAACTTGTAATACTCAATAAAATGCAACTTTACATAATAGAATATCATTAAACTTGAAAATGCTCCATTGCAATAATAAACAAAGTTTTATTATCAACAATAAGAGTTAGGATATGAAACAACAAAAGTTTTTCAACGATAAGCAACTCTTTACTTGGATAGTTGACTTATGAATGAGGCACTTCTCTCGGCTTTCTTTAACTTGATGAATAGTCAACAAGAACAAGACAACATCAACGGTTGCCATTGCATTATCATTGAAGTTTTATAGACTTCATTTCTAAATTGATTTATTGTTGGGGAAAGCCCCATCTTAGAATGATGCGCTGTTGGGTTCCTTCAGCATTGAGCTTTGGCCTGGAACAATCCAAACCAATCTAATGACAACCCTCCTATTAAAACAATGTATAACTAATTAAAAGAAATTAAAGAATTGGTCAAGTTATAAAACTTGAGCTTAAGTTATGTTTGTTAATACGGTATAAACGAAAATAATTTACTGCTCATGTCCCATATGACGACTATCTGTTACGTTTTATGTTTGTAATGAACATAAACTTCCATCTCAGTATAAATCAAAGAACGAACAACACAATGAATTGTAGTATTGGTTACATTCTGGCACTCTGATGGAAAAATGTTGCTATGAAATATGAATCTTGTATCACAGTAAAACATACATGAAGCAGAAATTTGAAGTATTGCTTTGCTGAATAATATAAGATACATTTTAAGGCTATGGGGGTAAAAATGTACAAATTCAACTGCACAGCACCCTTATCACACATGGCATCTTGGTCCTGGTCTATACATTTGCTTCAGACCTAAGTTCTTCTTCAAGTTCATCAAACTCCCAACCTCCAATCTCTTCATTTGAAAAGTCTCCTACGTTTCCGAATTCCTTCTCAAATTTGGCCAGTTCTGAATCTTCTGAATCTTGATCATGTTTAGAAATTGGCTTCACTCTTGGAGAGTCTTTCGACACCAACTTGGTTGATTTCTGAGGTTCGTTTGCCAATTTGGAACTTGGTGAAGGAATGGGCTCAACAACATGAGAAACATCGCTTTGTGGTTTCTCCTCTCGAGCCATCTTTTCTTTCTCGGCCTCAATCTCTAATGCAGGTCTCTCGATGGAGTCGAATTCTACTTTAATCTTCCCAATGGCATTAAACAACTCTCTTATGTCATGGTCATCTCCCCTGATCACAAAAAAAAAATATATATATATATCAATAAAAATGTTTGAAGTTTTAGAAAAACTTATTAAAAACTAGTTTTTAACAAGTTGAAATAACTTTTTTTGATAGTTTGGTTAAAAGAAATAACTTAGAATAACTTTGAATTCTTTACAAAAATAAAATAAAATAAAATATAGAGAACAAAAAGAGCAGTATTTTTTCTAGAAATAGAAAAAATAAATGTGATGGCGAGCCCCATTGGGGCATGTCATGAACATTTGGCTGTTGAGCCAACACCTGCTCGATTGAACCTGTGGTGGGCGGAGCCACAATCCACACGTTCAAATGAGCCCTAAATCAGCGTAGAGTGTGAAATAACTTGAAAAAAAATTATGCATGTGAAACTTTATTAATATAATGTGTGAACAAACCTGGATGGATGTCCTTGCTCGGCATAAAACAGGTCTTTGATGCGATCGGCCACACTGAGGGCGGTGACAATCTGAGACGATCATATAAAATAAGCACAAATTGAGAAAAACATGAACCAAGTGGTGTTGTTTGAGGAATAAGTCAAACCAAAAAAAAAAAAAAAAAAAAAAGAAAAAAAAGAAAAGCCCCTCAACATTCAAAGTTATCCATTCACTCATGTTGGACCAATTGATTTCGACAAAGCTTCGCAGCATAGAATTCAAAGTACCAATCTGTTCTAAATTGCATAGCTGATATATAAAGCTTATTTTTATTGACTTTTAAAAAAGATGTTTATCAAATACGTGTGTAAAACAATGTAATCATAATTAAATACCTAAAAAAATATTTATAATGATTGACTAAATATGAATACAATTTTAACATTATTATACTTTTAATTATTATATAATTTGTTTGATAATAATAGAATTATTACAATAGTTTAATAATGTATTTTTTAAATGTTTTCAAATCATGCATCTTAAAAAACAAAGATTATTCATCTAGAGAATTTGATCAAATTGACTCAAGGAATTTAACAGAGATATTTGAGTAATAATTTTAACTAATACTAAGAGAAATATTAACTCAAATAACACAAGGAGAAGATTTTTATTAAATTTTTTTTATTTTTATAATAAAATATTAAAATCTATAAAATAAGAGACTTAGGTTTAGTGAGGTAAAATGAGAGTGCTCAAATTATTTTGAAAGCATCTATTCATTCATATTGTTTTTAATTCAAGTCATGCATTATATTTAAATTGCTTATGTGTTCTCTATTTTAAAACATTGCATTATAGGTTGTATTATTCATAATTAACAGATTAAATGAGAATTGAAAAGTGAATGAATTAAATGAGGATTGCATCATTTGCATTAATCATACTTATACAAATTCACCTTTGTATAATACAAATAATAATCCATAGGATCAAAAGAATCAATCAAGAGTGATCTAAAAGCATATGACAAACTATATTGTTTGTACAAGTATGATACTCGTATAAGTATGCCAATGATTTAGCTGAAAAATTTAGCGTTTTTGATCTTCATATAAAATGATTTTAACTTCTGCACTTATACAAATATATTTATTAGAAGGATTAGACAAGAGATCGACCAAATGATGAGAGTAACTGCAATTTGTTACCTTTTTGTACAAGTATGATCTTTATATCATACAAATACATAAGTTGTTATCTTAAGAGACATGAAGAGTTGATAGGTTTCATATAATATGATAGTATTCATTATAATTGTACAATCATTCATAATATAGGTTTAAGAGTCAAGAACTTAAGCTATGACCAAGAGCATTTTTGCTGTACTTATACAATATTATCTTCATACATATATGTCATTTAACTCGAAAGCCTTGCATTGGAACTTATATATTGAATAAATTTACATCATAAGAATATGATTCACTAATCATACTAATAAAACTAATTATGATAAAAGAAGTAAGACTGTTATACTATTATTCAAGGTGAATCAGGTTTAATTGTAAAGAACAAGTTATACACTTTTGAAAATAATGTACTAGTGATCTTCAAAACACCTTAGAGTGTTTAACAAGTTTCAAGGATTGAAAACATATACTTTAACTTTGAAATTTTTTTTTGTTATGAAATAGAATATTGGTTAATTGATTATTAATCATAAGACCCATTTCTCTATTCATATAATTTTTCAAATTCTACTTAAACATTTAAATTGATCAATCATTTCTTTGATTTAAGAAACATCTAAGATTCTATTTTTACACACTTAACCAATTCTAATTATCTTTTTCAATCATTATAATTTGATTAAATCCTACTCATGCATCTCTGCCAAATTTCATATTAGCTATATTGTTAAACTTTAGTTAATTTTTCATAATTAAAAAAGAAACAAATTATATCTTAAGCCAAACTACGGATAAAGCTGAACATTCGTGCCGATGGCTTGGAAAATTGTTGACGACCAAGATTGAGATGAATAGAAGAGTTGAAGGAAAGGTTTCCACAAGCAAACCAAAGCATAAAACAAAGAAAGAACCATTAACATTAAAAGAAAACAAAGATGATTTAGACACCACATCCATCTACTCCATAGACTTGAAAGAAAAAATAAATCTTCATGCTAAAGATTTAGCTAAAAATTTGACATAATTTTATAAATAAAAATTGATAAAATAAGAAAAGAAGGGAGAAGGCACCAAAATGCTATGAATATGACCAAACATGTCATGTTAGATTAGAATATCTACAACACCATGACATCGAAAGAAAGGAAGACAAAAAGAAAAGAATGAAAAAGAAGAAAGCTATTCAAGCTAATTGGAGTGCATCGAAAGATTTATACTCAACAACTCCAAGAAGTAAGGAAGAAATGTTATACTTTATGGCAAAGGATGATGAATCAAATACATCTAGTAAAGAAGAGAATGAGATAATTTTTTGATCTCGTGAAATTCTCGAAAATAATTAAACAGAAGTTATTAAACTTTAACTTCTCTAACATCTACAGTAAAAAATTAAAAAAAATTACAAAAAAAAAAAAATTAAACTTCTAGACTTTATCATGAAAGAAGACGACAAAAAGAAAATAAAAATACTTCAAATTTGTGATGAAAAAGCTTCCATGATTACTGAAAATGTTTCTTTGAAAAAGGAAATTAATAAAACTTTATTCTTTTGAATATGCAAATTTTCTAATACTTGATATGCTTATTTTCTTAAGCATAAATATGTCTTCCTTTAAGCATATACATAATATTTCAAATATTATATATTTTTATTGCTATATAAAATATTATACCATCAAGGATTATTAAATTAAGAAAAATATTTTTATTTCAAAACCTTGTTTAAATGGGTGATTAAGGACATTATGAATGCTCTCATAATAAATTTTAATGATCAAGCCTAACTTGCTTGGGTTCCTAAAGTCAGAGAAAAGAATTTAATAGTATCCACAATCATGGTATAGAGATACAATGCATAAGAGACATTCATAGGTTAGAAATAATATACTTAAGAATTGTGTAAAAGCAAACATAAAATTTAAGTAAATTAAAGTTACATTTTATGATTACTAATTTAAAATTTAAAATTTATGCAATCATACATGAAGAGAAAGTAATGATCCAACTTTTAAGAGTGGATGCTCAAGACATGACTAGAGACCGATCAAAATTTATATTAATAAGACTTGGTCCAAATAGACGGGTAACATCAGAAGATAACACTAAGAAGAATTAGTTGAAATTGATGATATAGGTATGTCTAATTTTATACTTTCAAATGTCTTTTTAGTTGATAAATTAAAATTTAATTTAATTAATATTAATCAATTATGTGATAACTATTTTTTTGATTTTGATAGTCAATGTTGTAAAATATTAAAAGTTATCAAATGTTATTAGTTGGTAGAAGAAAAAAAGACACTTATATGATTAAGTTTAATCAATTAGAAACTAATAAGACTAGATCATATAGATTATTCTACCATAAAGGAAATAAACAAAGCTAAATATAATTAGAGGTTTTCTCAAACCAAACAAGACTAGTTGAAAAATGTGTAAATCATATCAAACAAAAGTAAATTAAATATTCATGTAAACCTAAAAAAGATCTAACCATTAATTGACCATTAGAGATAGTTTATTTTGATATTTTTCTAAATATAATTAGGTTTTATTTCTTAAAATTAAGAGTAAGACTTTTGAAAATTTTATTAATTTGATAAAAAAGATAGAAAAGTAAACCAATTTCAAATTAATTTGTATTCAATATGGTAATGATAATAAGTTTAACAATGATAATTTTTATGACTATTATAAAGGTAAAAATATAAGATATCAATTTACATGTCTTTATGCACCTCAATAAAATGGGATTATAAAAAGAAGAATAGAACATTGATAAAGATGGATAGAACTATGTTGGTCGAATACAACATACCAAAGTAATTATGAGTTATTTAAAAATAAAAAATTGAATGCTAGCTATTTTCAAATTCTTGGGTGTAAATACACCATTCTTATAATGAAAGGGCCAATTTGAATAAGTTTGATAAAAAAAAAGTATAAGAATTTTCTTAGAATACTTTTCTTTCAAAAAAGTTTATAGAGTTTATAACATGGATATTCAAAAGATAAAAGAAACAATACATATAATGTTTGATGAATCTATGCAAAAGACATACTAAAAATTTCGATAAATAGAAAGTCCTTAAATAACTTAGATTTGAATAAGGATGAAGGCAAAAGAGAAAGTAAAATAAAAAGAGAAGAAACTAGTCATCAATTACTAGAAGATTAAAAGTATTAAACTTCACATCTAAAAGAATTAATTATAAGAGATGTCAATCAAAGAGTTAAGACTAGATCCTTTATATGAAACATAAGAAGATTTCAATGAATCAGTCAGTCCATTTAGATTTAGATGAAACAAGGAAACTCATTGATAAAAAACTTTATAAAAGTCTTATTGAATTTCGACTATATCTCACAACTAATAGACCAAACATCTTATTTAGTATTGGCTTATATGCTAAATTTCAATCAACACATTAAGAAAGTTAAAAAGAGGTTAAATTAATTTTCAAATATTTAAAAGATATAATGAATTTAGGATTATGGTATTATAAAAATACTCTTCTATGTGATCTTATAAGATACATAGATTTAGACTTTATAATCCAAGATAGATAAGAAAAATACCTCAATAGCATATCAATTCCTAGAAAAATATCAAATTTCATAGTCAAGTAAGAAGCAAAATTGCATAGCCCTATCAACCATAAAAGTCGAGTATGTATCGATCGGATGTTGTGTTACTCAAGTATTATGATTAAGACAATAACTTAAAGATTATAGTTTAGATCTCTCATATTCTCATTGGAATTGATAATACTAATGTTTTGGCCTTAGCAAAGAACAAAATTCATCATTCTAAGACCAAGTACATAGATGTCCGATATTATTTTATTAGATATTAAGTAGCTAAAGGCTTAATAGAATTCACATATATTCCTACCAGGCAAGAATTAATAGACATATTCACTAAATCACTTCTAACCTATCAATTTCAAATTATAAGACAACAATTAGATGCAATAGATATTGTATAAATTATACCTTCCTTTTGACGGTGTTAAAGAGAGATAATGATTATGATTTAGATAAAATTTAGAATATAGTCACAAAATAAGAGAGAACAAATATTTTTCATTTTTAATATCTTTTATCATAATAATATTTTTTAAATATTATTTTTACTTATTATACTTTTATCTAAACATTTATGTCTTATCATCATAAAAAAAGATTGTTAAGTCACCCTTATATTTGATAAGTTAAATTAAAAATATTTAGCATTTTATTTTGATAAACTTGTCTAGTATGAATCAAGTTTAATTATAAAGAATAAATTATATACATTTGAAGATAATGAACTATGATTTTCAAAACACTTTTAGAGTATTCAACAAGATTCAAAGGTTGAAGACATAAACTTTAACTTTGAAAAGATTTTTTTTATAAAATAAAACATTAATTTATTGATTATTAATCATAAGACACATCTCTCCATTCATATTACTTTCAAATCTTATTTAAGTATTTGACGTGTTCAATCATCTGCTTGATTTAAAGAACATTTAGGATTTCATTTTCACACAACCAACTCTAATCATCTCTTTCAATCATCATATTTTGGTTAAATCCTACTTATATGTCTTCGTCAAATTTCATATTAGATCTCTTGTTTAACTTCAGTTAAATTAGAAAAACAATATGTTATGTTTTCATAATAAGAAAGAAAAATGTTATATCTTAAGCCACAACCCCAAGCTTGGCTCTAGAGCAAAGCGCTCAGGCTTAACAAGCCCGAAAAGGTGTAGTCAAGGTCCAACCCGATCGTGGTCAAGATGTAGTCTTGAACTTGGATGGAGTAATGTAAAGGAAGGATCGAGGTAGGTAGAAATTGAAGAATGCAGTGTGTTGAGTCGAACCCATAATCATGTTAGCTTGTAGGCATATGAGTTGCCTAGATGATGAAATCCTTAGCACACAAGAGGGGAGCCAACCCCATGTTTAGGTTCGAACTAAGGCATGCAAAATCCTTTACAAAGAGCTAAACTCCAACTGTTTAACAATGTGGGATTAAAAAAGCATTCCAATGCCAACCCATACCAGCAGCGCCTGTGAGTTATTTCTCACATTTGATCGTCAATTGGACAGTAGAGATGCCACTTGCCTGTTTGCTTGTTCAAGGCTCGAAATTGGACAACCAAGATCTCACTGGCTTGATCGAACAACTTTGATTGATTCCGCATTTCAAATGATTTATCCTTGACTTAGATTACCCAGATCTCTCCATTTTGAATGTTATGATTGAAATCATTCATGCTTTTATTTTTAATGATTTAAACAATCTAAATGTCATCTGATGTGATCGAATGACCTAGATTTAATCTACTTGAATCCAACCATTTATAATATATCTATCTTTAATTCGTTAATCTAATGATCCAAACTGTCTTCGATCAGATCCAACGGCTCTGGTTGATCTTGCATAACGGTTATTTCTTTAGATGTTATTTGAGCCGTTGCAAAAGTTGTTTGGAAAAGATTTTTCAAGCTGTTTGTTCCCAACTTATGAAAGAGCTTTTTCTGACTTTCTAATAGCTACGGTAAAAACTTTTCTATAAAAATCCAACCTTTATGAACGAAATGGCTAATATATGTGAACAAAATTTTAAGATCTCAAAAAAGTACTATACTATATTCTACCAATATAAAATCTCTCGATTGCACTATACAATTTAGTACTTCTCAAAATGTCAAATTTTTTCAGTTAAGCCTAACACTTCTAAGCTTCTATTTTCTTCTATAACTTTGAGCTTTTTATGTCTTGCTCTATTCATCAACAAGCATATGAAGTTTTATTCTGAATTGAAAATTTTATTATTGCATTTTTTCATTTTCTTCTGGGTTGGACAACTCAACATTTGCAAAAGCCTGTGTTTAGTTTGATCTCGTTAAAATACCAAGTTGGGGTTGAGTTTGCAAAAGCCTGCATTATAATTGTAAAGAAAAATCTCAAGTAGATTGGAGGTGCATCGTAAGAAAAAAGTTTTAAGTTATAATTTTCTTAATTATGGTGTTTTTCACGACTTCAATTAGGAGTGAACGTAGGTTCTAGTTTGAATAAAACCACCTAAAACTTTTGATGTACCTTTTAATTTTTACTTTCATTTTTCTTAATCATAAAAAATAAAAAATTATATATATAAATTTGAAAATAAATGTTTTCTAGAAAAATAAAATTATTTCTATAAAGAATTTTTGAAAAATAAATATCATCCAAATAACAAAAATATTTTAAAACCCATAATTCACCTTTTTTTGTGGGATTCACACATTCATTTTACTTCCGTACAATAGAATGTATTTTATGGTCTCATTATATAACAAATTCCTAAGAGCTCAGATAAATTGAATTATGTTATTCGTATAAATATGATGTCCTTTTCAACCAAGTACAATCCATTCTAAGTATTTGAATGAACTAATTAGACAGTGGCGATTGATTGGACAGTACTAATAGTGTTGCATTGCATTGTACTTGTATAATTAATTTAGAATATAACAATAAGTTTGACTAGAATTTTTAAGAAATTAATTATAACTATTTGAAAGGACTTTGGAGTTGTTGAGAGCATTCTCAAGATTATATAAAGGCCACCAAATATTATAAAAGTGGTTAATGTTTTACTTATCATTACAAAAAATATATTATTGGAAATCATCTTACAGTTAAAGAAAGATTTGGAGAAAAGTAATGCTACGACTCTTTCTTCATTCTCATCATTTCAACTATTATTCATCCTTCTTTTTTTAAGCTAGGTTGCATGTTTTATATGTTTGTCCTCTGGAGCAACATATATATTCCTAAATTATTTTAATCACGTTAGCATGCCTTCTTAAATTGTGATTGGATTGTAGGATATTTTATTGAGTTTTACAATTGTTTCTATCTTGTTATTAGAACTTTATGCTTGTTCATTAGTAGACTTTTATTAAGGCTAATTGTAGGCTTTAAGTCGCTGTTATTAGTTTTTATTAAACCAGTGTTATAGGTTTTTATCAAGTCGGTATTGTATGTTTTTATTAAGTCAATGCTATAGAATTTTATTAAGTCGATGCTATAAGTTTTTATTAAGCCAATGTTGTAGGGCTTTATTAAGTCAATGTTTTAATAAATTGTCTACCATTTTAGTCGAAGGTGAATGTAAATCTGAGTTTGAATTGACCCACTCAAAATCATTGCATTTTTTTCTTTTCTTGCTTTACAAGATAACAAATTTTGCAAAGCCTAATAATATTTTCTAAAAAAATATTATAATAACCAACAAGATTAAGATACTAAATTCTTTTGTTGCAAAATTATTTGAGCTTTTGAGTTGGCTTGAAATTTGTAAGTTTACATAATTTATCATCTCTTTCATGAATATCATGTTCCCATACTTACAACAAATCCTATAATTTTTATTGTTAAATTGTCTTTTATTAGTTATAAATACAATGAAAATTATAAAATTAGAGAAAACAAGAGTACAAGTAAAATGCTTCTTTTGAAATGGAAGAGGTGTTACTTTGTTAGAAATCAAGAGATTTCACCCTTTTGTAAGATTGATTGCAATTAAGATTGGGCGTATCTAGGTTATGGCTAAGTTTAAAATATGCATACGAGAGTTTACACTTTATATTTGTGACTTTGGCTTATATTAGATCTTCCTCTCTCATGAGCATCGACCTAACTTGGTTGAGCCATAGAAATTTGATACCTCTTTTTTCTTCCTTTTTGTCATTATTATTACCGTATAACTTATTTTCTTTGTACTATACAAGTTGTGCGACTATTAAAATGTAACATTATTATTTGTGCATGACAAATCTAAAACAGTAGTTTGCTTTTCATTCTAGTTCAAGAGTAATGGGTGGTTTATTTAACAAGACTCCACAAATAGGTCTTTAATGTTAAGATATTCAATTTTGAGTTTGATAATAAATTTCTAGTTGCTTTCATGATTGTATCAATGGGGATTCAATTCATTAACCTTGATGGATTTTGAAAATAACCTACATTGATACTAGTTTCTTTGCAATTATGTTAACCAACTCATTGAATTTGGGTCAATTTAGGAATAATCAGTGTAATGTTCAATGCATTCATGTTTTACCTTGCATTTGTTTTTGCATCAAGAATGTTCTTAGGAATTCTTCCACTAAGACGATCAAGAATTATATTTCATTACAAGCCCACATATAGAGGCATAAAATATGGTATCATTATGCAAACTTCATACTATAAGGATTCAACTAAATAACAAGAGACATATCAATGTTAAATGAATTAAAGCAGAACATTAAAAAGGGATGTGACAAGGCGATCTCATACAACAAACCCTCCATGGCATGCACTTACAAAGATAGTCAAAGTTAGGCAAGAAATTCAAGTTAGGGAAATATTAGATGCCTAGTTAAAAAAAAGTCTAATTGGGATAATGTGCTAACATGACAAGAAAGAGTTTACATCAACAAAAATAAGTCTATCGAAATGTTACAAAATGTTATTATGAGAGAGAAAGCTCATTTTTCAATGGATTTGATGCCCTTGTAATGGACATGCAAAAGACTTTCCACAACATATGCATGACTTGCATAACAAAACCTAGAGAACATGTTAAAGCTATTACGTATTTGAGAGAACATGCTCATTAGGCAAGACATTTTTGTGATGGTGTATTTAATTGATGAAAGGTTGTCGTTTCATAATTTCAAGAAATTAGGTAAGTTGATAACATATAAGAATAATCTAGAAGAGAAACCAATCCAAACATCAATCATCTATTTTAACAAATTAAAGTTTACAAAGACATGTACAAAGCTTGTTTTAGTTGCCCCATTTGGATGCAATTTATCTTAGTTATTTTGCTACAAAGATAAAAATTGCGATATGTTTACAAGTCGTCTTCCTCTAAGTCCTCAACAACAAATCTTATGTCAAAATTACAACAGTGGAATGAAAGTCAGAAAATGACAAGGTACTAAAAGAGTGAAAGAGAGAATGTTTCTGCTAATATTAAGAATGTCTTCACATTTCTCTTTTATAAAAATTTGGATATAATATTTTATTAAAAAGTACTTATTTCTTTATTTTCCATATGTTTCATGCACTTTGACTTCAAATTGGTCGTTGCAAAGAATTTGCATGCATCTGCCCTGTTGCACACATGCAGATTGTGCTTTTGCCGCATGCACACATTTTGCATGTGAAAAGTGTACTTGTTGTGTGTGCATGACACCTACATGATAGGTGTACCTATTAAGACATGTTGCACATTTGGTGTAGGTCCCAGTTGTTAGGAGTGCACTATGGTTCCTACATGTTGCATTGCGTGTGTGATGCCCATCCTAAGCCACCACCAGTCTCGTGTATCCCGCCTGTCCTGTGTGAGTCACTTATCCTCAACTGGGACTCCTGCACATTGAGTGTAGGTCCCAGTTGTTAGGAGTGCACTATGGTTCCTACATGTTGCATTGCGTGTGTGATGCCCATCCTAAGCCACCACCAGTCTCGTGTGTCCCGCCTATCCTGTGTGGGTCACTTATCCTCAACTGGGAGTCCTACGCATTGAGTCTTAGGCATAGGTTTTTCGTACATAATCTTTCGTTCTATTCCACTCCCAACTGCACACATAGCCTATGTTGTCCATTGGTGGCCCAGACATGTCAAGTTGTTTGCACATTGCACACGTGCACAATGGCGTCGCATTTGCATCGACTTGCAAATTTTTGTCAAATATCCTCTCTCAAGTCATCTTCAAATATGGATTGCTTGATAACTAAACGGACATATAATCAATCCCATGATCATAGGCCAGTTCTTTTTGGGATTAGAACCCCATCGAATCTTCAAGATAGACCTATTTTTTGTGTTCTCTTGATAACACAAGATTGACTTCTATTGTCTTATTAAGTGATCTTGGGAGATTGAGATTTCCATCGATTCCATCAATTGGTTATTTTAATTTGATTATAAGCAATGCATAACTTTGGTAGGTATTTAATAGCCTTTGCACTTGGTCAACATCAAAAAATGTCTTTTGTCTCATTTTGGAAGAAAGTTTTATCTATCCTTCATGAACTAATACCATTATGCTTATCAATAATACATGACATCTTGATCCATAAATATAGGTTTTCCAATATAATTTAACAAATATCTAGAGGTATCACTTTATAGATAACCTCATCATTATATTATTTGGTAATAGTAAATTTCACATTGTATTATTTTTTGACACTCGCCTTCCAGTCTTTATGAATCCATCCCAACGAATATGGTTTTGGATTTGATGTAATATCTAGGTTTAACTTTTTTACAAGATTACTAAATATTATATTTCTCTCACTTCTAGTGTCAATAATAGTACCAAAAAACTCTTTCTTTACTTAAATACAAATGATAGAATTCTTGTTGTACATCATGAGATATCTCATTTAGGTTCACCATAAATGATAAGCTTTTATTAAGAAAAAAAGAGATTTCAAGTATGTTTTTAATCTCAATTCCAATGAGTACTTTATCTTTATGTCATCTTTAAATTTATTTCAAAATAGTTGGTGTAATGTCTTACAATTTTGTTGTATATGCCTTATATGTTTGTATTAGTCACAATATTTCTGAGTATTATCAGTAAAAGTGTTGCTAGTCGTTGCCGCAACATACTTTGTTGAAGAATACTTTGTTCATTTGTTACTAATTTTCAAACTTGTACTCAGATTTCTTGCATTTGGTCATTCAGTCTTTGTTCATTTACGTTGATTTTTCTAGCTTATGTCAAAGATTAAGGAACAGAGTTAATTTAGTGGTAAAAAGAAAGTATAGATTTGTGATGTACTTTGATAATGTCTACATCTCATGATGGGTATTCGTAAACTTATGACTTGTTCAAATTTCGTTGTACATTCCTACATTTGTCTTTATCAGTCTCATAAGCTTACTATTTTCTACACTTTTCTTGCACATATTCCATGTGATAATATTCTTTTCTAATTAATTTTTTAAATTAGATTCATAATACCTCTACAACTATATTAGTTCTTAAGTATTACACAAAACTAGCACATCACTCATCATTTTTTAATTAAGCATATACTACCTTATCGGTCAACAAAAAATCAGATAAAGAAAAATGTCTCTAGTTGCTCCAACTAAGCTTCTAATTTCTCTATATCCATTATATAATCATAAATAAGCAAATCAAGTTTAACTTAAATAGATATTATTGATTCTTAAGCATCAAAAGGGCAAGACTGATGATGTTGATACAAAAAGGGGATTAGGGAAAATTAAACAAAAACTTAAGACAAAGGTGAGGAAACTTAATTAGGTGGAGTTTTCAAATACATTTGTCAAAGAATTGGAGCACTTTTTAGGGTGCATTGGCACAACATGACAAGATTTTGGTTTTAAGGCTTAAATTTAAACTATTTTAAGGTGTACAATGCTATTAAAGATAGTTTGTCTCTATTTCGAATGTCTCAATGATGTGAGAAATGAAGACATGATTAGTTTTGAGACAATGTGGTTAGATGTAGAGGCGAGGTAGCTGGGTTAAGCAACGACTTGACTGGATCCAATTTGGTGGACATGGGTACGTGTGTGGGCTGATGTGGGTCAACACAGGTCAGAGCAGGTTAGAACGGATTGGTCTGGACATTGATTCGGTTCGATTCAACCACTATTAAATGCAGGCCGACTCAGTATCATAACATTTCATCTCGGTTCGAATTTGACCTGGTTCAGCGCCTATTCGGTGCGATCGAGGGGATAATGTGCACATGCCCAATGGGGAGTAGAAGAAAAAAGAACCCTTGAAGTCAAGAGTCCTTCAAAGAAATAAAGGAAGGCGATTGAAGCGATGAGAAGCTCAAATATGGAGGAAGAGAAGGATCCTAAAGTTCGGTAAGGTCGAATTTAGGTGCCTTGTGCTAAGAACTCAAGACTAAGGAGAAGTCGAGCTCGACGGATAGGGAAGATGAGTTTGGGGAATAAGGGTGTGCTCCAATGAAGCTGACCATTCGTGTGGACGAGAGGAGATTTTATAGCCTTGTTTGGCAAATGTTGTCAAATTGGCAGGGCTACCCTTCTTCCTCTTTATTCCCACATGATCCAGTGGTGCTCAGCGGTGCACTTGGTAGGCATTGTAGTCTCTTCTTTCTTTATTTTCTACTTTTTCAAATGTCATCCTTATCTTCATCTTTAAATATCTTTGGTTAATACTTAATCTAGAATTTCTCTATTTAAAATCAAATTTTTTTATAGATTATCTTTCAAATTTATTATAGGAGAGGATTGAGATTTTAACGCCATCTCCATTATTACTTGCAATTATTAGGTTATTATAACTATTCATGCCTCTTGGTTTAATGGTGACATAATTGAAGCAGTCATCTAGACTAATACCTCCTCGACTACCTAATTCCATTTCATGGCTATTTCTTTAATTTCTAACTTTTTAGCTCTTATCAACAGCATCGAATTAAAGTACTCTGATACCAAAACATATAATCCCCTATAAGGCATCTTGCTTCAAGCCTTCGACAACAGACCTTATGTTAGAGTTACAATAGTGGAATGACAAGAAAATGACAAAGAGTGAAAGAATGTTTTTGCTAAATATTAGAATTTCATTTTTTAACCCCTTCTCTTCTATAAAAATTTGGATATAATATTTATTTAAAAAATACTTATTTTTTTATTTTTCACATAGTGGTTGCAGGAGCAAGATGCACTTTGTATGTGAACATGACATGCTACACATATGGTGATGTGCATCAGGTGCAACACGAGTGCTGTGCTTCTTGCGTGCCACATTTTGTGTATGCCAATGTCTTGGGTCACGCATCCTATGTGCTCAGCCCGTCTTTTGTGGGTCATCCATCCTCAACCATGTCTTCCATGCTGCTGTGCTCATTGAGTCTTGTGTGCTAATGTGCCTCTTGTTATGTTGCCTCACATGCTGTCCTTGCAGAACAATTCTAGACATAATCTTGCACTCTGTTCCACGTAGCTGCCCAAGTTGCTTGCCCTGCGTGAAGGTGGCCCGAACGCGTCACACTTTTGTGTGATTGGATTACATGTGCAATGCTCTGAAAATTTTGTCAAATATCTTCCTTTGAGTCATCATGAGCTCAATTCTAGGTTTATTAAACCCAAAATTGTGAAGAAAATTAAGAGAGAAGACAAAATGATGAAAATCATCATTGCAACACCAAGCACCGAGAACCACGCTCACAGTCGTGCATAGACACTAGCTACCGACAAGATAGAGAGCGCAATGCGTGGGGAGGTATTGGCATGCACTTTAGAAGGCAAGGCATATTGGATGCCTATGCACACTAGGTGTGTGCGATCGTGCATACCAATGCACATGTGTTGCACGTGCATGCATTGGTCACCTACTGCACTAATGCGGTCAACATGCACACGACATGGCACTTTCCCATGTGAGAACAATACTTGCGTGCATGAACAGTGCCCTGGCGCAATCTGTGTGCGGATAGGCCAGTTATGAAGCAAAATTTGCAGTTTTTGGATTTCGGTCAAAATCGCATGTTTCTTATGAAAATTAAATAAATATTTTGTAAAAAAATATTATATCCTAATGCCTATATAAAGAGGTAATAAACGATGATTAAAATAATTCATAACTTCATGAATTCAAACTTCTTGGAGAATTCAATCTTCTTAGAGAATTCAATTTTATTGTAACAACTATTTTCTCCTTCCTTTCTTCCTTAGTTTCTCACTATTCTCACGCATCAACTTCCGTTGTTGCAACTCTACAAAGAGGTCTACTGTCGAGATCTTCGGGCAAGAACACCTCACAGATAGATCATCAAATCTTCCTCAAACATGAATTATTTGATAATTGAATGACCCTAAAATTAATCTCTTAATCTTTTCTATGACATCTTATATCAATAAAAAATCACTTAAAAATATGACTTAATCCCATTATCTTGAAACCAAGATTATTATTCCTGATATCTCCAACTATAATCATATCTATCAAAAATCTTGACATCTTCACCACATTTACATCGCACCAATACTTAAGAGCAACATGGAACGTCCATCACACTAAGATATCGTTCTCTCCGAAGCTTATGTAGAACATTATTACATCATGTCAAAAGATTCATGAAGCCCACCATTGTAGAATAAGTGCTTTGTCATTGTTATTGAGGAGGTTTAAGTAGAAATCATAATAAGACAAAAGAATGCAAGTGAAGCAAAGCCACATGCGAAAGAAAGAACACTGTGTTATGTCTTCAAACAAATGTTAAAATCACATAACAAGTTTAAAGAGCTTTTTCCAAACAGATTAGGATGGCTAATACAAGATAAATAACCTATGATCACATGACGAGGACCTTCTCTAATAGTAAAAATATATATGACCAAGAGAACAAGTAGAAGGATATCCTCTAGAATTTTGAAACATTAAGATCATCATCAATAATAGATCTAGAGACGATCAAGAAACACACTGATAGACTAATAGAAGCCACAAAATATAGAGTTCTCATACCCATCCCAATTATCATATCGAAAATGCCAATCATAACTAACAAGCTTGATGCTGGCAATGGGTAAAAAAGTTGCATTTAGTTGAATTTGAACTAGGATTTTTAACCACCTCTTCTCAACAATGACCCTACCTAACTAGGAAAAAACTCAATATGGGCAACATAGTTAGACTCTATCATCAAACAAAGATAGGCTTGACACTATCATCAAGCAATTATGAGCTTAGTACATTACCTAATTTATCTGGACCAAAACATGGCATAATTTGCTAAATGCCAACATTGAAATAATTACCTTTCCAAATGGCTAGCAAACAAGAAACAATACACCAGACACAGTTCAAGCATGAATCAAAATTGT
Organism: Vanilla planifolia; assembly: GCA_023846275.1. NCBI lineage: Eukaryota > Viridiplantae > Streptophyta > Magnoliopsida > Asparagales > Orchidaceae > Vanilla > Vanilla planifolia. The sequence continues at coordinate 8,554,039 of CM043865.1, read as the reverse complement.
AAACAATTTATGGAAAGATCAATAGAAAATCATAATATTTTATTTAATGAGAAAAGTTAAATAACAATAAAATTGATTAATTACCTTTTTCTCATCTTCCAAATATTCTTCTTCAAGAAACTTCTTTGGGCTCGTTTCTTTTAAAATGTCATGATCAGCATCCTTGGTCGCTTCTAGCCTAAAAAATTAAACAAAAATGGATGCTTTGAAATGGAATTCATCTACTTAAGACCAAGGAAAATTAAAATGACATTCAATTACCTTTCGTTGAACTTATTTAAGTTGTGAACAAAGGTCCTAAAGCGATCTATTGAACGTCCAAGTTCATCCTATATTTGCGACATGAATATGAGAGATGGTTCAGCAAAAGATTAAACCTTTTAAATAGGATTGCCCCAAAAATTATATTAAACATCACCTTCAAAATCGAAAGCCGATATCTGATTAATTTTGAAAAAATGCACCCGTATTTCTCCATCTCAGTGCTTCATTATTGAGAAGAAAATCAAGTAAAAAACAGCAGATCCAAACAAAAGATGAGACAAAAACAGCAGTAAGATGGCAAGCATCATAAATGAGACTTAAAAGCAATAGTATTAAAGCCAATAAGTTCGTTCCTAACTCCTAGCAAATATCATGTTAATGTATGAGGAATGAATGTAAATAGAGATATAGACGTCCATTCACAAAGGATGAGGATTACTTTTAGGTATCCCATCATAATTTAGCAATGAGGATTATTTTGAGATTCCCATCATAATTAACCATTGAAAAATTTGACACCAATATATTTCATACTTGACCAAATCCTTTGTGTTGGCTATAAAGGAAACAAGTAATACCTCTAATTTAAGAGAATTTCCATTGGCATAATTGTTCAATTCACAATGTTTGGTCAACTTTGCATGAAAAAAGCATAGGATGTGGCATGGACATAAAGTAGATACCATTATTCCTTTTTCAACATAGAGTATTACATGCTCCCAAGAGGAAGGACATAAAAGAAAAAGAGATTAGCACTTTAAAAGTCAAGCATGGTACTCAACTAAAATTAGAGCACTTTGGAACCATTTTAACATAAAACTCAAAATGATAGAGGAACAATAACAAATATTGCATTACAAGACAACATATTTGGTATGGTAGCCTAACATTGAAATTTTTGTGCTTCCACTAGCGTTTGAAACAACCATGTAAGTACAAAGCTTTAAGGATTTAAAATGGCTCATTCATGAAATCAATTGAACTGAGGGAAAAGTTTTTTTCAATTCAAAGGGGTTAAACGGCTACCTTTTGTAATGTTTGTCTTTGAATGAACAAACATGATGTGCTACTATTTTGATTTGTGCGAGGGCCATAGAAAATAAGGTTATCAAATATGCATGATGCCCTACTGACTTCAGGACTATGAGAAATACTCCAGCAAAGAAACAAGTTAATTCAAGTGAGCACAAGTTTCATTCACAACGAATGAAAAACACATGGTTGCACCCAAGACAGAACTTTAATGAATCGTAAGGAATTAAATGCATTCATGGTGGTTATGGTTCTCAGGTAACAAACATGAACAAAAAACTATTTGAGTTTGTCTTCATGTGTCTTAATTGATTTAATATTACATTTGCAAAAGAAAAAAATGCTTTGACAACAAATAAGAATAGACATCCAACTACAAAACAATTTCATAAATGCAAAAAATAAGACTTGACATATCATATATATTGTAAGAACATCTCAAGAAAATACCTAACCAGCTAGCATTTGCCCTAGATAACCATAATAATCAAAGAAATGAACAAGATATAGACTTCAATATTATTCAGCCATGCTTTGCCCTATGTCAGAATTAAACAAAAGAAAATCAAACAAGAATACTATACACTAAACGGCTTGATTTCAAAGAATGATCTAACCTTAAACAAATTAAGTGCTAGCATAGTCAAGATCAAATTGAAAATGCAGTAGAAATGACCATTGTTGGTCGCTTTTAAGTAAAAGTCTATCCAATGCATAAAAAGGATGAAGAAACAAAAGGCATGTCATCAGCAAAATTCAAGTGGCTATTTGAAGTGACTGGAATCTATCGTGAAAACTTTAATTAGGCCCTGATGCAGAGGCATAAGGAATTGATCCTTCTATATTTTTTGTTTAGCTCCAATTGATATTGACAATCAAATTTTTTTTTCCACAAATTATTTTAGGTGCTATAATTATTTCTTATGGGGAAAGCATAAGGATAAAATAGTGCCATGATAGAAGACATACTTGGTTTCCTTTTCCTTCAGTTCAGTATATGATGACTGAAGGATCCAGGTATCCTCTAAGAAATTGATCCATGTACGTACAACACTAGCTTCAACTTTACTAGAAAGAATGGATTTGGACAGTTCACCTTCCTGTGATACCATATAAAAGTAGAGCAAAATAAGTTCTAGTAACTACCTATGGAAAGAGAACAAAAAAGTCAAAAAAGATGCCCAACCTTAGCTTTCAAGTGCAAAACAAGTTGATCGCTTGCTTCATCAAACTGATCCCTTTCTTCTCTGGTTTTATTAAGTCGCAAATTAGCAGCATTTAAAGAAATGTACACCTAAATTTAGCAAACCAGACTAGAAGATGTCAGTAGATAACCAAGGCAACGCAAAAAAGATACATTAGAAAGAAAGATTTAAGAACCTAAACCAAGAGCAAGCACAAAACTTCTTCAATAAAACGAAAAACTAACAGGACAGAGCTTAATATATCAATGTTACTCCCAATGGCAAAAGAGTTATGCAACTAAGTTTTCCACGCCATACTCCTAATCAATCAGAATAAGCTCAAATGAAAACAAAGGAAAACCCTTTCATCGAGACAAAAGGAATTCTACCAGAACAAGGAGAAATGATCAAAAGAATTATACCATATATGGCTAGACACAAGTTTCACTTAACAGAACCAGGAAGATTGATGGCTAAAAGAGGAAGAGACAGGGCCATGATGCTAACACAAAAGAAAAAATAAGACATGAAGAAAAATGCATATTTTTGGCACATATATTAGTGAATATAATAACTATCATCCTCAGGTACAAACAACAAAGATGTAACAGACCTCATTTACTTAGCTATTCAAAACACATTATAATCTAAAAAAAGTAAACATATTCAAGTTTAAAAGTGAAAACATTGACAAATGAGAGAATTAGGGATCCAAACTAATGTCAATTAGTACGATGTTCATGAGGTCTTCAATAAAGGTCGAGTGAACAAAAGATATACCTTAAGGGAAATGTGATTAGCCTTGAAGGGTGGAGTTTAGTGGATGGAAGATGTCAAAAAGAACAAAGTGCAGAGAAAAAAAAAACTAGACGTGAATTTTACATGAAATTCTGTGAATATTAAAAATCAATGGTGTCAAGTGGCGAACAATCCACTATGATAGAGTAGTACAAATGTAATCTCTTTGGGAGGCAAGCTCAAGCTATGTATGAAAGACTATGATTTCACGTGGTCAAAAGAAATGAATATTGAAGGTAGAAGATTCGTTTGGATCAAAAGTGGGCATGTCCAATGGGATTTACTATTAATTTGGTTTGTGTAGAAGCAAATAGTAGGCTCAAACTATTTATGAAAGAAATAAGACTTTGAGTGGCTAGCATAAATGAATACTGATGGTAGAGAATTGCTTTGGATCAAGGGTGGGCAGACCTAATAAGATTGGTTGTCATAGAGCCAATTAACTACTAGTTGAGCTCGTGAGAGTGGTCTCTAAAGTAGTAGACGGGTTATCTACTATCTAGTAGTGATATCTAAAGCACCATCTCTTCTCCCAAGAGATCTTATGCAATGCCTTTGGCACCAAAGCTCACTGCATCTTGGGATACATCTAAATACCACCGTGATGAGTTTGAACAATGGGGCAAGGCTCACAATGGTATTCAAGTCAAAGGTGTCTTCAATAGTGAAAAGGCAGATCTCTCAATAATCATTATTTTCCACATGGTATTCCAGAGGATCACAAACCAATGATGAGACTTTGTGGATGCTAGCTGATGTAATCATGCTAATGAAGCTCCTCAACTTTTCAAGAAAATATTAAGGTTGGCTCCCTGAACATTATAACCTTCTTCATGGGTCCATGCCATTACTGCTACAATAGACCAAGTCATTATGCCAATTGAATTGCTGGGACACATTGGTAAAACATGAGTACATATGATAGCTCATGTTGTGTGAATCTTGACTAATTATGACTTGACTAAAAATTGGGCCTTCATTCTTCCTTCGGTAGTTTGTTCTTTGTTTCTTAAGATTGTAAAATAGCCTCTCGCAAAAGCTTCTTCTAAGAGGAACTTGGTCTCCTTATTTTAGTGGGCAATATCTTGAATCTTTAATTTTGAAATTAAAGGGAGCAAGTTTTTTGCTCATAGATGCAACTTCTGGGATTCCTATTTCTTCTATAAAAGCAACAACCTCCTTGCTAGGATAAGGATCACAAACTTTGTCTTCTTTTCTCTCTTCCATAATATTGCTTACTCTGATGGATCAAAAGAGCCAATAATAGATGCCTTCGCATGGATCTTTAAGTGTGTTTGAGGATAAGAAGCAGAAGGTTCAAAGGTCATCAATGATGCTTTGATTAAAGTAGTAAAGTCGAAGTAGAGCCAAATGAAGGAAACAACCTTGAATAGGGGTCTCAGATTTAACAAAATAGAAGGAAGCAATTGCAACGCTTGGAGATGTGATGACTATAATAAAAGGGACAACTGGAGAGAGGGTCAAAGAAGGGCCAACTCACATATTTTTGAAATTTATTCTAATTTAGTCTTCTTTATCTGAATACAAGTAGATGTATCACGATAAGAGGACACCATAGGAGAGGGTTACTCCATAGTAGGCACTCTTCTATTTCCAATGATAAAACTAGGGGTGCAACATGGATAACAATCGATTCCAAGCCAAATATTGAATTAACTTATCTTGAAAAGTTCTCAAATATCAAAAACTCAAATGTAACATACAATCCAAGGCCCCAACATGTATCACGATAAGAGGGACATTGTACCCCACTCATAGCAAGCCAAGACGTGCATGGGTTATGGTGATTAATTGTGCTAACAATTCTATTAAACTTTTCAGTTTTATGGATTTATAGAACAATGAAGCATGGTTAATATGAAAAAAGAAATAAGAATTCACCAAAAAGAAAACCTTCAAACCTAGAAGTTGTCACTAGTAAAATGAAAAAAATTACCTCCAACATAGCCCGTAGCTCTAGTCTTAGAGATATCATGATCCTTCTAATCCATCGCAATAAACTTGACCTTGTATTCAAGCAACTAGAGGGGTGAATGGATCTCAATGTTGCTATCATTCTAGATGCAAGATGACATCAATTTCAAGAATAGCATTGGTTTCCACACAGCAATACATCTATACTAATAATGATTGATTAGAGTGCACGTGAGAGATAGAGAGGTAGATCAAAAAATGTGTAAAGTTATGTGTAGGGTAAAAGAAAAAGGACTTGCAAGATGGCATTGCCAATCTCCTTGGCTTGTGTTGCATGCCTGTAGCTAATGATGATAATCTTCATCCCAAGGTTCAGGGGATTGATTGCATTGTCATGGAGGATTGATGTTATTTCCATGGACCATTCATTGCACTACAATGAAAGAAGAACCTTAATGAAGTTTCCAAAAAATAAGGACAAAACAGAGTGATCTTCTTACTATCAGCAACCAGCATACCTCATGGATAACCGAAAGGGCACCCCCATAGGTTTTTGGGTTCTTGAGTATTTGGCTATTGAAATTGAGGACCAACCCAACTTGATCGATTTTTACATATTAATAGTTCAATTTGATTTTAGATCAATTATTGATTCCTTAAGGACTTTTGCAGAACCCTAAATTGAAGTTATGGATCCACTATAAGTTGGTAGAACATTGTGTTACATATGCTGAAGAATGTCTAGACTAGTCATGGGTATATGATTAGTTTTGTGCCTTGGGAATTACAAGGTGGTGAAGATCAATGTCATGTTTTCCTCTATGCGAAGTATTTGGCTTGAGATCATAGAAAATGTTTCTCTACTACAATGTTTAGTATTGACATAATCAGGTCATGGTAGCAGACTCTACAAAAGAAGAGAGCTCGAATTGAGATACTAGTGTAAAAGAATATGACCTCTAGAACAAGCTTCGTGAGGTCAAAGATCACTTTCTTAAATGGGAGAAGGGCTTTTGCCCAAAGCATTTTGGAGGCTTGAGAGTGGGGAAAGAAATAGAGTAGGTCCATACATCTCTACTGAGCCCCTCAGGACTTTGGAATTTTGTTGCATATTAGATGCATATTGAGCAATTGCTAATAGCAATTCACAATGGCTACTAATGCAATATAACCATTGCCATACTCTCCCAATCTACGTAAGACCTTTTCTTAAGCAAAAGAGCATCAAGCAATTGGAGATAAAGTGGAATGACATGATTAAGTCCATGCCCAGGCTAGAGAGTTGTCTAGTCCACCCATGATAACATCATGACTTAAAAACTTTTTAAAATCTTTAAGAAACATAGTTTGTATATTTTTTGAAAAATGAAGTAAAAATCATTTTTCTTATCATGTATCTTCTTTTGTATTTTGTGTACTTCCAATATCTTAAGGTCTTACATAAGCATCCAATGCATTTTCTAGGGCTTCTTGTGAGGATTATGATGACTTGGGTTTTGAATAATGAATTTGTACTTGAAGACAATAATCTCACTAAAGGTGATAGATCACACATGTTTAGCATAACTTTTAAGGAGCAGTGAGGGTATGACAATAAGTTAAAACAAACGACAACAAGCATCATTTGGGACCTGGCATCTCATGCATTAAAAAAATTCTAATGTTGACTACTCTACACTTGATAGTTGAAAAACCATAGTTTTTTAGTAACTATTAGCAAAAGGTAAATTGACCCCTAGTTACTTATGATTGGTGGTATAATGGATCTTTCAAAGGATTTCCTTTACGCTTTTGTTTATCATCTTCCTTGATAATTTCTCCTACTTTCTTTTGCACATTGCAAGAGTTTGTGAAAAGAAAGGCATGAAGGAGAGTCTTCAGAAGAAAATGGCTTTCCATGCTTTGACTATCAATTCCATAATTTGATTGTCAAAGAAAAGAAATCTTGAAGGATCCTAAAATATTCAATCAGAGATTGAATTGATAACAACCAAAGTGCATGATTATCCTAATGTGGGTTTGACTAGATGATTTGTTAGTTTAAACAAATGTTAGTAACAAACTGATACAAGTTCAACCTAGATCAGTTCCACTTCAATCATGTTAGTGAAGAAATGAATGACATCCTTGGTTAGGTTGTAATCCACTGGAGAACCATTCAAACACTCTTCACACTGCTTCTCATCCTTTTTAGATTGGAGGACAACAGGACTTCGTCAAAACTTATAACTACAAGGTCGAAGGACCCATGAATGTTGACACTAAACACCTAAGTTTCCTTGAGTTGTTGAAGAAGAAGAAGGCTTATTTAAGGACAATGTTTGAAGATAAGGTATGACTGCCCTTTCATTAACATTTATATAAAGGCTGAAAGTGACAATGCGGCTTGGTAGACAAAGTAGAAATGCTTATGATGATTCAATATTTGAGAGAAAAGAGACAAACGAGGAGTAGAGAACATCCATTGAGGAGATGATGGATTAGGCAACCATTACTTCCTTTAAGGAATTGTCAAAATAACAAACTCTTCAAACCAAAAAGAGAAAGGCTCGTACAACCTTTTGCAAATTATTCAGAGTCACATGTACCATGGAGGTAACAACCATAGTCGTTGAGGAAGAAATTCTGAAGACCCTTAGTGAGCCTTTCAAATATCACATGAAGAAGGAACAAAAAGGGTAAACATCAAAGGATTGCTAAAAAGGTGAAAACAACTAATAACAAGCCACTCCTACCTCCAGAACAAATCAACAATGACCTTACGTGCATCTTTTCCTAGAGTCTGATCATTAACACTAATGATAGGGCAGGTCAAGGGAAACACTAAGTTCAATAAGGATATTAAGCCATAAACTAAAGTTGAAGAGTTGTTAGCTGAAGTTTGAGAGGCAGAGAAGCTCATGTTGAGAAGCCACAAGAGGAGGCATGAGAAGCAAGGCCGACCAATTGTTAAAGAGTCATGTACTACATCTTTTAGTTCTACCAAGGAGAGTAGTTCAAGATCATCCTATAGTAAGCCCAATATGTGAACATAAGGTGGTGGGCCTCATCTTCTCAAAGTATACATACAACGATGGCCTTAAAGCTAACATGGAATGTGGTGGAGGTTTAAGGATTTGCTGTATACATTTTGCTAACTTTAATGAAATTCCTTTTGTATGCATTCATGTATTTATGTCATGAAAATTACAATTATATAACTTACCAATATGTACTTATCTAGGCTTACACAAGAACTTGGTAATAATGCATTTCTACTCATGGAGTTTAGGTAACAAGAGGACATTGAAAGGCCAAATCGTAATAAACCTTGACGTTTATCCTACTATAGGAATGATGAGTCGAGTGAGCAATGAGCAAAGGGCTCTTTGTTACTTCCTGAATAACATCAAAGTAAAACAAAAAGAAAAACTAACTGCCCAAGAAACCATCTAAATCCTTCAGTATTAGTCGATGAACATGATATGAAGAGATAACCGTATTAGACGAGCCCACTACTAGATCTCAAACAAGAGTCTAAAGTGTACCAATGTGGCCATGAACTAGGATTTGGACCACTCAGGTAAGATGAAGTTTAGAAAGCATTGACAAGTTGAGTAGATATTGAGAGGAAACTCGATAAGACTCCCTGATTGCTAATTGATGGACTTGTAGGAGAAAGAAAAGAGAGAAAAGATGAAGTTTAGAAAGCATGGACAAGTCGAGTGTATATTGAGAGGAAACTCGATAAGACTCCCTGATTGCTGAATGGACTTGAAGGAGATAGCCAAGAGAGAAAAGACCTTTGTTGAGCCTCAATAAGTAGAAATGCAGCACAAAGCTCAAGACAGATTATATTTTGGATCACTCGAACATGCCAAGGATAGATCGATATTGATTAAGTCAAGTGAAAAGCGAGGGGCAGACTTTCCTGGGATTTCCCAGTGTCAGGTAATAGACCTAATAAGAGTTGATAATCACAAGAGGCATTTTCCTATGATGAATCTTAATTAGTGCTAATGTGGAGAGAGGATCGATCTGGACATTAGATTTTGCAACTCTTAGTCAAACCGATTATGAGGCATTGGCAAGTTGGTTGAAGAAAAGGTGTAGTCCCTTAGTTTGACTCTTTAAGTTTTAAGAGGTCAACCCAAATAAACAAGATAGCCACAAAAGATAAGCCCTTCATAAAAACTCAACGAGTGCCAATATTGTAAGAAGAACAAACTAGTTTTTGTTCAAGAACCATACGAGATGAGCGAATGTCGAGTTCTTCACTCTAGGCAGGGCTTGGATGCCAATTATGCTATAGGTTTGATTGATTAAGAGAACCAACAACACTACTAAAGCTTTGATAACACTAGTGGCCTAGGATACAAGTGCATCATAAAAATGACATGCTAAACTTTAAAGAAAAGTGTTTAAGACAGAAATTTTTAACATCTACTAAATGAGGATAAATACAGAAATATCAAGGTTGTAATACCTTGGATTATATTTGCTCTATATCTATGGTATCTCCCACTCCCTCCACAATGGAGACAAATTCTTAATTCAACTTGAGTGATTCAATGCTCTCTCATCCCCTCAACACTTCGCATTTGTACATCATAAAGTCCTACAGCAGAATGTGCATTGTGAAATGTGCTTATTGAATGCATAATTGCATGATGCACATCCACTCTCATTAACTCAACAAGACCTTGACTGGTTGATCCACATGTACATCAAACTCCAAGGTTCTTGCTTCCTTATTAGATTTCTCCCACATCAATTGTGTTCATCAAGTGCAACTAGGACCCAACAAGCTGGAAATTTAACTCCACCTTTTGTCAACTTTTGCACCATAGATGAGGGAAAATGATGTCTACTTGGTCTTCATGGAAGGTGTTGTATGATAGTACCATACAAAATTGGGAGTTTGTTAGCCAACTTTTAATTTAGTCTAATTGCTTGTTTCTTTGGTTTGGTTGTTGATTTGTGGATTACTCACCAAGAACTTAAGTTGCATTCACAGAATATAGTCACATTGATTGAGACTAGCTATGGATGCTTTGAACTTGAAGGAAATAACAAAGCAGGAAAATGTTTGTACCTTAATAATAGATTTCTTGATTATTGGCTTCATCTCAATCCCCTTGGTAAGGTAGAAGGCACAAGTTAATAACTGTTAGTAGCTCAATTCCCTATTCCATGAAAGACCATGAAATCATAATGAGTCTCGTGGATTCAATAGGTCATCAAGCGAGATGATTGTAAACTTGGCATCGATAGCATCTCTTGGAAACGACAACGACATCCTTGGGTAACCAACAATTGGCAATGAGCATTTGACCACAGGAATTGTTGATGCATTCTCCTAAATGAATCTCTTCCAAGATTGTGGTTGCTTAACTGAGACAAAGAGATTATAACAATTATCATAGATGAGGATCATTGTAGAGCAAGGTGTTAAAAGAGGCAATATTAAGAACCTTGTGATTTGATACCCCTTGCATCTTATATTATCAACAAAATTTATGATAGAACATATAAAAGGAATTTAACATGCCTTATGCCTTCCTCCAAATCTCAATGGGTAATTGTGCACTTTTGGTTCTATTGGGTTCAGGATTTCTCATCATTGCAACATTTTAACTATAAGTAATAAAAACCTAATCTCCCAAAAGTTCGAGCTATTTAAAGAAGAAATAAAATTCAAAGTCAATGGAGGAAATGAAAGTTAAGCTAGAGGATGCATTCAGGTCAAAGAAGGGCAGATTCAAAAGATTAAATAGTGTTCTAGATCTCTACAACGTTTAATTATCCACATGGCATTCTAGTTGATCATGGACCATTGACATGGCTTACAAATGTTGCCCGATGGAAACATGCTAATGTAGCACTTCAATAGCTTAGGAAGGCAACATGGCTACGTATATGAGCCTCACAATCCTTCTTGATACATGTTTTACTATTGTGTTGGACAAAATTATTACACAAGTTGAACTGTCAAATGACCTGGTAAAATATACCAATACCTATCAAGTTTACTTGGGTCTTGTGGTGTCAATCTTGACCATCTACAAATTGGTAGAAAACTAGGTCTTCATATAGCAAGAAAAAATAATAATATCCAAGCACATTAGCAATAAGCACAAATATAGGATAGCATCTGTCCTAAATTTTTCATCAATGAATGTCAATATAGATAGGTTTTCCAACATATGAACATCGGAAGTACATGAATTCTGGATGGTTAAGCGGAATCCCCCCAACCTAGCATTCTGATGGTCAGATGTTTCAACCTTCCCATAATTTAAAGCAGTCATTAGAAGCAAATGATATCAGTGGAGCAACCACCTTTCCCTGTGTGTGTGTGCCACTGGACAAGTCTACTGATTATCATCTATTTCACTAATAGTCGTATTCAATATGAGAATTTTTTGCAGATGAGGTACAAATTAGCAGGATAGCTAGTACCTTCTTCAGTTCAGCCTCAAGTTGATCACGATGCTTTTCCAGCACCTCAATCTCGGCAACCAATTCCTGGAATAAATTGAATAAAACATTACAAGTTCTGAGTTAGCTAAGCAAATCATATAAAACAGACATAAATTGATTAGTTTTGCTTATATGTACAAACATCATTTGACAAATGAAAAAAAAATCAACACAAACAAATATTACATAATAATTCACTAGTTTCATTTCTTTCTAGCTTTATGACAAGTTATCAAGATTCTATCAAAAGTTTTCAATGCCCTCATCATAAGCCAGACATGCAAAATTCTTAATTGATCCAAAGATTGTCAAGTCCCAGGAAAGATTTGAAGACAAGTACAGTCACAATAGTCAAGAATTGCAGTCAACTGAAGAGACATTCATTAGAATTATGTACCATTTAGATGCTACAGCTATCAAAGAATCCCTATTCCCATATAGATACTACAGCTAGTACAAGTTGTCTTAAATCCTTAACAAATAAAAATCCTCTTATGTCATATTCTCTTTTTGTTAACAACTCTTCTTTAATATCCAAAAGCCTACAAAGCTTCTTTTAATGACCTGTCATCATGCCTTTTAGTCTAGATCATCTTAAATTCATAAAAGAAAATTCAAAATAACTCGAATCTCCTAACAGGAGCATTAATTAAGTTTAACATGTCTAAAACATTCATGCCCACTCTCCCTAAATTATCATCAATCAATACTAATACCAATCTCTCAATTGCAATCAGGCTCTACTCAATGGTTCTGTAGAGTTTATGTTGCTAAAGATTATGCGACTAACAGGACACTTGGTAGGCTATTTAGGATGCTTATGATAGAAATATTTTGACGGTTGCTGCTGGCGACTTCAATGTTATTATGATCCAAGAGGAAAAGAAATAAGAGTAAAATATTTAGATATATTATGGCTCAAGAGGAATTCCCATAGGTTATCACAGGATTGAATCTATATGACTTGGGCTTCATTGGCAATCCTTATACCTAGTACAATAATAAAGATGAATAGTCTTTAGTAACACAGTAGACTTATAAGCTTTCTTATGTACAACTGTTATTCACCTCATTAGGTAGGGGGCAGATCACTATCTTGTTCTTATCCAGTTTTAGAATCTTAGCTTTAAGGTTGGGGGAAGGCACATTCAGTTTGAGGATCTATAGTTAAGAGTTTCCTAAATCTAAAAGCACTATGGCCAGGAGTTGGAGTAGAACAATGAGGGCATCTCCACCTACAAGGGTCAACACCAAGTTTGATCAAACCTTAAGGCCCCCTCTAGATGGAGTAGGGGGACACATTTGGCAGCATCTCCATAGCCCCAAAGATTCTTGAGCAGGATATTTCTAAGCTTCAGAGAAAGGATTTCTCCATTGGTATGGATGCAGTAAAGCACAGGCTTCTTAAACTAATAGAAAATTATCATAATGTGCATTTCAAACTAGATTATTGGTGGTAGTAGAGAGACAAGCAGTAAAAGGCTACCCTTGTTGATCGGAATTCTTCCAATTTTTCGTTTATACTATTAGGTGCCAGTGTGATAACCACATCGGCTCACTCGAGATTGAGGGTGGTGTCAAATTTTTAGCATATAGGGCAATATAGGACGACAATATGGAGTTCTTCATCCGCACAGAACTTTACTTCCTCTTCTACTCTTCCCCAAGTACTACCCCCACTTAGAGCTACTATCACTTTGAATCAAGCTACTTTATTTGCTGCTCCCATTATAGACAATGAGATTCATATTGGAGTTGGCTCTCTCTAGACAAAATGGGCTCTTGGCAATGAGCACATGATTGGATCTTTCATTAGAGATAACTGGAGTATTACCCATGCTGACATTTGTGAAATTATTCATTATGTCTTCACTCATGTGTAGATGCCAACATGCTAAGGGGATACCCTCATTGTACTCATTCCTAAGGTCAAGGAAATCAAAGATATTAGTTAGTTAATGCCTATTAATTTATGCAATATTATCCACAAGATTGTTGCCAAAATCATTGTGTTGCACTTATAGATTGTTCTTCCTCAAAGAAAACGACTTTCATTCATGAAAGGTTGACCTCTGATAACATCTTCATGGCATAAGAGTTGAACCACAAATTCGACACTTCCTCTTCTGGTGAGGAGTTGATTTCACTCAAAGTCAGATGTTGCTCAGGTTAAAACTGTATTAGTTAAGACTTTATTCTCTTTATGCTTCAGTATTTGGGCTTCCTCAATATATGGTGTGCTTGGGTCAGTGCATGCATCTGTAGGTCTCATTACTACATTCTTTTAAATGGGAAGAGACTTCTATTGATCTCTATAACTTATTGCTTTGGCAGGGGTGTCTCCTATCCTCCTATTTGTTTACCATTGCCTTGGTGTTTTTCCCCATGACTATGGACAGCATACAAAATAAATCTGATGTTAGAGGCATCAACATATGCTCATTAGCACTAGCTATTACCTATCTATTATATATAGATGATATCCTCATTTATTGCCCAGCTACTCGAGCCTCAATGGTTTCTATTGGGAAGGCCCTTGCTTTATATTGTCAAACTTTTGTCCTTCAGATAAACTAGGATAAATTTATTATGTTGTTTAGTAAGGGGATGGCACTAAAGAGAAAGAAGTGGATTGACAACAAGCTTAGGATGAAGCAGTCCTCTAGAGTTAGATAATTGAGGATTCCTATGGGTGCAAAGCATCGTTGGGCATCTTATTATGTGTAGCAAATAGTCAGTCGTTGTTTAGACACTTTCCGGGGTACTTGTCACTTGTCATTTGATGGTCGAATAATTCTGACTTAATTCCATGCTTTTTGCCCTACTTGTATTTATCTTATCATATGTTATTGTGTCTGTGCAAATTATCTTAAAGATAGATCGTTCAGACTCTTTATTTGGGGTGGATCCCATACTTGTCATTCTATCCATTATGTTGACTAGGATATGGTCACCAAACCTAAGGACTGGAGGGCTTCAGTCTCCATCATCTGATTCCTTGGTAAATGTCTTTGGTGGCATATTAGCTTATGTGTTCCTTGCCAAAGGCAAGTCTCTATGGATTTCATCTCTCTGAGCCAAGCATGCAATAGCCTTAACACCTTTGAGTATCCTAGAGGAGATGCTATGGCATGGAAGCTTTTATGCTAGGCTGGTGATTTCTACCTAGATAAGCAACCATAAAAAAGAGTCAAAATTGAACCATAGTTGGGGAAAGAAAGGTAGAAGGGGATACAATGAGGGAAATAGCCATAGCAGCTAAGGTGGCCCCCCATCCTCAAGCAAGAAAGGTAGAAGGGGATACAATGAGGGAAATAGCCATAGCAGCTAAGGTGGCCCCCCATCCTCAAGCAAGAATGAGATCCATAACACTTTCCTAGATGGTAATCCTATTGCTAACACGACCACAAGAGTCTACATTACCATTGTAGTGCACCTTGATCTAATTAGCAGTGGGTGAGAGTCATTAAGAGGGGGGTTTTACCTTGATTTTGGGTAGGAGACATATAGAGAAGGGGGTTCAAGGGGGCCAAAGCAACCCATAAGCTCCCAAAGGTCCTGTTAACAAGGTGTATTACACGACAAGTTATTGACAATAACCTTCACAAGGGTCAATGTATTGAGGTAAGGTTGAGAATGAGCTATTTTGCCACAAGTGGTAAAGCAAAGTAACAATAAGAAAGGAATCAGCATCGTTACAATCCATCGAGATCCATTGTTCCAACCATTACAAGAACTAATCAAGTAGCTAAAAGAAAGGCCAACCAGGTCGATTAACAGAGAGCAAAGCTAATAAAGCCCTTATTTGGAAGCAATGCAATAAAACATGGTAAACAAATTCAGGCATTTGAAAGCCCCATGGACAAGCAAAGCACTAGGGAATCCAGTGAACCCCAATCCAAGCCAACACCTAAAGAAAACCATAGCAATGTCTTCAAAGGAATTTCTAAATCCTCAGCAAAATGCAACTTCACAAGACCTAGGCACCCTACAAATCGATCACCTTGGGCTTGCTTGATAAATGGTGGCATTGCAAGTATTGGGAAACTCATAATGTTTCCAAACAAGCTAATTGCTTGGGCTAGTTATGACTCATCCCTAGTATACGATGCTCCAACATACCACCAAAGTAAAACCACAACACGGCCAAATTCCAATCACCTTGACTCAAGAGGAATCCCACAATCATAGCAAAGGAAGGAGTATCCAAACTGATAAAGCTTGACCACATTGAGATAGGAAGCAACCCAATCCAGCTATCTTACAGACTAAAGCAGCCCACCTCATCCAAAAGACACATAGTTTGGCTCAAAACAATGTCACCCAAGAATAAATAAGCTTCCAGACTACAAAATCACTAAGTTGGACCAGGAAGATAAGAGAATGCCCCCATCTATCATAAGGTTTGTCAGACATAAGGAATCATTGCCAGCAAAAAGGTATTTCATGCATTGAGCCACAAGAACCCACCGCCACACTTTCAGATGATGGATCCCCAACCCACTGCCAGCTTTGGGCCTAGCAACATGCACCCAAGATACAGGGTGAGTAGCCGAATACAAGGAACCCTCGCTCCAAACAAGGAATCCGATCAAACACTCAATAATAGATAATATCTCAGTCAAAATGGCGTAGGATATACAGAACACTGAGATAGTGGCAAGAACTGATTTAGCTTATACTACTTTGTCAACTAAAGATAAAGATTGTGCACCCCAACTAATGATCCTATCATAGTCTGACTGCACAAGATGGTTGATAGTCTTAGATGTAAAGCTATTCATGCTAATCATAATGCCTAGATACGTGTTTGATCTAGCTTGGCACAGCCTCAACCTCTTAAGTATCATCTTCCTTCAATGCTACTCCATACCCTTGCTAAAAAATATCAAGGACTTCTAAGAGTTCACCACTTGGCTAGACATAGAAGTGTAGGTGTCATGAATAAGCCAAACCATAGTGATTGCAATAGTAGTGAAGCCCAAAAAGGAGGTCATCATTTGTGAAAAGAAGGTCCAAAGCCAACAAGGTAGAGGGGAATGCCTAGATCACCAACTACCTCGCACAGCTAATGCATTAATGAATAAGCAAGAGCAAAGAATGAAGAGATACATGGAAATGGGGCAACCTTAAAAGCACAAGTTACAAAAATCCAAGTAATTTATTGCATTAAACAAAACCACATAACTTGAAGCAGAGATGCTAGCCTAACCCAAAGTATATTGAATGTCAAGGAAGCCAAAGTGTCAAAGCATAGAAAACATAAAATATTAGCAGACATGGTCATAGGCCTACTCTATATCCACCCTTATTGCCATTAGGATCTCTAAGGAAGAAGAAGATGTGAGACGATGTTAATCCCTTGTGCCACAAAACAATTGTCAAGGATGGACCGACACCTAACAAAAGCCCTTTACTTAATAAAGATAAGGTAGAGAGTATCTTATAGCCACCAAACCAAAATATTTGTCACCATTTTAAAAAATGAAATTACACAAGTTGATGAGTCAAAACTAGTTAGGTCTGGTAGCTCGCATAACTTTGGGATAACAACCACCGAAGTGACTCTCCATCTAGGTGGCATATGGCCTAAAGTGAAAAGTTGGTTCACTTCCTTGATAAAATATTGTTAGGTGATATCTCGATACTTTCAGAGGAAGGAACCTGTGATCCCATTGACACCAAGGCACCATGGGATCCCAAGGAAAAAATGGCTTGTTGGATCTTGAAGGGAGTGATTGGAGTGGCAAGCATCCTAGCTTGGGTAGTATATGCAATGGCATTCGGGGGGAGAATATTAGAAAGATAAGCCGAAAGAATTTGAAAGCACCACTTTCTTAAAGAAATCTAGCATGACAGAAGCAGTACCATTAGGAGAGAAGAACAAAGAGCCAAACGAGGCCATCAACCAACGGAACATGTCGTCCCACAACCTTGTGAAAGAAAGCCATGTTCCTATCCCTAAGGTTCATCCACTTGACTTTGGTGCATTGCCACCACTAAATGTTAGCTCTAGATAGATGGTTGTAGCAATTAGAGAGAAGGCTCAGAAGAAGTTGATGACTAGTCTGCTAAAGAGAATCAAACTACGATTACTTAAGCTAAAAATCCAAAATCGCCTACTTTAGCTGCTGATGAGAAGCAGCAATGTCCTTAAATTTTAATTTACTCTAGCGGTGGAGAGCACCAATAGTCTTGGAAAATTTGTTGAACAAGCTGGTAGATAGAAATCCCCTCGTGGTTGGCCCCATGCAAAGCCAACAATGTCAATAGCACCGTCACAGGACAACTAAACGTCATCAAACTTTCTCCTATTATCCTAAAGGGCCAAACTAAAGTTGCAAAAATAAATAAAAGTAGGGGCAAAATTTATAGTCAATATCAAACAAAACATTGCACAATCATCCCAAGAAAGAACTGAGTCCAAAAGAGTTGAGAAAGCATATATGCAATCATTCCATAATACAAGCATGCTTGAGCTAGTTATTGCACAAGTGTAACAAAACACATCAAAACAAAGGCCACAAAAGTCATTGCTATTGATTTGATAAAACTAGTAAACTCCTTTGATACTGGAGTAGATTGGAATGGCTTAACCCCCTTCTTTCAGTCTTGAGAAATGACAACATTGAAATCACTTGCCACTAGCATAGGCATGCATCCCAAAAAGCTAACAAAATAAGGTCTCAAGTAGCATGTCTCTTAATATGCTCGTTGTTGACATAGATAGCACAAAATAAACAAGGCCCAAGTAGAGCATAAACTTCCAAAATCACAATGTTGTTGAAGCGATGGATGGGGAGGGCCTACACAAAACTCTACCAAAGAATGATGACTCCACTAGATTTTTCCTTGGACCATTCAGCAAATAAATCTCAAAAAGGCTCCAACAATGTGTCAGTGTCATGATGAGAAAAAATATATCAACTAAGTTTCAACCAATGCAATGATAAAAGGGTTGCAATTAGCAACCACATCACGAAGGTGATTCCTTAAATCACCGATGCATGCCCCTTGAATATTCCAACATAAAGCACAAGTCATGATGAGCCAGTGGGCAGGAGGCCTCCCCTAAAACTAAGCGAGTGACCAGCCCTTAATCGTTTATGATTGTCTATTGCCCCAATGAGATCTTGGCATCTTTGTTATAATAGGTTATAGAGAGCCATATACAGGGATTCTCCTTCATATGCGGTTAAGGGTTCGCAACTTCACCTTCACCTGGAGTACAATAGCTCAAGCCAAGAGGCAAACATTGGAGGCCTATGTTGTGCAAAACAGCTAAAAGCCAAACATTGGATCATGTCTTGGGGTGGCATCAATCAACAAATTGACCACGAAAAAACTATAAAGGGTGCAAGAGTGTTGGCCTGAGGGGAGAAGACAACAACTAAGGCACTAGTTCAAAAAAACAAGGGGAATGACATTGGCTTAAGGGGATGCAACAGCAAGTGGGTGGGAAACAATAACAAGAGAGAAAGGAATTAAGACGTCCACAATTGGAGAAACTAGCCAACAAGGTAGAGGTAAGATAGCATCAGCTGATGGCTTCCACTTTGCCCCCAATGTCGGATACAGATTGCATTTGACGGCAATGGATTGCATTTGACGGCAATGGTCCAATGCCATTAACATCCAAGGGCCATGGTCCTTATTTATTTAGTTTTATATAAGTCATTATTATGTAAAAACTATTAATTACCTACTAGTTATTAGTAGCTAATATTGATTAAAACCTAAATAAACTGAAATAGGTTTAAGTGATATCGATATATTCTATAAGAATTATCTATTCAACTTTATTTAAGAAAAACTTTTAATTAAATAAGTTCGTAAGACTAATAAGAAGTTCGACTCATTTACTAAACCTAGCAATAAGATCTCGTAGATGGAGCATCAAGCTATATTCCTCCACCTCTATGAAAATTATCCATCTCTTGCCTCATCATCTTGCTTCCATCACTTGAACTTTGAATATCTTGGTAATCTACTTACTGTCGAAGGAAATGTTGCTAAGTCTATGTAAACCAACTTGATTGGCAATGGAAGCAACTCGAGCAAACCTAAAAAGACTCAACTATTAATTACCTAATAGAAATACATTTGAGTTGTACTTAGCATGTGTTATATTGAATACACTGAAACACATAAGCATGCATCAACCAAATTAGCATTCATGTCGCATAGCTACAAATTGAATGTTCCAAATCTAGTACATAGATCATACCCTAGTCAACATTCTCTCATCCTCTTGTCATTGATCTACTCAAAACCTATAAGTTGAGAGCATCTATAAAAGATAAGACCAACAACAACCTTTTTGTTATGGAAGTTGTCATAAAATAAGAGACTAAGTTAGGACTAACATACCCTTACACAAATACTCAATTGCCCAAAAGCTTAAACCTATAAATAAGCATTACATTAATTATATATTAAAGTTCTATATTATGCTCAACTTACAATATAAATTAATCTAATCTTGTATTCCACAGTTTCTTCATGAATTCAGCTATTGAAGTTCTTTATAATGTTGTTCCTCAATTGGTCACAAGATCAAAAGTGTGCCTAGCCATTTGTCAAGCTTAATGTTAGTAGACATCAACCAACTAAAAGCACTAACATTCACATACCATATCTTGTTCATGTCATATTGGAATGCACAATTTTGAAAAGCATACAACACAACCTAAAGCACATCTCTTAGCTTTAGAACAAGGAAATATTGTCTAAAAATGTAACATAGATGTTTGCAGTATGTTCCTTGTCAACCTTTGGAAATACTCATTGATTAACTTGTCCAAGCCCTTTTCGCAACCATGCATTAATGAGTGGTTAATCATTGCCCAATAGAAGCCAATAAATGATCTGACTATGAGGTATTCTCGTCCCAAGCCTTTGACAGTAGACCTTTTTTCTAGCACAACAACAAAAGTTGAAGCATAAGAATGACGAAGAACAAAAGAAGAAAAGTAAAGAAAAGAAGATTTTTGTCACAAGGAAATTAAATTCCCAAGAAATATCTTTTCTAGTGGTTCTAAATTTACGAAATTTTGAATTCACAAAGTTTTGAATTCTAGAGTTCTGAATTCTAAGATTTTAAACTTTTTCATTCATCTTTTTTACCTTTTTATATAAAGATTTATATATAATATTATATAACAAAATACATAATATTTTAATTTATAACATGAAACATGTGATTTTGATCAAATTATAAAAATTTCATAAATTTCGCAAATTCCATGACAAGATCTAGACCTTGGACATGCACGCTCCACCCTTCCGCACCAAGGCATCAACGACCTAGACCCTTGGATGCACACACTCCACCCATCTGCGCTAAGGTACTGTTCACGTGCGTGGGTACTCTACACGCAAACAAACCCTGCGCACACGCCTTGACCACGACAACGTGATAGGTTCACCTATCGCGTGCACTCAAATCATGTGTACAATAAGTGGCAAACAAAGTGCACTTGCAGTGCATGTGCACTCTTCCCACATGATGCGCACCCCTACACGGGCGAGCATCTAGTGTGCTAGGCCCTCTTGCATGACACCTGACTAGTGCACTACAGCATGCACTTCAACATGCCTACAGTTGGCCACTGCATGCAAGTAGCTGCCTAATGTTGCCACAATGATTTCGTCGTTTTGTCTCCTCTTTTGATTGTTTTCATAATTTTTTGGTTTAATAAACTTGAAATTGAGCTCCTAATCAATAGGGTACCAATCACAGAGGAAAACACAACTAGCTACACCAGTAGAACCCATCAACCTATAAAAACAATTAGTGATCCATAGGGGAGGGGAAACAGCAAAAGAGAGCAATGGCTTATGCTCGATGGACAACCAATGTCTTAGGTCCCTATGCCAAGATGAACAATTGAAGGTTCAAGGTGAAACAATCATCAAGATGGTGGCCCTAATCATCTAAGGGGTAAAGAACGAACTCCCATAGACCTTAAAATTGTAAGCCTTCTAAATGTTGAATGACAATTGCGAGGGTAATGGCCTCATTGTCCTAAGGGTCCTTAATCGCAATAAAAAAAGGCAGATCCAAGAGGTCTTGAAGACCTTTAGGAATTGTAGAATGAATATAATAAGCATAGAGGTGGCAATAGATAGCTGAGGTAGACTTTTAAGTGCCACGGATTTGAACTAGGTCAATTAGATAAACACACAAACACTAAGTGAGAAGATAAACCCCTCTTATGGAGTTATAGCCTCTTTATAAGATAGCAGCCCTAACAGATTCTTCATAAAAATATAATGAAGCATGGTTGAAACTTGAGCCTCTAACACCAAGAGGAATCCCCACATCATCATTAAAGAACTGACAATATGCTCAAACCAATATGCTCAACTTATTGACCCAATGAGCAAGCAATGACCCAAACCATCCATATAGATAGCCCAAGTCCCATTACTATCCCTATCAACCAAATTAATTTTGCTTGAGAGACCAATACTAATGTCGCAAAAGGTGGTCCACCAACAAAGAGAAATAATGGAGATCCAAGTGTCCCAAAAAATGTCTACCATCTACTACCACCCAATGAGCACAAAAAGCTTATCTTTTCCATCACAACACCAACGAAATTAGGTATCAAATCCAGCATAAAAAGCCCACAACACATTTTCAACTTCAGAAGTTTTTGTTTCTAACACCATTGCCATCCATAGACATTATTACTAATATTGCTACCTTGAGTGCTTGCTTAAAATGACATCTATCTAAACCAAGGCATCCAACTACTATAAACCCATTGTTCAAAAGATTAAAAAAAAAATATAACATTCTTTGAAAATAACTTATAATATACATTGTACAATGTACAAATTACATCTACAATTATTTCATAATATACCTATAAAAGAAACTCCACATTCAAGTTACAACTTTTATCATATCCACGACTCCTATTTTCACCTAGCATAACCAAAGTTTGCACACAGTCCAACACTTGTTTCCTCTTAAACTCGTGCTTCATTAACTTGATTAAGCTCATACACAACAAAGCATAATGTTGCCATGTTGCTTTCATCAAGTCTTTTGCAAGAGAGCCAACCTTGAAGATATTTAATCTTAAAGGCCAATTCATCAGCGTGTGAGCTAACATTAATTTTTTTTTATCACAATCTATATCTAAGCACACCATGGTGTATCTTATCACTTTTTAACTCTCATGATGCCAACCCATCACAAGTCAAGTGTATCACTTTTCTAAGATTAGATATATGCTTGAATACACTCAACTCAACTATTCTCAATATCTTGCTAATACTACCAACTTATGGACCAACTCCTCATGACTTCAACCTTGTGTGCCCAACCGTACCATCACATGGCTCCCTTGGCGTTGTGCTGAGGCTTAACCTCTTGGTGAATCAAATCATCTTGCTCTTCATGAATCTCTTCTCAGAATCTGAAAATTCCTCCCAGACTTCTTCTTATAATGGAACTACAATTTTGTCATCCAAGTCCTCTTTAATTTCATCTACAATATCTGCACATTCATCAATTTCAGCTTGACTGTCTTTCACCATTTAGAGCATTTCTTCCCTATTCTAGATTTTAGTCTGCTTTTATTGATATCATCTAACAAGCAATTATCAATAGAGCACTACAAAAGTTCATCTTCAAGCACAAAGAGAAATGAAGACAACATTTGAGGCAAAAAACTTATAGCATGCCTTTGTCACGCAAAATTTGTACATACCCCGTTAACACTACCTTTCCAATTTTTAAGAAATTTCACTCAGATTAGCTTTCCTGAGATAAACAAAGGAAGATCTTGATATTGAAAAACATGTACACATCAGGAATAACATTACAGTAATAATGCACAAGACCCTTACACTGTGTTTATCCCATTGCCAAAGCTCAAAGCAGCCCTAACATTTAATTCCCACAAAGAGAAATGTCAAAGATTTCAAATCACAACAATAAAATCTAAACATTTGCATGCACCCTCTGAAAGCCATTGTTAAAGTGAAAACAAAATAAGTCCAATAAATCTGCAAAACAGCCCACCAATCTTCAGAGTCCATGTTCTACATTGAAGAGGCCATTTTCGACATGCCACCATTAATCACTGCAAAAGTTCAGATCCTACTCATGTGTTCACTCGAATGGGAAGAAAACACGAAAATGGGGATCTCATAAGCCAACTAGTAAAAATTTTCGCCGAGAATAATGTGAATATTTCACTTGAGTCTGACAATCCTGATGACCAAATGGACCCATTTGCATTGTTAATGATACTAATGAAACAATTTGACTACTTCTAAAACAACAGGAACAAATCTACGGAAATTAATAAATAACAAGAACACTACAGTTATACAATAACCCATCTTCAGATTGCTTTTTGATAGATTTCTAATTTTGTTTATGGAGGCAACTGATGAATTTCACTGAAGGTAAAAGATTGCCAAATCAATACCATGATGCTGGTTTGACAGTGAATCATCACTACCCTATGAGACTTCCACACCTGACAAAATGCCTTCCCTTTAAAATTCAGCAATGCATTGTTATAACATGGATGTAAGAAAGTAGATCTGGCTCCTGTCCAAATGAATCACAAATCTTGGAACAGTATAAAGGGTTTTTGGCCACCTTCCTAACACAACGCTCTACGTCATCTGCTCTAGTACCGAATATTACTAGTACAGGATTCCCCATAAAATTAAAATCCTTCCATTGCATGGCTGCAGAATTGGAAAAGGAGCCAGAAATTTTGTTGCACTTATTACATAATGATCAGAAGAATGGCTATCAACTGCTAGAGTTTCAGAAAGCTTGGCCTCATATTCCACTAAGATAAAATTCAGGTCAAATCACAATTCTGGCGGGTCATGGTTTACCAGAATTCAACCGACTGATGGATTTCAGGCTTTTGGGCAGGTTCTTTGGTCACTTAAAATTCTCGTATTTCACCAAATCTTGTTCTGCTAGGAAAGTAAAAATAAATAGAAAAAACAGTAACGGACATAAAGAATATTTTAAGGGTTAACTGTAAATAATTTCAATATGGACTGTTCAATTAATAAACAACTGATATCCAGATTATTTCGTACATTATGATGCACAAGAAAAAATTGTATATAAAATATTTTCACAACAGCAAATGAATATTTGGCTTCATTAGAGGTTGATCCACAACCTAACTCAAAAGCCTTGCAATGCACTGGTTTAAAAAACTGCCCAGGTTTTTAGATCAATGTGCTTGTTCCATATAAGTCCAAATCTGGTTTGATTTCATTTCCATGCCTAAATTGAAGAACCCAAGGCCGTCTTGGTATCACTGCTAAATGAGGGGGTAGGTGTTGTCCCGTCTAGGTTTACTTGTATGCAGAGAAGATTGCATCTGAAATTGCTAATCAGAAAGAAGTGTACAATCAGAAACAAACCTTTTCTATTTCACTAACTTCAGTAGCTTTAGCTCCACGAAAACTCAAAGCCTCTTCCTTCTGATGCCTATTTTATTCAAAGAAAAGTTTTGAGCTTATAAAAAGTGATATTAAATTTGTATAAGGAATTTGAAAAAGAAAATATGGTGCAGGAGTATATATATATACTTATTTCTTGAAAAATGGTCCATCAATACAGCGATATATACAAAAACAGTAAAAGCATGTAAATATTATGCATAATCATAAACCAAGCCACTGGCTACCAATGGATAACAGCAAGCAATGAATAATTAGGCCAAAGACACACACACACTTATAAGGATTCTTTTAATTAAATTATTATGAACAAGAAATTATAAAATAAAGTTGAATTTCTTCTTAATTTTAGAAAAATTACATTAAAAATAAAAGCTGATTTCCATGGAATTTGAGATTTAATTGTGCTTTCTAGCACATATAAGATTTTATTGTACTTCACAACAAATCCAGGATTTATTTTGCTTTCAGATTTTACTAAAAATTTGGAATTTTATTGTGTTTTCCAACACTGTACCTTAGGTTGAAGAATCCCAACTTGCTAATTATAGATTCAAATCCTAGTTTTGAAAAAACCTTGTAAGGACAACCACACCTAGGCCTTGTTTGGCATGTATTCTAGGGTGATAACTGAAATGCTGATCTCATTTTTGATGAAGCTTCTATTGATTCAAACATTCTTCATTTGATAGTGTTGGAAAAGATTATGAACCATGTTGATGGTGGAATTTCCTGCATTACAGAGCTTCATGGAACTTGTCCTTAGAAAGTGAAGATCTTTCAAAACTTTCTCTATCCAAATCAACTTACATACACCAAGTGTTATTACTCAGTACTCAATTTTTGCACTACTCCTAGATATAATTAAGTGCTTAGTTCTCTAAGTCAAAAGAATGCCTCAAAACTTTACAAGGTATTAATTAGTGGATTTGCTACCTTCGATTGATCCAACCCAAACAATATTTGCAAGTATTTCAGTTTTCTTGCTATTTTTTCTTTGAATGGTGTTCCTTTGTAAAGAGTCCCTTGAGATATTTTAGCATATGTTTGATTGCTTCTAAGTGTCTGTTTCTTGGAGAGTGCATGAATTGACTTATCACACACACTAAAAGCAATGCCAAGACTAAGGAGAGATAAATTAGTTTTCTAGCTAACCTTTGGTACTACCAACAATCAACAGGAGGATCATCATTTCTTATTTTCTATCAACAATTTACTTTCAAAGGGGTGAAGCTAGCATGCAGCCAACCTTCTAAGCCTCTTTGAGTAAATCAAGCACATATTTCCTCTTAAGTGGTAAAATTCTCTATTCATTTCTAGTTATCTCCATTTCTATTTCTAATCAGACAAAACCTATAATCATGATATCATCCACACAGACAATTAGAACAGTTCTCCCATCTAAAGCTTGTTTTGTGAATAATGTATCATTAGCCTAACAGTGTCTATTCAAAATTTTTCAAGGCTAAATTGAATCTAATGAACAAAGCTTTTGAAAATTGTTTCAATCCATGGAGAGATTTTTTATATCTACATGCTTTGTTACTTCATCAAAAGGGGGAAACTTCATAAACACTTCTTCCTTAAGCTTCCATTTTATACATGCATTTTTTATGTCCATTTGGTGAAGCAACCAATCAAAGATCAATAGTAAGGGATAACAGTACTTTGATTTGAGTTCATTTTGACTACTAAAGAAAATGTTTCTTCATAATCAATCTCATAGATCTATATGTACCTTTATATTACTAACCTTGCCTTTCGTCTCTTGATCACCCCAATAGATCTGAACTTTACAAGGAAAATCCATTTGCATCCTGTCACCTTCTCTCCTTCAAGAATATCAACAATTTCTTACATGTTATTCTCCCAAAAGCATTTATTTCCTTCAACCACCTTTTTGGTGGCTTCTCACCCCTCACCTTCCTAGTTAGATCAAAGGGAATTGCAATGGCAATGCTATGTCTTCTAGTCAAGCTGATAATGGGATTATTATTCAAAATAACTCTAAAGACCTCATTCTTGTGAGAGGGTGGGGGCCTCCGTAAGTACTCCCAAGGCAATGGAGGACCACACACTTTGCAAGGCTATCTCCTTTGTCATCTCCCTCCTTTCACTTTTTTCTTGGATTTGGTTTGAGAGTAAGTTTTTTTTCCATTTTCTGCTCCATCAACGACTACTTCTCTAGAGCTAATCAATGTTAGACCTCCCCTCTCTTGTTTTCAACCATTCAAAGTCTCTAAGACTATAGATTTGCTCACGTTCTAAGATAAGGAAACGTATAGCCAATTAGGTTGCTAACTATGCATCTATGAGTGATTATATGTGGGTATGTCCCTTCCCATAGAGTTGTTTAGTATCTTAGAGCACAATAGCTTGTATGATGACTATGATCATACTTGCCAAAAGGCATTGATATCTTCATTCATGGCTTCTTTCCATTTTGGATCC
The DNA here is from genome assembly GCA_023846275.1 of Vanilla planifolia. Lineage (NCBI taxonomy): Eukaryota > Viridiplantae > Streptophyta > Magnoliopsida > Asparagales > Orchidaceae > Vanilla > Vanilla planifolia. The sequence continues at coordinate 8,526,452 of CM043865.1, read as the reverse complement.
TGAAACACAATATAAATATCTTTAAGAACAACCACTATCTTTACATTTAATGTTACATTTCTATAGTTATTTCATAGTCTAGGATAGGTTAGCAGGTTAAAAATAAGATGTTAGATAAATGGCCATACCCCTTCTCTTAGAGCATTCTTATGATCGTTGAACTTGGCTCCAATTTGAATGGTTGAAGAGCTTGGGCTTCTTATGATCTTCAAGAATAAAACCCTTTTCTTAAAGATGTTTGACTTGGGAGATGAAGGATTGGGGAATTGAATTAGAATTTAAGGTAATGATAATTCAAATGTAATTGATGTAGATAGAGGTAAGGATATGGAAGGATTCGAAGAAGTTACATCAAAAGAGATGCAAAATACTTAGTCAAAGAACCAAAGCAATTATACTTCTACAAAGTTGGTAAGTACCCCAAGAAAGTGCTATGATGGCCCTTGGATCTAGTTTTCCTTGTTGCAAAAAATGATTATGAACAAACATAATACAACCAAAAATTCTTGGAGAAAGAGAATTTAAGATAAGGGCATTGGAAAAGTGTAAAGAAAAAGCTTAATAGAGCACATGTTGGAGGGTTTTTGATGGCATCCTATTTATCAAATAAGCTTGAGTAAGAACTACCTCTTAATTTGTTTAGTCGCACGACTTGTAAACCTTATGACTTGAACTGCCACAAGAAAGTGTTTGTATTTTCTTTTTGTAACATCATTTGATTAAGATAGGTAGTTACATGAACTCTAATGAACAAGAACTCATTAGAAAAATATTCCTACCCATTATCAAGTGCAATATTTGAATTTTCAATAGAAAAACAATGGTGATATGTTTATGAAACTATACAAGTACGACATTTCCAATGACTTTTCATGCTTAAGATACCCCCATATGCTGAAAAATAATCATTAATGAAAGAAATAAACTATTATACGTGTATAAGATGATTAGAATAAGATGACTGATATGACTAAAAAAGATAAGCATTTCTTGTCTGTTTGGCACAACTGTAACATTCGTATTGAAGCTGAGAAATATTTTTGTTGGTAAACAAATGAGAATAAAATAATTCCAAATAAACAAGACTGGCATAATTGAGGCATTTATGCAACACCATTAGTTCAAATAGAGTAATTTGAAGAAGTTGACAAAAGAAGCATTTTCAAGTAATCGAGTGTGAGAGGACAACTAGCATCCTTAAAAAAATAGATACTATTTTGTGCCTTAGAACTATCAATCATTTTCTCCAAAGATAAGTCCTAAAACACACAAAATGAAGGTAAAAATATGATTACATAGTTAAGGTCTCAAAAATTGAGATATGATATGATTTCAACCAAAGAACATGAGGAACTAAATTCAATTTTATTCAATAGATAATCACAAAACCATGACCCATTGTTTAAAAATGGTTATATCAACAACTATAATCAAAACATTATCAACACAAGATTCATAAGTTGAAAAAATGTCTTTATTATTAGTCATATGTTTTGATGCACCAATTCCTATAATTGAACCTTCATTTTTCTTCATCGATGTAAGCCTTAAGGTTCAAATCTAGATGATTTAGGAAGATGAGAGCAACCATATTATTTTGAGCCTTAGAACTATCAATCATTTTCTCCAAAGATAAGTCCTAAAACACACAAAATAAAGGTAAAAATATGATTACATAGTTAAGGTCTCAAAAATTGAGATATGATATGATTTCAACCAAAGAACATGAGGAACTAAATTCAATTTTATTCAATAGATAATCACAAAACCATGACCCATTGTTTAAAAATGGTTATATCAACAACTATAATCAGAACATTATCAACACATGATTGACAAGTTGAAAAAATGTCTTTATTATTAGTCATATGTTTTGATGCGCCAATTCCTATAATTGAACCTTCATTTTTCTTCATCGATGTAAGCCTTAAGGTTCAAATCTAGATGATTTAGGAAGATGAGAGCAACCATCCTTTAATAAGTTGTTCCAACATTCTTAAAATTAAATGACATCACACGATAACAGAAGATATTGTAGTCAGTGACGAATGAGGACTTCTCATCTCACTCAAACATGTGGAATTGGTGATAACCTTAAAAAGCATCAAGAAAATTAAGATCTTGATAAGTAGCCATGGAGTCCACCAAAGCATTGATGCATGGGAGAGGATACGTATGCTGAAGATGCACGAAGTTTAGATTGGAAAAGTCAACATAGAATTGTTATTTCACACTGAACTTTCTTACAAGAACAAAGTTGGTGAGCCAAACTAGATATTACATAGGGAGGATGAAAATGGCCTTAAGGTATCGTTCGACTTCAATCTTGATGACCTTCTTTTTGGCATTGAACACTCTTTTCTTCTATCAAACGAGGATGGACTCATGTTTTACATTGAGATGGTCCTCAAATATATTTCAATGCAAACCTATCATATCTATGAGCTCCTATGCAAACACATTGACATAATTTGCTAAAAGGGCGAGGGTAACAACTCTTACTTTCGTTTAATAGAGAAAAAATATTTACATCCCCATTCAGACTACAAGGGTTTAAGGATACAAAAATAAAGGTTTCCATAAGACTATTACTAAAATTACTTGCTCCAACATAAAGCCCTTTAACAACTTCCTCAATTATCTTCCTCTCATTCGCTTCAATCCTCTTCTTTTCAATCCCCTTCAGAGTGACCAGGTTGTAATGGCACAGAATCGAAATGCACGACAATCGTCTATATTGTCTCTTGAAGATTGATAATACTTTAAAAGGTGGCCAAGTCCATGTAGAGTTTGTCCATCTCACTTGGAGTCAGAAACTAACCTTCCCTCTTTAGGGGAAAAAAGTTCTAAGTGATCCTGGCCATAAGATTAGCTTAAAGCACTTGCGCTTGAGTTAGGATGTGTCTACGATTGATCGTAGAGAGGCGACATTGCTGAGAAAACATTCCCAGATACACTTCTCTTCAAGGTTCTCAATCACCCTAAGTGATGCATTTCTTTTTGCATTCTTTTTTACGTAATCTTATTCCAAGCTTAAGTAGCATGAAATGCCCCCCACAGGCTTCTTAGAAGGTGTTCGCTGGCTCAAGATTGAAGGAATTTGCAAGATTGTCATGATAAAGGATTGCAATATAGACCATTTGTATAACTTCAACATAAGTAGAGTTGACCAAATTTTTCTCAATATTGAAACACAAATATCGTAGATCAGGCTCACCATTTTTGCACAATATTAAACAAGAAATTTGTAGGATTCTTCGAACACTTGTTACTAGATATGCTCACATGAAACACATGGATGAAATTCAAAGCAAACAATAGATTCCAAAGGCTAGATGTAGAATCATTTGAGGATCAGACCCATGAAGAGGGAAAGAAAGACCTAAAAATCTAACGGTGTTCGAGACCATATATTTAATTACTGTGGAATCAAAATCCTACGTATAGTTAGAGAGATCTTTTTATCTATCAAAGACGGTCATAGCTTAAAGTTTAACTTTAGGCATTTCAACTTTGACAATTTCTTAGGTAACAGTGAAGGGTGGACAACACGTCCATGCTGGATTACAATAAGTGGATGGAGAATACCTAGATGCACCATTGACTCGAACTCCTTTTCTTTGAGTCATGTAGGGGCTGAAGGAGAAGTATGAGGAGCAATCCCAAGTTGGAGAGAAATGACCCAGCCAAAGGCAACAAGAGTAAGAAACGCCAACACTTGGACCAACAACAGAGCAAAAAGTACAACTATTCTCATGGATTGAATAGGTTGGGCCGATGAAATTGTAGCAAAAGTAGGTGGCACAGCAGGAGGATTGATGGGAGGAGCGATAAGAAGCCATCTAACTAAAGGAGATGCCACAAAGAGCTAGAATAGAATGCTGAGACTTGCTTAGTGATCATACCGTGGATTACCCACATTAAGCATGTTTTTGCATTAGTTGCAACATCTACAATTGAAAGGTTACTTAGGCTTGATAGATCGAGTAGGTTGGATGTTGAGATTATAAGAGAAAGCAACAGCACTAGTGGTTATAGTTCTCCCACAAATGTTCTTCAACCCACCTTTGATTCTATAAACGACACTATAAAGATGTTGATGCTTAAATCTATGCCTTTCAAAATTTGCAAGAGATAAGAGATTCGAGAAAGTAACCAAAGATTTACTTCTCATTCATGGAAGCTAGAATAACATTGGCTAAAAAGAAAAGGACCAATAGAGCTTTTACATGAAAAACCCTAAAAAATAAGAAAAAGAAATGTTATATGATAGAAAAAAGTTTCCCTTGCAACTTAAGAGTATAAGGTGTGCCTTTATGACTTGTACAAAAGGAATATGCCTTATAGAAGAATGGTGATACAAGTATCATGGAAAAGGAAGAAGCAAGGTAGCTATTATTCACAAATGTGAGACGGTTGGTACAAAACTAATTAATAAGTAAAGCCATCCTTCTACACAAGTTTAATTGTTCAAGAAAAGGAATCATGTGAGATTTATCTGATGCCTTAGCCAGAGACAATGAAGTCCTTATAGTTAAGCAACAATGCCAAGAGTTTGAGATCATCATAAGTTGCACTCCTCCTTAGATAAGTGTTATGATAAGCTTTGTGTCAAAGGTGGTTTAAACTATTGAGATACTTAAGCTATTGACAATATTCAGGAAGGAACTTATATGCTAAGTAGAGAGGATAACAATATAGCAGCCACACGAAATACTCAAAGAGCATTGACATAACCAAGGTATATCTCGATCCTTGGAGCTAATAGGATGCTTTCATGCAAAAACAAGGTTGAGATTTTGTTCGTGATGTCGGAGTTGAACCAATAACATGAACGATGCAAAAATCAAATCCAACGGTGCACATATCTGAAACAAAGCAACTATCCAACCTTTAGAAAAATGGTGCCTTGTTGCCCTATTTGAACCTAAAAAGCCAACTAGTGATTAGATGACATATTCACATAAACTACTAGTAAAAGGTTTTACAATTTGCATAGTATGCACCAATGCAAGTGGTTGATTTTCTACATAGTTTAAAGATTGGTATATTAATGTCACAAACTCCTTCCAATTGTCCATGTTTTCAACATTAATTACATCCCAAACTAAAAGGTAGGTAGTATTATTCCCCTCTATTGAAATGACAAGGAAATCAACTTTAAATTAAACCTTCAAGTGTCACTCATTCAATCCTTAGAACTTAAAAGTGATACCCATTCATCTCAAAGGGTGATTGATAACTATCTTAAACCTTATTCTCAAAGTTTGAAACACACAAATATTCTTTCGACTCATCTTATATCTGTTATGGTCCCAAGTGAGTATGTAATGTCAACAACCATTCTAAGGTTGAACCTTAACCAAAAAAGAATAATATAGAATAAGAGTTGTAGTTCTCAACATGTCCTTTAAAGGCTTAACCAATGGCTGAAGCCTTCACCCAATACAAATTTTCTTACATCAACCTTCTCTTTCATTTGTTCTTCATTAGCTCATACTTCATGTCAAATCTACATGAAGTGATTCTTCTAGCTTTACCATCACAAACTATTTATTCATTTACTTGTACACTTCCCCTTGCAACTATGATCTTTTATTTATATGATTACAAAAATGAATGCAACTAAGAAAATACTAGCATATATCTCATCTTTCACTAACCCACACTATAATATCCTTATGTTTATCATTCTTTATGCTTCTCAACTTAACATTCTTAGAGAATAAGTCTTGCACAATGCTTTCCTTAAATCACCTACACCTTCATATTATAAGCAAAAAAATAAATCAATGCCACCTTGCTTTCATTTGAAGTCACATAATTCATTGGTTGTTTTTACATGAGACCCATTTGAGGTGTCAAAGTTCATTATTTCCTTTGAAAGATCTGCTCTCTTTTCCACTGCTCAAACATCTCATTAAAATTGTAATAACAATCAGATTGACTTTCCTCTTGGGCATTCAATGCCAAAGAAAGAAGTGCTCATTATCAATACTACTATTTTTAACATCTAACTCCTTTATCAAGGCATCTAAATCCATTTAGGTCTCCCCACTTATTACTTTACCTCTAAACACTAATTTCAATGCAAACATAGCACAGATTCATCAAATGTAATAGCAAATAAAAAAAGCATGTTATTATCACCTATAATTTAGACATACAATGCACACACTAAACAAAAAGACTGAAATTGTTAATCAATTTCTCTTGAGGATTTCCTCTTTTGCAACTATTAATTGAAGATCCTCAATGTTAAACCATGCATATGCATTGGGATCAACATTGTTAGCACACCAACCATGTAGTGAATCCTGAAGGTGTACAAGCTCATTTTAGCCATTTCATTGGCTAACATTAATACTGCTCATGAAATGTGCAATGTAAATGATACAAGGTAGTGCAAACAATAGAAAATGAGGTCAACAATATTGATAATATACAAAGGGAAGGATGCTAGATGAGCAAGGAAGAAAAGTCGCGATTAGAACCACTTCAAACGATGAATCGTACTACTCAATTCAGGCTTACAACCTTGATCAATGCCAGAACCAACTTTGTCATCCATGTTCGTTAGCATTGGAGATTAAGAAAACATCATGTCACACACCAAAAAGGAGTAAGGTCACACCAAAGCTTCTCCAATTTCATGGAAGAAGGAAAACCATAACAAAAGAGCACATGGATAATTTTGACATTTCATGAGATCATAAACAATGTTATCATTGAAGGAACTAAAATGCAAAAAAGTCAATTTCAATGGACTAACATGCCTGTTTTAGAAAGTAGAGGTGTAAGCATGTAATTTTGCCCAAACATGAGATATCTGCAATTAATCTTTGTATTTTGTAACACTAATGATTGTATTCTCCACAACTTAAAAAGGAATGTAGATTACAAATTAACATAACCTGTTATCAAATATGCGCTTTTCTGCCTTTGAAGAAGAATTGGCAAGGGATTCAGCCAAAATTTTAAGCTTCTCAACCTGTCAATTTGACTAGCCAATTATGACAAAGAAAAATGCTTTTGCAAATAAGAAAAGACACTTCCAAAAGCAAAATAAAGTTTCTGGAAAAAGGGATGAAATGTGTTGAATGAGATCTATTACGTGCATGGATCTGCCACCAAAGTTGGAAGGGTTGAGATAATGCAGCCTTACCAATAATCTATCATCTTTATGTTTAAATAAAAAACAAAATTAAGCATAATTGGAAAATAAAGAAGTGCTTGCAAGAACACCAAGAAAAGGAATTCAGCAAAACAATGAATGAACTAAATCTTGCATATGTTAAATATCACACACGCACGCGCACATGCGCTTGCAGATAGACACACAAACTTTAGGGATTAGGGAAAACAAATGTGAACTAACTTCAAATAAACAACAAAAGACTTAGGTGCCATGTAGGCAACAAATACTGCCAAGCGAATATCACACCAACTGCTAAATTTACAAGAATGCCTGCAATCTCAATGAGCTATACAAGATAGCTTCAAAAAGAGAAAATTGAAGTGTCGAACATAGCCATATATATAGCAAATGCTACCAAGCAAGTTAACTGGAAATCAATGAGGCATGCATACTTCAAAATAAAAGATCTGTTGATTTAAGGCTCGTACAAGAACAGTCCTAATTGGGATCCAAATTGTGGGAGAAAACGTATGTTGGATACAAGCTATTTCAACGTAACTCTAGTTATCCCATAATAGATTCTAACTTCATTTATAGATGAAAATAATACAACATATTCCTTAATGTAAAATAAATGAATTTTAACTGAAATCTAGTTTTGAAGCTTTAAGAAAATGGAATGCATTAATAATTTCTACATGTATAACCTAAAAAAGAAAAGATCTGACAACAAGCATTAATAATTTCTACATGTATAACCTATCCAATGACTCCTTTCTGGTTTATTACAATACCTAAGAGATTTGTGCCAATTTGTGTATCCTAAGATCATGCATGAAATCTAGAATATACAAGCAAACACTTAAATTCAAGTAAAGGAGAACAAGCTTCACTTTAAACATTCGGCCACAAGATATAATAATTTCTCCATGTAATTTGATAGTCTCCCCCAATTTGGTAACAATAAATTGCAGTAATCATTACTCTACAACTAAAAAGGCTAATGCATGAAATTCTGAAATTACATAAAAAAAATAAAGAGAAAAAATATCCCCTAAATCATCATAATCAATAACTCCAAAATTAAAATAGGACATACCTTCTGAGAACGGATCTCAGGTGAATCTCCAAGCTTTATGTTTCTCTTCTTTAGCAGTAAAGTTTCCATTCTGGAACATATACGAATTTCTGCAAGTATACCTTTAAGATCCTAAAAAAGCATAAAAAACTCAATATGAAATCTATAGGCATTACACTAAAAGTGCAAAAAATACTCGAAGCAAACGGAAGACAGATACTACTTAAAATGAAGAAAGTATCGTAAGTAACAACATGCATAAGTGCCCATTAAAAAGCCTTGTAACTTGCTAATTTTTAAAAAAGGAAACCCTTTGGCCCAAACAAACGATATTCTGTGGCAAAAAGAATCAACTGAAAGTGCTCCACTCCGCTAATAATCATACACTTACCACCCAAAAAAGGGCACTCAAAGTTCGTTGCACATACCAAAAAAAAAAAACTTTAAGCAGCATACAAATTTGACAAATACCCACTATAATCATTAATACCTTGCCAACTGTATAATAAACAATGCCCAAAAATGGTACATTTCATCAAAAAGTAACAATACAAATGCTAAACTTCAGCCCAAAGCAGCATCTTTAGTTATGGGTGTGCATTGCTTGGACAAAAACAAAGACTGGACCAACGCTCTTCATTTTGTTTTAGTAAACAATATTTCAGCTAAATCAATGGTAAATAGACAAAGTTCAGTTTGTGGTTTCACTTCGCTGCTGTAAATCCAAACCAATCAAACAACCAAATAGGTTTTGGCAAATGATCTCCCTTGCCTTAATTTTGCAAACAAGGTAAATTGGTAGCAACAAACCTGAAAAAAAAAAACTATGTTATCGATGCCTTCAAGGTCAAGTGGTGAGCTTTGAATTATGCACTTAATTCAGATAATAGACTCAGTTTGATTTCCTTGAATGAAATAGAAATAATCCTTTTTAAACATTGGATAGTAATTTACTAGGCTTCTTTCTTATTTCTTTTTACTTCTTGAAGAAGGTTGAGGCAAAAGCCGAACAAAGAACATTAACAAATAAAGATAGCTAGCACCAACATAGATTATTAGATTTCGTTTGAATATATTGAACCTATTGGATAAAGTTAAGTCAGCTGTTTTTTGTTTTGATACTGCATTCCCTCAATTCAATTAACACTCAAATAGAAGTGCAACTGGCTAACTTATTCAAACAAATAAGTAGATAACACAGATATAGGATGTATTATTCAACCAAAAGTCTAGCATAAACTCTTTGGCAACTTTATCATATCTCGAGACTTGCTAGATATAGGCTAGTTAGAGTGTCATGGACTTAACAAACATGAGTTTCAACAGCCCTTACTACTAGTTATAATATGACAATCACATCTATGCCCTTGAAACCCCTATACTAGAACAAGATAAAACACAGAAATTGGAAGAATAAGGTGATCACTACTCTGCTTATGCTCCAAATAATTTTTAGTACAACTGCAACCCCATTTTATTTTTTTTATTCAATTTACTTAAACTCTGAAAAAAGGACATTAACAGTGGACCAACAACATTATCACGTCAAACTGTTTTTATGCACAGTAAAATTAGCATATATAGCAAAAACCAATATAATATAACATAAAATCTTTCTAAACCTCCCCCCATGATATGGCCGTATAATTATTAAAAATATTAGATAAGGTCTGAATCTATCAGAATCAATAGATGAAATTCAGCATAGTATGCTAACAAATAACAATACTATTTGCATAGCATTGTAACATAAATATAGCATGAAAATCTCCATAAATGAAATTTACATTGTGCTTATAAATCAAATTCAACTTTTATTACTCTTATATGCCAGAGTTGCTCCTTTGATCATAGCCATTCTCTTCTAATGCAGGCATACCCTTGCATTTCCATGTGCAATGGAGTTTTAAGTTGTTTTCTTTTATTTCAATACAAGCATACCCTCCAGTTTTTACAATAGAGGTTATTTTCTTCCCTATTCATTTCAATAGATCTCATTTCTGTGTATAAAGAAGGATAAATCTTTCTTTACAAGCATACCCTCCAGTTTTTACAATAGAGGTTTTTTTCTTCCCTTCTCATTTCAATAGATCTCATTTCTGTGTATAAAGAAGGTTAAGTTGTTTTCTTTTATTTCAATACAAGCATACCCTCCAGTTTTTACAATAGAGGTTATTTTCTTCCCTTTTCATTTCAATAGATCTCATTTCTGTGTATAAAGAAGGATAAGTTTTTCTTTACCATAAAAGATGAGTTCTCCCATTTTCACGTGCATTGGAGGTAGTCATCACATTTTTCTATAGCATAACAATGCAAAACCAAGTTAACGATAGCATGATCAATGAGAAACTCCCTCTCATTGTTCATTTAACTTCTCCTCACATCATAACACCCTTTTCACAGCTATGATACTGAATCATAATTCAAATAAATTACATATCAAGCTACCAAGCTTAAAACATAAAATACACCATGCTCCTCAACTTCATAGAAAAAAATCATGACATAATCACAAATTTATCATCATAAACAATATAAATCATGTAAGATTGAAGTTCACCTACCTCGAAGAATTAACATGAATATTGTTCACCAGAATTAATTTCAACAAACTTGGCACTATTAAGACCTAAATCAAATAATTCAGTTTAATTATAGTTTACAATTTTGAATTCTCAAATGTAGTTTTAATATCATGAGTCTACCTAAACTATTCTTTAACTCATATTCTAACTCCAATATATAACTATAATCCTTATTATATAGTAACTTTCATGATACAGTGTGGTATGTAGTAACTTTCACCAGAATTAATTTCAACAAACTTGGCACTATTAAGACCTAAATCAAATAATTCAGTTTAATTATAGTTTACAATTTTGAATTCTCAAATGTAGTTTTAATATCATGAGTCTACCTAAACTATTCTTTAACTCATATTCTAACTCCAATATATAACTATAATCCTTATTATATAGTAACTTTCATGATACAGTGTGGTATGAAGAGAAATCAAGTGAAACTGATGAGTCCATAATACCCAAGGACAATAAAAAGTGTGACTCAAAAAGAGTAACAGCAAAATGATTTCACAAATTTGGAATCACAGCTGCAAGCATGAATAATTCTGCATCTAAAAAAATGAATGCTGATATGCTATAAAAGTAAGATTATATCTAAAGATATCAAGTAGCCTTTTGGAGACAAAACCTAAACACAAGAATGCGACCATCAAATCAAAAAACAAATCAATTAGGTGCTCTATTTATGACAATTTGTATGCTAACAATTGACAACATAACTCAATAGACACACAAAACCAATAATTCTTGCATCATAGGCATATCATGCAAGCTAAAATATAGGTTTTTTTTTTGACATGTAAAAAATGCACTCATCACTTTGATTGCCTTAAATCATAAGAATCAAACACAACTAAAAAAAATGTTTTGAAAAATTATCAAGGGAAAATTGTATGAGCATGAATTTTAAGCTAATTCTTAACCATAACCTTCAAATTTTTTAATAAGGCATCTAAATCAATAGAAATTCCAAAATAAGCAAGCATATCCCAATTTTAATAGATTCTACTATGAAAAATTGTTCGTCCACCTTTGTTACACATACTAACTAATCATTTTTATAACAATTCCAAAATTCTTTGCTGCGATAAGTTTCAACCTAGTTTCCTCTTCAAAAACAATGCCATTGTCAACAATCAAAATCACGTTTTTGCCATCCTCTTCAGCTTCCTTAAAATCTTCCATGAGGCAATCATTTGTAAAACTTCCTTCAAGTTGTTGCAATTCTCGCTAGTGGCCTTTAATAAAAAAACGGATACAACTAACAATCTTTTGTGAGTATTTTTATTCCAAGATCTCAACAACGACCATACTTCACAATTACAATGGTGAAAAGGAATAGCCAAGAAGAGACACTTGAGAGCAAGATTTTTTTTAAGTCAAACATTGGGAGTGTCATGTTTCAGCCCTCTTCACCCCATTTATAGATTCTTGGGTACATAACAATAATACTTAATTGCATTGTTTTTATGGTCAATAATATAAATTGCATTAAAATAATGATAAGTACATATTTTTGTCCATGTTGCACCTAAGACTCTTGCTGGAAGTCACAAGTTTTGGTGCATACATGCACACACATAGTGTTCCATGTCATTGTTGTAGTAAGTGTCTCATAACATGGCTTGTGTTTGACTTGTGTAGGGTAAGTGGTAAGTGACATCTACTGCTACGTGTGATGTGCATAAACTGGGTAGGTGCCGCACACTATTGTTGTGAGTGTTGGCAAGTGGCACCTACCGCGATGCATGCACAAAGTAAGTGGCATGCACCGACGTAGCGTGTGCATGTGATTGGCGGTGCACACCACAATAGTAGCGTGTTGCGTGTGAGTTGTGCATGCCACACATGCCAATGTGCAACTATAGGTCCTTCATGCATCTGGTGGTCCTATTCGCTAATTCTTCATAAAACAAGTTGTTTTTTCTTCCTTGAGATCTCCCCGAAGATAAGTTGCTCAAAAACAAGATGAACCTAAAATTGATCCCCTAATCTCAATTCTTTTGGTGATCCAAATACCATTAAATCCTTTCAAGACAACTGGAATCCCTAATTGTATTCTTGTTTGTCCCACATTGAGGTTTTCAAGGTTATTGAAAACTGAGTTGAGAGAATAGATATTAACTTTTCTCTAAAGCGTACCATTTTGTTGCACTAAATCTCTATCCTTTCTTACCAATTTGGTAAATAGTCTTAGTCCCTCTCCTTCTTGTAATCGCTCCTTTTTTGGGGATGTTATCTTGTGTTTAAGTCTTTTCCACAAAAAGGATAAGATCATCCATTGGTGACACAAGCTTGAAGGGTTCTTCGTTGAGCATTGATGGCTCAAAAGGTTTCTTGAGTAAATATCGGCAAAGGCCTAAAATACAATTACCTACAAATGATTCATACATATGATCATTCATTAGGATAAAAAGTGACTTGGGAAGGGGCATACCCCATTCCCATACAAAGTCAGAAGGTAAAGCTTGATGAAAGATGCACCAAGTATGTGTGAGATCCTAGCTGCAATAATCCAGTGAATAGACTCAGTTTCCTGACTGAATTCAGAAGTATTTGCACTGGAGGAGAGTTCCATCTCAAAAGAAGTAAAGGTTGCATATAAATCAGATTAAATCCAAATAACTGTAGTGTTGGGAAAGCATTCCATTGTAAGCTTAATGGCTTTCGATATAGCCAGCTTCTCCATGGAAGTTGGCGCAAAGAAAAGATTGTCTTACCAGCAATAAACAACAACTTGCCCCATGCGTCACATATTACTATACAGATCTCTGCTCTATTGTCATCAAGAATAACAACATCACAGTTAATTTTGATCTAGCCAAGGGTGAAGGAGATCACACAGAACATGAAGTAACATTCTGCCCAAATGGGCTGCAGTGGTTCCAGCTTTCCGTGGCTGGCAGGTTAAAGCAATTGGATGCTGTATAAAGATAAGGCACACAAGTTAATTAGCTTAGTACTTCCTGAAATGGATTTTATTATTCCTGTTGTTCCAAATATAATAAAGCATGCAGGCTGTACAATTAACAATTTCCATAAGACGTGATTTTTGATAATTAGAAGCTGTCCAATCCAATAGGTATTGAAGCGAAAAGACGAGCCTGAAGATCAATTTCCAGCTGAAAAAAGAGGGCAGGGTCGGATGACCAAACCACAGTAACCATGGAGTATTCCCAAAATACGTGTTGAGTTTCATCATTAAGACATTCCCAAAGGCACTCATTATTAGTTGTAATGCCTCAATTAAAGAGCCAGGAATGGGTCGGGATAGCATCGAGACAAACCCACCAAAGAAAGACTTGAATTCGTGGTTGAGTTTTGACTTTCCAAACCCAACTTTTGGCCAAAGTATTAGCTTTAGCATGCTGAGATTCCATCTACATCAACCTGCTGTAAATTTGTTTTGAAATTGGAGCAGCATTCACATTTAACTTACAGTGAAGTAGGTCCTTCCACCAATGGGAGCCCAGGGCCAATGAATGATTCTATAAAAACCAGTTCTGGAGCAAAAAGCAGCTAGAGCCTATCCACATCCCAGCTGCCATGTTCCTTCAAAAGATGACTTACATGAGATGGGAGTTTCATGTGTACATGCACAAGCGTTGGCCATCAATACAATGATTGACGACCAATCCAATTATCAAAAAAGGAGCATTCTTCACCATTTCCAATTCTCAAAACCATATGATTGTCCACCCACAGCACAACCAAGTATAATAATTTCCATGTTAGAGAATCACCATATTGATAATGAAAATCATCAAACTTTATGTTATATTTAGCACAAAAGGCATTGATCCAAACACTATCCTCCCTTGCAAGAACCCACAAGCAATGTTTAGCGATCAACACCATTTGCTAGGTTTAAAATTTATGAATCGTAAGACCACCAAACACCTCTGGAATGGTTAAAAGATGCCATTTGACATAATGAATTGCTTCCAAAGGTATTGTCAAATGAGGTGTCCCAATTCAGAAATAATCCCAACAGGAATTGAACAATGCATGAGATAATAAACAGGAAGTGCAGCTAAAACAGAGTTAATCATTATGATTTGGCCTGCCATATAGAGAGATCGGACTATCCAAGTTGAAATTTGCGACACAACCTGTTGTAGGATAAATAGAAAGCCCTTTTGAAGCTTGGTCACTGAAATAGGAATGCCGAAGTATAGCAAGCATCTTTTTACATATACACTCCATGCCATGGCTGAAAGTAACACTTGATTTTTGCAAATTTACTAACAGACTTGAATGGTTCCTATATTGCTCCATGATCTTCTTAATAATACTAATCGCAGCGCATGAAGCCTGTGCGTAGATCGTTCTATCATCATTAAAGAGGAGAAGGGAGATCAATGGGAAGGTTTGGCAAACTCTAAAGCCAATAGGATAGTACAATGATTTGTGTACGGATAATGCAAGAAAGATACTCAAACATGCTTGCAAAATGGCACGGTGAGGGTAGGAACCCTATCAAAGCCCTCTAAAAGCAACAATCCAAGATAATCTAACCCCATTATAAAGAATTTCAAAACGGCGGTCCGTAATGCAGGCTTGCACTCAGTTGCACTACATAGGTGGAAGCTCCAACTTCTTCAACATAAAAAGAAAAAAATTCCACCAAATCTTGTTATATGCCTGAGAAATGTCAATTTTTAAGGCCATAAGTCCCTCTTTCAATGCGGAATAATGCATACAATGAGTCATTTCTTAGACAAGAAAGATATCGTCACAGATAGCTCTACCCAGGATAAAAGCAGTTTATTCTTGTGCAATAATATCAGGAAGGATAGGTTGAAGGCCAACAACCATAACTTTGGTAACAACATTGTATATGACACTATAGATTGATTGGTCTGAACTGCACTGACTTAGAGGCTCCCTGAATTTTAGGAATTAGAACAACCAATGTATCCTTCCATCTATGAGGAGGCATGCACACTAAATCCAAAAACTGGACTGCCTTGATAATATTAGCATTACCGGTTCCACAATATCCACGTACAAATTCACTAAAAATCCTGTCAATACCTACAGCCATATTGTTCTTGATAGAAAATGCGACAGTTCTAATCTCCTTTGGATAGGCATAAGGAGGGCACAATTTGTCTTTGAAAAAAATATAAAATGCACTCATGGATGGCTATCTAAGAGGTGATATTATGACCTTCACTATCCTTCAACTAGTGGATGTAGTTATTTTTGAACTTCCATATGTTATCATCCCTAAGCAAGGTGCCTTGATCCATGGTAGATCTATTTTAGGCAACATATTCTAATTCAAGAACTTTCTCACTGCCTTAATAGTTCCTCATCAACAGAGGCCCTCATGGTTATTGAAGTTAATATGGAACAGGCTCTTCATATAGTTAGATGCGATTTCCTTATCTGCATGTTCTAACAGCTTGGCTTTCTTGACATTTGCATAGTTGGATTAAGGCATGCAGTTCATTGACCTGATATGGAATCTTGTGCACAGACATTGGCTTCCTTGGATCACAGCCACTTGTGGACTCCACCAAGGATGCCCATTGTTTTCCTATTTATTTATGATTGTATCTGAGCATCTTTCCTTATTCATCATCATGAGAGTAATCATGCACCCATTGGTATTCAGTTGTCTTGTTGCTCCAAGCATCAATCACCTTCTTTCTGCAAATGATGTTATGCTCTATAGCCTTGCTACCACTACAGCTATGTCCTTTAAACAAATTTTTAAATTATATCATGAGACAGCCAATGGTAGACCTAGACAAATGTAATGTCATGTTCAGCAAGGGGATGGCCCCATCACAAAAAAATTATTACATACAAACTGATCATCAAGCAAGCCAAGCATGTCAAATACCTTGTTATTCCTATTTCCTATACCAAGCTTACTTCCACTGATATCTCCTACATCACGCAAGTTGTTTAGCACAGGATTTTTAATTAGCCTTAGAGATCATTATCTCTCAATGGAAGGCTTACCTTAGCTCACTCTGTTCGTGCAAAAATTTCTTTGTTTGCTATAAGCCATATCATCAACCCATCAAAAATATTCATCGATATCAAGCGGTTGATTAGAACCTTCGTTTGGAATGGTTCCTACAAATGGCTATCCATGCACTATGTCAACTGGGATACCATTGCCCAACCAAAATCTCTAAGAGGATTAGATATTCGCAGCTCAAGCCTTGATAGGCCACTCTTATTAATAGAAACACGGCAATTTCTAGCTCGTGACTCTAGCCTTTGGATCATTGTCTTCCAAAAAAAAATATGACATAAGGAACCATTGCTTTGAGTTTCAACGAGGGGGCTCTACAGTTTGGAAACTTCTTTGTTCTGTGGGTCAATTTACTTTACAAAATAGAGTGTGGAAAGAAGACAATGACACCACATGTGACATTTACAAGGACAAATGAATTAGTCTGGTAGCTCTTTGCAAATAACCCACCTTCTTCATTATCAATTCAAACATTCCATTTCAATTTGATGCACTTCAAAACTCTAACTCCAACTGAAATTTTAATATTCTACAACATTTCTTCGGTTTGGTACTTGCTAACTAAATTGTTCAAATACCAAGGGTTACAG
This sequence comes from Vanilla planifolia, assembly GCA_023846275.1. NCBI lineage: Eukaryota > Viridiplantae > Streptophyta > Magnoliopsida > Asparagales > Orchidaceae > Vanilla > Vanilla planifolia. The sequence continues at coordinate 8,509,069 of CM043865.1, read as the reverse complement.
AGAAAATCAGCGACATTCTTTGTTGGGCTATATCAGACTCCCCAAGGATCCCAGTTAGGCTCTCTATCTTTCTTCAATTGGAAAGCAACTGTGGCAATATTAATGCTTGGGTTGGGAAACTTAGGGTACAACCAAGGGTTATGACATTCATTTGGCAACCACCTTACCGTCCCTACTAGAGATTGGCTCCATGCCCATAGGCTGGCCTTCTATGACACTTGTCCATGGGGATTGCACTCGTAAGGATGTCACGTTGCTGATTCACAAGTTCATATCTTTTGGTCTTGCAAGCATGCCATACCAATTCGGGCCAATGTGCTCCATACCTGCAATGCAGCCCCCTCACTCAACTCAGTTCATGATCAATTACGTTGGATGGAAAGTAACAATGGAAAAGACCACTCATCTCAGCTAGTCACTTACACTGCCTACCATCTTTGGAGAACCAAAACAACAAAATTCATGCTCGTACAACTCTTAATAGAGCTCTTATTTCTAACTGTTTATGGGCATGGGGTATGCCCCTAGATCATGATATTTCTATTTAAATTTTGTATGATCTTTAATGTAACCCAACTTAAACTATTAATATATGCTTCAACCACCACCTTTTAAGATTAGCCCAATTAAGTTTAATGTGCTGCCACCACAAAGCCTCCTCGAAAGACATTGCTTTGTGATATTAAGAAACTTGGGTGCCAAATAGGTGCATTCTTCATCAGCTAATCCAGATGAAGTTCTAAATATCCTCATCAGATATTCCTCATAGAAGAACATTAAACTAAAGTTCTTATATTTCACATTCCAAGGCGCAAGGCTTTTGCAAGGCATTGCTAATTCACCATCGAGTAAATCTCCATATATGCTAGTAACTTAAGTCGATAGGTATTATAATTTTGAAAGGGTCATACCATATCGATTTCAGCTTTTTGTTCTCACCATTCTTTCACTACTAATGTAAAGCTAAATGAGGTCTTCTTTTAAGGATTTCCTCTCAACTCTATGTTGATCATGAGACTCCTTATACTTTCCTTGGGTTTGAAGTAATTACCTCTCAACACTAACACATATCTGTTGAATCCTTTAGAGAAATTTTTGAGCTCTTATTAGACATCACTTTTAGCTTCTCTTACTACCTATAACTTGAACTTGAAGTCTAATAATCTTTTTATATAAATCTCATATAAGTTTCATAAAGACTCCTTGAAGTAGATCCATACAAAGCTTGGCTATGTACAAATTATACATAAGTAATACTTTCATCCAAGACATTAGATGTTAAATATTATAAACCCTGAATAAATGAATAACTATCTTATTCACCACTTTAGTTTGTCTGCAAGTCCGTGAATGGACATATTAGTATAATATCCATCATTCCTCATAAGACTCACAAAAATCTTCTCAGGAAATAAGCATCCCTATCTAATAAGATGGATGACAATAAACCAAAATAAACCCATGCATTTTGGAAGAAGAGGACAACTGTTTCACTTGTGAGCTTTTGTCAACACAATAGTAGTATAATCATTTTGGAGAATCTATCTATTACCACGATTAAATAGTCGTGTCTTCATCAGGTTGTTGATTATCCTCTGATAAAGTTCATAAACATATTATCCCAAGGTCACGATGAAACTAGTAATGGCATAACGGCCCATGTTTCTAGTTGTACAGCTTCGTCTTGTATCATAAAGTGCACATTCATACGAATTTTTCAACATCTGAACTTATGTGGGGCAAATAGATGTACCTCTTTAAATTCAAGATGGTAATCAAGAGTCCAAAATGCCCAAATATCCTAGAAGAATGAGCCTCTCAAATCCACCTCTTTTGATAATCACATTGGGGTACAAACAACTGCTTCTCTAGATAGAGCAATCTAATACAAATTAAATACTCTGAATAATTCTCTCGTTTAGCATCTCGATTAATACCTCCAAAATCTAGATCATCTTCATACTTTATAGCATACTCAATTTTGCAAGTTGCATCTACTTAATATTTTCAAGCATAATATGATCGAGAGAGGACGGGAAAACATATCTACAAGTTAGTTATGTATGCCCTTCTTTTATTTGATGATTTAAGTGGAATTGTTAAAGATACAACATCAACTTCAAATGTCATGTTTGATAGTTTAATATAAAGCTAGAAGCTCCTTGTCATGTCATAAAGTTCTTCTACTCTTTCAAGTAACTCAAAATAATAAGTCACAAACTTGCCTTCTTCACTAGACTTGCATTGATAATATACATTGATGAATCTACCTAAATCTCAAATGGTCATTTGGTAGAGCTAGGACCATTGCTTTACAAATTATCTCCTTTAATTGTTTAAATATTTATTGGTGCAACCCTATCTAGTCAAACTTTATATGTGGATAGGTAAGTGTGTGTAATGGCACCACAATCTCAGGAATCTTTTGACGAACTTCCTCAACTACTAGCAAGCTTCCAAAAAAGACTAACATCAGTAATATTTTGAGATCTAGGCTATTCCTCAATTACTTTCATCTTTTTCTTATTGATGTTTATTACTCCATTCCTGACTTAAAAGACCAAGTATATGAGAGTATTTTTTGCATACTTGCACATCTTCCCATTCAACTTTAATTGATATGTAAGATGTTGAACACCTTCAAATGTTCTACATACTACTCAAGAGTATTACAATAAATGAGTATATCATCAAGATATGCCACAATAAAATCCTCTAGATATGAATAAAGAATATCATCCATCAGCCACTAAACATCACATGAACATTGCAAAACTCAAAAACATCACCAATCACTCATAAAATTCTTATCAAGTCTAGAAAGCTGTCTTCCATGTATCCCCTTCTGAAATTTGAATTTGCTGGTATTCTTCTTTGAGATCCAACTTTGTGAATACCATGCATGCTTTAGCTCATCCAAGAGATCATTAATTTTGGGTAAAGGGTACCTATTCTTGTTGTTGGTTTTGTTAAATGCACAATATGTCATATACATATGCCATCCTCCATCCTTCTTTGGTACCATAACCACAACAGAGCCACATGGTGAGCTACTCACCTTGAGTATTCCATTCTCTAGTAGCAATGTGACTTGTCTCTTGATCTTATCTTTTTCTACCATAGAGTTCGAGTAAATCCAGATGTTTAGAAGTGTCAAATTAGACAAAAGTTAAACCTCATGCTCCACAACATGTCTTTGGGGTAACCTATGGGTTCACTGAATAATGGAAGGGGATCTTATTATTTTCTAAAGTGGTCCCAGGAGGTCACAACATTCCTCGATATCAACGTCTAGTTTCTCAAGTTTCAGTAATAGCAACACGGTATTTACATACATTTATTAACCTCTTTACTTAGTCAACAATATCAATGTTTACTGTTGTTTTTCCCTTATCACGCATTATAATAAAGTCCACACTTTGTGAACCAATATCACTATGCTCAATGATAGCAAACATGTCGATCCCACAAGTATGAGCATCCCAAAAAAATCTGACAAATATCCAAAAGCACTACTTCACAAACAATCTCATTAGCATATTCTTTGGTGATTCCAAATTTAACCTTACATTGTTTCTTAACACTTGCATTAGAATCTTTTGGAATTCACCCCAAACAATTAAGTCTTCGATGAGGTGTAGTCTCAAGTTTAACCTCTTTACAAGTATTATAGAGATCAAATTCTTCTAACTAGCAATATTGGTGTTAAGACTAACAAGTTGTTTCTTCACCTAGATGTGGGTTGTAAAGGGTTCTCTTCTCGATACAGTCTCATTAACTTCACCCATCATCTCCTTTGGTCTCACCAAGGGGGAAACTCTGATTTATATGTCATGGAGACTCCAAGATGCTCTCACTTTTGGTTGCAACAAGTACCATGCTTTTCCCATTTTTCTTGAACCTTTGTGGCAACAAATGAAGGTAAAAGATCCAATATTTTTCTCGTAACTACCCTTACATTTTATAATAGTTACAATACTTCTAAGTTCCACTTGTATATGAAGTATTTGTTGTAATTGCAATCTTCTTTGTCAAAGAATACTCTTTTCTCATTTGCCACATCTTTGAGTAAGTATCCGTCTTCCAGATATTCAAATTTCATGTTTTCGTCCCTTTATTTTGATTCTTCTTTTCCATAACTATCATAAATGTGTTACCTTGCATTAAAGATTGCACAAAAAAGAAAGTTAGCTCTATGGCAAGAGATAGTAAAAACTCGAGATTTATTTAAATAATGTTTGCATCTCATGAAAGTATATCTCCCAAAACTATGGCTTGTCATTGAAACTCAATGATACATTTACTATATCGATTGTCCATGTAAGTGCATAAGCTATGCTACTTTCAACACCTTTTCTCCATGTATCATATGGGGCAGAACTCTTATTTGATTAATTTTTTAAACTATCTCCATATCACTTCTCCAAATACACCAATTCTTAAGTATGCATTCCACTAGACCAATGCAATGTTATCTTTAATCAAACATATACTACCTTATCGTTTGATGAAAAGTCATTAAAAAAAATAGATTTCCAATTGTTCCAACCAGACATCTAGTTTTCCTGCATCAACTATACCATCATAAATAAGTAATTCTAGCTTAGCTTCTACCTTAAATGTTGTTAATTCAGAAGTGTCAAAGGGGTTAGCCCAATGATGTCAACTTCATCTTTGTCACCAATTACCCTTGGATTCATATTTAATCCAAAGTTTCTCCAGTTAATAGCATTTTCCTAGTTTGATAGATTGTCTTTCAAATTTCTTGTCAAATAAGTTTAAGATTTTATCATTATTTCTATTAACACCTACATTTACAGAGTTCATAAAGCTACCCGAGCCTTTAGGTTTGGCGATTGAACTATTGGTGCAGTCTTTTTGATCCCTCCAATCTTCTACTTCCCTTTCTTAATTTATTCTTTTACTCCTTTCTTCATTATTCCCTATTATCGATGTCAAATAAGGCTTTGATATCAAAATATAATTTGTTTGTGAGTAATCTTATTCCAAGATCTCAACAATGACCTTGATTCAAAATTATAATAGAAAATTAGGTATAGTAAGAAAGAGATACTTGAGTGCAAGAGTGCTTTTAAGCCAAAAAATAGGAGTGGATTTCTTTAGCCCTTTTCATCCCTTTTATAGATACTTAGGTACCTTGCAATAATACTTAGTTACATTATTATAAAGGTCAATAATGAACAAATAATATTAAAATAATGCTGCTTGCAAATTTTTCTCCATGCTGCACCTAAGATTCCTTTTAGTCATCATGAGTCAAAGCACATGCTTGCATGCATAAGCTTGATAAATGATTGGGTTAGGTGGTGCATGCCAATGCTATGCTGCACGTGTGCATGGTAGTTAGCAAAGCATTGCTACTATGTGTTGTCGTGTAACACTTGTTGCAACGCATGATGCAAGTGCATAGGTGACGTGCGCCACTACTATGCATCACGATAGTTCGAACCTACTATAGCGCATGTTGTGTGTGTGCAAGAGGAGGTAGCTCACATCACTGCAATGTGTGTGCATGGTTAGCAACGTGTGCAGCTACCACAATACATCCATGTGCATAGATGCTATAACATGTGCATGAACATAGTCAAGCGCACGCTTAATGCACATGGATTGGGCGCACCTGTCGTGTGTGCTACACATGTTGCAGTGATGTTGAAGATCCTCCATGTATCTTGTGGTCATGTTGGCCAATTCTTCATTTAAAAAGTAATTATTCTTCCTCGATACCTCATCGAATTGCTCAAAACTTGGATGAACCTAATGCTAAACCTATGCCTTTATGCGATAATTTATTGATAACAAAATCATACAATATTGATTACTAATTCTTTGCTTTAATGTGTTTATGAAATTAGCAAGGAAGAAGAAAGAAGGATGCTTGCCTTATGTTGGCTCAACTTTCACAATAAAATAGCCATGGTAGTTTTTGAAGTTGGAGTGGTATCTCTTTAAAGCAAATCTTCTTGTGCTTCACTATAATAGAAAGTCAAAACCAACATTAATCTTCTTGTGGCACATAATTTCATATATCATATTAACCTTTCACAAACATCTCATGCATTTTAAGTTGTTTTTTCATGCTAAGTTTGACTTTCAAGACACGAATTTTTTATAAATTAATAACTCAATTTCACTTTCACATTGGGTGATATGCATTAAAAACATCATTATTTAAGTATTAATCAAGTACAAATTAAAATGAGAACAAATCAAGTTTGAAAATGCAGAAATTATACTAATTATTTAGTACAATATTATTATCATACAATACGCCTTAATAAATGTATAGGATAGTGGATCGGAGAGTGCAATTAGTTCCTTATTTAGTATGTTAAGTTGATTGTACAGTACAATGCTTTCTCGTTCATTATGACCTGATTTTAGGTCTTGTAGTACTAATTGAGAGCACAAACAAAAGAAATTTATATAGTACGATATAATAGTTTGTACAAGTATGATCTATATGAAAGTTGAGTACCACCCAAGTAAATAAAAGAACTCAGGAGTGGAGTTCCATATAGTACAAAATACGTACAATATAACCTATTCAAAGATAAATAGTCTGAGTGAAGTGAAAACTTGAGATATTAGTATAGTATGATATACAGGTATAATACAATACAATCATTTTGCAAACATCAACAAGTAAAATGAAAATCTAAAAGTTTCGTACAGTACAATACATATGTATCGTACAATACAATCGTTTAGAAAGTTTCACAATCCAAGAGAATGAAAGACCAGAAAGCTTCATATTGTATGATGTGTTTCATTATACATGTACAATCATGCTTTGCAAAGTGATTAAATATAGAATGAACTAAACTCGAGAATTTCATACACTAAGACATGTACATAGCATACGGTACGATCATCTATATGAACTAAAAGCACACAGAGAGAGAATCACTAGATAGTTTGATGGACTAGACTATAAGAATATTCAGTAATATCGTATAGTACAATCCTTCTGATTGCACAATACAAATGAAAAAGAAAATCATGTAACACTAGTTAATCACCTTAAAAATAAAAAAATAGTCATTGGTTAACTATTGAGGTATAGAACCACCTAAAAAAATACTTGTCCCGTTTTATTTGCATATCTAACACAAAAAATTTCACAAATAATTACAAATTTTCTATAAAAATTATAATTCGCCCCCTTCTTATGACGTAACCATTCCTATAAAAAATAACCTATTTGCATCAAATGTAAAAATTCTTGAGGTAAGATCTATATGGCTTATAACATGATTGAGGAATTGATCCAATTAGGTGAAAGGACATAGGACATATAACTTTAACAGAGAATTTTACTTATACTAAAAAATAGAATGAAGATATTTCAAGTCTATAGATCTTGACATGCAAGACATTGTTGAACATCTTTTTACAATATCATGAAAATGGTTAATGCTAAAGTTATTAGAAAGCTTATTAATGACTTAAATGTAAAGGGAAAACACAAAGTTCAACTAAACTCTATAGGTATTAATATTCTCCATTGTGATCTCTTTGTATTTGAATATAATAGAATTATAAATCTTAGAACAGCTCATGAAATTTAGATGAAGTTAAAAGTTACCTATGAATAAAGTTAAAAGTTACTTATGATGGTACTTCACTAGTTCAGAAAAGTAATATCAACATGCTCATTCATGATTGAGTTGTTGCATATGTCACTTGATGAATCTATAAAGTCAATGTTTACTCATTTTACCAATATCACTAATGGATTAAAAAACTTAGGAAAAGTTTTCACTAATGCTGAGCAAGTTTAAAAGATTCTCCATGTTCTACCAAAAGAGAATGACACTTTGATGAACTCTTAGGTGAGCTCATGGCAAATAAAATGGAGCTAGTTAGATACAAGGATGTGACACTACCTATAGAAAAAGAAAAAGGAAAAAAAAATAAAGCCATTGCTGTGAAGACTGATTTAACCTTCGGATTAGAATCATCAAGCATTGATAAGGTAGCCCTAATTACTTGTGGTATATCACAATTCAATGTTGTGCTCGAGGTAAACATGCAAGAAAAGAGTGGAAACCAAGAAATATGCTTCAATCGAGGAGATGGTGTCATGGCTTGAAAGGATAGAAGATAAAGAACCAAAAGAAGAAGACAACCACGAAGGCCACGAGGAACAATTTCAATGAATCTTCATCTTACAACAATGAAAAACATGAGGGACTCATTTGACTAATGGCTTAAGGAGACAAAATTGCTCCTACTTAAGATGACGATGAGATAAAGCACATCTTCTTCAAAGGAAGATTATGAAGAATTTGATGTATGTCTTAAATATGAGAAGCTAGCAAATAAATATATGTAATTGAAAGATGATCATGCTAGTTTTTATGTTTGTGTGAACCTTTGAATGATACTAATGCTGCATATTTATAAGAGTTAAAAAACGTAAAAAATGAGCTTGCAAATTCAATTATTCAAAATTCAAAATAAACTTCTGAATTAAACGAGTTTAAACAGATCCATGCTCATTGTTATTTTCACAACATAAACATCATGCTTTCAAATCATTTGCTTATTTAGTTGCATCTCAATCAAGCTCATCTAAATACCACTATTGTATAAGATCTAAACATACTAATACTTGTTATAACATTAGCATTAATGTTCATTCCAAATGTCCAAAATATGTACAAGTAAAAAAAATTAGTTTAAATGTATTGAGTTTAAAACAAATGGACTCAAAATGATTTGGGTTCCTAAACCTAACCATTAGTTCATTTTTGCAAGCACGCCTCCTTAATAAGGCCAAGTAGAACATGAGGTATTTAGATAGTAGATATAAAAGACATGATGAGAGATCTTATAATGTTCATCAAATTCCAAGAAAAATGTTATTAGTTTAAGGTTTAAAATATAATTTATTTAGCATTAGTCAATTGTATGATTCAAGTTTTCTATTAACTTCAATTCTACAATGTGTAATTAGCAAAGATGATAAACCTCCTGTTATAGCTCGTAAGAAAAACAATACTTTTGTTTTAGATTTAAAGGTTATGGAAGCTAATGCTTTAAAGTGTCTTACCTCTCAACTTCATAATGCTAATCTTTGGCATTAAAGATTATGCTCTACTAGTACTTTCATCATTAAGACAATTGCTAGATATGACTTAGAAAGTTACCCACCTACAATAGAATAATGAGAATATTTGTAACCCATGTCAAATAGAAACAATCAAAATCTTCTTTCAAATCCAAAAATGATATTTTAAATAGAAGACCCTTAGAATTGCTTCACCTAGACTTGTTTGGTCTCATCCAATCTCAAAGTCTTGAGAGAAAGAAATATGGATTAGTAATTATTGATGATTATTATAAGCATACTTAAGAAAAAGAGTGAGATATTTAGAAGATAAACAATTGATTACAAAACTACAAAAAGTTTATGAAGCTTCAATTGTCTTTCAGGAGTGACCCATGGCGATGAGTTTAAAAAACGAGCCTTCCATTGAGTATTATAATGATTTTGATAAATCACACATTTTTATCAATTAAGACTATAACATAAGTAATAAAAAGAAAAAAATAAGATACTATTAGATGTGGCCAAATGTATGTTGAATGAATGTCATACACCTAAACATTTTTTAGTAGAAGAAACTAATATGGCATATTGTGTCAATAAAACGGGTGTTTACATGCTGTATTCTCCAAATTACTCCCCATAAACTTTTACATAGTAGAAAACTTAAAATTTCACACTTGCATGCATTTAAATCTATATTCTTAATAGTGGAAAGAGTGAGTTGGATAACCTTGAAGCAAAATCTGACGAGGGAGTATTTCTAGGTTATTCATTGACTAGTAAAGCATATAGGATGTAGAATAAGACTTGAGCTGTAAAGGAATCGATACATATGAAATTTGATAAAAACTCCATTGAACTTAGTGAATTGAACAAGTAAGAACATATTGTAGATTTTGATTAGTAAAGGATAAAGGATGAAACACTTGATCAAAAGAAAGGTAAAACTAGAAAGGTTATAAATAAATAACCCCTAAGGAATAAAAATATATTAAGGAGTATCCTAGAGATTTTATCATAAGTGATATAGCTAAAAGTGTTTAAACAAAGGCAAACATAAATCATATATCCTTTTTGTCTAGCTATGAACCTAAGACCATACATGAAGTATTACATAATGAGTTTTGGTTAACAATTATGAATGAAGAATTGAGTTAATTTGAAAGAAATGAAGTGTGGGAATTAGCCCCAAGGGCTCAAAATCAATCAATAATTGGTCTTAAGTGGATATACAAAACAAGCTAAATGAAAATGGTACAATTGTGAGAAATAAAGCTAAGTTGCAAAAAGTTATAGTAAAATTAAAAGAATTGATGTGGATGAGGCTTTTGTACTAGTAGCAAAGTTAGTTATGATACTTTTAGCCTATGCTTATTTCAAAGGATTTAAGCTTTGCCAAATGAATGTGAAAATTGCCTTCTTAAATGGATATATATATCAATGAAGAAATACATACAGAACAATCACCTAAATTTGAAGTGTATGACAAGTTAGATCATAAATACAAATTGATAAAAGTTTTATACAATCTAAAACAAACACCCAAAGTGTGGTATATAGGCTATGTAGCGTTCTCATCTCTAATAATTTCACTTGGGGTAGGATATAAACTATTCTCTTTATTATGAACAATAAGAAAGATCAACTAGTGTGTCAAATATACATTGATAATATTGCACATAGATCAACTAATGATAAACTATGTGAGAAGTTCGCCAATTTGATTAAAAACGAATTTAAGATGAGCTTGTTGGAAGAATTAGCCTTTTTTTCTTGGACTTCAAGTTAAACAAGTTGAAAATGGTAAATTTATATCCTAAACCAAATGTCTTCTAGAGCTATTAAACAAGTTTGGACTTCATAATATAAGATTTAAGAATACCACCCATGTCCATTAATATATCATTAGACAAGGATGACCATGAAAAGTCTATAGATATTAAGTTATATAAGGGCATGCTAAGATCACTACTTTAAATCATAGTTAGTATACTAAATATTATGTTTAGCGTTCGCCATTGTTCTAAGCTTCAAGAAAATCCTAAGAAATCTTATCTTCAAACTATCAAGCACATCTTTAAGAACATTATAAGAACCAAAACATTAAAACCTTGGTACCCAAAGTGTGTAGTAGGATTTAACTTAATTTCCTACACATATGTTGATTTTGTCGATAATAAAATGGATAAGAAAAACACAATCGAAACATGTCTATTATTTGGGCACTCACTTATTACTTGGTTCCATGCAAACAAAATTGTGTAGCAATATTCACAACAGAATTCGAGTATATTAAGACCGGTAGTTGTGTGGCTTGAGTTTTATGGATTAAACAACTAGAGGACATGGATTTCACTTTGAAAACACACCAATTTATTGTGACAATGCGAACACTATTTGTCTGACTAGAAATGCAATTTAACGTTTTCAAACTAAACAAAATGATATAAGATATCAATTAATTTAAGAACAAGTAAATCAAAAGAATATTTCATTAGTTTTGTTCCCATCTAATACACAGCTTATAGATATCTTTACTAAACCCCTATCATCAGAAGCTTTTACAAAAACTAAAATGACATCAAGAATAATCAAACCTTCGTAGTGATAATATAAAGGGGGAGAAAAAAGTGATATGACTTGATGGCCTCATATATATATATATATATATATATATATATATATATATATAGTTTCACATTGTTTTAATTACATCATTGGTTTTCTCATCATCAAAAGGAAAATATTGTCAAATCTCATGCCCTCATTTGGTAATTTAATGATGGCAAATCATATAATCTTGATTTCTAGTGCTTTGCTTTAAATATGCTTATGAAGACTAGCAAGAAAAAAGGAAGAAGGATGTTTGTCTTACCTTGGCTCAACTTCCACAATGGAGTAGCTGTGGTGCTTGCACTCGATGGAATGGCATCCATCTAGAGCAAAGCTTCGTTTAGTTTATTGTGGTAGAACGCCAAAACCTACACTAAACCTTTCACAAAAATCTCATGCATGTTGGTCTTTTCATACTAAGTTGATCTTTTCTTTATGAGTTTTTCATAAATTAACAACTCAATGTCACTTTTATATTAAGTGGTATGCATTAAAAACATCATCATTCAAGTCTTAATTAGTAGAAATCAAAATAAGAAAAAATTAAATTTGAAATTGTAGAAATCGTAATAATCGTGAAGAACGATACTATTATCATACAATATAACTAGGTCAGTAAGTGTATAAGGCGGCAGATCAAACCAAGCGATAAGCACCTTATTCAGCATTGTTAAGTTGATCATATGGCACAATATTTCTTATCGTATAATACAATCCAATTTTAAGTTTGACCATATTAAGTGAGAATGTATACAAAAAAATTCATATAATATGATAAAAGAGTATCATACAAGTATGATTTGTATCAGTGTTCAAAAAATCAAATAAATAAAAGAGCTTGAGAGTTTCATATAGTGCAATTGATGACTAAAGTATAGTATGACCTATTCAGAGTTAAATGATCTACGTAAAATGAAAACCTAAGACATTCATACGGTACGATATATTGGTATCGTAAAGCACAATAATTGTGTAAACATCAACTTAAGTAAAATGAAGACCCAAGAGTTTCGTACAGTACAACTATTTACAGAGTTTAACAACCCAATGGTAATATGTATTCCATCAAACATGTATAATCATGCTTTGCAGAATGATTAAGTATAAAATGAACAAATCTCAAGAATTTTAAGGAGCACGATATATACATATCATAGAATATGATCATCTATATAAACCAATAGCATAGAGGGAGTGAATAGTCAGAGAGCTTGATGGACTGGATGATTAAATCATTTAGTGATATCTTACAGTACAATCCGTCTGATCATACAAAACAAATGAAAACGAAAGCCACATAATGATAAGTTAATCATCTAAAAAATCAAAAATTAGTCATTGGGTAATTGTAGGTGTTGCCTTAAGAAGCTTTTTAAGCATTTCTCCAATGTAAATACATTAAAAGAACACTTTAGAAAAAGCTAATACGATTTCATATATTGATTTAAGAGACGTTTTAACTTTAACAATCCACTTTTTATTCACCGCTACATTCCAATACAATATTGTGAAAGAGCACTCTCTAATGCTAATTTCAAGAGCTTCTTCTATTTGATTCATTTGTTAACATTGTTTCATACTTATTTATATATAGATTTGTGTCACTTAATAAATTTACAAAAGTTATAACTTGATTTGTAAATCTATTATTGTAAGGATCTTATAATTATTCCTTTTCCATTATTACATTAACTCATTTGAGTCTTTGTTGTTTGTGGCTCATTTGGGCCTTCTATTGGTCCCTTATAGATTTGTTTTGTAAGAGTATTTACTTATTGATCACTTGAAAAAAGATGTTTAGTAGAGTAAGCTTGATCATCGAACTTGGGATAGACATAAATTCGAGTTTAGATTGAACTACCTAAAAAATACTTGTCTCATTTACTTTATTTGCATATCTCACAAAATGAATTTCATATTTAAAAATTACAATTCACCCCCATCTTATGCCTTAACCATTCTTATACCTAGAACAAATCCCCATATCATCTGTGACACTTGAGGAATGGCATTACTTGATCCAATCTACACCTTCCTCCATTTTGTTGTCTCTCCTTACTAATATACTATTGCCAATTTCTCCACTATCATTAGTGTAAGCAACTACCAAGTTTAGAAGTGGCTTAAGATTTCAATAGAATAGGAAGAAGATGGGTTTTTGATATTAGCCTTGTTTTTTACCATTAAATGTAGTGAATGTGCCTACTTGCTTGTTATGACATAAACTTAGATGCCTAACTCAAAAACTCGGGAGACTCAATTAAGTATTAGTTAAAAGTTCAACACAATATATGCAATTTGCTTGAAAAAGTAATGTTTAAGCATGTCATTATAATTTTCATTAGCAAAGGATCTAATTACACCTTGAAGTCAAGGACCTATCTTGTTAGCTCATCCACAATGTTAACCAAATGCAACTAGAGCACTACATTATTACATCTACCAATATGATTAAACTGTGACTTTGTAACTTAAAAAGATTCGCAATCCCTAATTAGTAGTATTTTAAGACGTGCACAACAGAATTATGGCTTGAAGATACAAATGCTAGAAGGATGACAACTGATGGTTTCATTGCATGTAGATAAGTGCAAAAAATTAAGGACAAGGCTTAATCTTTTACCCAAAAATATGATCAGCTTTAGAACACAATTTATAAAAACTAGTATGATTGACATAGAGATATAACTGGAATCCAAAGTAACACAATCAGGAAGAATAACGTTTCAGTACAACAAATCATAAATTTGATAAAAATGGATGGAAAGGCCATAGAAAAGGGAATTTTAATTGCAAACACAATGAATGCAATTGGATTTCAAGCTTGAAATCTACAAAACCTAAAGTGACAACTTGCACCGTTAAACAAACATTAGATAGCAAATGCCTTAAATGTTTAAGAGAGCCAGTGTTTCACCAATATTATATTCAGATACTAATTCATTCGCATGGATCTCCTACTAAAAAAAAGGGCAAACAGTGCACCATAGAGATTAGCATTCACTTTACAATGGCTAAGTACATTTAACCTACCAAGCTGAAAAATACTAATGAACAACAACGCACTCAATAAGTCAACTTCTTAAGAAAATAAAGGTTTAGAAAAAAAACAGCTTCATCATCAAACAAGAAAAAGATGGGAAGGAACTTTAAGTTATAAAATTAACCATACCTCCACAGTTAAATGTGTTGAGTTTTCAGATAAACTTTCACTTGAAGAAATTTGCAATGATTCCATGCTATTGATTGTTTGCCCAAGTCTACAGGCTTCAGCATCCAGCCTGAAAAATGATTTTAATCAGAAAAATCAACCAACCAAATTCTTGCTTTTTCCAAGACACAAGAATTTAGGCTAAACGAAAGGTAGTAAAGGTTACTGACTATTTGAACATATAATTTCTTGTTAAAGCCAACTTATAAAGCAAAACGAATGACTATAATAAAATCACAAAAATTCCCATCTCCAAATAAAGGGCCAAAATGTACTGTGACTACATTATTTATGGTGACTACAACCACTTACAATGTGATTCAACAAATAACAACACAAGATGCCACAATATGAAGTATATAATGAATGAGTGATATTAATGGCAATTCAGATATTGGTCAATAAGATAATGGTGAAACCTCTCATTCTTTGGGGTGCCACATGTTGGATTCTTCAGAGTTCTAGTAAACAAGTTTGTGGAAGAAGAAAGCAAAGGCAAAATCCCAAATTTCATTTACCATCAAATGCATATTACATCCATTAGACTTTTATGAATAGATTCTTTAACCCTTAAAATAATGGGTAACAAAAGGACTAGAAAACCACCAAGAATCCCCAAGGCATATATCAGGGTAGGACAACTCTTTATAGTTCAATAGATAAAATCAAGCAATGCAGACCTTATTTCAGGCAAGGCAATGCATACATTCTAGTAAAGTTAGGTAAAACACATCATACTTCTTAGAGATCTAATGCACTTAAGGATGTATTATGTATGGTTCACCCTTGTCATACCAAAAACCACAAGCTGTCCTTCGATATTTTTAAATCTTTTTTTATCTGAAAATATTAAATTTCATTGAAGCTGCTATAAACAATATAGTAAGTGGCTTTGATACAAAGAAATCGAACAAAAAATCAAAAAGTACCTTACCCTTTAGTTACAATTTCTTAGTAACCTAATACAAGGCATATGCACTTTATGCATAACTAGACCTTTAATGTGTCTTGGAAGCTAACTTAGCTCCATTTTACAGTGACTTTGATCTAAGCTTGCTAGTTGGGCAAGGGTATTAACAACAGCTTTGCTTCTCTACGTGTGAGAGATAAAAATATTACTGATTTTACATACCTCTTTTGTTTGTCTAATTTTTGGAAAAACCGTCTATGGGATAATCACAAAGCATTTCATCACTTGTTTTAGGGATTTGGGGTCACTCTCAATCAAGACATGCCAATAACCTTCTTCATTAGAAGTGTCATAACTTCTGTTTAAAGATTAGTTCTTATCCTCAAATATGTTAAGACGATGGCTAAGATAATCCCATAGGAATTGTGTATGACTACCCACCCTCTATTAGTCCAACATTTCTAATAGACAAGTCAATCACATTCAACTTCAAATACTTCATTAGGGGGAAGTCCAAACCATAGTAAGTGTAGTGAAAATTTTCCTTTTAATAAGTTCAGCCACAATATCACAGTTAAATAAAACATAGTCTTCCTTCATCCTCTGAACAAAGGGATAGAGACCGAAGATTTCCCATAAAAGATAATGTATTTTGTCACAAACCCATCAAGTGAAGAAGCCTTACCCTCATAAAAAGCTAAATTCTATTTTTCCATAGTCCCAATCAATATTTGGACGTAGAATTTGAATTACCTCACCATGAGCAAAACTCCTTTAGCTATTTCCCCACCAGTGTTGCAATCTTAGCATAATACTTCTTAAATGACAAAGGGATTTCCAAATGCTTTGAGAAAAAACCTCATAAAATTGAGCTATACTCTGCAAACACATGATTTAAGGTTTCAATATTTGAACTGAATTAGCATTTGTAAGGTAGATGAAATCCAAATCTACTAAAGATATCTGATAGCAGTAAGAATCCATTAAGTCATTTCCACATAAATATAGATATTTTAATAGGCAATCGAGCATTCCATATTTGTTTCTTGGAGAATAACATAGCTTTTTTGTCTTTGATTACTTCCCAAGCTGAGGCTATGCAGAAATTACCATTAACAATCAAAGTCAAACATGAGTATTGTCCTCATCTATTATTTTTATGTATTTCTCCATTGTATTCTTAAATGCACTTCCAAATATTTGAGAGACTATAATTTCTCTTCTTGTTTTCGTGTTTAGATCTCATAAAAGTATTCCATAAAACTTCTATTGCTTACAATTTCCAACAGAATTTGCAACAAAAGGTTTTTTATACATCTTTACTCGTATCCATTACCAATTCTTCAAAGTAGGTGACTATAGCTTGTCCATGTTGCTCATCGTCCTTCAATCCACTTCCTGTAGTACTTTTTGATCTTATGAATTCTATGATTACTCTTATCAATAACTATGGAAAACCTTTGTATTCTTATCTCCTTTTAACCACTTCATCCTCACTTTTTGACACTATAACTCCACTTCATTCTTCAAGTTCTTCTACAATTTTTCCTAAACTTTACTTAGCTTAATTCTAGCCTCATTCATCTACATAAGTCATATTTGCATTCCTTGTCCTAAACCAAATCCTCAACTTGCCTTATTAAAGGAAGAACATTGCCAAATTGCTATTTATTCCATTCTTTGAGGAAACTTTTAACTCTTTTTAATTTGAATGCTACAAAATACATTCCAAAGCTAGCCAATGGTTAGTTCTAGCTATCTCTAACAACCTCCAAGAAAGAAGGATCTAAAACCCACATATTCTGAAATTTCAAGGCCTTTGGAACTGAAAATTTTAGATAGTAAAGTGCAATAACAAAGGGTTATGATTAGATATCGATTTGTATAAGAGAAATATAATAGAGTCTAGGAAATTCTCTAACCATTATGGGTTGGCAATCGCTCTATCAAACCACTTGCAAGCTTTTATTACATCACTAATCTCAGACCAAGTATAAGAGTTTCCAATAAATGAAAGGTCCTTAAAACCACAATTGAAAATAGTTACGTTATAATCTAAAATAGCCCCAGAATCTTATGTAGCCACATCTGAATACTCAACAATGGAAGAAAAAAATATTGAAGTCGCCTTCAATAATCCAAGAAAGATTGTTGGTTTGAGCAATGTTATTCAATTCATTCCACAAATTTCTCCTTCCAATTCTAAAGCATTTTGAAGAGATTCTTGTGCTTGACTCGATCCACTAAAGTCCTAACTCTTCCTAGTCCGAAGAGACAATGCCCAAAAGATCTTGAAAGTAGTGCCCTGCAAGGTCGTCAAAGCCAGTCAACGTCTGGTCTAGTAAGATGACTAGACATGAAGCAACTATTCAGAGCCTAAAACAATGTTTAACTTAAGACAAAATCACCATATGGGTCAAATTTTATTGTAATTTAGAATGCAATGATCAAAGGATAAACTTTGATGTAATCTTTCCAAATGTTTAGTGTCAACCATGGGTCCAAAAAAAGCTACTAACGAAATGGCATGAGTATGAACTAAATGTTTTAGATAATGCACCGAGGCTCTGTCCATTGCACCTCAAATGTTCCAGTATAATACTTTTAACAATGATCGGTATTAATCGTAGAATCCATGCTAGCTTTGACAACTTGACGTGCGGTTATTTATTTAACCTCTTGATTTTTGTACGTCCTTTTAGCAGCTTTTCTTGGCATAATTGTAATAAACCCTTCATTATCCAGTTTTGTCATGTCTCTTCTAGGCAACATATTACTTATAGATTCACTAAATTCTTTCAATGCTTCTATGTTGTGATCTTGGGAAGAAACTATGATAGATCGCAAGGTTGAATCTAACTCATTGATTCCTTCTTCCTCTACTCTTTCTTCAAACAATTTGATCACTGAATCATCAACTATTTCCATTAATTTATCTTGATTTTTATTTTGATTCAATTCTCTCACTAGTAGTTCTTCCATTTCTATCTTATTTCAATTCTCTCCTTTTTCTCAACTAAGTTATCTCCCTAATTAAAAGAGCTATCATTTGTAGTGCATAGTCCCTAACTTCAATGTTTTTCTATTGTTCCTGATGTGAGCAATTTCAATTTGTACTTGTCTATCAAACTTTTGCTCCATATTCCTTTTTTAAATCATTTCAAACCTTGGAATAATGTTTGTATCCAGTTCCCTTAGTTGACTCCACATTCCTTTTATTAGCTACTAAAAATACTTAACCATCTTACAATTCGTGTATGAGTATCCTTGCTTGCAAGTTGAACAAGATTTTGGTAATTTACCGTAAGTCACCTTCTGTCAGAAACACACCATACCATCTTTGCCCTTCCCAATACAAATATAACAATGCAAAGGTTTAGAAAGGACCACATCCACACACACCCTTGCAACTTGAGATCTCAACAAATTTGCAATAACTGAGTCTATCTCTTGCGAGATGCCAATAGCATTTACAATTGGAAATAGAGTAATCTTTCCAAAGAAATGAATTAGTAAGAGCTCAAAGAAAGCCCAAATAGGCATATAAGATGATTCTTCATTAAGCTTAAAATCGTATGTCAATTTGAAAACCCTTATAAGAAAATCAAAGATCAACCATAACTTCTGGAGCCGGCATTAAGATAATCAACTATAACATCTTGTAGATTGTTTCCATGTTTGGCCTACCACAAGAAAACTTATCTACCATGGTAAATTTGAAGGGAGACATCATTTTAACCAATTCCTCTTCCGAGAAGACAACAATCAACTCACCTGGAGAAGGGAAACAGGCTTATCTTTGCAAGCAAATAGACCGGACCACTACTAAACGCCTTTGGAAAGGACCTGTTATGTTGCAAAAGGCCCCCCAATCTCTGAAGGGAGACTAATCAACCAACGACCCTTGACCACAGCCTAGCTAAGGCAAGCTTCCTATGAGCCCAAAAAAATCTGAAATCTTCTACAACCAACATTGCCCCTCACAACTAGCAACCAGCCAAGCACCATCGAAGCAACATGCCACCTACAAATTGGATGAGGTTGCCCTAAATTGTGTACCTTCAATAGTGCTCGGTATTTTAGAAACCTACACATTACATCACCAAATGGAAGATGTAACCTGTTATCCTGATTACAAGCTAGATTAGAGAACATGAGGCTCTAGGTGTTAGTGTCTTCAACATATTATCCATGTTACAAAAAGCTCGATGTGAGGGATTTGAAGCTGCATAGGAAAGGGAGGAAAAACTGAGAATCCTTCACACCATCACACATATCTTGTCCCCTTTCATTAGTGGAAGTAGTGTAAGTAATAGTAGAACTGGAAATAAAGTGACCAATGGGGAAGCTTCACCAAGGTAAGAATCCTACACACAATGGTGGTGGTCTCAGCATGCCCAAAAAGATCATAAATTTTGCATGGGAAACATTTAACTAGATCTTTTATTGTATTATGAGTTTGGCTTTTGCCATGATATTAATTATATTGAAAAAGAAAAATTTTTTTGAGAAGCGTTCTTTTCAAGGAACACAATCTCAATTAACATCCATTCAATTTTATGTGGATACAGCAGTGATGAAGAAACCACAATAAGATAACAAAACTTGAGTGCAACTGAATAGTTAGAATCTTAGAAGTTGACACGTGATTTTTGCCTTCACAACTTGTTCAAGTCGGGAAAATGATGATTCGCCTCGGGATACAGGGTCCAACATTTCAACTAGAGGAGAAACAATATAAGTCACAAATTTCTGAAGCAGAAGGGGGTTTCTGATGAGGAGAACAGATGTGTTTATTGACGTTCCAGTTGATCCAGCCAATACACACTTGAAGCCATACTTGATTGACTTCTCTATGACTGCATTAATCAGTTTCTTTCATCAAGTTACAACAAAGGAGAGAGCTTATTTACTTTGGCACTATCTTCAAATTTAGTTTACAATCTTCTTTTATTATTTTTTTGTTGTTGGCATCATTACAGGCATTGTATATGATTATTGACTCCAGACACAAGCAATATATTTTTTATACCATAAGAGTGTGCATTATTTTGGTCTAAATAAAATATGTGATTTTATACAACTCCATTCGGTTGCTTTAGTTCAATTTTTAACATATTGGTTCGGTTTTTGTTTCGTTCAGTAGATTATTTTGCATTATCCATGGTCAATTCCATTTTCATACTTAAATATATCTAAGTGGAATTTCTATTTTGCTCAGATTTGGTGGAAGTTTGACCAATTTGACTTTTTGAATCAGTTAAATGAAATTCATCAACTTAGCCAGTCATCAGACTGAACCAAGCTATTGAACACTCGATCTACAAGAAAGCATACCATGCAGGCAGTAAATATCATGACTTACACTTTAAATCCATAACATATGGATTGATCAACTTCAAATCGCCAAACTCTTCAAATTTCAAATTTACTTTTTAGCGTGTCAAGGGTGTATCCTTTCAAAGGGTAAGGTAAGCCTCCAACCTATATAGGAATCCTATAAATAAAGGAGCCATAACCACAATAAACATTGCACTTTGTGATCGACAGAAAAAATAAGTTTTCTACTTCATTCTTTAAAAGACGGCTCTTGAATATTAAATTTGTATTGCCTAAGGTTGTAAGGCTCTATGGTATGATAGAACAGGTGCTCTGAGAGCTGTCCTACACATAACCTTCGAGAGGTCCTCCACAACCTTCAACGTCCATCAACCATTTTCACTGCATTGTGGTTTTTCATTGTCTCAACAACTAAACCCAAAAGCCATTGACTTTGCATATCTCATCAAGTGTCAATGCTCAGATTTTGAGTTTTTTTTGCTTCAACCCAATTTAATACCGCCTCAGTCACTCATCATTTTCAATGGATATAGATTTCTCCCACATGGAATTTGTGTGATAACTCCAGCCTTAAATTTGCAAGATAATATTATTTTTCCTTCATTAAAAGGGAAAAAGATTGTCTCTTCTGGCCAACCTGAATTACCCAAACATCATCCTAATTTCTAGTTTACACAAAATTTAACAAATATTGAGGTTTTAGGGGTTCAAAAACATGTTGAAAACTTTCACAGCTTTAAAATTTTCCATCCTAAAAATCTATTGAAGATGGTATTTTTGCAACTCCATTTTCTCTGTTTTCTAAGCCTGTCAGATTTAGAGCTTCTTATAATGTTGCAGAACTTTTCATGAGCTTTCTAGCAAGCACTTAATCTTAATCCAATTCTTCAGTTTAAATGTTAGACCAAGTTAAAAGTATGCTACTTTGTAAAAATCTTCTTTTATGCTAATGGTGACCCATCTTAGCAGTATGATTGCATCCATCATGCATCGGCACAACAGATTGTAAACAGAGGTACAGTGCATTAAAAAACCAGATAAACTCAATAAAGTTTTGAAAAGTTCTAGAATTCCATAGATGACAAGCTTAAATCTCTAACTAGGTTTGTGCTTCTATTGATAGGAGGCCCCAACAACCTAAGCGTGGAATTCACATTCTCAGATTTTGGCAAGTATAATAATACTGACCGCATGAGTGATTAGAGAGATTGAGATAGTAGACAACTCAGTATGCAACCTAAACACTACCAAGAAAGAATTAGAGCACCAACATCAAAGAGAATATGCAAGAAGTGAAAAAGAACAATAACTCGCTCCTTGACTGAAGAGGAACTGATCTCTATGGATAGGCTATTGATTGGTATGAAATGTCAAAATCTTGAAGGTGAGATTTGCCAAACAAAAATTGATATGACAACCAAAAAATCATTAAATTGGGTTTAACATAAGGTGGGGTCAAATGAATGAAGAAGTCATCAACTTGGAACAAACTGATGCATAAAGGATAATACCTTCATCAATGCCTTCATATTAAACATCACAAGAAAATACTAGATGAACTTTATAAATTGAAAATTGTCAGAACCCCACTACATCATTTATACAATCATAGAAAAATTCAGAGGTTTTGCACATTTAAAAAAAAACAGATGATAACACAAAATCCTAAGTGAAGACTTGATGAAATTAAAATCTCAACACTAATCATTTTATCATATAAACTAAATAAAATATCAAAATAGATAAGAGATTCAACTATATAACCATCCAATCTAAAACAAACATTATATCATAATATAGATCCACATCCATTAATAAGCAAGATCCTCATCCATAGTTTCTAAGTCCACAATTCTTAGTACAATAGATAAATAATGTAAATACTAATAAAATTCTAAAGAGATCAACAACTAAATCAATAAGATAATAACATATATAAGTATAAATAAATTTATAATAGAATAAATATAATTGTGTCATAGAAAATTAATAAACATAATAAAATAAACTATGATATAAGAAAACTAATAAATCAAGGAAAAAACTAATAAACTTATTTTTCTTATATTTCAAATTCCAATGTGTCTGTACTTCAATTGCTAATTAAGCTAGTTAGTTCTAGATATGAATGTTCTTTTGATAATTCTTATGAAAATTCTACTAAGTTGATCAGTACACCACGAAATTGCTTATAGTTTGTGCTTTTACCATTTGCTAGTGTACTATAGTGACTCCAAATGCTTCGTGATCATCAACCTTGCTTTCCAAGATTGTAAAACCACTCCTTATATTTCATTCTAGGGTAAGACAAGATATAATTTCAAAAACACGACAAAAGGTAATCATATCCTTTCGGACTTGGGCAATGAAGACAAGCCTACTAAACTTAGGCCATAAGACTTAAACATCCCCTTCTTCTCCCCACCCCCCCTCCCCCCCCACCCAAGTTCAATAACATCTTTTATAAAAAGAACCAAGAGATAAAATATCTCAAGGGATAAGGTCTCAACAATATACAATGCCTACAAAGCTAACTATCCCTTGAGAGCTAAAAGAGTATCGAGAAATATCCCTAATCATAGGTCCTACTTTTTCTTTTGGAAACAACTAGATATCTCAGTCACCATTTAACACTTTTGTTTCTTCAAAAACTACATTTTATGTTGAAATTGAACCAAGAAATCATGATCTTAATTTTGACAATACCACTTCAAAATAAAAGCATTACATCCTCTTAATCAACTAGATAAGTTGACCTAGTTCCTCAACAAGTTATGGTGATTTTCTTGTACAATACAATGTCATAACACTAGATTGTCCACTAGTAGTATCACCTCAAGTGTCTCCAATCCAACATAGAAAGCTCAAATTGTTCTAAGTTGTAGACATTGATCACAAAGTATAACTTCATGCAAAGTTGTAGCTTGAGTTCTTCAAGATTCAAAAAAAGCAATACCATGTTGGTATAAGTTTCCTTTCCTTTCTACATAATCTTTCCTTGATAATATGCAACAAAGAAAGATCCCAGACTCCATATAAACTCTTGATTCAATCTTATTCACATAATTTGTCTATTACTTCCAAGACTTTTATTGCTTTTCTACTACAATAAGAATTTTGCAAATCATCTAGAAAAAATGTTGTGCCCAACATTTTGCATGTTCATCAACACTGACAAATGTGTCAATTTTAAATTCAAAATCAAGTAAACTTTGTGGAGATGGTTTAGATATTGATATTAGCAATGAAGGATAATGACAAAGCCGCATGCTCCAAGATGCCCTGCACCTTTCACCCTAATTTTTTTCATAATTTAAGAGAGAATAAAAATAAACATTTGCCTAAATATCATCCATTGCCAAATAGATTTCATATCCCTAAATCATATCCATTAGGCACTTTTCATTAAATCATCCAAACCCTTCAAAGAACATGTCATTAAAAAACAAATGCCCAATTAAGTATCCCAAGAGATCATAAGAAAACTTGTTAATCACAAGGGTTGGGAATACATGGTAATGGCACAAGTTAAGACAAATTACTACCAATGGACATATTATTTACCACTGTAGATGTGATCTCACCAGCAGTTGACTTAAGGTACAACACAAGATATTATCTACAAATATAGATCCCTGTTTACTATCTCATTTAACAAACTATAAAACGTTAAACTTGACACAAACAAACTTCATCATATCCTAAATACCAATTTGTCCCCACCACTATTGAAGCGCATACACTAAAAAAGAGTATAACATGATGGAGACACTCAAAACCACTGAAGAAATTACAAAGCTCATATGAAGAAATGAACTGATTAACAAAGCTCATATGAAGAAATTAACTGATTAACAAAGATCATATGAAGAAATTACAGGGAAATCCCTATTTGTATAATCAACAGAAAAAATCAAAAATTGCATATAGACCTTGCAACTTCACCATTCAACTTCAGTCCTGAAATGGCAACCTGAGCAAACTGAAGAAGTTCTTCCTTCTTTACCTGAAAATATATTTCCAAACACACATTAGCAAAAAGCCGCATCACCTAATGCTTACAAAAAGGTAAAACCAAACATTGTTCAAATAAAATTAAATTTTTCCCTCATGAGGTTCTTTCTCACAAAAGTATGTTCCTTCTTATGGTGTACACAGTCTGTTATGATTAAATTCTAAATATTATATCGATAATACCAAATTAGAAGACCACACAAATCAACCAATGTTTGATTTCTATTTGATCATATACTTGATGTATCCTATTTCAACAATGTTCAGCATAACTAATATCGCTCAAAGTAGAATGCTTTTATTTGAATTAATTTGAAGATCACTCATATAGTTACTAACCATGCTTACAAAATACACTTAAGAAAATCCCAAACAGAATTACAAGCAACCAGAAGATAAAATAGTCTCAATAAACAATGAGGATCGACAATCCATAATAAACTATTTCATACTTTATCATAGATATTAATGGTTATGATAATATTCTACTCGTGGTGGTTGAGTAAGCTAAACTTACAAGTAGCATGATAACTGTTTTAATCCAAGCTATCTGATTTAAGTGGTGGGTAATTGAGAGAAAATTGAATGGAAAACGTAGATCAAATTCTGTTTGTTCCATTGAAGGTCAGGATTTTGCCTAAGTTGCTAAAGGGCCATTCATTTGGACGAGAACCTTCCAAATTAAACACATTTGGAAGTAAATGGATTCTAACTATCTATTTATTACCAACAAAAACACAATGAGTAATGCTTTTTCAAGCAATTTTTAGAACATGTTAGGCTTACGTTCAACCAGGGATTTTTCATTAATATTCTTTCATCTTAAATTATCCAAAGAACAATGACAGACAATGAACCAAACAAATCGAAACAGAAATATTTTAAACCAAGTCAAACCAGGACGAAATGTTCAATATCATAATAATAGGTTACTGTGTAGGTTGCCGGTCTAAAAACTGAACAATTTTGTTCCATTCT
Organism: Vanilla planifolia; assembly: GCA_023846275.1. NCBI lineage: Eukaryota > Viridiplantae > Streptophyta > Magnoliopsida > Asparagales > Orchidaceae > Vanilla > Vanilla planifolia. The sequence continues at coordinate 8,482,924 of CM043865.1, read as the reverse complement.
AAAATATTTTACTGAGGTTTGTAGAGTTGGAATTGAGCTAAACTCAAGAAACGCACAACCCAAAAACAATTATTATGGCCAGAGCTCGAAAGCAAGACAAAATTTTCATTATCAATAATGCCAAAGCAAACCCCAATGGGCAACCACACGTACAAAGATTTGATAGATTGTATGGTTCTCTGAGTAATGCAGAGGTGGATGAATGTTCAATGCGAGACATTCAATAGCTGCAACAACTTTTTAACATTTAAAGTACAAAATGTAAGCCACTGCCCTCTTGTTCTTCATACTCAACAAATATTAATGCATAAACTATTCAATTTATTATAACCATTACTAGGAAAATATGCAACAATGTGCTCATCCATGACTAAGGCCAAGCAACTAAGGACAAGGTTAAAGCTGCATAAAAATGATGTGCTTAGAAATTAATGCATTCCAGAAAGCTTAAAAAGATTAATTTAGCATCAATTATGAATAAGTTTAAAAACAAATAACTTGGTTTGGGCATGTTAACTGTAGGTCATTTAAGGCCTTTATTGGGAAATGCAAGTTATTGCACATTTTCAGTGGAGGGGCAGGGCAGGTTTCAAGCTTGAACTAGTTCATGTCCAAATGCTTTCAAGCCAGTAGCTTTCCTTTTTGCTAGAAAAGAGACCAGCAGATGAGTGCCGCTTCACCAATTTAGAATTGAGAACTAAAAGGTAGAACATGGATCCGCATGGGGAGAAGAAAAGCTAGGCTTTCTAAACTAGAGAGTTCACATTTTGTGGAAGAGATAGGCCAGCTCTCAAAGGCATAAATCGCTCTATTTGACCTGTTCATAAGTTTCCCCCTTTGTCTTTGAGAAGTTCCCCCAAAAGCCTTTGGGAGATGTGGAATCAGGGCAATGCCAATTATACAATAATTAGGCACAAAACAAAATAATTACATTGAACAAAGAATATGTGAAATGAATTTTAAATATCTTTCTGAATGACAATGTATAGAGTTTATACACTAGAATCAATCCACCCTTCTTGAAGCATACATCAAGAAAGGAAGCCAACTTTTAGAATCAGAAAAATAAATAGTAGCATCAAGAAAAATAAAAATTGGTAATCTACAAACAACAAAAAACAAAATTATGCATCTAATTCTGTAAACCAAGTATTTATTTTGAGTTTCCAACATACATAAATGGTAATGATACTGTCATCTCCTATGCTTAACTAGAGGACAATTAATTCAAATGATAGTTATTGCTGATATGCTTTTGATCTTCAAGTTGCAATTGAAATTCAGATAATCACATAGAGATTGATCTTAAAATTTTATTATTTTTTAATTTACATGAAACAAAAAGAAAAATAGCTATACCAGTACTTCATCTTGGTAAGATGAGAACGCTTTTGCCAAATCTTGTATGCTACTAATGATCGCATTATGCACTTCCTGCCCTCCTGTAAAACAGAGTCTGCAAAAATTAACCAAATAGCTTAGACCGTAATCCACTACGGTATAAAACAATCTATACCACAAATGCCATTCAAATACAAATTGCAATACTAATGAACACAAACATTTGATAAACTTTGAATCATAAAATCTATTGCATGAAGAATGCATTCACATAATTCCCTGAATGGTAATCCACCAATGGAGGTCATGAAACACAATACAAACCATGAATGGTCAACATACAGCTGGAATGATGTCTGAGAAAAACAAACTTCTAGGAAACGTGCCTAGGAAAGCGTTAAGCTTATACAACCAATTAGAAATAAATAGTAAACTTAAATAGCAAACCATAGCCCAAAAGCCTGAAAGTAGACATGTTCCATAGAGGTTTATGTTATGCAGTGAAAACATCCCAAATAAAGCAATTATGAAAAGGAAAATCGTGTGATTTGTATTAAAAATCCAAAGAGAAATAAGAGCCCTACCAAATTGTCCAAGATTAAATCATACCTATTAATCAAGTCAAATCACTAGTCAAAATTTATTCACATATCAGTAAATTTCAAAAAGGAAAAGAATCAAGAGAGAACACAACATACAATTAACCAAGTAGCATCCCACAACAAAATTGCAAAACCAAGAATTCCAAACCCTGATCATACTCCAGCGAACATAAGCTATAAGATCTATAACTTCTTCTCATTTCAATACAAATAGGAATTCAATAGAAATAGACCATAAAATAAACTGGTTTCAAATCAAAAATCACTAAGCAATGAAACTGGGATATGACAAAAGAATGCACAAAGATACCCAACCCTATGGCATCCGCATGGCAGACATCTACACAAGTTGGACCTCCCAAGGCATCTGCTAATTCACAATGACCATCATCTAATGTGGGATAGAACATCGACTTAAAATGATAAATGGAATGTAGATTAGGCTAAAAAAGTATGTGAAGTGCAAATTGATGATGATGTAGATATGATGGGGATATTCTTTTGTATAAGACCAAGTACGAAGAAACCAACTAATGACAAGGCATCTCCTATAAGCACACTAGGCTCCGTTTGTTTCACTAAGTTTGGTGAGACTGACATGTGCAATTCGAATTCAATAATGATTGATGAATTGGAACTAAAACATGATGTCAAAAATAAAGTAAATGTGTAAAAGAAAAATTTTTTTTTGACAAGGACAAGGCAAATCTATAATAATTATAGAAGTTGGGGAAAGATTAGTGTCAAGGATTACAGATTCATTTGAGGCTCACCACCTATGGTCAAACCTAAAAGGAAAACAATATCAAATACTTACCCCTTCCCATCAATGCCTACAACATATGCTGAAATATTTTACAGAACAAAGGCTACAAAAAAGAATGGACACATTTGAGGGCATGCATTATGCTCAAAAATTTAAATTAAAATAAAGTGTAAAACCATAGCAACTGCCTTATATTAGTTAAAAAATTGTATATATTAGTACTAATTTCTCTAATATTTTTAAAAACGTTTGTTTAATAAAGAAAATTTCTAGAAAAGAGTTTTCTTTTCCTTCTTGTAAATTTACCCAGAAAAGAGCACAAAAGAAAAGCTGAGTCAACCCTTTTGACAACCACAGAAATTTCTTAAGTAATCAACCAATCCTCTAAGCAGTAATATGGTTCTCTAATCATATAAACAACCAATCCTCTAAGCAGTGATATGGTTATTTAAACCAACAAGTCAAACACTCCAGTGGCAATGCATCATGCAATGTGTACACTAAAAAGAGCACAATAAAACATATTTGGAAGCCTTTCAACACTGATCTCTCTTATTTCATCATTTGTGGAATGCAACAGGGGGCTTGACCATCCAAAGTAAAATCTGGCGTAGTAAGGACATCTTGTTAGGCATGCAAATCTGGACCCTTTTAATAAAGAACATACCAGATTCAATCTAACTTTTTAGGTTTGAGTTGTTAATATATTGCCAATTGAGCTAGCTCTCAATTCCAAAATAGTTTACACTTCCACATTAGGGTCAATTTTTTATTCTAGAAACCAAGAACCAAAAAGCAACCCCAAGATCTTCATACACAAATATATGAACACAATATACCTAAATGTGCATATGAATACTTATTCATGCATTACCAGATTTTAGCTTCAGCTAACTAAAGCTACCTTATAAAAAGTTATAAAGCACACTAAAAACACAAACATATTTCTCGTATTGCTTATGATTTTTTACAAGTTACTTTGGAACCAAGAATTCAAAACAAGGTCCAACTGAAAAATATACTACTTGGTTCTTTGATATTCAAGTTCAATCGAGTACGTTTAGGATCCATTTAAAATATACCTGGCTGCACAGAAACATGAGAGAGTTCCTGGGTAAAATTGGAACAAACCCAATTTGTGCCACAAAATCATTCTTGAACAGGAGCCAAGGAGGGCAAAAAAAAAAAAGGAACAGAAGAGACACAGCTAAGAAAAGATCAGAACAAAGAAATATGATATACATACGTAGGGAGCATAGAAAACACTCAAACACCCAGATAAATGCGAGACTAAGTTGAAGCTAGTTTCTAACATATAAAATGCATTGCAAGGTACTATCATTTTATATCAAGAACATTTTAAGAGAAGCAGCTTGCTTGGGAGGAATTCACAAGCAGGTAGTAGAAATAAAGGAGAGGTTAAGAGTAAACTTCTGTGTGTTATTATACGTAATCTATGACACTGAAAGTCTATAAGCTTTTAGGATACTACTGACATTAGCAGAAGGTTGAGAAGTTCCTACTTGAAACTCTTTTGTAACAAATAACTATGCTTTATAAGAAGCCTAAGGCAGTTATCTGCAAGGAAAAACACTTCAACTTCAATCATCAAACAATAACTCTTTTTGAAAGATGAGCTGCAACTTAAAGGTAAATTGGTGGATTACACAAAGGCAGTCTTACCCAAATATTTCCAGAAGCAGACAAACTTCTTCTTCATTTGGTGCTTCTAGAATCTGTGTCAGAAGAAATAAATATGTTGAACTTACCTTCACAACAAGCAAGAAAAAAACAACTATGAATTACAATAACAACAGGCAATCAAAACTCAACAATAAAGCAAAATTGTCCATCAAGACTACAAAAAATTTGAGTTTAAAAGAGAAAAAGCAGTTGTTTGTTGCACCTGATTTTGCTTCTTAAGCTTTCAACAATTCTAATACCAGTTTAAGCCTATAAACAGCTTGGTGGTGTCTTGGCTTTCAATAGCTGAGATTTTAATTCAAATGAGTTCCATCACATTCTTTACTATATGGTGCAATATTATTTTAAGGTGTGCCACTTCTCAGCCCAGCACTGGGCAGCAAACCTTAAGTTCAAATTGTTCATACCATAAATTCCTAAGATTATCATGCCATCCCAATGAATTCAAGTTTTGGTAGGTTTGGCTGTGTTTTGTAATTACTTCTAGAATTTGAGGGTATAATAGTGGACATGTTGATAACTAAACAATATGATAAAAATGATTAACAACTCAACTGCAAGCATTTTGGATATAAAAATAAAAGAATTTCCCTGTGATTGATTACTAGTCCCATCTGAAATGTACAAACCGAACTAATTAATTCTTGGATTTGCATTAGTTCACATTATTTAGTAAGCAAATTCACATATCGTATAAGTGTAGTCCTGCACCAAAGCCATAGAAGGATAAGCTTCTTCTGTACAATTAAAAAATTGTTGTAAACTATGCAAAAATCATTATATAAAAAAAAATGGAATAACAAAATATATGAATAAGCAACCCTTGGGAAGAAATGAAATCATAAGCATGTACAGAATGAACCTGTAGAAAAAGGAAGGAACACAAACTAAACTCAAAATGAAATGCACTCATGCAGATACACTTACCATGAACACAATTGCAAATTGCTTCTACATCTCATGATAGCTTTACAAAAACAAGCCTTAATTACATAAGATGGGCTAAGCTACATGAATCTATCCATTAATAACCCTTTATTTATATCCAGAAATACTAAGTTATTTTTAATCATCACTTGTCACATGTTTTAAGCCCACCTGGTTCTCCATTCATGCGGAGAAAATCCAACAACTCCCCAACATCTAACAATGCTATTAAATGGCTTTCATTTAATACAAAAATGACTAGTTGATTCTCCTAAAACTTATTCTCAATAAGTGCTATATAAGCTTTCTCAAAAATTCAAGCATTTCTAATTATATTATCTTGAATATAATCACTAATCAATCTCAGCATTCTCATCTTTATGGTACTCATTTTATTTATATGCCAGGAATTCGCTATCAAAATGTTGTATGTATAACATTTTTTATCTCCTAGTCTTATAAAACTTTAGTTTTAAATAATATGTTTTGATCAGACACAACAATCCATTTCATCCAACCTACTTAAATTTTATTATTAAGACACTCATTAGTTTCACCATTATTTTAGAGTATAGATACCGAAAAAACAAATATCTCATTCTTCTAAATTATTTTTATTCATTTCTTGACTAAATTTGCATTTCATATACTCAATTTTAGATTTGCTAAAATGAAATCCATTAGATCCAAAGCTGTTTCCCATGGGTCTAGCTCGGATTTAAACATTTTTCTAAATTTATCAAAAATTACAATATCACCGTAAAAATATAGATGAAGATACTTCATTTTAGACTTGACTAGTAAAAGCATCTACAACTAACACAAAAATATAACGATTTAATTGGAGCCTTAATGAACTCTAATCATAATCAAGAACTTTTTAGTCAATCCTATTTACATGCATAAATAAGTCAACACTTAGTTATATGTCTTTAACAACTTAGATATATACAATACTAATTCCTTTTTTCACTAAAACCTTGCAAAATACTTCAGTTAATATTCTATCATATGCTTTCTATAAATCAATAAAATTTAAATAAAAATAAAGACTTAATGTGGAGTCTTGATAAAGCCTCATTGAAATCAAAAACCCTTTAGTCAATCCTTCTTGAGCACATCCACAAGCTATGTTCTATTATACATGTCTTTAATGATATAAAAATTCACAACTATTTTTTTATTAAAATTTTTTAAAATATTAATCTTGACACTCTATCATATGTCAACATAAATCAATAAAAATTAAATGAATATTCTTATTTATAAGTCTAACCTTTTCTATTAAACCTTCAATAATTATATAACCTCAGTAATTGACATTCTTACACGGGCTAAAATAATTTCAAGTCATAGAGATTCATGCTACACATTGAATCAATAGCAAATATACATTTTTATTAGTTGATTTAAGCATGAAAATTAAGTAGATATGACAGCCCATATCAATCCCACTTTACAAAAAGTGATAAACATACAATCTTCATGGTTTAGTGTGTAAAGTACAAGAGAAACAAAATGTGGATTGTGTTACTAATAAATAACACGACAATCTTTGAAACTAATTTGATGCAACATAGAAACCCTTTCATGCTTTAATACCAATTAGACATAACGTGAGTAGCAACAAATAATACAATAATGCTGACACAGCAAAATAAATTGAGAAGGCAATGAAATTAGGTCATTAATTAATTGAATTAGGGTTTAGAGTACGTGAATTTGATGCTGAAATTGTTTTATGCGAATAAGGGTTGTAAAGGACATGCTAGCACAATAGGCTAAAGGGATGGTGTTTTGCATTTAAATTGATTACAATTTAATATAATTGAGATTAAGGACTAGAGATGCTGCACAATGATTTACAATATGCTCATGTGGTTGTAAGCTCACTAGGTTAGACTAATACAAATATTAACATAAATTTAACTATTACACTGAAATTGGTAAATACTAAAAATCCATTGAGCTTATAATTCAAACATGTCAATTTTTTTTACAAAATCTCAAGCTTGAGGAAGGAGAAAGGAAAGATGTCTTGATAAAAGAACTCTTACAACAATAACATGGTATTTCATTGCAAGTTCCTGCAGTCACATAGGAATGAAAACCTTTGCCACTAAAGAATATCGCCAAGGACTTCTATATGAAAAATGGAATAAATGATTTCACAACAAACAATTTTTATTACCCAAATCAAGCTTCAAAGATCTGATCATCATTCAAAACAGCAATTAAGTCCATAACATGGTTACGAGCCTTTAAATAGGCCAAAGATGCTTGGAAGAGAAGCCAAAAAATGATAATTGATTCTCAGATATGATGGCATCTTATTCGAACCTATGGCCAATTATTCTCCTATAATTTCAACTTAATTCTCCTATAATTAAAATGATTCTAAATAACTCATTTGATTAAGAATAGTTATTAAACTCCGCTCATCTAGAATCCTTTCCTTCAAAATAATGTTAAATCACTTCTCCCAAACAATTCCAAACACCTATAGGAATCAAATCTAGTCTTATAGCTTTTAACAAATCATCTTTTTTTAATGTTTCCTTCATTTCTATTTTGTGAATATGTTATAAAAAGAAAAAAATTTCCTACAAATAGTTTAACTCGAATTAGTTAACTTGTCACAATTGACATTCATAAGGCCACGAAAATAGTTCCACAATCTAGATTTAATATCTTCATCATAATCAACACATTATGGTTACTCTCAAAATATTTTACTTATTTGAACTTTAATTTTCCTCTTGCTTTGGCAAATCTATTGTCTTTTCTCACTTTTTACTACCTATTTTTTTATCTAAATCTTCAAAAATTGCTTTTTAGTATCATTAATTTTTTCTTTGGTCTCTTATAATACTAGCTTATGTCTCTCCGTTTTCTTCAAGCTCATATAAGTACATCATATTTTATAATAAAACTACTATTTAACTTCATCATTTACTTAACTACCTCAATAAGAAGCTTCTTCGAAAGATGGGACACATCTTTTAGATTATATAAGAACTTCCTTAACTACCATACAAATACAATAAAAAATACCATTGCACATAAAATTACTTACATCTCTTAGTACATAGCACTAAGACTATTCTTGAAACAAACTATTTTTAATCTTAAAATTCACCAATTAATCCTAAGACATTGCTTTGACTAGTTTTCTCCCACAATTTTTAAGTTGTATAATTAAAACTATTTATCAATTTTTAAGTGGTCAAACATTCTCTTCGTACGACCTTACAAGTGATCAAATGCTCAAACATTCTCTTCCCACAATTTAGTTTTCTCATGAAAAATAATCAAGAGGTGATATGAAGTTCTATTCACATAAGTGATCAAATGCTCTTCATATTTTTTAAGACAATATTACAATAATAAGATAATATGGAAAAACAAACTCTAGAACAGTTTGACCTTCTTAAGTGGTCTCCTCAAACCCATAACTACTATGATAGTCTTTAAATTCAATTGTTTCCCTCCTTCCATGCTTGTTTAAGACTTCAATAAAAACCACATGAAGGGATCCCTTATATGAACTCCTTCAAATCGATCCAAACGTTTTCCTCAACATTAGCACCTAACCCTATTTGAGCGGACAAACACTAACAAAATTAATAGCATGTCTTGTTACAATAATCTTTAAAGTTAATGATTTTTATCCATAATCCACTTAACATCCATTACATCATCTTTTAAATTTGTATCCAAAATTATACATAACTCCATTTTTATTCCAATTACCTAAATACCAAAGTTTGAATACTAATCTATTGGGCTTTTGGCCTTCTCACATATTCACTTGGTTTCTTAAACATGAATAGCATTGTCTTTTTAGAAATCAATGAATATATTAATTTCATCAACTTTTCAATTAAAGGACCTATATTCCAATATCACATCCTAACTTTAGTAAATTGAGCTAGCTTCTTTAACAATATCTATCCAAGAATCCAAGATGATTTAAAAACTTTTTTCTAGTTTAACATTACACCAAAACACCACTATAGCAACCCCTCCTTGTCATTGCATTCAGAAAGTACGAAACATTATCTCCAAGGCATTGCATTCAAAAAGTACGAAACATTATCATCCTAAAATTAACGCAATCTCATAAATGATTCTATGACTTTGCTTTGTCAATTTTTATGTCAATTATCAACTTATTAATGTACCTCCCCACTTTCTCTTAATTGGGATTGGTACCAAATATGACATAAATACATGATAACATTATAATACAAAAAAACAAAATAACAAGTGAGGTAGCAAACAAATTTAAGCATACAATTAAAATCATCAATGTAATTAACAAAGATGACATAAAATTTGCAAATCATCAACTTACCATTGACAATGTAATTCCTTCTATTGCTTGACTATGAAGAAATACTTCAAAGAAGTTCATAGGCTCACCTTCCATATCAGAATCAAAAAAATGCATCTGTTCAAGTGTCAATTTAAGTAGATACAAATGATAATTTATTAGCAATATTTCACAAAAACTTCACATATCATATTGTTGTGTATTGACAATAAAATCATGATGTGGTAGATTAACACTAAGTCAACAAAGTAGACATGATAGAAACTTTGCTTGAGAAAATACATGCCTAGAATTATTTCTCCAAGTTTGGCCTCAAGCATTATAAGGTAAAGAGTATTTTAAATCTTTGTAGCATTTGATGTGAAAGAGGGACCATAACACACTAACCTAAGAATATAACACAATCACATTCTAAATGTAATAGACATAAGCCAAAATTATAACAATTGCATAAACATTTAGCAAAGAGCATCACAACATCTTTTCAAGTAGTATAGCATCCGTTTTATCCTAGCCAAGCATTGCACTATTTAAATAAAAAAGAATAAAAAAATTATAAGCAACTTACACGTTGGTCTCCATCATACTTCCAACATAACAGATTGGTCATTTACCATCCAAGTAGTCACATTTTGGTCCTCCATTCTCAACAATAACAATTTGATCATTTCCTAACCTAATATATCCAAAATAATGTCATCTCTCTTCCCTTTACCTATGTCCTTGTTTATGAAATGACTCTTCATTTGCCACTTATATTGTGTGTGTGTGTGTTTATGTATATTGGTTTATGGGATCAAGGGTGGGAAGATGGTTTGAAAGAGACAAGAGATGTATTGGCTATCTTAAGCTAGAAAATGACCAATTTGCTCTAATTTGAAGAATTGGAAAGTAAAACTGAATTGTATTTTTTAGCATAAAAGAAATGGAACCAAATTCTAATTTTCCCTCATATATTTGTTGGATAAAAATGCAAAAATAAGAAAAAAAAACATTTTGGGAAGCAATTGTCAACAATTTCAGCAACTTTGACATAAAGAATTCCCAAACTACTAAATTAATCCATATTAACCATAAATAAAAATTAGCTACACAAGGTTGATGGTCATGCATAATTAATATCAATAGTAATAATAACAAAAAACAATTGCTCCTTTTTTCAATTTCTTTCCATCCAATGAGCAATACAAATCAATAATTCTACCATAATTGTGGTTTGATTTGCTAAAACTGTTTATTTATATCTGGAATATAAACAGTTCAAGTTATAACAAGACAATTAAAACTTCATAGATATTATCACAATATACGAAGTGAGAAAATGTAAAACAATAGATGCTCTAGTAAGAAATAGAAAATTTTTAAAATCTATCCAAATTAAAAAGAGCAAGACAACGAAAGAAATGAAAAGAATGTTAAGAAGAAACATGCATAACTTGAACATAATGATAACTATTGCTAACATATGGAAGCACAAAACCAGATTGTTTCCACAACTTGAATAGGAAGGAATTCATATGTGCTATACAGAAAATAACAATAAAAACCAGGCAAATGTTACAAATTTGACTCCTTATGTTTTCTTCAATATTTCATTTTTTTATGTCAACTCCCTCTTATGTTGTTTTCTCAAAATTCCATTTTTTATGTACAATATTCACTTTTTGACAAAGACAAAATATCCTCTACTCAGGATTTGTATTTTTGGACTGAACATTTCCATATGACACAGTATATTCATATTGACATCAGCATAGATAAGCTGGAGAGTCAGAACAGTTGAAGGATTGGAATATGAATCGATAGCGTATTGGTTGATTGCTTGATTCATTTTTCATAATATTCAAGCTACCACAATAGTAATCACTAAGTGTTCATTTACACACGTGTTGTCTCCCTACTGAAAGAAACTCAAGGAACAAGCTAATATAATTATGCACAATAGAGGAATTTATTTGTAACACAAACCAATTAACATACTGCTGCAACATTCTTAGGATCAGATAAAAGATGGGGTTCTTCTGGACTTTTGTAGTCTTTTGAAGCTCCGGATAGCTTTTCAATATCTTTCAAAGCAAGAAGCCATCTTTTGAGCAGCTGAACTCTCTCTTGACCCCTACACGAGACAGCAGCTTCTTCCAATCTTCTCACCGTCTGCTTAAAGCTCTTGTAATTTTTCATGCCCTGCAAAAATTACAACACGTGCAATAAAAAAAAGGGGTTTAGTTGAGGAGATGATAAAAGAAGAAAGCTATATGGGAAAACAAACTGCAGTGCATGCAAATTTTCTTTTTCTCTCAATAGAACAACAACAGCATTTGAGGACAAAAAATAACAATCTGCAATGAAAAAAGACAAAAAAAATAGCACAAAATGTGGAAAATCAATATATCTCTATGACTAAAATAACATCCTATGTTTCACTGTTACTGGCTAGTTCTGTAAAGGAGTCACATTATTATAACAAATATATTAACATTAAGATTATGGAGAGGACAAAGTCATACAAACTTCATTTGCACGTCCAGAATATTAAATCTAAACTAAAATGTAAAAGTGCTAACCACAGCAATTAGTATCACTGACCAAATCTACAATTAGAATAAATAGAAAAAAATGTTCAAAATAAATAAGCATAAAGGTGTTCAATGAAACGATTGCAGTACAAAAAAAATAAGCAAGTATAATACGTCATTTAGCTGAATTCCACCCTTCCACATCAATTACTCATTACTTGATACCAGTTCCATAGGAAAATTTTCTAAGATATGAATCTTGTTAGATCAGAAATAAAACAAACTCCATCATTCAAGCATAAGCTATGACATATATGCACTTAAGTGATCAAATTCTCCAAATTCATGAGGTATGACTGCTGGTAGTGATGAGAGGGAATCACTCACAGATGCATGTTTATGTGATCCTCACGTTCCAACACTTAAAAACCGGTTCAAAAAAGTTGTTGGCCTAACTGACTTAATCAAACCATTCAACCAATTGATCAGCTCATCTAATCAAATTCAAGGAAATACATGAATCAAAGCATCGCACAAATCAACATTCCATATATACATGATTAAAACATCACATAGTATCCTTAAACCATCCAATCAATGCAATTGGAATGACAACAAACATAATGGTAGTGGAGATAAGTGATCACTTAAGTTCAATCAGACAATTGAATCGTTTTATCTTTTCAGTGAAAATTCTGAAGTAGATGTGGCATTTCAAGATAAATCCAATTTTGAGGATTTGGATACTCTAATTATCATGGTGGTATCTAAAGCTATCTAAGGAATTATTAGATAGATTCAAATGAGAAGAAAAAGGTGTGGCTTCCAAATGCTTGGGTTCATTAAATTGATAAGTCAAGTAATAAGAGTTCTTAGACTACATTTCAGGTTGGAATCTCATGCAACTGGTTTAGTCATCTCACTAGCCAAATATCCGATTTTACCCTAGCCATTCATGGCCAACCTCATGGATTAATCTCACTTGAGGTAATTCTACTCATTTGGTCTTATAAGCATGACTTGTACGGTGAAATTCAGCAAATAAAATTTTGTAAAAATAGGGACAGAGAAAATTGTAAAGTTATGGTGACTAATGTCAAGAAAGTCAAAGGAGATTGTGCAGTTTTATTTAGAGCCAATCATCATCACCGTCTTGTAGGACATCATGAAGAAGAACAACCTTTCTCTAATACAATGTAATTTTTGTAAAGTTAAAAAATAATAAATTATTTTTTAATTATAAAAAATTGAGTATAAGAATAAATGATTGAGGTATGTCAACAAAAAAACCAACTATTTAATAAATCAATGATAGAATAAATATTGTAGAATATTACAAGTTTATTTATAATAATTTTAACAATATATTTCATATTTATTTATAATAAATCTAACAAAATATTCTAAATTTATTTAAAAAATAAGAAACTTTAAAATCACTTATCTATATCTATATCTATATATATATATATATATATTTCAGAAGAGTTAGAGGATATTGTAAGATTTTATTTTAGGCTATTCATCGTTGCCACCTTGTAGGGAATAGCCCTACTATAATATGATGTAGCTTTTGAAAAGAGAGAGAACAATAAATTTTTCTTCAATTATAAAGAATTGAACACAAGAATAAATAATTAAGGAATGTCGACAAAAATCATAACTATCTAAATTAAAAATTTAGATAGAATAAATCTTGCAGAATATTTTAAATTTAAATCTAACAAAATATTTTATATTTATTTATAATAAATTTAACAATATATTCTATATTTATTTATAAAAATAAAAAATCATATATGTATTTAACCATTTTACCCATAAAGTGGTTGGGTGGTCAAGATAAAAGGAGAGCAATAGAGTGAAGGGACTTAGTGAACAAAACATTCATCAAGAAAGGATTAAAACAAAGGCGCCACAATCAAGGAAGAAAGAATAGTAAAAGAACCATAAAGATTAAGGTAAGAATTCATCAATTTAACTTTTATTTTAATATATAAATATGTATGTACGTATATATGTATTTAACCACTTTATAGTTGGGTGGTCAAGATAAAAGGAGAGCAAAAGAGTGAATCGATTTAGTGAATAAAAGTGGTAGATCTGCATCATCAAGGAAGAATTTTAAGTAAAAGTGCCACGGTCAAAAAAGAAAGAATAGTTAAGGAAGCAAAAAGATTAAGATAACAATTCATCTATTTAACACTTATTTTAATTAGAACTTGTCAAAATAAAAAACAAAAGATTAGAATATGATAGCATTTATTTTTATCATGTTTTAAATGATTGGACTGTCAAAAAAATTTGATTAAAATCAAATCACTATATTATCTTCTACAAATTCCTTTATATAAAAATCAAAAGGTTCAATCCAAAACAACAAATTACTTGAACCAAGTACTATGACAACCAAGAGGATTGAACAATCAATTATGCCATCCAATGACATATCAAACAATATGTTAAAATGAAAATGTAGGAAGTAATGCATGCATATGCTCTTATTATCGAGGGACTAGATGATTCAATCAAACTAACAAGCATGTAATCCACTGATCAAACAATATGATTAATAAAAGAAAATTTGAAAAGAGATAACTTGAAATTTTGGAGAATTTGTTAAAGTATAAATATTCTAAATAGCTAATAATTAAATATGTTTAATAACAATAGAATTTTCAACAAAAAAAGATTTGCAAAGGATTGAAATAAGTCAATTTACATTGTAAATCAATATGCTGTATTGGATGTATGCCATATGATTTTTTGTGTAGTTCACATGATATACTTGGCTTGTATTTTAAGCATATGATTGGGATCATCTATAAGATATAATATTCCATGCTACATACTTTAATGAATTTTATGAACATGTTATGTGAATGAGTTGTATAATTATATTTATAACATTTATAGCAACATTATTATATAAATTGATGAAATATGTGAAATGGAAAAGGAAATATTACTAATCAAATTCAATATCCATGGTAGATGATAAGATCAGATAATGAAGACTAAAAAGAATGAAAAGAAATAAATTTAGATAAATATATGGATGTTAAAGAAATGAACAAAAAATAAGAATTATTTCTCTATATATCATGTTTTTCATTAGTTCCAACTTTATTTATATATATTGAAACACAAACCTCCAGATAATTAGTTTCTTATTACAATCATTGAAGCATAGTCCTCCACACGATTAGCCCATCACCATATCTATTTTATAAATCATTAAGGTATAAATTATCGGCAATTCATTCATTATTGTTTATCACAGATTATTAGAGAAATCAAAGCCCATAAGTAATGTCATACTAAATGAAAAATGGTTTAACAATTATAATTGCATGTTTTTCATGTGAACACTATATGCACTTTAAGAGAATTCCACAAAACTAGTCACCATTCGAACATGGAATCATGCCCATAAATAATGTTATAGAAAATGAAAAATGGTTTAACAATTATAATTACATGTTTTTGGTGTGAACACTATATGCACTTTGAGAGAATTCCACAAGACTAGTCCCCATTCTAACATGGAGTTAGGCCCACTAAACTCCATCTAGATGGAGTGACTGTTTCCAACTAAGATTCAATCATCTTTTGTGTTTAGTTCACGCACATCAACTTCAAAAACCATTACATTTTCCATGCATGTCGATAACATGTCGTGGTCGCACTAATTCCGATTTATTGCTTTGACTTGTACAAGTCAAACTACAACATTCATTTTTCATGCTCAGGATTTCTTATTCACAATTCTATTCTTTGACCTATGCATGTAATCTATAACATACACCATTACATTTATAAAGCCTTTCCTACAATATCATCTCAATTGATCATACAAATTGATTACAACACTCACCTATTTATGTATTAATCTTCTTCGCATGTCACCTTAGTAGTAGCATTTTTCATATCACTAAGACCATTTTAGTAATTTTGAAAATTGGTTATTGTTTCCACATTTTTTTTTTAAATTTATGCACTTATTTATATTTTCAATTTGGACCACTATGTACCTATTTTGTCAATTTGTATTAAGTAGGAATACCAGACACATGAAAGAACAAATCGCATGGGTCATAGGTGTAATTTGGGTTATATAAGCATAAGTGGGCTAATAGATTTTAGTATATCATGAATCTCATTAGCAGTTTGTGTGATTTTTCATAGCTAAATTTTTGACCCACATTGTAGGGATTTCATACCATTGCTTTGAGAGACATTATTAAGAGATCCTTATGCTTGTATTTTTAATGCTACTTTAATATATCCTTTTATAATCTCTATTAATTGAGTGTATCTCTCAATCAAGAGATTTTAAATCTAATAAAGTTGGATTTCCATTTGGTCCTTTAAGGAAGAAGTCCCCAATTGGAAGAATTAAAGCCATATTCAAGGATATTTTAATGATCTTTCCCTTTTGTTTTTTATTTTTTTCCAAAACTCTTTCTAAAAACAGGCCCACAACTATTTTCCTCTTTTCTAAT
Organism: Vanilla planifolia; assembly: GCA_023846275.1. Lineage (NCBI taxonomy): Eukaryota > Viridiplantae > Streptophyta > Magnoliopsida > Asparagales > Orchidaceae > Vanilla > Vanilla planifolia. The sequence continues at coordinate 8,466,227 of CM043865.1, read as the reverse complement.
ACCTAAGGGCATCTTCTTCCCAAAGGGAAAAGAAACTTCACCCAACTTTAACATCATAAACTACATCTCCCTCATCATTGGTTGAATGGGTCAACCGTTGGCCAAATCGATACCCCTGTCATCCTGTCCTCAACCACCTCCAAACTCGCTCTTAATTCCCTCACTACCTAAAGCCATCTAGACCCTATCTTTGGCTTCTCCCATTTCTTAAAAGTTGCCTTACTTGCATTGACGGTCTCTAATCCACCTGAGCAACGTCTAATTCGCTAGAGTTAATTCCTCCTTCAAATCTCAAAACCTTAATATAGTGGGGTGCATTTGGTATCATATGTTGTTTATCAAGAGCTTCCAAAATCATATTCACTAGTTTAAGCTCTACACCCAATGTTTCTTCCCCTCGTTACCCATGCCCAGCATCTCCTTGCCTTCTCCTCTAGTATTGGATATTCCTCACCCCCTTTGTACCAACATGTTAATCATAATTGCCCAATGATAATACCTTTTAGTTTCTTAACCTTTACATTTGGCCCACAAAGGAACTTCTTGTTCCACGGTTTATTTTAAAGTTATTTATGTTATATATGCTCTATTCTATCTGTCCAAGCCACTTTTATCCAAACATTGGGACACTCATGCTAAATACCTTGCTTTTTCTAAGTTGCACTTGCTTATCTTTCTACATAAACTTTACGTTGCTTTTCATGAGCTAATTATCATATAATGTCAAACCTTTGCTATTTTCAAGAATATGCTAGCCTTTGAATGACATTCGTACTATGGTTCAATTATGGTTGATTTTTGTTGCAAATTCTAGACCTTCATGTGGTATCCTTTCTATTATGTTTTGTATTCTCTATAATTTTTTTTGTTTTTTTGTCTATTTCTTTCCAAAATACCTTATTATTATGTATAAAAGCACTATGCTGCAATATGGTTCTTCATGCATTGTCTTTCTGATATGCACTCTATGCCTTTCTTTAAGGTTTTTTGTTTGATGTTTTCCAAAGTACTTAATAATTATTAAATGTTGTGCTGCACTTGGCATCTTAAATTGTTATCTTTCTACTATGCTTTGTAGCACCTACATTCTTTTTGGGATTTTGCTAGTTGTTTTCTAAAATACTTTGTTGATGTCTCATGATTACAAATAACCCTTTACATGATGCACACTTGATAGCTTAAGCATGTAACATTAAAGTGCTTTAGTTGAAGTCTTCTAACCAAAACTTGTATACTATGAAATCATGCCCTAACTACCTATATATTATATGGTACTAATAAAATACCCTACACATCAATGCCAATAATGCCAAACCCAATTCATTTTCCATCTTCAAGGTGTGCACAATGCCTTCCGTCTTGCTCTTGGGCAATTTAGCACTCCAAGTGTCTTTCCATGGAGCAATTTGTTTTTGTTTTTTTTTAATTTGATCATGCAACAATGTCATGTTTTGTTATTTAATCTGAATCTTAATGTGTGTGAAAAAATTCATAAGTAACTCCATTTATCAAGTGCCAACCTTTCCAATTCTTGAGGCAAGTTTATAACTTTCATATTCTCAAGTTTTTACATTTGCAATTTTTTTGTTTTAATAACATGAATAACTATAAATATTTTAGCATCTTGAACAATAAAAAAAATTTAGTATAATCAGTTTAAATAAAAAATACTTAATATCTCATTTATTAAAAAAATGTGATTTTGCAAAAATTAATTAAAATGAGCTAACATAGATAAGTTGCAAGCCAAACTGATTTGAGCTAGCATGAGCTGAATCAAATCAAGGCCTAAGTTGATTAAAAAATGTGAGTTGTTCACATTCCATTAATGGATCAACCCAATCTGAGGCTCATCTCATGAAAAAGAGAGAAATCACTTGAGAACATATTTCTAGTTGTGAGCCCTTCTTGGATCAAGTTAGACCAACCTAGGTTTGTGAATTGGCAAGGAAAAGAACCTATTCCTAGTTGTAGTATCTTGTTAACTAGAATAGCCAGTGTTTGTATCAGTGGTGAGATCCTTATCCTATTGATTGATTCCTCATCTCCTTGTCTCTTTTGAGAGGAAATTATTGTTGAATATTTTTGTGTGGAGAGGTTGGTTTAGATTGGTTGATTACAGTTTGTGCAAAGGTGAAGAGTTCCCCTTTTACTTGTTCTGCATGTATATGCAGATTGGAGAGGGCCTATGTGGAGTTTTTTTCCATCTGGTTAGCTTTATCTCATATCCACTATTTGTTAGTTTATCTTTCCATGCAATTCATGGTTGGTGTCTATGCATATTTCTCTTCATTTTGTGAAATCTTGTGGTTCTTTGCATAGCAGCATAAAGAAAAGATTTTCCAAAATTCATATTATGCCACACATTCTTTCTTCAAGACCGTATCTTGCAAATCCTGATCAAAACTAAGTTTAATTTTTGAATCTATCAGAGCTATACAAAGGACTAGATTGTATCAAGAATATGGTAGTTAAAAGGATTAGTGAATGACTGAATCAAGATTAATTTAATCACAGTTTAATTATACATAGGCTCTTTTAGTATGAGAACACTAGGCAAAAGGAAAGTATACGCCATACATTTAACAGATACTTAATCACAAAGTCAATCTTGAAACATAGTGATAAATGTTTAGATTGCATCAGCCAATCTAAAACATCACGCAAGTGAGCAAAAGCCTAAAGTTTCGCCAATTTGATGGCATAAAAGAGGTGTTAGAAGTTGGAAATCCAAAGTGAGGAAGAATACCAAATAGGACGGAAAAAAACAAATAACGGCTTTCTATATCAGCTCCATTCCATCGAAAAAGGCGTTTCCCAATTCAGAATCGAAGTAAAAGAGGGGATCAACATTACCATACGGTCCTGAAGGATCCTAGCGCCACCGACGACGGCCTGGCCGGCTTGATGAACAACGGTATCGGCATAGTTTCGGACTGTCCGTGTTAGGTTGTGCTTGCCGCTGACCTCAACGGCTTTGTTAACGGCGGACTTGAACCACGACATTGATGGCACCGGCCGTCAGCTAGGGCATAAGAAAACGGAAAGCTGGGGATGGCAGGAGAAGTCTGAGGTTTGGTGTCGAGAGCTGCCGATCTGCACACTAGGTAGCATTGGCAACGCCACTTGCTATTCAATCATCAGAATTTTCACGCTGATCGTCGAGCCAGTTCATGAAGTGTTTATCCGGATACATGGAATTCGTTTTAATTTTCTTCGAGAGATAAAAACTAATTAAGAGTCGATAACATGAGAATATTGAACAGTACTGCACAAATATTTTGAAAGTATGCAAAAGGCAGTATAAATATTTGATAAATTATAGTAAAAAAAATTATTATAAAAAAATTATTTTGATTTTTGAGAAAGAAAAAAATAAAAATATAATAAAAATTAACATAGGATTAAATTTCTTCAAAAATATAACAAATTTTTATAAGATCTATTACAACAGTGAACAATATAATTTTTGAAATAGAATTACATATAAAAGAGATCTTTTGAGTTCTAACAACAACAATTAAACTTCTTTTTCTAAGAAAACTTGAAAGATCTAGATAGATTGAAAATTTATGCTTTCATTTTGAAGAACAATATATATACAATATGAACTATAAAACATTTATTGATTGCTAAAATTGTAAAACAAAAAAAAATTATACATTTTTTAGATTACAGCATCTTCACCATTACCTAAAAAATATTTATATTCACAAAAACTTTATTTTAAATCATATTAAATGATTTAATAAAAAATCATATATTTTTTAAATACATAAAAAATTGACCATAAAAGTCAGTATTTCTCTTTAAAAAATAATATTAACAAGGTCTAAGAAAAATTCAAATCCCAAAATAAGTCTCTTATGTATAGAGTTATTTATATAATAGCATTGATAGTAAAATCATATGCAATTGGTTATAGATAATTTCAACAATTACAATATCGAAAGACTAGAGTTTTCCAGTAGATTTTCAAGAATCTGTTTTGAAAGCCCCTCAAAAGATGGTATTCAAAATTGTAACATTGCTCAAATGCTTTTGGAGGGCATTAAAAAAATGATCTAGAGATGTATCAAAGAACTACACAAAGTATCATGCCCCACTCTAATTAAACAATAATTAACAATGTAATTGCCTTGAATTAGGGATGACTTATTGATATTACTAACCACTATAAATTTTTAAACATTTTAAAGCTTTCTCTTTCCATTTCAAAACACATGTATTAAATAAGAATAATTATAAATCAACATAAAACTAAGTCATACATGTTATAGGAAGATGAAATATGGCACACAATATGTCTTTAAAACTAAAAATACATGAAAGACAAACTAGTCTCTTTCACCTTTACTAATATTTAGCTCATATGATCTCATCTATTTGTGAAATAATAAAACAATAAGGGATAGTATAATCTAACTTAATAGATAAATAAAAACTAATATAATACTAAAATGATTATTGTTTCATTTATACTATAATAATAAATCATTCTAATATTAACAATGATCAAATGAATTAAGTTATAAACATCACTTGTATAGCATTTTAATTCTCTTATTTATATTTTATTTATCATATCGTTCATATAACCTAATGTTTTTTTTTCATATCCATCATTAATTCCTCCAAAAATCATATATAGAACATCTCAATTCTAATGACACTTATATAGAAAACTAATCTCAATAATCTAATGAGAGAATAAACTTCAATCCAATTAGATATAAGGTTATATCACATATCACATAGCTTGAGTAGAAGAGGGCATTAATAAATCAAGGGACCTTTATTTCATTCACATGCATCATAAATAGTTGTTATTCACATTATAATCAAAATAATAAAGAATGTCAAGTCATGCTATTTAATCTTGATATGTACATTACCATGATATAATTACTCATAAAAAAATCATAATTACATGTTCACAAAGTTTAAACATCATAGCCTACTTTTGCACCCATTCATATGCACAATATTAAATTGATTTTATAAATTCACTTATCTTAAATACAACTAGATTCTTTTTCTCTATTTTGATTTGCTTAACAATATACACTTGATAGTGTTACATACTTGCTCTTTTACTATATTTTTCAAACCAACAAAATATTTTTTTAATACCTATTTTTGAATTTTTCATAAAAATGTATATTTTCCCAACATTTCTAATTTTTTCTTGATCTCAGCACCAAGGCATATCATGTAATCCAATCTGATTCGATGACTGTACTTCAGGTGGCTCGGGATATGGTTACCAACCCCAATGGGGAGGGGGCGTTAGCCGTTACTCTTCAGTATGTTAGGGATATGGAGGCTCTTCGGTTTTCTCACATCCACAGGGAGGGGAACGAGCCTGCTGACTGGGTTGCCCGTGATGCTTGTCTTCATGAGTTTGTTTGGGTTCCTGGGGGATCTCTTCCCCAGCCTCTCCTCAAACTTACGCTGTCTAATTTTTTGTTTCAACCCCTTTGAGGATCTTACTGTAAAACCTGTGTGGCATTGCCACCTTTGATATAATGATATATCCTTTTAAAAAAAAAATATCATGTAATCCAATCATATTGTACTTTACATTATAGTGATTGTATGATATAATCAACAATATTGAGGATTATTCTAAGTTGATTGTATCATATAATCATGAAACATAATATTCAATTACATTTAGAAATGACATCTTCAATAGGCACAACTTAGTCATATGGTATGATTCCAATTCAATACCATAAAATCAAGTCTACAATTGTTGAAAACAATAGAAATGATCTCATAATTTATATAATTCATTAAATGATTATGCAAACCGATTAAAACTCATAAAAATATATATAAAAAATATAATTTTATAGAAAAATTTAAAAAAATATAGTCTCATGTCAATATTTGATAATAACAAAATCATATGACATAATATCTATTATTTTGATTAAAGTTATTTTATCAAGGGTTCTAAGAAAATGTTTAGAAGATAAATTTAGCTTGGGAAGAAAGCATTGGTTGTATGCCCATAAAAAAAGTGGCAAAATATAGATGCTTGGACGTCTTAGAAGTGAATCTAAGATAGTGTGTTGGCTATCTTGACAAATTGTTTTTATGAATTATTTTTAGAATGTTAAGACTTATAATTTAATTCTTTTGGTTCTAGAATCATTGGTTTTATTTTGCATATGCACTTCATCTGAACCCGTATTCCCATACTTGGAATATGCTCTATACTTTATATTAGTCACTCATAACTCAAGCACTTAAAATAATAACGAAATAACATAGATTATATTACATTGATTGTTTTAAATTCAAGAAGTACAAAATCAAAAGAATGTTTTGATTGCACATCATTATGCATAACCATAAATCCTCTAGAAATGAAGTTAATGTACAACACATGAACCCTTCACATATGGTATATGAATCCCACATATACTATATGGAACCTCCTGTACAATATAAAGGTTTTACTTTGCTAAAGGTTCCTTAGTCAAAGGCTTATGTATGTGATGTTAGCATTAACATATGATACATTAATACTAACAAACCATACATATAAAACATTTAGGCCATGTTTCACTAGCTAGTGGATGGTGTGATGAGAAGAAGTTTGCATAAGATATGTAAGTTTTGATGTACAACACATCTAATTTAATTAGGTAGCATATGTAGACTAGTAGATGTAATAAAAAAATGCAAGAAACCCATGGCTTGCATATGGTACATCATTTTTGATATAAAATATGTCTACTTCATATAAGTTGTTACATAACAATAGAAAAACTAAAGCCAACCTTTGTGTTCATACAATATTTCTAATTTAAGGGAAATGTAATAACAAGTTTAATTTGAAAGAAATTAACTTGTAGCTATAAAATGGCCAATTTTGAGAAGAATTGGCTTTTTTTAAGGATTAAAATGCTTATAAATACCAACTCAAAACATTAAGAAAAGTGTGATAATCAATTGCAAATCATTTTGGATATGCTTATTTTAGATTTTAGCTTTTACATACCTCATTGTAACAAGAAACATCAACACTTGGAAGTGGAATATAAAATTCTTCATCTTCTTCTCATTCAAGTCAACATCATCATTTCACAAAGTGACAACATCTTTCTAAGTAATCTCAACATCACCATATCTTTTAGTGTCACTTGAAATTAAAATAGGTTATATAGTAGTTGCATGTGATTTGATTGTAAAACTTCATTATGATTTTTTCTCTTATTCTCTTTTACTTGACTATATCATGACTCATTTAAGTGATTTAACTGTCAGGTATTCTCGCTTCGAGTTGTGACAATAGATTTTCTTTTTGTAGTAATAGTAGAAGTGGAAGGGTGATAATAGTGAGAAGCAAAGAAAAAAAGAGAGTTTTTTCACAAGAAAATTAAAATCTCTAAGAAATTTTCCTTCAAAGGATACTAAATTCATAAAATTTTGATTTCTAAAATTTTAAATTACTTCAAACATGATTCTCACCCTTTTATTTAGAAATTTATATATAATATTTTATTATAAAATAAAAAATTATGTGAGTTTGACAAAAAAATATAAAAAATCTTCAAATTTTACAAACTTTGAAAGTCTTGCACCTAACCGGTTGCATGCACCCATGCCCCCACATAGATATGACCTCCACCATGAGAAATTCATGTGTGTGGACACTATTCCCATGCATGTTGATCAAGGCGACACGATAGGTGAGTGACAAGGTGCATGAGTAGCGCATGTGCTCTCGCCCTATGCAATCATGTGGGTTAGTGAGCATAGGCATCTGGTGTGTATCATCCTTTAAATGCAACCTTGTGCCTCTGCATGTGGCTTTAGTTGTTACATGTTGTGATGATGATTTTTGTTGTTTTGTCTCCATAATTTTTTTCATAATTTTTGGATTCAAGAGTTTGGAGTTAATTTATTAATCATTGAGTCACATTATTTTTACCCTTTTGGGCATCCTTGTGATCCCTTTAAGTGGAGTTTAATTAAATATAATTTAGCTAAAGGCCTACCCAAATTGCATTGAGAAGATGAGCACATATGTGGCACATGCCAAAAGAAGAAAATACTAAGGTTCCTTTTAAATCCAAGAATGACATCTCAATTAGAAAATCTTTAAAAAATTTTCACTTACATTTATTTGGGCCAAGACAACCATAAATCCTAGAAGAAAAAAAAAGTATAATTTTGTTATTGTAAATGACTACTCTAGGTTTGATTGGGTCTTATTTCTTTGAAAGAAAAAAGAGGTTTTTGAAAAGTTTATTCACTTCATAACAAAAAATCAAAAGGAAGTAAAATAAAAGACTTTGAGATCAAAACACCAATCACTTAAAAGTCAAGAGAATTGAACATATTTGGAGTCCACAAATGGCGTTATTGGTCTTGGAAGATCAAGCAATGCATATTATATTATCTGTTTGTTTCTTAAAATAAAAGTTTTTGATCCTCCATTTATTGTAAGAAATTGAAATGTGATAAGATCAAATAGATGTAAAGATACTAGTGCAAATAATAAAAAAGATGTGAGAGATTAAGAAATAAAATATTTCATAAAAAGATACTTTGGTAGAAAATCTAATAAAAAAAGAAGTTGCTTAGGAAAATAAAATTTATGGAAGCTATGCAGGAATCGACACATTTCTAAACTTTCAAGATGAAAGTCTAGAAAAAGGGAAGGTTGGCATCACCCTTTAGGTTTCAACTTAAGATTTTTGTGTTCTCATTTATTGATTTAATTGTGCATCACCCTTAAATTTTATTTTGATTATCTAGATATAGGCCATAACAAATAATTCCACTGCATGTTATAGAACCCAAAATTCCATGAACTAGTGACCCATCAATATTCATTTTTAGGAAGTTTGTGGGAGGATGTTTCATTACATAATTTGAATATTCTTAATCTTTGAGAAGGTTGGCATCAACTTAAGTTGAACCATTTCAGAATCTAATGAGAAAGCTTGTGTCTAATGAAACAAAATAATATACTATAACAATTGGATAAAACTTTAATTATCATGCTACTTATCAATAAATTATATTTCGCAAATAACCTTAAATTTTAGGTCTTTCAAATATTTCAACAAATTAGAGAGGGAAGCAATTATATTACTTTACCTCTTGCATCATTAGTAGAACCATTCCACCACCAAAGCTATACAATTTGAAGTATGTTGTTCAATTTCACATCTTGAGTTTCTAAATGGTTTGAAAAGACAACAAATTGTTGTGAATACTCCACATTAAAATAGAACCATGGTGGAGTGTTGTTGTTCCAAATTATCTTTCTTGAATTTAGAATGAAATATTTTCTTCTAGGTACTTCCCAAATAGATTTTGTGTAGAATTTTCCATTAATTATATGTGTCCAATAGGTAGAACCAACTACTTCAGATAAGCTCCATGTTAGTAATTTGCTTGATCCCTTCCATACAATTCTAGATTGCCAAGAATGTTTTTTTTTCAAAGAATATTTTGCTTGCATGAAGAAAGTTAGTAGTGAGTTAGAGGTGTGGGCATTCCAATAGAGCTTAGAGTCAAATTCTATAATTACTACCTCATACTTCTTTAAACCCAAACCATTTTCCTGAGAGGGTAGACACACTTTACTCCAATTGGCTCAATGATGCTTATGATCATGCTTTGGTTCTCCCATACAAAATCCATTCATAATTCTTTTTATTGTTTGTAAGATTTTTTTCATGGGTAAGTGATCATCAAAGAATGCATTGGTATTAATGAAAGTACATGTTTAATGAGTATAAGTCTTCATCTCATGAAAAGTAGGCCTTTCTTGGCACTAGCAAGTTTCTAACTTATCTTCTTTATTAAATATTGAAAATGAATTATCTTTTTGCTTTCCTTGATAAGAGTACTTCTAAAAAAATTTACAGAGAAATTTCTCTATTTGAAAACCAAGACCTAGCTAAGAGTTCTTTCTTGCATCAATTTGATTTTTTGAGTGAATATGAAAGTTTGAGGATTTATTTGCAGGTCAAAATACTTTGAAATTCCAAAAAAATATATTTATGTTTGTAATTAATTTCTTGTCTCCCATAGTGAATACATTAAAGTCATTTGCAAAGCTCAAATGTGATATGTTCCAACAATGTCTAAGAAGTGCATAATGTAGAACTTTTGCTTAACTACATAGGTTTTTCAATCCATGATTGAAGATTTTAGAAGATAGAATGAATAGAAGAGAGGATAGATGATTACCTCACTTGAGACCATGACAAGTTTGGAAAACCCCATTACTCTTACCATTTATTATGATGGTAAACTAGTTAAGCATGTTCATGATTAGCTTAAAGATCTAGCCTCAAAGTTGATCTTAGAGAAAACATGCCTTAAGAAATCTTATGACAAGTTATCAAATGCACTTCTAATATCAAGTTTAATTGTGTAATGATTTCTTCTAACTTTTCTATTAATAAAATCCACCAATTCTTTTGTTAAGAGGATGTTCTCTACAATGCCCCTATGCTTCATACATCTTGGTTGTTGAGGTAGTATAGATGATTTAAGAATTTTTTTGTAATTTAATAGCCAATAGTTTATGAAACACTTTCTTTGCAAAACTAAATAAGCATATGGGCATAAAATTATTAAACATTACCAAATTCTTATTTTTTGGGAATTGAAGCTAAACTATCACTAGCAATTTCTCTTAGAATTAGGATGCCCACAAGAAAAGCCCTTGTTTCATCTAATACATCTAATACTCTTTAAAATTTGATTTGTTCCATTATTTAAGATATATTTTGAAATATTTTTATTTAAAGAACAATGTTATCATGTCATAACCTTCTTTCCAGTTTTGGTCCATAATAGGTAAAAAATCCTAACTACTTGTCCACACATTTTGAAACCTAAACTACTTAGGGATAAAAAAAATGTCTCATTTAGAAAGTAGAAAATAAAGAGCATGATTAGATGGGGCTTTTTAGAGGAGTTGTATTGTTGTAGAAGGAAACAAATTTAATCAATTATGATTCATAAAGACTCAATCCAATATTTTTCAAGCCCATCTACTTTTCCTTACACTTGGCCAAGTAAAGCAACTTCCCAGGAAAGGATGCTCTTTAAGTGGGTAGTAGTCTATACATTCTATAAACTCTCAATTAGAACAAATATTAAAAGTAAAATGACATTTGTATTCATCTAAAGAGGCAATTACATTGAAGTCTTTGTTAATCAGCCAAGGCATGTTAAATACATGAATAATTGATCTAAGATCATTCCATAGACTCCTTATGTCAATAAAAAGGTTCTTTTTAAAGGAATAAAACACTTAAGCATTATAATCTTCACTCTTTACTAATGATGTATTAACTAAAGTTCATTCTCATCAATCCAACAAGAAAAATCCTTTTCCAAAGCATCTATATTGTAATCAACAAGTTAAATTCATAGAATTCAAAAGTTAGTTTCCTTCTAAGATGTTTTAATTAATATTTACTTGTCATGGGTTATGTTAAAGATATTAGAGATATATTCTAAAATTTTATAAGAAATTTGAGATGACTTATCACTTCTTTTCCCACTACCCCCAAATATTCTTGAGAAGGAAACTAGATATGATAGTCTAAGTTTTAGCTAATTGGGTGGCTTAAGGGCATCTTTTTGTACCTTTAGAATTGCTTATTTTATTAATATTTTTTTTACTTTTTTTCTTATTCCTTTGTTTAATACAAGTTTGAATCCTTCTTAATTTAACCAAAAAATTTCAAAACTAAAAGCTCTTTCTTATAAGTTTTCATTGAATTTAATGATTAAAAAAATTTTGATGTAGGACAAATTAGAATTCTTTCAAGATTTAATTTAGAGCTTATAATATTGAAATACTCAATAGATTATTAAAAAAATATTAAAAGATATTATATATTAATTAGGGTTATGTGATATATGTGATATTTTAGAATTATTCAAAGAGTAGCATCCTATATTTTAATATAAATTATTAAGTAGTGTAGATAACAATACAGTAAATATCAAGTATAAAGTTCTACTTAGTAGTTTTACTATATCCAATTTTACAAATATAAAATAAAAAATTTAAGGTAAAACTCTATATAGAATATCTTAATAGAAGAAAGAGAAATTCTAACTTTAGATTATAATCTAAAAAATAAAAATTTTAGAAATAGTACATAATTTTAGTAATAATAGCTTGTACTTTCTTTTGGAGTTGACATATAGAGCATCAAAGATGGAAAAGAGTAATGAAGTGGTGGTTTAGGTTAATAAGAAAGTTTAACTAAAAGGATAACATGATAGTAAGTTAGAATTTAGAGCTTTTGTTGAGAAGGGTGATGGTTTGGTGATTTGATCAAAAGAATAAAAGGATGGGTGAAGAATTAAAGGTGTTGGAAGAAAAAAATTTGTTAGGTTGTCAACTCTCTTAATAGAAGATCTCTTATCTTTGATCATTATCTCTCATAAGAGAAGAAAATATTAAAATATCTCTAATTAGAGTTGGGTGCATAATCATTGCTCATAAATATGAAAGCACACAAATAAGAGAAGTTTTATTTATCTATTATAAAATTGTAATGAGAGAGCCTTGACTATTTATAAATGAAAGAGAACACAATAACTATGCATTAGAAAAAAGAGAGTAAATACACCTTAAGGCTTTATGAAAAAAATGAGAAGTCAATATGAAAAAAATAATTTGAGTTAACTTATTTGGGAATCAAAAAGAGATATTTAAAAATCTAAGACATTAACTCAAGTAGGCATGAGAAAAATATAATTTTAGAATTAAATTACTTGAAAATCTAAAATAAATATTTTGAATTCTAAAATATTAACTCAAAGTGGGTTAAGTATATTAAATACAAAAAATTATATATATATATATATAATTATTAGAATTTTAAGACATTAACTCCAAGTGGGTTAACTAGATTAAATACAAATTTTAAAAAGGACATAAAAAATTATGTAATCATGCAACATGATGATGAGATGTTAATAATAATTTGAATGCCAATAGTGGACGAGATAGATGATAGTAATTAGTAGTGATCAGAGAGTAGGTGGCTGACAGGAAACTAGGCGATGTTAAGCAGTTGGTGACCATTGAGCAACCTAGTGATAGTGGGTAACCAAGTGACGTGGGCAATCAAGTAATACCGATTAGAAGCATCAGATAACCAAATGTTGGTGAATGACTAATGATTGTGAGAAAGCACACATAGCAATTGATGTCAATGATGATATATTTATTACAAAATATGCTTGGATAAATAAAGTAAAAATAGTAAAGATAAATATAATAAAAATAGAGTATTGTAATCAATCTTTATGATTGATAAAGATGACTAATTGAAATAAGATTTGGCTCGGATACAGCTCCAAGTTTGAATGGGACTAGTGTGATGTCAGTTAGTGTATGTTTGTGAGCTAATTTAAGATTCTTCTATGCCATCCTCTTTAGGTGAGAGAGAGTTTGGCTTGGTGGTATTAGGATGATGTGTATAGTAGTTCTCAAATAGGTGTGATGCGATATAGTGTAGGTCATCATAAGTAAGTCAGGAGTTTTATATTGGAGACTTACCCTTTTAATGAGTTAAAAATTTTATAAGTATATATTCTTTGGCTATAATTATCTCATAATTTAAATTTTTTTCTATATTGTTCTTACTCTTGGACCAAAGTAGTAGTAAGAATGAGTTTACTCAACATGAGAGAATCATGCCTAATGGCTCACTAGATATTAGAAATGGTACTTTGTATAGAATTAAATCCTTAACTTTAAAAGTTGCATTAATTCTATACTCTTTTTAGAAATTCTAACACATATGCTAATCCTAAAAGATCTAGCTTTATGCACTTGTAATTTCTTGTAGACTCTAGAAGGAAATCATTTTAACTTAACTCTAATTATAATATAGTCTTTTTCATAAAGTTCTCTAAATTATTTATGAGAATTTATTAGTTTTTTATATCTTTTATTACTTAGATTAATTTGTTTTAGATATTTTTTATGTAATGCAGATAAATAAGATGTAAAAAAATAGATAGAGATAGAAATCAAAGTTTTCTAGTAAGAGAATAAGATGAATGAAAAATGTAGGCTTATTATCATGACAAAATTTGAAGAGACTTAGACCAATACTATGGTTCAAAAAATTATTACATGTAAATTCAACTCATGATAGAGTTGATCTTAAAACTTAGGTTATTCTCTTATCAAGCTATGAAGAAAAGTTTTCAGACTATAATGTACTGTTTTTGTTTGTTTATTAATTTATTGGTGATAGGTTGAAGAAAATTTTATCTTGGTCCCTAATAAATGCCATAAAATCTTTAAACAATAAGTAATAAATCTTATATCTTAATCAGATACTATGATAATTGGGATGCTATATAATTTAACTATTTAATCAAAAAAATCTTAGCTACATAGGTAGCATTTGAGGTCTTATGACAAGTGATAAAATGAGTCATTTTAAAGAAATGATCAACTATCACAAAAATAGAGTTGTGCTTAGATGGGTTCTTAGGTAATTCAAGTACAAAATCCATACTTATGTGCTCTTTTGGCTTGTCAAATATAAGTAATTGTACATAAAACCCTTATCTCATATTTGGAGATTTTGTAGTTGTGTATGTGCGACATTGAGCTATAATATTTATAATATGATGTGTCATTCTAGATAAATTAAATCTCTTTGAGACATCTCTAAGAATCTTATCTCTTTCAAAATGATCAAATAATCCTTCAACAAATATTTTCTAACTAAAAAATTTCTAAGTGATAAATTTAGGATACATAACTTATTGTTTGATATAAGTATCCATCTTTCAAGCTATAAGCTTTAAATATAATGGTTAGAGGTGATTTGATTTCTTGATATTGCTCAAGGTTAAGAAGTTAGAATATTGGTTTTTAATTTTTTCAAAATTTGAAACTTTTATAAACAAAATGGTTAACAGGTAAACACACCGACACACCGACTAAGTGTATCGGCTGCTTTGTTTTCTAACCTAAGCTTGCGATTAATAATGAATGTAACTTTTGGATATACTTGAATCATTTGACATGTCTATGATTAGTGTATCATTAGGAATTTAAGAACTTAAGCACCTCATGATCATAGTATAGGATAAATTATTTAGATAATAAACAATGTCTTCCTTGTCTTAAAGATTAAACTATGGCATTTGGTTCTTTTGCATATGTAGAATACTTATTTTTAGCATCATTGTGTTTCTCTCTAAAGAAAGTAATAAGATGTTTACCTCGAATAAGGAGACCACTTATGTTTACTCCTGATGCAACCCTTGCAACCTTAAAGGTAATAGAAAAATCATGCAATTTTAGAACGAGTTCCTCCATCATAATCTCTTTAAACTTTTGAAAAGCTAGGTCTTTAGATTTGGTTCATGTAAATTTACTAAACTTAGTATAATTAATAATTGATGTAATGGTAGTACTGAAGTCTTTAATAAATCATTGATAGAATGTGACCAAATTGGAGAAGCTTCTAATGTCATGAATTATTTTTAGAGTAAGTTACTATGTAATTTTCTTAACTTTGTTAGTGTTGGAAGATAACCCTTTACTATGTATCATAAGAAGGTAACCTCAAATATGAAGAATTTATATTTCTTTAGATTGTTAAATAAGTTTTTCTTTCTAAGAGTGCTACATAATTTATGTTAATTGTATAAGTGATCCCTAATAAACTTATTATAGACCAAAACATTATCAAAATATATCATAATAAATAGTTTTAAATATGGTTTTAAACATTGGTCATCAATCTCATGAGTGTACTTGGTGCATTTGATAGCTCAATTGACATCACTGATCATTCATACGAACCATGTTTTGTCTTAAATGCTTTCTTTCATTCATATTTTATCCTAATCCTTACTTGGTGGTAACTACCTTTTAAGTCTATATTAGAAAATATGGTGTCATCTAACATCTGATATAAAAAGTTATCTAAATAAAGAATAAGAAACATATACTTTATTATGATTTTGTTAATTACCTAATTATCACACACATCTTCTATGTTTCATCTTTTTTGGGTACTAAAAGTGTGGGGATAACATGAGGACTAATTCTTTCTCAGATAGTTTTTTTAAGTAGGATTCATGCCTAACAAGCTAACTCAGTGTGAGCCTCCAAGTTTAACTTATAATAAGAAAGGTTAAGTAGGTTTGCCCAAGAACTAGATCAATTATGCATTGTATGTCCCATATGAGAGATAAAGTGTCAAGTGAATCATCTTAAAAATGTCAAAAAATTCATTAAAGGCCTATACGATATGTGGTGAGTTTGGTAAAGTGGTGGTTAACTCTTTAATTATAATGATCCAAACTAAGTCTCTTTGATCAAGGGCCTTCCTAATCTAAGGTAATATGATCATGCTCAAATTCTTTTCCTTTCTTTTTTCTTTATCATTGATCTTAGAATTTTGTTAGATTTATTAGCCTTAAGTGTTTAAGGTTTCTTGTATGATGGTATATGGTATAATGTGATTATCTTTCCTTCATGAATAAAATAACAAGTGTTAGTCTTACTCTTTAGAGTTATATTCCTATCAAAAAATTATAATTTTCCAAGGATAAAATGATCTACTTGCATAGGATAACATTTCATGAAATCACATTGCTATACTTACTCAATCTCAATGGTACATAATATCATTGTTTAATAGGTAGTTTTATTTATCCATGACATAAAGTATGAGTTTAAGTGTTTCAATGAAGAAGCTCTTATTCGTTTATAAACATGAGAGAATATTATATTGATGTAACTACTACTATTTATGATCGTCTTATCTAGTTGTTCATTAATTTTTATTTTGGTGCTAGAGATGTTGGTTCGCCTCTAGTCATCTTATAATTGTAGGATTATAAGGGTGTACCTAACCACTAAAATTTTAATATTTTCTAATTATTGCTCATTGAGCATTATGTTTTCTTCTCCTTTTGACTCTTTTTATTCATTATCATTATTTAAATTCAAAATCATGTCTCTCTTTAGGTAGTTAATAGTTATGTGTCCCTTTTTATGGCATTTAAAATAAGTAATTCTAGATTGGGTGGTTTGAAACTTAATGAGTTGGCTTAAAGAAAGGTTTGAAGAAGTGGATGGTGGTGTTGGTTTGAGAGATTTATAAACTATGATAAAGAGGATATGATGCAAAAGCATTTAATATTAGCTTACAAAAACACATCAATTGGCATGACATTAGTTCCATAAGTTCATAAGTATAAACTTTAATTAAAATTACTTCAAAAATGCATAAAATTAAGTTTTTATTATTGTTTTAACCAACTTCTACTATTCGCTATTTTATGTCATCGTCATCACCACCATAAGCAGCCACTGTCATTTGTCTAAAATGATCTGAGTGCTAGTATGACCTCAAATTAACTTGAGAACTTAGCTATTCTACATGACCCATGTTGACCATTACTCTGTGATGACTTACTCAATTAGCTCCAAATCGCAATGATCTGTGTCAACATATTAGTCCTTATTAAAAAATAGGATCGATAGCTTTATCTGTATCACTTGCCTGGCCATTTTGTCACTCGCAGTCTCACCGCTGGCCTTTACCCTCACTTAAAATGTATGACTAGTTTGGGAACTTCTTAACATTAATTAATTTCATAGTTTTTTTATTTTTTATTTTTTAAAAATTACTAATGAACCTTTGAGATTCTTATAAATAGAGATATTTATCGTATTTAAGATAAATAATTATGGAATAATTTTTTTATTTATATGCTTTCACCTTTATGAATAAAAGCTGTATGATTGACTTTAGTTGGAGAGATTTTAATTTCCCGTATGAGAGATAATGATTGAAGGTGAGAGACCTTCCACCTAGAGAATTGACAACTAAACCCTTATGAGAGACAACGATTGAAGGTAAGAAACCTTCAGCTAGGAGAGTTAGTTACCAGACAAATTCTCACATCCTCTAATACCCATAACTCTACACCCACGTTTTTACTCTCTTAATCTAATCACCAAACTGCCACCTTTCTTAATAAGGTTTAAAATTCTAGTTTTTTATCTTATTACCCTTTTAGGTCAAGCTTGTTATTAACCTAAATCACTATCTTGCCACATTTTCTATCTTTTATCCTCCATACACCAATGTCAACAAAATTACAAGATATCATTGCCAAAAAGATGTATCATTTCAACAAGTTTAATTTTTTAGATAATCTAAAATTAAAATTTTCTCTTTGTTCTATTAAAGTACTCCACATAAAATTTTTCTTAAATTTTTTATTTTGTGTAAAATTAGATGTGATAAAAATCAATTTATAAGATTTTATACTTAACACTTGATATTTTGTCACCTACTCTACTTAATAATCTTTGTTACAATTTTTGATACTAATCTTTGAATAATTCTAAAATACCACACATATCACATAATCCTAATTAATATAGAGTATCTTTTCATATTCTTTAATAATTTATTGAGTATATCTAATATTGTAGGTTCCAAATTAGATAGTATGAAAGTTTAAATTTGCTTTACATCATGATAGATGAAGTTTGAGTATAAATAGGTTGAGAAATTTTGATGCAAGCTTTTGAAAAGATTGGCTGATCATTTTTTTAATAAGAAGTTTTACCTTTTTTCACTTTTTTAGTTATACGATAATCCTTTTCTAAGGTAGTAATATTTTTTAAGTTAAACTCAATATGTATGTATTCTATTAAACCTATCTTAAAATAGGTGAGTGCTATATACTTTGGTTTATTTATATCACACCTAAGTTTGTAATCCTCAAACTATTTAATGTACTTTTTAACAAATTTATCATCTTAAGGAAATACTTATCACTTATTTAATATTTTAATATTATAAGTCATTGAAACAAACCTATTATACAATTTAACCATAAGGGTTCTCCAAGCTTGGGATACCTCTTCATTATTATTAGCATATTATTGCTCTATGTTTATAAGGAACTTATGAGAAGTTTTGATGAGTTTAGTCATAATAAATTGATTCTTTATTTGCTCACTTATTTAGTGTTAGTTGAAATAATCAATTATACTAGTTTTTTAATCTATGTAATTTTTAAGATCAGAACTATCATCAAAAGTTGAGATATTCAATTTCACATTAGAGATATGTTCTCTTTTTTATACCTCTTAGATCTTTTCTCCTCATTAGATTTATCTAGGTCATCATTTTAGTTTAACTCATTAGAAGGTTTATTTCTTCTTTTATGATCATGAGTTTTTTTATGAATATCTTGGATGGATTTATGAGAAGGATCATTATGTCTTTTGTGGTTCTCATATCTCATAGTATTTCTTCTTCTAAATTACTAGGTGTGATAGTTCTTCTCTTATTATTTCTTGTTTTTTAATATTTAGTTCATGTTGTTAGTTTGGGAGGATTTATCAAATCATATAGGTGAGTTGAGCTATTGATGAGGTTATTTTTAACATAGGGCCATGATTTAAGTTTTGTTCTTAGTTTTGGATTGAATCTTGAATTTTATTTATCATTTGATAAAACTTACAAGGTCTTGTGGATATATAAAGGTTTGACACATTAGGGGATATCAAAAAAGAAAAATAATATGAAAAATATTTTTTTTAAAAAAAATATGAAAACAAAGTCGCCATAACTATATACCAAAGTTGAGATAAGGTGTGCTTCCTAGAAAATAACAAGTGATTCAAGTCCTACTTATATTAGACCACCTTCTAGATAGAATCATATGTTTTCTAAGAAAGATAGTGGGGTATTGTATCACTACTTTCATACCATATTCTAAGATAGTTTATCCAAAACTAGCTAAGTGTTCTTAGTAGATGCACCAAGTAAAAAATAAATATTTTTTATATTAAGTAAAAAATCATGAGCTCTGATAACAAAATTGATGAAGGAACAATTAGACTTTTATAATGAAATACTTCAAAAGGGGCTTAATTTTTCAAAGTCTCACCTAATTTTTTATTAAGAGATTTATTATTCTTATTTTATTTACATTTTTATACGGTATGCCCCTATTTTTTACTTTATAATAATTTGGTAAGTTGTCATACACTATTTTTTGTTAGAAGTTGTCATTGCTCCCTTAATTTTTGAAGATTCTAATATAAGCTAAGAGTTCTTTCAATAAGTTTACCTTTACACATACTTTAGCTACATATAGTCTAAATAAATTGATGGTGGAAGCATCCAATTTGAGTGGATTTCCATTGGTTGATGCAATGGATTAAAGTGCTTACATTTTGAAAAGGTGAATGAGACGATACTCCAACAAAATCCATACCAAAGCTAAAAAGGGTTTAAATTTTAGCTAGAAGTCTACCTTCTATTTTAGTTTAAAAACTCAATGATGTTCTCAATTTTGTGCAAATTAACAATACAAGTTAATCTTCTTCCAAAGAGAAATGGATAATGATATGTCTATGACCTAGAAAGATTTTTAAGAAAAAAATAACGAATCTAATTTTCTTAAATTTTGAACAAATAATCTTTGTACTAAACTATTAATGAGAAATTTTTCTTATCAAGGTAAATTTGAAAGGAGCAACAATATTCATAACATCCTTATCTTCAAATATGATTTTGATTTGCCTTTGAAAACTATTAGCAACTTTATTTTTATTGAAGAGATTTTTATCAATTTAAGCACCTAAACAAAAGATCGATTAAGAATGGAGTTAACTCCCTGATTCTCCATGAGGATTTTTATTTGAGGCCAATAAGTTTGAGAGCAAACACCCAATGATTAATAGCTAAGAAGATGGGAAACTTGCCAAACACAAAGAACTAACTACATCAACAATTCACTAACTTGAACGCAGGAAACTTTTTCTTGCCCAAATTACTTCGAGTATGACTTGATAGCATAACTTTATCCACATATAGCTACCAAATGAACATATCCTCCATTAAAAGCATTACCACAAATCTCTTCTTTTCTTCCATTCTCATTCTTTATTTAGCACAAAATCCTTTATAAGAAATAAAAAATACAAGAAAATTTCTTACCTTAAAACTCCTCTAGGTTGCAAGGCTCTAATCCAAAATATGTAGTTTTTCACCCTCAGATCCAAGGAAAATTTTATAAAAAAAAGCTTCTTCCAACTCTACCCAAGGTGGATAATGGAATTTTAACAAGAAATATAAAGAAAAATGATGTTTTTTTCCACTATAAAACCCTTCTTATTGCTATGTACCCAAGGAGGAAGAAGGGCATGCATTTTGTAGGTATAAGGATTAGGTAGGTAAAATAAAATATGAGGGTTTTAAATAATATTTAATTATTGATATTTTATTTTCCCTTTTAAAAATTCACAAAAAATCTGATGAGCCACTCCAATAATATACTCATTGTTAAGATGTTAAATACTTGTCAAATTAGCATGCTTTATGACATAAAACTCAAAACTTAATATTTTTTTCTTTTCCATCTAAAATTCAAAATTTATGCATCTTTCATCAAAATATCAATGTTATAATTGTAATTAAACTATACAATCATGACACTTTAAATTAAATAAGAATTTGAATTATTATACTATGGTAAGATCATAATTTCAATTATAATCAAGCATATAACTAAATGGGATAACAACATTGGTCAATAACCATAAAGATATTGAGTGTTAAAGAGGGAATTGAGACTACTAAATAAGATCACATGAAAACTTAGAATAGATGATATAACACATTTTTATAATATGATATTCTATTAAGATAATTGATGTAATTATGTATTTATTTCTTATTAATTCATATGAAATAAGATTTGATGATGCCTTATGCATGCTTATTTTACCTACATATTATATTGAGATAAGTCATAAAAGTTATTGTGAGACATGATAAGGGGCAAGAAATGAATGTTGGGTGTTGACTTAAGAGAGAGAAATTATTAGATAAAGAGTGACTCTTATATAAGATTTTTAGAGATACAAGAATAAATTATTTCATATCAATTATAGAGAGGAAGATCTTTGTATGTAGATGCAATACTATGATCTTAAAATATAAGATATCTTTCAAAGGCAAAGTTACATAAGATTTTAACAAGTACCATATAGTCAAGCGATTTATTTGTATTGTGCACTTGTCTAAAGTATAATAGACCATCATTTAGAGTTACAATGGTAGAAATTAAAGTGTTAGAGTGATAAATAACCAAGAAATAAAGAAAAAAGAGAGCTTTTGCTAAAGAAAAAAATAATTTTTCAAGAAACTTCATTTATCATTCTTATCCCTATATATATAAATTTGGATATAATAATTTATTATAAAATATATATTATTTTATTTTGTTACAAGAATAATAACTTTTTTTAACCAAAATTAAAAATTCAATAAACTTACTCTACAAAAGGCAATCTACTTGCATACAAGCTACTACATGCATGTAGAAGATAGTTCACTAGCATTATTCATGTGTACTAATAGTGTTTTACTTTTCATAAGAAATGGTTCT
Organism: Vanilla planifolia; assembly: GCA_023846275.1. Classification (NCBI taxonomy): domain Eukaryota; kingdom Viridiplantae; phylum Streptophyta; class Magnoliopsida; order Asparagales; family Orchidaceae; genus Vanilla; species Vanilla planifolia. The sequence goes on along the minus strand of CM043865.1, from coordinate 8,443,754 downwards.
ATGAAGTCGTGCACATGTGGTTGTTATGCTGGCTCCACTTGTAATGTTTCTATAGCAAGCCTCTGCACATGGTTGTGTGCATAATTCTTGTGTACTATAATAACAATTTTTGTCATTTATCTCCTCTATTTTTTTCTTAATTTTGAATTTATTGATAATTTAATAAACACATAATTGGGTTTTTATCATTAAATATGTTGAGATTGGAATAATATTGAGATGGATGATCATGTTGGAAGGTCCCTTGAATTATAGAGTCCACATGAGTCAAAATGATGGGATAATGTCTAAACATATTGAGACATGGTTCTCATTATTTGATACCAAATTTGATCTCTCTATTAGTTTAATGTAGAGAAACTCCTATGCAAGACTTCTTGGGGCACAGGAATGAATTATTCTACATCAATTACTAAGTGAGAGATCTTAATCTATATACGATATACCATTGTTTTAAATATCAAAACATCTTTTTGGTACAAGCATATATTGAGTTTGAGATTAGTAACTATGTTGGAAAGGCAATCATTAAAAAATTCCATGTATATGAGGGGCAAAACTTAGGTGGAGGTAGAGCGACTCAAAGGAATAATATCTTCATATAATGAGATAGATATATCAAAATTATAGGATATAAAAATTGAACTATAGTATACTTATTGTTAGAAGTTCAAAACCCCAAAAGGGGAAAGAAACAAAGTTTGGCCACAGGTTAGACTTCGGGCGATGGGAGTCGAAAACAAGCACCTAATTTCAAGGTGCCATACACCCAAGGTAAGTGCTCAACTTTGGGCACCAAAAAATACAAGATGGGCACCCAACATCGGGGGCTACACACGAGCAGTGCATGCGAACACCATTAGGCATTGTACACGAGCGAAGCACGTGCGCTTGACATTGGGTACTATGTACTACCAATGCACGTGCCTGCAATCAAGCACTGTGCACATGTGGTACACACCTTCGAATTAGACATCGTGTGATAATTTCATGTAAACATTTTTACTCCTGGCACGTGAAGAGCACATTATCGAGGAATGGGTCTGGACGTGCACGTGCACGTAGCTAAGTGTTTTGAAGACATGCATGATAAGGTATCTATGCACATAGGCAAAGAGCCCGTTGACTCAAATTTTCAAAATTTGGACAAGGGCAATTTCTTATTTTTGTAATTTAAATATGTATTAAAATATTAAATCCAAATCTTATATAAAAAGATAAAAATATTGAATAAAATGAGAATTTTTGGAAGAGAGTTTTCTGAGAAAAAACTTTTGGAAAAGAAATTTTTGAAAGGAACAATAAAAATCATAACTTATTGTAAAAGTGAGAATTCCTTTGAAGAAAATCTTCTTAGAAAAATTATCTTTTTTATGACAAAAAGTATTCTCATTCTCTTTCTTCATTTGCTCCTAATCATTTCATACTTTTACTTTAACTGCACTACTTTGAAAAATATTTACTAATAAGAATTTGAGGTGAGAACACCTTCACAGATAAATCACTTAAATAATATGATTTTCTTACTTCATATTATTATCAATGATATAGTTGCATATTAAGTTAATGACAGCTTGGTAGCTTATTATTTAACATTTTTAGGTACATATGTTAAAAACATAACTAGTTATGATAATTATGAGTGAAAAGTATGAGGGAATAAAAGTCTTTAAAGAAATTTGAAAGATAATGTACTCTTTTAATTATAAACTATTGATTTGGTTAACCAAATAAATTTTGGTTATATATATTTTATTTATCTCATTTTGCTTAATAATAATAAGTAATAACAATAGGTGACAAGTACTAGTTGATAAAGAAGTGAAAAGCATGTTTAAGAATTAGGTCATCATAATAAACATAATTCATAATCAAATTACAGAAAGTTTGATGCCATTTTTTATGTTGTTGGATTTTACAAATTACTATTTTACAAGTTATCACTTCCAATCCTATTAATGCTTCTCCAAATAAGGCATAATTTAGACAACAAAGGAATTTAAAATACCATTGCAATTGCTTTTAACATTTCTTATGTTACTTTGATTATTGTTGTTATGTTTAATTGTTTCTTGAGCTGAATAACATTAATTTCTTCCTAAAATTTAAGTTTAATTTACTCTTTAATGTGGCAATGTGGGTGATACACCTCCAAACACATTGACATTAGACAGCTAGACCCAAATTTGTGACAAAGTGGGTGGAAGCCACTTTTTTCTAAAGTGATTCTTAATAATTCATTAAATATTTTTTAATTATTCTACATAATTATTTTCTTTATTTGCAAAAGGTTTTTAAGTTTAGTAGCAAGTATTACAGATAAAATTAAAGAGTTTTATAAAAATTTTATAAAATAAAGTTGTTAAATTTTTAATATATTTAAATTAAAAATTAAAAAATATTTTTTTTTCTTTATTTGCAGAAGGTTTTTAAGTTTAGTAACAAGTTTTACAGATAAAATTAAAGAGCTTTATAAAACTTTTATAAAATATATTTGCTAAAATTTTAATATTTTGAAATTAAAAATTAAAAAATGATTTAACACACTTGATATTCAAATTTGACATTCAACCTAACTATAGTATCAAGTAAATTAAAGTCTTGTGGGCATAATAAAAAACCTTTTCAAATTATTTTTCATTAGTTTTTTTTTTTTTTTTTTTTTTTTTTTTAACCAGACTACGCCGGGCCAAATTGTTTCTGGGGTTATGCAAGGCATCCACTTTTCCTCGTTTCTCCCGCGATCCCAAAAATTTTCGTCGGCGGCGTACTCAATCTAGCCGTCGACCTCTGGTCGCTTGCTCTCTCTCCTTCTATTCCAATGACTTCTGAAGAAAACATACATTCTGAATCCAACAATACTTGGACGCTTGTCACCCGACGTCGCCGCAGAGCCATTTCCGCACTCTCGTATATACCTCAAGCCACATACTCATCTTCTAGAGTTAGAACTCCATCTCCATGGACCCCGACCGACTCGTCTGCCGATCCCGAGAGAGAATCTAAGCTCCTCCGCCGAATGCAATCCTCTATCCGCCGACTCGAGAAATCTCGATTCTTCCGTCGCTTTCTGTGTCGGATGCGGAGCCCCCTGATCCAGGAATGTTTAGATAAACTCCTCGTCTCCTGCTCCCGGATCCAGATCGTTGCGTACGGAATTGGAAGCATCGAATCGTATGAGGTACCCCGCTTGCAGCTCGCCCTTGCCATCCTTTTGATGCAGGAGCTCGGGGTGCGGGTCGCCGGGTCGATCGAAGTGTTCGATCCAATCCTCTCCTCTGTAGAATGCGCTGTTGTGGCGGCTCTTGGTTGTACTGTTGTTAGTGTAGACGAGGGTGGCCGCCGGGAGGCTACGGTACCAACGCTGTTCTATATGCCGCATTGCGAGTTGGTGCTCTATGACAGCCTTCTCGAAGCGAATTGGAAACCGGCGATGCTTAAGAGACTTGTCGTGCTTGGAAATAGCTTTGGGGTGTATGAGAGGTGTGCGAACGAGAGAGTGGGAGCTGGTTCCGTGTCTCTGGAGGTACAGGGAAGGCATGTGTTAGGGAGCAGGAGGTATGTTAGGGAGGTGGAGATGGAGGATACTGAATATTTCCCCAAGGAAAACGACGAGGAAGATTTTTTTGAGGCTTTTCACGATATGAGTTGGCATTTCTTCGACCTCCAAGATGACGCTAAGTTGTAGCTTTTGAGCAAATGATTAAGAGGTGATTTCTTACTCATCTATGCGTTTTCATTGCTTCCTTTAGTTAAAAGCTGGTCTATTTATTGCTGAAGTCTTCAATATTTGGAGATGTCAGACTAGGAACTCTATAAGCATTCAATCGTTTTTAATACTTAGGATACTTTAAATTTAGATCTGCCATGATGCATAAAACGTAATCAAGATTGAACATGTAGAGAACAAGCTGTGAGAAGTTAAAAAAATAGAGAGGCAAGCTAAATAGTACAGGATCTAGAAATCATCCTAGGACTGATGAATACAATGTTGAAAAAATTAGAATTAGGATTATTGGAATTGTGGCTATGATGTTACTAATCACAATTTTTGCACACAATGAATTGAGTGGAAGACCACACATCTACAAATGAGAAGGTTATGGGACTAAAAGCCACTAGTGCTATTCATCCACATAGTTCTAAAATTTAGGCTTGAAGGATAGAACACTTAATGCTCTAACCAACATGGAATAATGATCTTTTTTTAGCATCATATAGAATGGCTTGGAAACATACACTATTGCCTTAAGGAAACACTAAGGGCAATAAGATGATTAGACAAGGAGGATTAAATCATGAGAGAACTTGAGAGAAAACAACAATAAGAAATGAAATATGATACATAGAGTTTTTAAATGTTATCATAAATTTTTTTGATTTTTTTATATATATTCAACATGTTAAATATTATTATTATATTAGTTTGATATTGTAGACAAGAGACATGTTAAGCAATAGATTTAAAGAATTTTTATGATATATGTCATAATGTATATCACAAAAAAGAATTTTTAAACAGTATAATAAAAATATTTTTGAATAGAGTTTTTAAAGATGAATCTAACGATGTTTATTTTGATATCAATCAAAACTCAATTTAAATAGATAATTTTTTTTGGATATATTATTATTAGTTATTATATTATATTTTATTATCAAAATATTTTAATAACTTATAATTAACCCTCAAAATATCCTCTCCCATTGCTGTTATCAAACCCTAAATCTCACCTTTTCGTATGAAATCTTAGGGAAATAATTGATTCGAGTAAAGGGTTGCTTTCATTTTTGATTTATTGCTTCTTTACAACTCTTGTCATCAGAAATTTTATTGGTTGGATGGAAACTACGTGCTATTGATTAAAAACCATTTTCTTCTTGCACAAACAATGGCAAATCATTGAAAACTTTAATTTTCTTGTAGATTAAGCATTAACTTATGTTTAATTAGTAGATTTTGGAGTTTATGCTAACCGTGCGTGATTAACTATGAGAGCCAAAATTGAGGTGGATGCTTTGATTTTGTTGGCATGAAATCAGGATTTCAAATTTTTGTATATTTAGAATCAAGAGATTTTAAAAACAATTAGCTCCTTTTGTGGTTGTGAAAGCTAAAAAGAAATCTAATGGAATTGGAAATTGGGAACTTCACATTGTAAGTACAAATATGCTAATGAGTTTGAAGTGAAAATGAGTGTGCGAATCTCATAAGAGGGGTAAATTGTAGATTTAAAAATAATTTTTCTAATTTAAGACATCTTTATTTTTCAAATTTTTTTATAAAAATCATTTTATGTTAATAGAAATTTTGGATTTATAAATATATTAATTTATAATTTCTATGATTAAGAAAAATGAAAATAAAAATTTAAATAGTACGTTAAAATTTTTAGGTGGTTCGGTTCAAATTAGAATCTACATTCACTTTTATTGAGGTTGGAAAAAACTTTACTAATAAAAGAGTTATAACTTAAGGTTTTTCTTTACACTTTACCTTCAAGCTATTTGAAGTTTTTCTTATGGTTCATCTCCAACTTACTAGCTTTTACAGGTTCAACTATAACCCAGGTTTTCATAAGCTCAACCATAATTTGTTTTTTTATTGGATCAAATAGAACTAAGACTTTCGTAAATGCCTAACCACCCAACCCATAAAAAAACAGAAATATAATAAGAAATAAATTTTTGATAAAAATATACAAATTTTTCTATACTTGTTGATAAATATAGAAAGACACAAAGAGTTCAAAATTATGAAGAGAATTGAGAAAATAAAAATTTAGAAGAATTATGCTTAACTAGAAGAATTTGTAATTTTAAATAGTTGTAAATTGTATGTGTTATTAGGAGAAATTTATGCCAATAGAATATTATGCAACTTTTTTTTGAGATGTTAAAATCTTTTTTAAATTCATTAGTCATCTCATTCATAATTGCTAAGTATTTATGAAAAAAGTTTGAAAAATTTTGATTTTATTTATTAGAAAATAAAAGAGAAATTATTCAAAAGCTACTATTAAACAACTTAAAAAGCTTTGCCAAATGCTTAAATAATTCTTCCAAAATGGTTCCTACAACGACACATGTAATGGCTAGAAATTTAATTGTTAGGAGGGATCGACAAGAACTATTGAATCTGCTCGAAAAAGTTCTCAATCGTCCAAGCAAACGTTGTATGGGCGGATGAGTTTTGAACGGTTAGATCAAGGTGGATTAGATTTGAGCCATCTAATGACGTAGGATGAGATATAAATTGTTAGATTAATCAATGGTAAAATTGAAGATAATTACAATCGTAGGATTCAAAATAGATTATTCATAGCCGAACAATTCATGAACATATATTGCACAAGGAGGAAACACACAAAGCCATCCGATGAAGTTGGACGAGATCACGGTCGTCAGATGTCGAGCAAGGATCAAGTTCTTATAGTGGATGAAGTAGTAACTGATCGATCAAAGATCGAATGGTGAGGGGTGTTGCACGCTTTATACGCTTAAATACTGGTCACGATCACTATCATGTGATCGAAAAAATGTGTAATCCAATAGTGATGATTTATGCTTTCATCAAGTGTTGCGACAGTGAGCAATTTAGTCCCACATTATCGATTGTGAAAGCTTTTTCACTTTATAAGGATTTATGCGGTGTAATATTTGAGCCAAACTAGGTCTGGCTTCCTCATTGTGCACTCGAGATTTCATCGCTCGTTTCACACGTATACTTACAGATTATAGGTTAAGTTTGGGTCTTTAGTTCCCTTTAAAACACAATATGCTTTATCCCAACTGGGTTCAGGATTACACCAGACCAAGACTAGGCCTCGACCCGACTTGGTTCCAGTCTCTGGTCCATACGCTTGTGAATGCCCGCTAAGGCTTGCTTGCCCCGAGAGCTTTGTAATCAGGCATTGCTTTGGCTGTGGCTTAAATTAATTTTTTTAATTAAGAAAATTTGGCATAATTTAAATTTTAATTTGCCCAAAGTTTAAAAATAAATATGAAATTTAACAAAAATATATATTTAATCAAAGAAAAGATTGAGTGAAAAAATAGAATCGTATATATTTTCTAAATATAAAAAGATGATCAAGGTCAAATGCTTAAATTGTGATTTGAAAAAGATGAATAAAAATGTACTTTACTTTTGAGTTCTTAGAGCGGTTGGATGTAGTTTTTAAAGTTATGTTGGTGAGAATGTTGTGATATTAGGTGATTAATGTAGACTATGGGCCAAGGCTTACCTAGTGTCATTTTTAAGATGTGCTTTCTGATTTGATTTACTATTTAACAGGGATAATTATCAAAGAAAAATATGTCTCTAGTTGAGAAAAGAAACTAATTAAGATAAGAAATCATAAAAAAAAATAAATTTGAATAAAAAATTAAAATTTCATAATAAGTGAAATAAAAAAATAATAAAATTATTTTCATTTTACTATTTATGAATGTTATAGTTTTATTCTTTTTACTTATGTTATTTATTACGCATGTCATTTTGTTATTATTGATTATATTTGTTATTTTAGTATTTTATTTATTTATAATTTATTCATAGATTTTCTTGATGATCTTATACTTAATATAAGTCAAACATTTTCATAGCATCATGACGGAGATTAAAATGGGTTTTAAGATTCAAGTATGCATTTGGTAATTAATTAATGAGCTTAAGGATAAGTTATAAACATGTTGAGTATGTGGTATTGACTATATTGTATCATGTTGATGATGGATGTATCAATTGTATTTTTATTTTGAGAGGACAATGGATTGTTATGGATTTTGTGATTTTGGCTATTATGTTTTTTGTCTATTGCATTGTTTTTTTCTTAAAAGATTATATAGTCACTAATGTTATTATGCAAGTTGTATATTGTGTGATATTATATGATTATGTAAATATTATACATTAAAGCTAATACATTTATTAGGGGAATTTTATCCATTTAATTTTGAAGTTTTGATAAATTAGATATGATGATGCGCGTAAATGGATTAATAGTGAATTGTAATCAGATTTGTATCTCTCTTCTAGGGATGGGGTGCATGATAAGAAGATTTTGTTGATTTTATTGTCGTGGATTTGGATTGCCAATATTTCTATAAAGTTTAATAGACTTTATGAGGTTTAGCAAACTTTTATAGTAATTCTTCAAATGAGGAAAGGTGTGAAACATGGTTAACACTTAAAATTAGCAATTGAGATTATGGATATAAATGGATATTAATAATATCTATTGTGATGTGCAAAGAAATGGTTTTAAGTTTGATGTTAGCTATTATGTAGATTCCAACATGCCCTGTTTATGTGCAACATGAAGGATCTCAAATCGTACTTTGAACAAAAAGGATAACTAATATTTTTCTTGCATTACTTTCTTCTTGATAATTTAATTCTATCATTCAATCTCATGATAATTAGGCTCATTAGAACTCAAAATTAGTTATGATATGATTATGATTTTATTTTAAGACTCTTTAGTGATAATTGAACTTTTTTTTATCCATTATACCTTTACATAACCAAAATGTTTTAATCTTATACAACTAATGTGAGTATAATAGAAATAGGATCAATTAGAATAATAATAAGATAACAAATTTATGTGATTGGCCCAAATTATAATTATATATATGGGACAAAAGAGAAGATTTATTATAGATAATCTACATAATGACTTTAGTTCTAGGTAATGAACTTTAGAAAGATGGGAGATCTCTATGAGAATTTGAAAGTGTTCTGAGTAGGAAGGTTGTTCTGACGTCATTGATAGTTTTTAACAATGTGGTCCATAACAGGTAAGATTCCCCTTCCTTCTTACTTCTATCTAAGGGTTTGCTCTTAGGCTAGTTGACCTCGAGAATTTCTAGATATGATAATGTTAGGTGGAATCCCTTTTCCCAATTTCTTCTTTGTCTATGTTCTAAGTACAATGAAAAAAACCTTACCAATGAATATTAAGTTAATGACGATCTTTAATGGAGAACTTGAAATCTTTTTTGAAGAGGAAGACATCTAAAAAATAGTTGCACCATTTCGACTCACCTTAATTCGGAAGTTCTCCCATAGTTGACTTAACATGGAGACCATTTGTGCAAAGTGTCAAAAAAATTGGATTCATAGGTACTTTTTCAATGGGAGTTTTGGACAATAGGCATGTGCTCATTCGTTTTTCCTTAGAAGCCAACTATTTGAGGTGCTGGATGTTTTGTATATAGAAAATCTCCAAATTCCAACTGTGGATGCTTAAATGGCATTCTTATTTTTGTCTAAATTTAGAACCATCTCAAGCTTTGGTTTGGATTTTCTTAAAGCATCTCCCTATTCACATGTTCAACAAGTAATCTCTCTACTCGATCGTCTTTGCAAAATGATAAACTTATCTTGGCTATATGTAGCTCATGTGTGTGTTGAGGTAGATTTGGCAACGGAGCTACTTACTGGAATCAGAATTATGAAGCAGCAAGCAAATATTAATGGCTTTTGGCAAAAAATGATTTATGAAAACTTGCTTAGCTATTGCAATGGTTGTAGCAAGCAAGGTCACTCCTTACAACAATGCATACAGAACAAACATAGGAAAGTGGCCAATGCTTAGGTAGATGATATGTCGGTGTACTTGTCCGTAGCAAATCGCTCACCAAATACTCACAAATGAAGAGGCTTGATAGACACCCCATATTAAAGCTAACAAATACATTTTGGTAGTGTATTCTTCTGATATTGAGTAGGGTAAGGCTCAATCAGTCGTCCCTTCCCTTCTTATGTAGCAGGAAACCATAACACAAGACAACAATAACATGGACATTCCTCACCAACTCACTAAACAGCAAGTTCATGCGATGAAAAATAGTTGCCACATTCAAAAAATCTTAGATGACTACTTATTTCAAAGTGAAGGAAAATCTAAAAACAAAAATGACTACCAATTAGACTTATAAGCCATTCAAGGTAACCCTTCAATGCAAAAAAGTGACATTCAATCTTTTAAAAATTTCAATGAATTATAGGAAAGAGCTTTGGCATCCAACCTTTATCAGTTGGACCAAGATGGATTTACATTAGTTTCTAATAAAAAAATAAAAATAAAAAGAAAAAAAAACGTAAACAAAATAAGTACTCCCAAAGATATCGAAAGAAGTTATAGCATCACTCAAATCGTGAGAAACTCAGACCACAATGAGTAACCTTCTTTTTTGGAACTTTATGAGGGTTATTGATAAATAAGCAATAAGTTACCTTAAATATCTTATAAATCCCCACAAGATATCTCTTATTGCTTTGTTTGAACCTATGACAAGTAAAGAATAGTTCAAAGTTCTTAGAAAGAAACTCAATTTTGTCTTCTTTAAATATTACATATTGAACAAAATGTGGGTGATATGAAAAGAAAAATTCTCGTCAAGTTGTTCTGAAGGAAGAAAAATTTATTCAGATGATAATCAAGCAAAAATTGGTAAATTATCCAAAAAGAGGGGTACCACTCCTAAAGTCGAGAGATCAACCTCAAACATTAAACCTAGAAAATTTAGAAACCTATCGATATTAATTTCATCGAAATTGGATTTTTTTTGAAGAATGAACTTAAGGAAAATTGATATTAATAATTTAATATTATTTGGAGCACCAAGTTATTAAAAGTACAAGATGGTATAAAAAAATTATAAAATTTATAACAGCTTATGGATGAGCCTATTTTAAAAATGGCTAGCTAATTTTTGGGAATTGTTTGAATAAAAAATATAATATTTTGTAAAAGGCTATAGTTTAATTAAAATATTTTTATTTTTTAAAATTTTTGTCTAACCTTATATGTGACAGTGATTGAATTATGGAAAACATTAATAATTTATATTATTCTTAAATTAATGTCCTAACGCTAAGAGAAATTCATAGTTTGTGTATGCACAACTCCTTGTGTATGGATAGGTTTAATTTTTTTTAGGATGGAAGGATTAAGGGAAAAAGGAATCCTTTGGAGAGATGAGAATTTTTAAAAAAGGTTTTAGCCACAGGGGTTTTGAAGAAAGGGTGCGAGTCCCTGCTGAAGAGGAAAGGAAAAGAAGGAAATTTGTGGATGCTGTAATGCACATGTAAGATATGATCATTAAGATTTGTCCACTTTGTTCAAAATATTAAAGTAAATGATCTATATGTTTTTAAGCAAATGGTTAATGTTTAATGTACTAAAACACAAGTTGCTTATGTTTTATTTCTTAAAACTCATTGATAAGTCCATTCTTTACAATGTTTGCTTTTGCATGGCTTCCTTGTATGATTACTTTCATGTATTGTGATATATTAGCATATAGACGTGAATCATGTGGGTAATGAGATGCAAAACAATGCAATCACTATAAAATTTATTAAGACAACAAAGTTGCCTAGAATTTCAAAAGTATAATCAAGGGTTTGCCAAATAAGTTAAATAAAATTGTTGAAGTTCAATTCTGTAGAAAAACAAAGCCTTACATGGTAACCATATGGAAATAGGATAGGCATCCCAAGAGTTTGAGTTGGACTAGGTTTGGTAAAAGGTTCTTAAAAAAGTGTAACCCAAGGATTGACTTGACTAAATTTTCAAAGATAAAAATTAGGACTTATTGAACAAGAGTTTTATTAGTTGAAAACAATTAAAGGGTCACTAAAATTGAAAAGGTCAAGGGGACCAATTAAAATGAAATATGAAAAATTTGCTTGAAATAAATGGTAAAAGGTCCTTTGGAACTAATAAGGAAAATTTGGGTTTAGTTTACTTACTATGTTGTGTTTTGTTTTTAGCAGCACAATTGTGATATAGATTAAACATGTGGCATGACCCAATTTGTGCAATATTTTACATAAAAAGTAATGTAGATTTCCTTCTTGAGTATGTGATAATTGTCTTAGTCTATTCTTGCATATTTTATTTCAACGAGCATGGATGCACTCCATGGGTTCTTAAGAAATAATGTATTGATTGATTTTTAGTATTTTATTTTGTTTTTTTTATTTAGAAGAAATATATATCAAGATTTAGTCTGGTAATATAATGACAATGCTATGACAACAAACATAGGAGTCTTAAGTTTTTTTAGTTTTTTATGTATTTTATTGCAATAGTCATAGTAAAATATTTGGAACGTTTCATTGTAAAATAATTTGATTTTATCTTTTTTATTTATTTGCATTATTGCTATAAAAAATGGTTTCAAAACTACATTCATGTGGTGACGTTTCAGACATTATAATATGGTATCAAAACATGTTAGATACATGTTATAGGAATACAAAAAAAAAGTGATCATCTTGAAAATTATATAGTTATAACACTTATCGAAGGAAATAACAACATAAGATGGAATGACATATTTGACTATGTCAGTTAGATAGGCAATTATAGAGGGCAACATGCACAACTCCTTATATTGAGTATTGTAAATCATGTATGTAAAGTATAAAATATTTACCTAAGATAGCTAAAGACACAAAAATTTGTTGAAATCACCCTTAAATAAAGCCTAGAATTTGAAGTTAAAATGAACTTCACATATGATGCACTAGCACCCATATATTGTACGTGAGGTTGAGCGACTAAGAAAAAAAAGGAACAAAAAAAAAATCATATAATATGTTAAGGTTTGATGTACATACATTATCTTTGATGCATGACATGTTTAAGTAAAAGGAGAAAAAGACAAGCAAGATATATAGTAAATTAATATTAACATAGGGTACTTTAAATTCGACATAAGAAAATGACAAAATTTATCCTCCTCCTCCTCTTCCCCCTCCTCCCCCTCCTCCTCCTCCTCCGCCCCCTCCTTCGCCCCCTCTGCCACCTCTGCCCCCTCCTCTCCCTCCTCCCTCTTTGCCCCCTCCTCCCTCCCCACCCCTCCTCACCCTCCTCCCCCTCCCTACCTCCTCCTCCTCTGCTTCCTCCCCCTTCTCCCCAGCTTCCCCCTCCTCCTCCCCCTCCCCCTCCTCCTCCGCCCACCCCTTCCCCTCCCTATCCCCTTCCTCCTCCTCCTCCTCTTCCCCTTCCCTCTCCCCCTCCCCTTCCCCATCCTCCTTCTCCTTCTTCTCCTCCTTCTCCTTCTTCTCTTTTTAATAGGACTAGTATGCCTCCAAGTGAAGCCTCTGTGTGATGTATTGGATGTTACTTTCTTATCTTTCTTAGGTAAGAATGGGCTCAACTCTATGGACCTAGGATGAAATATTTGATACTCAAACATATTTGGGTTTAGATAATAAAGCTCCTTAGTAATCCAAGTGTCATAAGAGGTGAGATGGTCTTACCAATGTACCAAAAAGTCTTTGTTGTACTTAATATGGTGTGAAAACTACTTAATCATCAAAGATTTGCTCCACTTAATTTCTCAATGTACTAGATAAAGCTAAATGTTATAGAGGGATAAATTCACTTATAAATAATGATGAAGGCTTAAAAGGCTTATTAGGTATTAATTGTGGTTCCCTATAAGATAAAAGATCACAAGCATTAAAGGTAGCATTTGTTTCATAATCTCTGAGTAAATCCAAAACATACACATTGATACCTTGTTTTTTTATAAGTTTAAATAGTCCAAGGGCTCTCAGTGGGAATCTCTCAAACATAAAATGGATCATTACATAATCACCTTCAATAAAATTTTTAGATTATCTATGGGCATCTATTAATTATTTATATATTTCATTATTTAAATTAATTATTTTTGGCAACATTTTTATGTAAAATGAAATATGTTGAGCCAAAGATTCAAAAGAATTAAAAGTACAGAAATCATTAAGTAATAGAATCAAATCAATAAGACTTCTATGATGATTTCCAAAATAAATTTCAAAATGACTCAAACTCATTGTTCAATTAGTAAATTCAATGTGTGATAATAAACAATCCCAAGTTGAACCATGTTCTCTTATTAGGAAACAAAAAAGATGGCTTAAAATAGGTTTGATTACTTTTTGTTCATCTATTTGGGAAAGATAAGCTGATAGCAATTTAAGTTTTACTTGAGCTGATGGATTTATTTTGTAATTTGGTAAATGTGATATTGAAGTATCAAGAGCTAAATCTATAGTATATTGAATATCTTAAAAGTGAAAGTGTGTTTGATAAGTTATTGAGAAATATATTTATAAATTTTTTTTAATAAGGATTAGACCATGGGTTTTGGAATGTGTACACTAGTATAGGTCTCCCTAATTATTACAAATTGGATAACTTTTTAATTTGTCATATCCTTCTTAATCTCAACTATTGAAATAATATGAAGTAATTTTTTTTTTCTCTTATGTTTCTCTTTTAGAGTGTTAGATTAGAAATTATTTTCAAAGGTAGTGAAGGGTATAACATGATCTTCTTTCTTTCATATATAAAAAATGCACATATTAGCTTTTTCATTTAATGTAGAATCTCGAACATATAACTAATGTTTTTTATGATAAGACAACCTACTTATATTGGGATAGCATGACATCATAAGTTCTCAAAAGATTAACCAAACTTTAAAGGAATACAACACATTTGTTCTATTAAAATTAAGATTTTTTTATCCAAGATGTAATATATGGGTGGGGATGGTCTGTGAATATCAAGCTGATTTTTTTAATAGTCTTTTATGCTATGGTGTTGATGCGACTACTATAATATATAACAATCTTATAAGATTGGTTTTTTATTCTAATGAAGGTCCTAACGATGTTAGTTCATTGCCAACCTTTAGATGGTTTTAGTTTAGTCAAAGCACATCTCACAATAGTTATGGGTGGCCTAATATAGTAAAGGTTTTCATTTAGTACTTGTAAATCTTTTTTATCCTCCTTATCTAATTGTATAATATCTTTTTGTTTAATTTCAATACTTTCTTCTATCTCTTCTTTTATTTTTATGTATAGAGCTCTTTTATGATACTAGTTGTGATATGCCTTCTCCTATGAAGGAATCTAGTACATGGTTTGCCTGAGGGTTGGATTCAATAGGTTGGTGATATGAGTGAAGAGCATGGTTACTTGTGGATTAGAAGTAACATGAATAATGGAACTTAGGGTATGAGTTTAAGGGTAAGAAATGGATGAAAGAATCTTTTAAGGGTAAGAAATGGATGAAAGAATCTTACTCTTATGTGTAATCAATACTTTAAAGCTTTCTACATCACAGGCCACTTTATATGTTTTTTTTAAATAATAACATTTCTCGAGTATAATTTAGCTTGAATAGATTTTTTAAGCCCGACTTGAAATGAAGACAATACTACTCGATCTGGCTCTTGTATACCAAATCTAAGCATATAATCATCAAATTTAGTGATGTATTCATCAACAACTTTTGAACCTTAAGATAAATGTTTCTAGTTATCCAAAAGTTTACTTAAAATAAAAGCTGGATATATATTTAGCTGATAAACAAATCTTGAATCTTCTCATGATTAAGTTAATTCTTGATCTTCGTCAAGAAATCACTTTTTTAATGTGAAAAAATAATGTTGTATGTGATGTAAGCCTAGTTTTTTTAAATTGGTATTTTTGACATTAACTAACATCATATCAATCAAAACAATGCTTCACTTTTATTTTCTAACCTTGATGTGTTTTAGGATCTAAATTACCATCAAATGTAAGGTGCTTTTGTTTTAACCATGTTAACTGGTGATCATTATCCCTATGGTGTCTTCTATCAGGGGAATATAGAGTATCTTGATTCCTAAGTCGACATTCCAGTTGATTAGATTCATTTTTAGAGGATATTTTCTCAACTTTCAAGTCACTTTTTATAGAAATGATCTATAAGTTTTACTTGATCTACTATCTCTATGTTGTTCTTGTCAGTCTTTGTATGTTTCTAAGGTTGTTCTTAGTCTTGTATCAATTAAGTTAGTTTTAGAATTACATGTTATATTATTAGGTCCATAGTTAATTGTGTTGGTTGAGAATTAAACATTCTATATTTCTTTTTAGAAGTCAAAGAATTACACTAATTTTTTATATAAAAGATCTAAAGTTATTAGAAAAGTGGTTTTAACAAAACACACCAAAGTACTCTTGTTGTGATGAAATGACAAGGTATACACATAAATAGAGTTCTTAGAATACTAAATAAAAAATTACATAATCTCTTATACAAATTAAAAAATTAGACTTGACAATTAAATTTTTCAAAATATAAAATAAAGTGACTGAGCACTTTCTTAGTGATTTGATGTTCTTTGTGGATGTTAGATAATTGGTAGAAGGTGCAAAATTATGACCGGGTGAGCAACTCCTTTTGAAAAAATATAATAAAATAAGTGACCTACAAAGTACAAACAAGTAGAAATCTAGAAGCAGGAAAATGAAAACTAGTCTTTGAATTCTTCCCACCACTTCGTCGCTGAATTTCGCGTGACCGTTAAACGCTTGTTTCCCGCGTTTTGAACCCCAAAAAAAAAAAAAAAAAAAAAGAAAAGAAAACTCCCATCCAACAATAGGAGACTAGCGGCTTCTCAACAAAACCAACGGCCTTGATATCTCCACCATCGCTACCGCTCGCCGCAGCGGCATCGATACGATAAGCCGTAGCTTCACGAATTCCATGTCCGTTTCGATGAAGGGTCACCGTCCCCGACCCACCCTCTCTCTCTCCTTCTCTCTGCTTCTCAGCCTTCCTCGCTTCCCTGCAGCTGCGATACTGCGAATACGCCTTTGAAAATCAGACTTCTCTACTTCTCTTTCTCTCTCCTCCTCCCTTTCCTTCGATATTTGCCGTTTTCCCTCCGAACTTTTTATTTATTGCCTTGGGCGTCCTCCTTGCTCGTTGCTTGGTTACTTTTTTATCTACGCTTTTGAGGAACCTTCTTCAGCCCTACATCGGACGATCCACATGTTTCCACGTCGTCGTCGTCTTCTTCACCGTCTGAGTCCTGTGTCTATAAATAACCGAAACACTTCCCTTAATCCTCCTTCTTTTCTTCCTAGGGCTTCCCACAGCAGCGAGACTTTCGTCACCCTGGATATCTCCATGGTACGTCTCCTCCCCGATTTCTGCCCTCTTATCTCCTATAGAGTTTCAAAGTTGCCCTTCTTGGTATCGTTTAAATATATAGGTTCGTATTCCTTAGGCTTTTCGAATCTAGGAGCGATTTCCTGTTCTTCGGGCCATGGCGATTGTGAGAAATAGCTTTACTCCGAGGTTGGATGGTGATTCCTCCAGAGGCACGGCTTTTAAAGATAACGAGGAGGAATCATGCTCGTCACCAGAATCTGCTGGCGACGGTGTTTTCGAAGACGGAGCATCGGATGCGGACTCGGGCTTGGGTTCCGATGAGTTAGATTTATCGGAAATTGGAGAACCCGGAACGGAGATATGCCAGGTGGGAAACCAGACCTGCAGCTTTCCGCTGGATCTCTATGACGTTCCTAACCTTGGTTTAGTCCTTTCGCTTGAAACTTGGAATGAGTGTCTAACTGAGGAGGAGCGTTTTGCTTTGGCCGAGTACCTTCCTGACTTGGACCAAGAGAACTTTTCTATTACCCTTAAGGAGCTATTCTCCGGGAGCAATTTCCACTTGTGTAGCCCTCTTACTGGTTTTTTCAATCAGTTGAAGACGGGGCTCTATGATCCAAGAGTTGTTCTTTATCGCCACAGTCTGAATATCTTCCAGCGGCATAGGCACTACCATCAGCTGTGCGAGTATCATAATTCACAGATTGGGAACCTTATTCAGATAAGGGATGCATGGCGGAACTGTGCTGGGCATCAAATTGAAGAACGTTTGCGGTTTCTGAACATTCTGAGAAGCCAGAGGACTTTGGGTTATGATAGGAATAGAGTTTTTGGTTCAGAAACAGATTCAGGAAATAGTGCTTCAGCTGAGTCTTACAGAACTAGAAGATTAAAAAATGGTCTTGGGGCCTTGCATTTATCACAGAAAGCTTCTTTTAATGCTCTGAGTGACGAAAGTAGAATGCCTATGGAACCTGTTAAGTTGGGGAAGGAGAAGCCAAAAGGGATGTTGAAGTTGGTTGCTCCAAAATTCTCTTCAAAAAAAAAATATGTGAGAGGCTCTGGTAACTTGCTGGCATCTTATTGTTATTCTGTTCATATTTAAACCAAACTACCCAAAGCCATTTTGTTATGTTCATAACAATGTTATGTTTCAGGAACTGATTGGTCCAACTTCCAAGGAAGAGGTGCCAGTGAGTACTATTCAAAGGGTGCAAGTGATGGAATGGCTGGAGAAGATGATTGGGATTCATCCCATGTTACCACGTTGGCTAAGCCTGGGTTTTTGAAATCAAAAAGGAAGAATGTCAGGATGTCTAGTTATCTTGACTGCAATAGATCAGATCAGGCAGTTACAATTGCTTATGATTACAGTTCTCTCAGTAGAATGAAGAGTCTTAAGCAGGCTGAGAATGGCTTGAAGCATCCCACCAAGGAGCTCCTTCATCATAAGGTTCCCAATGGATATCCTGTTCATTGGTCTGCTGTTAACCAACCTTTTGGGCATGGAGAGGCATACGAAGAAGCATTTTTTTTTGAAACTGGTACTTCTGATGGTTCCAGTAGAGGCGGAAAGAAATTGAAGTCTGGAGATGGTTTTAAGACAGGTAAAAGTAGGTTTGGTTTTGACTATAAAGTTAGTTCCTTGAAGGCTCCACTACAGAGGATGGCTTCACATTTGCAGTCAGATTATAGAATCAAAAGTGTACAGGGTAACATAGGAGCATCTTCTCATCAAGGAGCGAACATGAAGTACTCAGTGCATGGTTCAAATGATTCTAAAAGCGAGGAAACATATTCAGATTCATTTGAACATGTGGGGGATTGTGGAAATCTGACTCCTTACGAGAGCAAATCACTATATCCTGGTGCAGATATAGAGGTTTGTCAGTCTGCAGCTTGTAAACTGAAGGAAGACCATAAAAAGTTGAGCAAACAGCCAAGGAACAATGGAAAGCTTTCTCCTCCATCTGTTGGACGCACGAGTGCTCAAACAGTGCCTCCATATGCTAAAAGGGCTAAGAAGAAACTTAAGACAACTGAGACTGATTACTTGGATGATGGTAAACAAATAAGAGAAGGACTAGTCACAAATTCCAGTGAAAAGTTGCGGCCTACTCCAGTTGATTCTATTGCTATTGAAAAGAAGCGAAAAGGGAAAGCAGATTTGCAGCATTCTTTACAATCAATTGACACCTTTAAGCATCAAAGAAGTATTTCCAAAGAAACTGAGAGTTTGGATATTAATGCCAGATCAAATGAGATAGAAAGGCAATCTAAAAAGTCTGGATACAAGATTTCCAATGATTATGCTTTGGAGGTTGATCATCATGGAGGCTTAATCATTCCCACTTTTGGGTATGGTAACCTATCAAAGAAGCAGAAATGCCAGGGTGCTGATGGGTATGCTGATAAATTTGATGATCGAGGTCACCAGCAGTCTAGTCCTATGGAAATGGTGGAAGATTCTTCAGTTGTGAAAAAGAAGATGAAGAAGAAAACTGATTCTGTGGGTGTTGCTTCATTTACTGGGACACCTGAAACAGTTATACAAGAGAAGGGACTGTTTGACTTAGAGATGGATATGAATGCACATAAGAAACCATTCACTCTCATTACTCCGACTATTCATACAGGCTTTTCATTCTCTATTATACATCTCCTTTCAGCTGTTCGTAAAGCTTTGATTACAGAACCAATGGAAGATAATGAAGTTGGTACACTTGGTAAGGATTTTGCAAGCATGCTTGCAAAAAGAGAACAAAGGCTTCTTCCCTTGTCCAGTAATTTGCCAGCTTATCATCCAGAAAACCACCTTGAAGGCTTCATTGCTGAACTTGGTGGACAAAGAAATTTACCATCTCTCACTGTCCAGGAGATTGTTGATCGAGTCAGGTTAAACCCTGGGGATCCTTGTATTCTTGAAACTCCAGAACCACTCCAGGATTTGGTCAGGGGAGTGCTGAAGATATTTTCATCTCGGACAGCACCATTAGGAGCCAAGGGTTGGAAGGCCCTTGTATTGTATGAAAAATCAAGAAAAACTTGGTCTTGGGTTGGTTCAATCCCATCAAGCTCATCTGATAAGGATAATGCTGCTGAAGAAACCTCTGCGGAGACTTGGTGCATCCCTCACAAGGTGCTAGTTAAATTGGTTGATTCCTTTGCTAATTGGCTAAAGAGTGGTCAAGAAACTCTTCAGCAAATCGGAAGCCTTCCTGCACCGCCGGCAATGTTGCCCTTATTGGATGATAAAGAAAGATTTAGAGACCTCAGAGCACAGAAGAGCTTGAACACTATAAGTTCAAGTTCCGAAGAAGTGAAAGCATATTTTCAGAAAGAGGAACTCTTAAGATACTTAATTCCAGATAGGGCTTTCCAGTACACTGCCTTAGACGGAAGAAAATCCATTGTAGCGCCACTTAGAAGGGGTGGTGGCAAGCCCACATCAAAGGCGCGTGACCATTTTATGTTAAAGCCAGATCGCCCACCCCACGTAACCATACTCTGTCTTGTAAGAGATGCTGCTGCTAGGTTGCCTGGGAGTATAGGCACCAGGGCAGATGTTTGCACTCTAATAAGGGATTCACAGTATATTGTTGAAGATGTTACAGACGCACAGGTTAACCAAGTTGTTAGCGGGGCTTTAGATAGGTTGCATTATGAGCGTGACCCATGCGTGCAGTTTGATGGTGACAGAAAATTGTGGGTTTATTTGCATTGTGATCGGGATGAGGAAGATTTTGAGGATGATGGTACATCATCCACAAAGAAATGGAAAAGACAGAGGAAAGATGTTATGGATCCTTCTGAAATGGCAGCTATGAATGATTCTAATTATGCTGCAGAAGGAGAGACAGCAGCTGTTGGCCATTCAGAATGTGATTTTAATCCTAATCATAACATTGACTTATCTGCTGTAAATAGAGAACATAAAGAAGAGCTTGTGCATAGTGATTTGTGGCCTAAAAAAGAGAACATTCAATCTTATGCTGACCCTGTGCATTGTGATAGAGGTCAAAGTAATCCAATGACTTGGGGGGTACTTGGTGGGTATCCTTTTCAGGAAAACAAAATGTTTTGTCAAGAAAACACAAGTCAAGATTTTGACGATGAAGCATTCAACAGAGAAAGGTCTGTTGGGCTGTCCACCGCAACCTTATTTTGATAAAAAAAAAATGTAAGCCATATCCTTTACATTGATTTTGTGTTGAAACTGTTGTGAAGGTAATAATTTGAAGTATAATAATTTGAAGTTATTGAATCATTATTCCTAGATTATTTTTGGGAAATTTACCCAACTACTTATGCCCACCCCCAACATTTTCCATTTTCCATTAATTTGCTAGCTTCTTTGTGCATTATTTCATGTCTACAGTCATTCAGTTTAATGCTTCTATCTACTTCCTCTTTGTAGGAAGATAGTTAAATAGTGAAACAAATCACTAAGATGCAACTTTTATCTGATTCCTGAAATGCACTAGTTATGCAATTTAAAAATATAATGAAAATAAATGCTTTTGGGAAATTGTGGTTAGATTGCATCTGTATGATAAATCAAGTGCACTTCGTTAGGTTTTCTTATTGCCACTCTATGGAGAGACTCCTTGCTAAAACTGACAAGCTTTTTCTTGATTGATCTCATTCTACCATTGCAGCTTGAAATCATGCTTCAATTTAGTCCATGCAAATTGATTGTCATTTGTTCTTGTTCTGCAAATAGCTTTTTGTTGTGGGGGCTTTGACTACTATATTACTTATGTTCTTGTTTTATCTGAACTTTAGATGAAAATGGCAATTTATCACTACATAGTTAAGCCAAATATCTCTTTTCTCTCGTGGATGTAGGCTTAACTAGGATCAAACTACATTAAATTAATGCCTTTTTTTGTGTTATTGTTACTCTTATCAGTCCTATGTCCATTGCACTCATTTCAGTTATGTAGATTAAATCTTAATAATTTGTTATTAGAATCTTAATTGGATTTCATGATGTCAAGATATTAGATTAAGAAATTTAGTGGATGTAAGAGTTTTTGATTATAACAATCCAAGATAAAAGAGATGCTAGTCTAACAAGATAAAAGAGATGGTAAATCTTAATAATTTGTTATTGTCATGCTTTAATTTTGCTTTAATTCTACTATTGCAACTTCAAATATGTTATGCTTTGAGGGCTCAGAATGAGATGCCTCATTGACAGATCAACTTTGCTCTTAACTTTTGAGCTATTTGCTGTTAGCAATGTATTATTTGCTATGTTCAAGGCATACCAATAAAAAGGTTAAATTAGTGTTGCACAATTTAAATCAAATCTTTTCTCAAACCAAAGAGCACGAGAAGCTTTTGTGACTAGTTTAAATTGTATCACATCCCTTTATCAAATTTCTCAAGTTATAATAATATATCCATGTTGAATAACTTTCCAATTCTACAATAAAGTTGTCAAATAAAGCACAAGTAAAAAAGCAAAATAAGTAATAGAATGAGACAAAAGATTTTTAGGTGATTTAGTTTAACCTCAAGTCTTTGCCTGTGCACAAGTAACTTACTTGAGTTCCATTATTGGAATTACTCCTTGGTAATCGGGTAGAGAAAGTCAAGTACAAATTGAGACTTTTCATGGGTTAACGACAACCCAAATCCACTTCACACTGCTTGATTGAGAGCTTTGTCAAACCTCTCCACGTTTTCCAGTCGTTCAACCAAATAATTTACACATCCACAACCAGAAGTTGGCCAAGAGAACCAATTCACAAGTATCAATACAAAGCACAAGTTCACATAATATTGTATAAAACATACAAATACAAGTATAAGTAACCTAATAGATTATCAAAATCGAGATATCAATAATTTAGAAGATTGTGATGTATGATGTCGAATAAAATTTGGATTGGAAAATTTTCTCTATTTCTCTTAAACTAAAAGAATGTTATAATAAGATCTTCTCTTTCTTAATAAGTTTCTCTCTTAAAGATATTGCATTTTATTGTTACAGGCATGCTTTCTCAACTTATATTATTTTTTATCTTTATTTCTTCATCATTCTTTTATGTTTTATATGGTATATATATATACTATGTAATACTTGAACCATTAAAGGTTCAACAGCTCTTACAATGACTATTTAATATTAAAGCCTGTTCGAACTAGCCATTAAGTATCTTTCGTTCTGTTCACAGAATTTGATAAATATATTATATCATTCGATACCCTTATAATGAATTGTTTGTACTATCTGTTGGAATAGTAACATACCATATAAAAGATACTATAAATAAGTATTCTTAAGTTGTCATATTGTCTATTAGAATATTAAAGTATCATACAAAAGTTTTGGGATAATTTAGAAGCTTGCATAATTTGGTTATTTACACGATTAAAATGATTATATTGTGCATTGTCATTATAGTCTTATAATATTTTATTAATTTATCATATTAATATTCTTTTGTTATACTTATCAATGCTCATTAGATCGAAATTTGTACTTTTTGAAACCATTCATTGACCTTTAAATTGCTCATCTGAACACATCGTACTATCCGATTGCTATAGAGCACCAATAAAAACCTAGATCAAATAGTCTATCTTCTTTTTCATCCTTTTTCTCACAAAGCTAATCATGTCATCTAAAATAATTTTTTATTGTCCAATCAATATAAATTTTAACTGCTTGATTTAATCTTTAATTCAAGTTTTATTTTTAACTCATCAACCTCGATAAAATTATATAGTATTATATGCAATTGATGTAATCAAATTTGTTAGTTCATGTTTACGTAGATACAAGGCAAATGTCTAATAAATGAAGTATAAACTCTCATATATTGATAATCTGATTGTAATACTTGCATGTCTATGACCCATTAATAACATAAGAGACACATGCTTCTTTCTTGATATACACAAATCATTTGATATCTTCTTTCCTTGCCTTCAATTATCTTAACAAGATTGCTCTAGGCATTTTCTACAAACTAAGATTGAACCATTATTTTGTCTATCTTTTTGTTTAACCTAAAATATATTAAGTACATGATTAGATTATAAGAAAAACACTTAAATGATTTATTATTATCAAAATATAATATTATATTTAAAACTCATAAGATTTGATAGTTTTCTCTATTGTAATGATAACAAACGCTTTAAATATGGGGATAAGGTATAAAAACAAATAAACTTTTTTAGAATTTATGTGTAGAAGATTAATTAAGAATATAGCAAACCAATTCTCTTGTAATACAAGATATGGTAATTAATACATAAGCATGACAACATATATAGTAAAGAACAAATAATATATTATAAAACTTGTCCAATAATATGTTATGTTATTAATATCTAATAATGGTATTTTGTTTGATAATAATGAACTTTAAATTTTTTTAATAGATTTGTTTAAGTTAAGTTTTTTTTTAGATAACTAATTTCATGTTTATGAAAAAACTTAAAAAAGAAGATGAGTAAATATCAAATTCGATAAAGATTGTCTTGGTTAAGGTGGCAAACCATCAAGATATTCATTTTAAGTTTAATTTTGGATATTTCATTTTTATTTTGATTAGAATATCAAGATTGATTGAAATCAATTTTACAAAATAAAAAAAAATAAATTTTATATAAATTAATTATCTTAAAAAAATGTTAAGATTTTAAAATCTTAATCTTATTTTAACCATCTAAAGAATTATTTTATTTTTAATCAATTCATTAAACATAATTTATAATTCATCATTAGATATAGGTTGAGCATTTACACTTGCACTTCAAGAAACTCCAGCATGATCAAGTTCTAATGGAAAAGTGGACTCCAATGTGCTTGTTGAACTTCTATGTTTTTTTTTTCTTTAGCTTCTTCTTCTCTTTAATTTCATCAATTACTTGAGATTTTTTTTCTCCAAATAATATGTCAAGCTTATTCATAACCTCAACATGAGTGTTAAAAATATAATGCATCATACATGTCTTATAAGTGTATAATATAAAGTAGTTAACCCTTGATCTTTCAATTATGCTAGTCTTAGTTAATTGCCATCTATGTCAAATATGCCACAATTAAAAATAACATAGTTTTTCAAATAACTCTCAAACACTAAATTAGTCTTTTTCACAAATAATTTAAAGTTTTCTTTCCACTCCTTAAAACTATTTTCAAGAAAAATAAATGAATTTTTCATGATAAAAGATAAATCAATATGAATCTTCAAAAATTAAGTGTGCCAATGAGGATCTACTCAATGATGTTAGTTTTTATTAGTAAAATCTTCTTTTGATACCACTTGTTAAGTTTAAGACATATCATGAAGGTGATTAAATTGGTATGTATAATCTAAATCAAATTTTTCTCAAACTAAAAAGTATGTAAGACTTTTGTAACTTTAATTGTTTCACACCTCTTCATCAAATTTCTAAAGATATAACAATATTGCCAAGTAACTTTTCAAAACTTTAATAAAGTAATCAAGTAAAAGTCAAGGATAAGATAATTAAAAAAGATATGATTTTTAAAAAGTTCAGCTTAACCTCAAGCCTATGTTCACCCCCAAGCCAAATCACTTATTCGTCATAGCCATGTGAAGAAACCCGAGTACAAATTAAGGCTTTTTACAATTAGGCATAACTCAACTTCACTCAACCTTACAAAACCATAAGCTTAAGCAGAACTCTCCATATTTGACAACTAAAAGTTTAGCAATTGCACCACACATCTACAGGTTAAAGCTTGTTCAGGAGAACAAATCACAAGAACTAGTATAAAATAAAGATCATGCAATGTGAATAAGACATTTAAATACATGAATAAGTAACCTAATGGATTATCAAAATAGATATATTAGATAATTTGAGGGTTTATGATGCAAATATTGAATAAAATTTGGATTGAAATACTTTCTCTATTTTTTAGAAATTAAAAGGATGTACGAATATAACCATCTCTTCCTTAGCAAGCTTTTCATTTAGAGATTATAAAACTTCAAGAACATGGTTGATTTGTGATTTTCATTTAATAGCATTGGCCATAGAATCCAATTGTGAGGGTGACCACTAGATCTACAATATAATATAGCAATTTCGTTTTCTCAACTTTAAAATATTCTTATATTTGCTTCTTTGTCATTCTTTTGTATTTTATGAGGTATATTTATATTATGTAATACTTAAAACAAGTAAAAGAAGGTTCAATGGCTTTTACAACGACTAATTTTATCCAATTTGTTATATTGTATAGTTTGATAATACCTTATTAGTTTGTATATTGAAGTTCTAATATGCTCCCTTAAACATATTGTCTAATAAATAAAATCATATTATACAAAATTCTTAGAATTCTAATATTTAATAGATTAGTACAAATTTTAACTACTTAATTTAATCTTCAATTCAAGTTTCATTTTTTTAACTCATCAACCTCTATAAATGTATACATAGTTATTCTTATGGCGAGTTTTTAATAAGTTATAGTGATATGAAACTAATACAACTAGAGTTTATTATTTCATGTTTGCCTTGATGTAATGCAAATGTCTAATGAATCAAATACAAGCTCTCATAAATTGGTAATCTGATTATAATCTTTACACATATCTTAAAAGACATGAACCATAATAACTTGAGAAACACATGCATCTTTCTTGATCTACATAAGAACTATTGGATGATATTTTTCTTTCTTTGCCTTCAAGTATCTTAGTAAAATTGTTTGAGGCATTTTTCATTCAACAAAATTGAATTTTATGCACTTTCAATTGTAAATATACACATGTAAGACAAGGTTTCCAATCTTTTTAGAAGTAATAAATATAGAAATGTATGAAAAACAACAGAAAGAGATTCTTGTACAATAGTCAAAATGCTTTGTTATTTAAAGCAAAGAGCCCCATATATGTTTACTTGAAAAAGGTCTTTTATTTGGTTTAAAGAAATCTTGCTGACAATAATTCAAACGATTTGATACATTATATTATAATAAAATTTTATGAGATGTAAATATAATAGTTGTATATCTCTAGAAAAGTTTTAGATAATATTTAGATTTATTTATTTTTGTATATTCTATACAAAAGAAAATATGAAATTGATAAGTTAAAAATTATGTTGAAAAATAAATTTAAAATAAAAGACAAGGCAGCAACAAGATCTTTAGTATGGATATTATGAGGGATGGATGTGCTAAAAATTTATAATTAACTCAATAGTATTATATGGAAAAGGTCCTAGAAAGAAGTTTAATGCTTGATGCTAGGTCAAGTGCTCCATTAACTGCTCATTTTAAACTATCCCAAAAAGATTTATTATAAACAAAATATGACTTTAAACATATGACATTCGTATCTCATAGATGTATTAGTGATGAGTGTGTTGAATAAATGGGAAACTCTAAGAGTTGAAAAAGCTTGATTTATAGAAGATAATCTTTTTTTAACACATCGATAGGCCAACTTAGCAATGAGGAATGATTCCATTAGTTTGGATGCACGAACGTAGTTAGATAAGAGAAATGCAAGGAAAATACCTTCAATCCAAAGTTGCATTCGGTGGATAGTCATTTGGAAACACTAATTATTCTCTAGAAAAATGCTAACAAATGAGTGATAGCTCTGGCAAAGTATTTTTATAGCACCATTTGACATTTGAAGCTCATGTAAGACTTGTGTACATAGTCCACACGAATGATACAAGCTCACAACATACGATGCTTCTCTCAAGATAAACTAGCTTTGTTACATGCTTTAGACAACATATAATGTTAATGTCTTACGCACAAACATACCAATCCAAATTCAAGCTACTCAAAACAATGGCTAAAACATACAAGCAAAAACTCAAGGATCACACCAAATAGAAAGGTTCACACATGAATGATGAAGCAAATCATAAATGATTAAACAATATTTATCTTGCATTGTAATAGCCATAATGAGAATAAAATTATAGAGAGGAGATTCTTAGCTTCAAATTAAGACAAACTATTTTATGTAGTGTGCCCTTTGTATGACGATGCTGTTAAAATTAGATTGAACCAACCTATTCAACCATCTCTTTCATGAATCATCCAATCGCCTAACTAGTTCACAATATTTGCTCATAAACAATTGAAGAATAAAATTGGAAAAAATTGATGAACTGATGAGCTCGACCAAAACATCGATTTCATTAGTTCAACATTTAAATTTCAATATTCTATTAGGTTTTGAGCTTTGTGCTTCACCGTTGGGTTCTCCACTATTCATCTAATGTTCACGAGTAATCCAACACTAGAGCATGTTTGTGATATGTGATTCTTTCTCTTACCCTCATCTTTTCTTTCTTCTCACTTATAATTATTCAGACACCAATAGAATTTTGAATGAGGAAGATGAATGGTTCAAATTAATTATTATACCATTATGGTGGTTTGTGAACTGCTTTATGATAGAAAAAAATGGTTTTGATGAAATTAGGAAAATGGAAGAATTTAATCAAATTTGGATGCTTTTATCTCGTATGTTTTGAAATATCTGATTAGTGACATGACAAGTAAAATAGAAGCCATTTTCCTTCGAATATGGTGCCCTTCCTCCTATAGGGCACCTGTATCTAGCTTTGTTGTGAGGATTAGGTCTTCTCACATCTGTCTATGTAATAACATGCTAGAAAAGGTGGTTGCTGCTTTGTACCTGTGATGAGATGAGGAACTCTTAACTGCAATAACAAAATGGTAACTTTAATATAACAGTAACGTTTAAATAATATTAACATCTAAATATTAATTTTATATTAAACAGTTTTAATAGTTTAATACTCAACTTCTGCGTACCCAATTTTGTAAGTTGTAACAACATTTATAATCTTTTGTTGCATTGTTTAAAGATAAATTTTTCTATTTTCCAAGGCTGTTTTTTAGATTAAGTCATCAACAAATAACTCTAGGATTTAGGAGACATTTAGATCACGAAGATTTCCAATAGCTTTTCCAGCAGCTGCATGTTGATTGACAGAAATTCTCACATTCAACATCTACAGCAGGTTCAAAACAATAATACTCCAAATCTTAAGTCACTCGAAAAGAATATTATTCAGCCCCACTCCTGCGAGCGTTTTGGGTTGGAAAAATACTCAAAACCAATCTGAATAGGAACAAAGAAAAAGAATTCACAAGATATATAGCTGCTTCCTCTAATCTGTACATGGTTTTTCACCTCTTTCTTGTCTCTTAATTAAGCGTTGTTAGTGGAACTCTCGAGTCCCTTAGAGCCTGCGAATGAGACTCGTATGGTGTGTTGGATGATAGATGATGTTTCACGTCCCCATTCACCTGCTTGGATGCGGACTTCGAGTCCCAGAATCCTTTGATCAGCTCATCAAATGGTGGTGTTCTCAGCTCTTCAATGGACGCCAAACTGGGCAAATTAACGTTTCGACGTTTCGGAGTTGAACATGTCGGTTTATCCACCTGCTCAAGTTGTTGGAGATTTCATGCATACATAAGATGAGAAGAATGACAGATTTGGAGTTTGGCTCGCGTTTGAAAAAAATTCATTCATTCACTTCTGAAGCTACGTTTTTGCTTACCAAGTAGTCCTCTTCCAAGCATTTCCCAGCAGTGTTTGTGATCTCTGTAATCTTATGGTAGTGTCCACCGATCAAGCTTCTTAGATCCCCACGAGACGGCACAATGATGGAGCCCATATTAGCACATGAGTCGTGGTCCAGTTTCAAGGAACCTGAACATCGAGCAGAGCAACAGCTTGAGTTCCACAGGACATTTGCATACTTCTTCAAGAATGACTTCGCTTTATTATTCAAGTGAAGCGAAGAAAATAAAGATAACTCACTATTTATGGAGGAATGAAGACCATTAGTTGCAATATCAGCATCGCCAAGTGCAGATGCTGCAGCAGAAGACAACTTGGCCCTTAGTAGTTGACTAGCTTCCATGCCATTCCTATAATATGGGTCAATACCATCTTTAGAGCCCTAAAGAGGGAGAAGTAGATTATAATAATTCACAGCCATAGGCATATAAATATTACCAAACAATTGACTCCAGCGAGGAAAGAGTTTCTCTCCCCAAACCCAATAGTGAGTCGTGGGCATCTTTCCACTGAGTCGAACCAATTTTTGCTTTTGCCATGCTGCAGGTTATGATAAAAAACAAGGGTTTGATTGGTCATCAAACGCATGGCAGGATTGAAGATAGCTGTTGAACAAAGCAGGGTTTGCATACCAATCTTTTACACCTTCTTCCGAGCAACATCTTCCAACGTCAACCATGGTAGTGTCTTCGAGATAGTTCTTTTCGGTTTCATCCATATAAAGCTTCCATTGCTCTTTGACAGATGAGGTAAAATCATGAGCATTAGACATTTCTTCTTTTAGATCTCTCATCCTATCAGCAGCACTGGCACGGAGAATATCAACAGCTGTTTGAACCTAAACAGAAACAAAGCCAAAGCACAAGATTATGGAACAAGCCAGTAAACTGGAAGGATGTTTTTGATAATGTTTTGCCTCCGGATATGATTTAAAATTTGTTACAAATCAATAACAAGCATAAGGATTAAAAGATTCTTGCACTTCAGTTGTTCACTCTACGAGAAAACAGATCTAAATCAAAATCAGAACTCTAATTTTATCTTCTATGGAACAAGTATACCCAATTATCCTTAAGCAGAAATAGTAGTACCTTGGGAAAATTATGCTAGGTCAGAGTATTCAAACCCTCACTTGAGAGAGTAAAAACTAGATTAGATGGTAAGAACTTGGGATTTGATAACAAAGTCCTTGGTTTGATTCCTTATGCGAAATGACAAAGCTAACTTGCTTCAAGAAAAAAAGAAAGAAAGAAAGAAACCTAAAACCTCACTGACCCTTCAGGTGCAACTATCCTTAAGCAGAAACAGTAGTACCTTGGGAAAACTATGCTAGGTCATAGTCTTCAAACCCTCACTTGAGAGAGTAAAAACTAGATTAGATGGTAAGAACTTGGGATTTGTTAACAAAGTCCTTGGTTTGATTCCTTATGCGAAATAACAAAGCTAACTTGCTTCAAGAAAAAGAGAAAGAAAGAAAGAAACCTAAACCTCACTGACCCTTAAGGTGCAACTATCCTTCAAGAAGTAGATCAAGGCACAACATTATGTGGTAACCCTCCATAATCTTCACACCCTCACCCCACCTGCACAAGTCATTTTCCTTGCTCTGTAAGAACCGACCCTTTCTCCAGGTGGACCGCCAACTTGTCTTCTCAAAATGTAACGCACTCTTGTGACTTAGTCATGCCTTTGACTCAGATGACAAAAGTGAGAATCCCATTCCAATTGTTTTATATGTTCTTGCTGGCCTCCACATGCATGAAAAATAGTTCCCTTAAGCTGCTTTTTCACTCCTATGTCAAGATTGCTCAAAGGGTGCCTTCTCGCTCCTATGTCAAGATGGCTCAAAGGGTGCCTTCTTGCTCCTATGTCAAGATTGCTCAAAGGG
The DNA here is from genome assembly GCA_023846275.1 of Vanilla planifolia. Taxonomy (NCBI): domain Eukaryota; kingdom Viridiplantae; phylum Streptophyta; class Magnoliopsida; order Asparagales; family Orchidaceae; genus Vanilla; species Vanilla planifolia. Next base: position 8,412,315 of record CM043865.1, on the reverse strand, counting down.
TGCCTTCTCGCTCCTATGTTAAGATGGCTCAAAGGGTGCCTTCTCGCTCCTATGTCAAGATGGCTCAAAGGGTGCCTTCTCGCTCCTATGTCAAGATGGCTCAAAGGGTGCCTTCTCGCTCCTATGTCAAGATTGCTCAAAGGGTGCCTTCTCACTCCTATGTCAAGGTTGCTCAAAGGGTGCCTTCTCGCTCCTATGTCAAGATGGCTCAAAGGGTGCCTTCTCACTCCTATGTCAAGATGGCTCAAAGGGTACCTTCTTGCTCCTATGTCAAGATTACTCAAAGGGTGCCTTCTGGCTCCTATGTCAAGATGGCTCAAAGGGTGCCTTCTCGCTCCTATGTCAAGATTGCTCAAAGGGTGCCTTCTCGCTCCTATGTCAAGGTGGCTCAAAGGGTGCCTTCTCGCTCCTATGTCAAGATTGCTGAAAGGGTGCCTTCTCGCTCCTATGTCAAGATGGCTCAAAGGGTGGGTGCCCCAAAGGCAAAAGAGAATGTGCTAAGCCTCCATAAGCTTCACACCCACCAACAAAAATCATTTTCTTAGCTCTATAGGCACCCACCCTCTCTCTAGGTGGACAGCCAACTTGCCTTCTTAATATGAAACCTACTCTTGTGGCTTGGTCATGCCTTTGACTCAGATGACATAAGGGAGAATCTCATTCCAATTGTTTTATATGTTCTCTTTAGCCTCAGCACCATTCAACATAGTTCCCTTGAGCTGCCTTCTCGCTCCTTTGTCAAGATGGCCCAAAGGCACATGCACGTGCCCAAGCTCTCTCTTCAAGGTGGTACCACACCTTCATAGTTCAATGGGCACCTTCAATAAGAGTGCATAAAACTTGAATAATATATGTTTAATAGATAGCAACGGCATGTTCTCTAAGATGTCTTGCATCAATCAAAACAACTCAAATACAATAAGCACAACATGATTATCTGTTGACATAAAAGAACAAAACTGATACAATAGCTTCATCATGCATTGTGCTTAGGGTGGCGATTTCTTCGACATAGGTCTTCAAGCTATAGTGAAATTGTAATAAATATTCGAGACATCGCAACTAGTGGAAAGATGTCCTGTCACCACTGCAACAACATCTTCTAACATCGTGCTTAGCCTAGATATTTCTTGAGCATGGATCATCAAGCTAAAATGAAACACTACCAAAATTTTCTTGAAAGTGCAATCGTTAAATAAAGTCAATCCTTATCTTTGCTCCTCTCCCCAACTTGGCCTAAGCATCTCAATAATGAATGCAATAGACCTCACCCCTATCAATTTGGAAGACAAAATGAGGAGTCCTAAAATTAATCTAATGCCTAAATATCAAAATTCCATCACAATCTCATTCGTGCATATGACAGAAAACATGAAAAGTTATTCTACTCCATGTGCTAAACATTATCACTAAGCTCATGATTTAACATAGGCATTAATAGATGATTCACATAAATTGAGACATATCCTAGAAATACAAATACAACTAGATGATCCAAATGATTAAAGAATGCATAAACACCAAGTGAGGCAAAAGGTAATTATCAAGACTCAAACCAAGGAGCAAAACAAAAGAAGGGCTAAGATGTCTCTTTTAGGATAGAGCTTGTATTATTTTTATTTTCATTTATTTACTTTATTTTTATACTTCAGAGTTATATAATAATTTAATATAAAACAATAATTATTAAGATTTTTTTGTCTTTTTTTAATGTAATAACATTGACAATTGCACTGAGTTCTAACCATTGACTCAAGTGCATCATTCCACTCAACATTATGCAGAAAGTTGCTGAAAAGATTCCTAGAAGTCTCAACAAAGTTCATCTTGATGATGACAAACATTTAAAAAACAGAGGGGATTAACATTTGTCCTAAGCATTGACAGTTCGACTGAGTTACAACCACTGACTCAAGTGCATCATACTACTCAACATTGGGCAAAAAGTTGCTGAAAAGATTCCTAAAAGAAAGCCTCAACAAAGTTCACCTAGGTGATGCCAATCATTTATAAAACATAAAAAAAGATGAAAAGAAATCCCTATTATGAATTGCAAGGCCATATTCCGGGACAATTACTGAAAAATGGCTAAAAGTGTCATAATTGTAACCATCATAGAGATTATCTAAATGACGATTAGCCATACTTATACAATAGTAATGTCAATTATATTTTAGAACAATCCAAATCTATTGCATTGATGAGTTGACCATACTGGTAAAAAAAATACAGATGATAACATTGAAGTGTTTTTTTTTCTTTTCAAAATTTGAAGTCCATGATTTGGAATTGCGTGAGAATTGCTTACAAAGCAAGAAATGACAAGTTAGTTTGTCAAGGAAATGGTCATGGGTAAAATGGTATTAGCAATATTAGTTATTTTCAAGATCAATCCGAAATTATGACATTGTCGACTTTACCATATAAGTGAAATAATTCAGATTACATAATTAAAAGAGTGTTTTCTAAGTCTAAAAACTAAAATTAGGCTTGTGATAAAATAGCACACATAATAAGTAGTGATGAGTTATTATATCAAGATGTCACTAGCTCAAGTCAAGCTTGATTTAATGTGCACAAACATATGGGGGTTTAACTCTCTGATCATTCACTAGGGTGATAGAAATATTATGATATTTACAGACAACTCTACCAAAAGATTTATAAAGCCATATAGTTTACAAAATTCAAACGTAGAAAGCAAAAATTGAGAAGTAGATTGGATGAATATCAAACGTCTAAAGTCAAATAATGTTAAGTAGGATAAAAGCAGAAAAAAAAAAACCAATTTTGTGTTGCTCACAATTACAGTTTGAAATATCAAATTCATTCAGCAAAGATAAAGTACAACGACAAAGTTAATTAATAGAGAGCCCTCGATACTACTAGACTTCAAATTAAAAAGGTGGAAAGGAGAAAAAAAGTTGTCTAAAAAATCTAAGTACTTCAATACACATCAAACATGCATATTAACTTGGAGTACACAGACAAGCTTCATACCAAGGCATTTGAGTATAAATTCATTGGAAATATAATTGATAATTTCCAATAACTTCAAAAAGAATTCATTCTTTAGGACAAATGAAGCAATCTTCTTTGAAGGACAATTATACAAAAAATAGTATATTGTTGAGTTAAAGAAAGCACTAATTCATAATGAAGAGTATGTGTAAATAAAACCTTGAATTGAGTTTAAGTCAATGATCCCAATTCATCTCCTATAGACTAAAAAGTAGAATTTGAACCAAATACAACAAAGTATTTCCCTTCCTTCCATTGACTTTTAACTGTTGCTAAATAATCATATTTCTTTAAGACATAACAAGTTTAAAATTCTATCAAATATGGGCTACTGATGAAAGATGTGGCACTTGGGAGTTAAACTTGACATAAAGAAACTAAAAAGAGTAAAAGGACAACTCATCCGAAAACCCTCCTAGAAGTATCGATTATAATGGTTGGAAAGCATGCTGCCGTATGACATGCATCAAGAATCATAGTTGTATGAGGATTTGCACTATAAGAAAGTCAATGTAAAGAGTGTTTTTACAAGTATTGATTTGGAAGAGTATATGTTCTGCATAAAATTTCAAGTCATAGGTATGCAAGGCCTTTTGTATAAACTAAGGAGATTCTATAATTTCAAGAAAACTCCAAAATATGGTTTGACATGGTCACATAAGATCAAAGATATATGGTACCATATTGACCACTAGCTAAAAGTCATTCGAAAAATGTTATGTCATCTCATTACTCTATGTAGACAACTTCTTGTTGCAAGATCAAATGCAAAGGAAATCCACACGCAAAGCCATGATTGTTTTAAAGAATTTTTAAGAGATTTCTATGCTTTATTTGGGGACAATGCACATTAGGTCTTTGATTGATGATGGGAGCAATCATCAAAGAAAATGACTAGCATAGAAAATTCAATAAACATATTAACTAAGATTTTCACCATCAACAAGTTAAGGTTGTGCATTCCTCATATAATTTAATTGATATCACTCACATCAAATTATCTATGAATTAAGATTTTGATCATACCACATGCACCAAGCTATACAGCAAGCCATTGTACTTCTAGGATGTATATGATGAGGTCAAACTACAACATTTTACAAACAAATTCAAGAGTCACAATTCTCCTAGACCAAAATCATATGGAATTTCAATACTAACAGTTGAGAAGTGCAGGGATATGCAAATTGTTGTGGAAGTGATGCTCATACATTGCTAATGGTAGAGTTCTAGAAGACATGTAAACAATGACAGGTGGATAAAGGTCCATAAAAGGTTCAAAAGAATATTTATAATAGTAGAACTTGTGAATATTTCTTAAGCAACATGGAACTATGATTTCCCTTTTTAAACTACTACAACATTTTTGAGGTTAAGAGCCACACTATTAGGAAGAAACTTTGATAGCAAAAGCCTAAAGAGACATAGGGGTGAAAGAGATTTCTTGGGTAATCCACTTGAAGGGGTTTGTCTAAACAATTAACTAAAAATTGTTGTCCAATCAATAAAGGTGGATGACATGTCCATCCCCAAAATGAAGCACATACCCCTAAAGTTTGCTAAGGCACAATGGAAATCATGAGACTGAACTGTAAAGATAAGTATCACGAAACTACAACTAATGTAACTATTGTTAATTTACCAGTTTTTTCTTCCTCCCACTTGAACTTGCCAGCATCTCTGCAACCTTCCTTAGTAACTGCGTTTCTTCATCAGCAGCACATTCCTATGCAGTAGCATGAATTAGAATGTTCAACAAGCAAAACATTTCTACAACAATGAGAATTGCAAAGCAAGAACAGTAGAAGAGAATCACTTCAAACTTCCTTTCTAGCTCGCTTAGCTGCTGGTACTGTGCAGCCTGTGTTTCCTCCAAAATTTTGCTCAAACTCGATACATGAATGTCCAGTGTCTGGAAGAAACACACTGTCGTATTTGAAATAGACCTTGTTGCCTCCACGGTTCTTAGATGCCTCTGTTTTGTGTCATTTTCAAAGTTTAAAGTAGGAAGTGCAACAATGCAAAGTTAGAAAAATTTTACGTCTTATAACCAGTAATAGCCGTTAACCTCACGCTGCTGCTTTGCAAATGCATTTAATTTTTCCTCTTGGTTACAGAGGGAATTTTGAAGTTCACCAAGCAACTTATCAGCCTCAGCAGCAAAACCTTTAAAGCACTGCCAGAAAGAAAAATCAATTAAATTCCTAGTAGTAGTTTTACAGAAATGACATAAATCAAAGTAAAACTGTGCCTACATCTTCAAGTGCAGAAGAATGTTTTCGCACTAATGAATTCATATTTCCCAAAGTTATTTGGGAATTTTCATCTAGTTCTCCTGCCAAAGCATCCAAGACTTGGATCCCCGAGCCATATGTGGCCTTCAATTTATCAACCAGCTGTCTAAGTTCATCCGTGGCCTAGATCCATTATTGTCATTAGGCATGCAAAATAAGGAACAGCAATATAGAAATAACTAGCATCAGATAATCGATCACAAATGTACCATGATCTTAGCAGACACAAAAGTTTGCATGTCTTCTTCCATTTCATTCAGTTGGTTCTCCTGTTCAGCCACGGAAGCTGAGACAGTTTTATGTAAAATGTCCAACTGCTGAGTCAACTGAGACTGGAATCTGTGCACAAGATTTTTATTTCCCTCCTCAACCTTATCTTTGCGCTCTGAAAAACAAACAGTGTTTTTTTTTATTATTATTTTTCATTTTAAGTGTATTACATACAAAGAATGTGTTTTTGACTAGGGCCAATCACCAAACAACTAACCAATTTTGCTGAACAATCCACGAATATCGGCAGCTGCATTGTCTAGCTCTGATCGAAGGCCATGTGCATGCTCAACAAGGGATTTTTCTGACAAAAGAAGTAGCAAACAAATGAATCAATATTCAAAAAGATGAGTTCAAAGATAAGCATTGAAACAACAATAATTACAAACAAGATTTTACAGGATAAAAAATCTTAATTATTTGGCAATTTCACACATGTAACATGACTTGTAGGGTCAACGAACACCTAAAACAAACTCTTTCTGCAGAACGTAAACTACGTATAGAAAGGATGTATAGATAAATCAGAAACAGTCAAAACAGTAAATAGCAGGTTTTGGAATAGAGATATCATTGCAAAAAAAAATCCATTCTATGCTTCACAAAAATAATCGGTCAATTTCAAACCTGATTGAAGAAGGTTAGCAATTAAATATTCCTTCTCTCGTATAGTACACTTTGCTTGTCGATACCGTTCTTCCAGATCAAGGAGCTGATTTTCAGCTTCCATCAAATTTTTCTAGGAAACAGTAGATAAAAAGTTGAATCATGTTTGTTTTAGCCATTGTCTATGGATGTAGAGAAAAGTCAGAACCACACCTTGGTCTTTTCAAGTTTATCACTAAGCTCTGCACTCAAGGCTTGCTGAGAATGGAAATGATCTTGAAGAGCTACTAATTGCTGCATGAAGCATCATATGAAGTAATCAGAGCAGTCCACAATCTTGCTTAAAGTCAGAATGATCAACATTGAATCTACCTTATCTTTTGATTCTAACTCAGTTTCTAACCGCTCAATCTTTACTTCCATGGCCTTCAAACAAAAAAAAACAAAAAGATACTTGGTCAATTTAAGAGATGTAATGATGAATATATAGCCAAAAGTTAGCTTATTTAGCAACCTTTTTCTCGGCTTCTTCTTGTAGGAAACGATCCCTGGGAATATATATTCCATTTTTTTCCCTAGCAGAATATAATTCTGCAGAAGCAGCCAATAACATATTACAAAAAAATACAATACAGTAATACATCAGTTTCACCATGACAAGCCGTTTGAATGTACCGTTATATGAACCATATAAACTATTTGGTGCAACAGAGATTTTTGCTTAAATGTATCATTATATGATGTGGTCTGGACTATCTTGTTTTAGTAGTTCATGGCTTGATAAAAGAAATGATTGCCTAAGGTTTCAAAACGTTATTTTTTCTTTACATTCAGGGTTAGTAGGTCCACAATGTAACAAAGGACTAAAGACACATATATGCAAACATAATATATATATATATATATAGAGAGAGAGAGAGAGAGAGAGAAAGAGAATAAAGTAGGCCTCATAAGCTCAAACCTTGTTTAAGACGGTCAATTTCATAGTACAAATCCTTGATCATTGCTGATTTCATCATCTTCTGATTAACCTGCAAAAAAATGAATGCATGTGGAAATTAGGAATGATGGGGAACATACAGGCTCACCTATATGGTCAGTTTAACAGCATGTGATTAATTACCTCTGGCCTGTTTTTAATATTTTTGGCACGATGAGCATAATCCAAAGTGCTCAGTGTCTCTTCCAGACAGCTAACGGAAGGTGATATGGTAGCAATGATGCAAGTCTTTGTCTTTCCACCCAAGGAATCCCTCAACAATCTTGTCAGCTTGCTATCTCTAAAGCTCCAAAAAGCAATATCCTCAGAGAAAATCACCAAATTCTGTAGGATAATAGATTTAAGGATGCAGTTTGTTTTAACCTGTACGGAATGTGCCCTGAATGCTCCACAAGTGTATTAATAACACGACCTAATGTAAGCAAACTTTTATTTATCTCTCCAGCTTCCCTTGCTCTTCCCTGAAATCACATAACATAGTAGTCATTGCAAATGCAAATTTTTTAATATGTTTCCTACGGTTAACTCAATTGCCCCATGGTTGCATTTCACTAGAATATAGAGCTTTGCACTTCCTGCAATGTAAGGCTTTACTCACCTCCCTAGCACCTGATCTGGAGATATTCTCCGAGCCAGCTAAGTCCACAAGATTAAGCTTCCCAATTTTGATCATTTCTTCACCCTCTGGTGTAACTTCCTTGATATGTATTGTTATGGAAAATATGGAGTGAGAGCGGCTGCTTTGCTTGTTCAATAGAGTCTCTGCAGTGCGCCTCTTTGCAGAACCTTTGTCCAATATCTTGTATATTTCACTAGCTGATCGAACTATCTCCTCTTCAAGTCCTCTAACAAATACCCCTCCCTTCCCATCTTCCATAAGAGCTATAGGTTTCTTGGATCTGTCATCGGAAAACTTTGACTCATCTGGAGCCAAAAGATCTGTTATTTCCTCATTGTAGAGCTCCAGAAAAGTAACTTTCATGCTGTACTCTGCACACTGAGCTTCAAGCTCCTCAAATATTTGGCGGACAGACCTTGGGATAACACCTGCATCAGGAGGGAATTCTCCATTCTGGAACTCCAGGAGAAAGTTAATCAAAAAATAGCCAACTAATTGAAAGGTTTGCACAAGCAACCAGTCAGCAGTAAAGAAATTTAAAAGATCACCTTGGCCTTCTTCCCTCCCCCTTCCATGGTGTAAGTCTTGCCAGTGCCAGTCTGCCCATATGCAAAAATCGTGCAGTTGTATCCCTCAAGAACCTCAGATACAATGGGAGAGATAGACTGATTGAACAAATCCTTCTGTTGAGATGCCGGGCCAAAAACCTACACAAAAATTGAGAAAATGATAAGCTTGCACTCAATACACAAATGAAACTTAATGTAAAACAGGCAAAAAATTTTAAAACCTTATCAAAAGTAAAAGTTCTGTCGATCTGCTTGTTAGCAATATTCTGCATTGCTAATATCTCCCGTCGCTGCTCATTACAGGATATTACTATGGGGGTTCGCATCCTCGCCTCCTCCTCGCTCAAAGGTCTGTTAAGGGGGAAAATTTGCACCATTAACGTAGGAAGATTTAAAACAAAAAAACTTTTTGCAAGTTGTGGCAGAATCCGAATCATATATGAGAAGAATAATAAGGCTGCACATTTTAGTAACAGCTGCCAAGATCTTTGTGAACTAAGCCAGTGCCTCTTAACCGGCTTACCTGCAACGGAGAATAACCTGAACATTAACGCCTTTATCTTTATCATTCTTGTTGATAAAAGCTCCGCTTCCATCGCCGGATCGCAGCTCTCTACCAAATTTATCACTCGATCGAGGAGTATTCGAGGGAGAGATAGGCGTCCCGCCCCCTTTCCTCTGCGAGTTGTCCATTTCCTACCAATTCGAAAAACAAAGAAAAATTTAGCTGCATACCGTGAGCACACCAACACTAGTAAGAACAATGGCCCCAAAACACTAGATCCACAAAAGCCTTCTTGAATCTACCCAATAAAAAAGAAAAAACCGCCTTTCCCAAGAAAAATGCGTCCTTCTCGTTGAATCTAGACAAAAAAAGACCTTCAAATCGGTAATCTCTTAAGCCGTTTGCCCTTGGATGAGGCGAATGGCGACGAAACGTAACGTGGACGAAGGAAGAGCAGAATGCTGGAAGGAGACAGCAGCGTGGAAAGTACCCTGCGTCGGATCGAATGTCGGAGGCGAACAATCGGTGGCCGAGTCGTGTTGCCGGCCGCAAGCTTGATAGCAGAGGAAGCTCCTCCCACTTCGTTTCGTAACGATGGATGATGCTTCTCCTCCGACCGCAGGAGTCTTTGCTCTTTTCTAATTTCCTCCATTTGTGATTTTTTGATCCACGTCGCTAAATTAATTATTTAACATTAAATTCAAATGGTCAGTAAGTGTTAATTTATTTAAATCAAAAAAATCCAGAGTGACGACATTTGGCGCAGAGGGAAGAGGGTTTGATTTTTAACATTTTTAACTGTTACGTCGTTACTTTGCCGTGAACGGCGTCTCCGACCGTTAGATGCTACCCATTCTCCTTCCGGGGTGCCGTAGCTTTATTTTCCACTTGTGACAATTCTTTTGAAAGAGAAATAACGGGCGGATCTGACCCGACTCCACACGACACACAAAATAATGTGGGGACCACTTCACTTGACCACCATTTAAGCCATTGGATGAATTTTGGGTAACGCTCCCCATTAAGCCTTAGGTCTGCTTTGTTTGGTAAGCGTGTTTTAAAAATGTTTTTTTTTCTATTTCAAGTTCAAAATTTTCAAAATACATCAAATAATTCTCCTAATTCTTTTCACATGAAAAATTTTAAACGTAATTTTTATTTTGGAAAAGTTATTTCAAAACAATGATTTTGTAAAAAAGTGTATTGTTTATAATATGAACTAAATAAAAATATTATATAAAACTATATTATTGTAGAATTAGCATAAAAAAGCTTATTTAACCTATGAATTCTTTTTTGGTTTATGGTTACATTTATCAAATAAATACTAACTTATACCTTTCTCTGATTGAAATTTGTTTGTGCAGTGGAGCATCTCAACCCATAAGTTCCGCCAATTAATATGTTGCTTCGACTGCTGAAGGCACTTTTGAAGGGCCGAAGAAACAGACTGACCAGTGCATTGATTAAAAAAAAAATCGGTCTAATCGTACAAAACGGTCCAATATTTTTAACATTATTGTGAACGTTCGTTCCTCCTTGAGATTTTTTTAAAGTTATTATAATCTATTGAGGATTAGATATATAATTAGTGCAGCCACATTTGATTTATGTGTTTTTTAATTTTGTTTTAATTTTTTTTGTCAGAATTTATTTTAAACAATTAATTTTTTTATCAAAATTTAAATTTGGCACATAAAAATCTTTTTTTTTAATAAAACTATATTTTTAGACTTTACTCTTTAAAGCTATTAAAAATACAAATCACTGTGAGTCCACAAAAATAAGTTATGAGGAGATTCATGTTCACTGGTCATGTCTCTGTGAATTCAAGTCAAACATGAAATAACTATGGTAATAGTAATTTAAAGGTTATTTGAAGATATCAAGTAATATATCTATTATCAAATTAAAGATTATTACAACATTAAAGAACACATTTGAGAATATTAAAATTTATAAATACTTAATCATAATTATTTATTCCTATTATTAAACTTTTAAACCCTTTTAATATTAATAAGATCAAATTATATCATAAAGTTTGTTGAAAACAATAAACTTGAGAACTCGAGCATAACATATGTTTAATAAGGCTAAAGCAAACCAAATAAAACACTCAACAAACACAAAAAATAATATATTTCTCTATTTCTCTCTCTCTCTCTCTATGTTTTTTTAAATTCCAATTTGATATAGTAGCGTCTAGTACATTACGCAGAAGTTTCACTTAATGACGTATTAGTTCTATTCAAATTCAAAGTCGTACTAAAATTGGTCCTTATACTTCTCATTGGTTTTTGTTTTCGTGCTATTATAAAGTCAATTATAACTGACCCTTATTTATTACATATTTACTTTTGCTTTCAATAATTCATCAAGTTATTTGCTTTCATACTTTTGTTTAAATTGTTTGAAGAAATAATTGGTATTTTTTTTTGGATATTTCTATCTTTAAATTTGGTACAGGTCATCCCTTCAATAGTCTAGTTTGGGTTGTTCCGTTTGTCGTCCATCACCTCTATCGTCATCTATCGTTGTACTATTACTATCAGCTCCGATGATGCAGCCCGCACTGATACACTCACCTCCTATGTCGACCAAGCAAACGAGCTAGCCCATGCCAACCAGTCCGACCCACTCAACCCATGTTGACCATGAACATCTACAGAACTAATCCATAACGCACCAAACCCAAAACACGCACGTCGACCCATTAACCTGTGCTAATTCACTTCGATCCAAGTCGACCTAACAATCAAACCTGATGCATCACTTCGACTATGCAATTCGCACTGCCCGCTGTTGTGTCATTCATCGTTACCGCTACTCGAAACATATATGTTGCTTGCAAACTACTTAATTCAATTAATTATATACCTTTTAAGTTAGGTTTTTTCATTTTTTTAGTTGATTTTAAAATATTTATTTTATAATTTGTGGTGGCTTTTGAGATTCTAAAATATCTTCTAGAGTTCTAAAATTATGTTTCTTAATATTCTTAAATATCCTTTTGTATTCTTAGGTTAATAAAATACTATTATATCCTTAAGGTCGTTATAATAATGGTACTCACTATATTGTAGGTAACGAAATTTTGAATGAAGTAAAGAAGTACTATCACCAAGCTTATATGATATGAGCATATTTTGTACAAAAAATCTCACAATATGATTTCAAAAGTACCTTAGAAAGATAAGCGAGAAGCTCAAAATTGAAGATCTTAACTCATTATTCAACATCTACAAAAGTATTAAAACTACGAAGAAAGTCATTAGTCACTTTATTCCTTATTTCATAAATTTTATTTATCACATCTAGTTGTTGTGTTGGTGCATTTGATCTTGTGATTCTTTGTTTGGCATTCAACAAACTCCACTTATGTGTATATAATGCCACTTCACCATTAATATGAGTGCTTGAGTGTCTATTGTTTAAAACCATTTCTCTTTTAGATTAAGATCTCTTATGTTAAAATTTAGTGCAAGTTTTTGCTTTGACCTGTGTGGACCTGACAATCGGATTCAAGGTGTCATGCACCTCTTCGCCTGCTCCGTTCGCACCACCCACCACTTTGCTGTTCACTGCTACTGGCACCCAAAACATATATGTTATTTGGGAACTATTTAATTCATTAATTTTGTAGTTTTAAGTCAATTTTTTAAAATTTTTTGGGTGAATTTAAGTATTTACTTAGTAATTTGTAGCAACTTCTAGAATTTTGAAATGTCTTTTAGAATTAAAAACTTGTCTCTTAGTATTTGAAAATGTACTTTTTTATTTCTATGTTAATAAATTATTATTGTATCATTAAGATCTCTATAAATAGATTCACTCATCATATCATAAGTGATGAATTTTTTAATGAAGTAATGAGGTGTTGTCACTAAGCTTGTATGATATGAGCATATTGTGTGCAAAAAATTTGACAATATGATTCTAAGAGTGCCTTAAGAAACTAAGTGAGAGGCTCAAAATAGGAGATCTTAACCCATTATCCAACATCTACAAAAAATTTAAATTACTAGGAAAGTCTTTAATCACTTTATTTCATATTTGAAAAATTTTATTCATCACGTCTAATTCCCTTGTTAGTACATGTGATCGTATGTTTTCTTGTTTAACATTCTACAAACTCTACTTGTGTGTATACTATGTCATTTCATCACTAATGTGAGTTCTTGAGTGTGTACTATTTAAAACTATTTTTTAAGGTTGAGATTCTTTATGCTAAAAATTAGTGTAAGTTTTTAGCTTCTAAAAAAGTTCAATCTTATATATCGATCATGAGATTTTTTATTTTAAACCTATAATACCTTTAGGTAGGTGCTTGTATGGATACAATGCTTGAATTTTAGCCTTTCTCAATTATTTATGAGTTGAAATAGGTTTTGACATGCTATCCTACTTCATAACCTCTATTAAAACATTTAAAGGCAAGCTCCAACCATTCCTAAGCTCTTACTAGCTCTCTGACAATTTGGGGCATTATTATGCTAGCATTTATGCTAGCTTTTCCAAATGACAATCCTATTTTTTTCTACTTTTTAAACCTCTGACATACACCTTTATCTCTCTTTATTAAGGAACCTCTCAAAGGGAGAGACATTGGCCTATTTGAGAACTCGTTAATGTCATTCCTTAGATGAAGTTTGGTGGTAGTGGTTAAGCTAAGAAAGAGATCATGTAAGAGAGACAATAGTAGGATTAAAGAATAGAAAATCCCATTTTTAGTAGACCTCAAATAAAAGTCATGAAAATAAGAAGTTAGAGAAAAAAGAAGAAAATAATTTTTTCACATTTGTTATAAAAATTACTTCATATTTTATTATTCTCTTACTTAGAAGTTATCTTTCACAATCTTCTTCTTTTCTACCATGCTACTTATATCATAGTAGGCCACAAAGGTTCGATGCTAAACAAACTTGTCAATACTTATTGGTTTTTATCATAAATCTACTAAGTTATCCCTTTTATAAACTTTTTGGAATATTTATACTTCATTCTTTTTCTTATAAACAAAGTAATGCTAAACTAGAATATGTTTTGTCTTTGAATGAAAAGTTGGATTTCTTGTGAGATGCAAAGTACTTGCCATCAAACTAGTTTCTCTTAGTTGTGTTCAACTTCTTTCAATGCCATTTTTAGCTTAATTGCTTCTTTATTTGACTTGTGTTTGATTTCACTATTTTGACTCAAATAGCCATATCGCACTCAATCACTAACTTAGTCTTGCTTGAGCATGCTTGGGTTGCTTAGACTCAGCCTAAACATAGACCAAAATAGGTTTGTGGGTTAAAAGTGACACAATTTTAAATGAGTCATAACAAGGTCAATAGATTCAAGCCATGAATAACATGGTTTGATTGGGTTTGACACGACCAATTAAGTGTGATCACAAGCTAGCTAAGGCTTAATCTGGCTAGCTTGGGAATATTGGAGTTAACTTGGTCAAACCTATGTAATTTTAATATTTATTTCATTTTTTCTCTCTCCTTGACATTCTCTCCTCCTAATTTTCCTCCACCACCTTCCTTGATTCTTAAGACTACAAAAAATAAAAAATCTTTGGATTTTACCCAATTTTTTTGTGGTTTCTTCCTCCTCTATTCTGCATCAACTCCATGGTTATTTCAAATGTCTTCTTAAGGGCACATTGTAGCTCTTCAATTCTTTCATTCTTTGTCTTTTCTTTTCTCTCTCCCTTCTTTTTTTTGGAACAATCACAACTTGTGCACTTCTCCTTGACATTAGTTTTGGTTTATTTATAGGTGAGTTTATGCATGGGCATAGGGATGTCCAAACTTGCCCCTTTATTTCATCATCTCTCCTTGACAGTGGGTAGGACATGTTAGTGGTCTAAGTCATAAGTTCATAATGTCTACATTTAAGAATTAGAATGTTCACTTTAGCCATTAAAAAGATGTTTCCCTTTTATAAAATTCTTTGAGTAGTTATGTAGAAGTCTTTAGTTATCATTTGTTTTGACATTTTTATGAAATTTGATGCTTCTATCTCAAAATTAAGGTTAAAAAATCTATCTATTTTTTTGCAAGGTATCACATAATTATTTTTCATAAACTTTCTCTTATCCTTTAAGAAATTTTGTTATCAAAGTTTGAAAATAAATAAGGGGATTATTTTCCTATTTTTTCATAGTTTTCCAAGTTTCTTCTCTTTTTGTTTAGTTTTTTCAAAAGATCTTGACCTAGAGTATTTGTTTGAATCATAGTTATCTAGTACTCCTAACCAAAATATTGTTTTGTTCTTCTTCATAGCATGTTAGGTTGTATTATTATTAACTATTTTCTTATCGTATGATATGTGAGAATTGAAAAATGTATTTTCTTTGTGAAGATACATAGAATATGTCATGTAAAATGGTTAGTTATGATAGTGCAACTCTGTGTTTTACCTCCCTTATTTTTGGAGAATTATGAATGATTCGATAAAAGTACAACAATGTCATGATTGTTAAGGTCAACTATGTTTAATGTTTCTAAGATTAAAAATTGGCATTAGATAGTATGAACATAGTACATGGTATAGTGTGATCTAATAAAAGCAAAAAACCAAATTTGCATAGGCACAAAACTTCACTAATGATTGTGCCAAGCCAATCAAACCATTGTAAAAGGATGTCAATGTAGAAAATAAAGAGTTATGCAAAGCAATACTTTGATCACACATACACAAAATCATGGATCATATAAGTATGATATAAGAGAAGAAAAATGTTATAAGTTTAAAGAATAATTTTGGGTGAGTTGAGGATTGTATCGTATGATTACAACTATCTTATAAGTACTATCAAGCTAAAATAAGCCTCAAATATAGGGGATTGTCATGTTATCACATGAGAATTTGTATGTTAGTGTATTATAATAGTTTTAATTATAGGATTATACAATTTTGATCATTAGGGATAATAGTATAATAAGAGACATTTAACACAATATATAACTCAAAATAGTGATAGTCCTAATACAATATGAAGAAATCAAATAAAATAAGTTTTGTATTTGAGTTATTTTTTATCCCAACATTGGAATTAAAGTGCCTTAGATCTAAGGGTTGAAAAAACCTAGATAAAGATAATTAAGAAAAAATGTATTAAAGATTAAATCAAATCATAAAATGCATAAATTTATTGGAGAAAGATAAGATGAGATATCATAATCAGTCTAACAAGATATCCCTTGATTTAAGGATTATTTTGGCTAATTATAAAAGTTATTAAGATGCATTAGGTTAGGACCTTTAATCATCTTCTATCCATGAATTCTTTTAACGAGACTTATCAAAGATGAAGCTATGGAAGATAAATCAAGAGCAAATAAGATAGGGGAAAATTTCCAAGTTGGTTCATGAAACAGAGAAACTCTTTTTTGGTGTAGACCTCTACTCAGTTAAGAAGGTAAGAGATCATCTTGTTTTGCATATAAACTGAGAAGTATGCTAGGTAATAAAATGAAGAAATTTGTTAGCATGTTTGTAAAAGTAATTTTGATTAAAAACATATGCTATTTAACTTTCTTAACTTAAATTTTCCATATTAAAATTTAGTTATAATTTTGTTATTTTGGTGAGCAAAATATATTTTTAAAATACTAAAATATTCTTAAAGGAATTGGACCGTATGTTAATGTAAAAGAAACTAGACAATTGATTGAAACCAAACTGCATATGTGATGATCTATTTATAAAGATAGCTAGTTTTAATGAAATATAATATTATAATTGAGTTTATTACTGATATTATGCATTTTGTGAGGAAATTGGAAAAAGTATAAAATGATGTATGGCTTGGTTATAATATGGAATGCATGCTAGAAGGATATCCCAATTGTTGATGTTATGAATTTGCACTTTACCTTTTTATATGTAGCAAGGCTTAAGATCTTATATGCACATCCATGTGTAAATGTCAGTCTTTATGATACATTTCAATAATAAAATATAATATTGCAAGGAATATTGTGGATGTATGACAAACCATGAACAAGCATAATATTGATAACAAAATTTAAGTATATGTTTGGATAATGTTATTGTAAATTTTATGATTTTATTATTTTTGTTGGGAAAACCAAGATTTAATATAAGAAACTATTGCTTAATTGAAATGCAATTAAGATATTAAGATGATGAATCTAGCTCAAATCCTTGTGATAAGTATTTTTAGGTGACATTATAAAACATTACTTAAAAACTTATGACATTTTTTCTTCCTAAAAATTAAATCTTAGATATAATTTTTGTATCCAATAGGGGTTGAAAGCCTTGGGTTAGACTAGAGAGATGAGTATAAGGCTCATCCATTAGCTTAGAATATAGGAAGAGACCTTGGGAAGGACATTAGTAGGCTTCCAAGGTAAGTACAGCTCTTAAGCTTCCTTTTAAGAGGCCTTAAGAGGTTGTATTATCTTTGGAAGAAGACTAAAGGAAATTTAGATCTTGGTTTGGTGTAACAAAAAGCAGTGTCTTTGGTTGAGTAGGTGTAGAAAATTAAGAAAAGCTTTAGACTGAGTAATAGGTTCGATTGGCTTATATTAAACTATGAAATTATTAAATTGATTAAAAGAATTTAGGATTTGAAATTTTAATGTTGAGGATTTAAAATATAAAAGTTTTAGGTTTCAAATTTGAATGTATTAGATTTAAAATTTGAATATCTAAGATTTGAAATTTAAATACTTAAATTTTAAAATTCAAACATTAGATAAGGTTAAGTATCCAAGTTATCCTATTTAGGGTTAAAAGTAAGTTATGACTTGAATAGATCTTAGATGAGATTAAGGATAACTTAAAAATTAAGTATATATTTAGATTAAATAATTCTTAATGACCATGGATTTTATAAAAAAAATCCTAAAGATAAAAATTAGGGTTGGACTGAAGACATCAAGTAATTAGTGAAACCTTGAGCACATTGAAGATAAGATTATGATTTGATGAGGCTATCGATTAGACCTTGGATGATGGTTGGTTGAGATAGTGAGCTCAACTTTGGCCTTAAGAATAGCGATATACATAGCCATGTGGTTAAATATTCTCTTAGATTTTTGGCTAAACCCTAATCTAATTTGGTTTAGTGGATAAGAACATTAGTATTCTTAAATTAAGCTCTTAAGTCATAGATAAATACCCTAGATGATGGTATAAGAGGTGTATATACTTTAAAGAGACCTTTAAGAAAAGTAGAATAGCTTATGTTGACTTATAAGGAAAGAGAGACTCACTAGTAAAACTTATGTAAAGCCAAGTTAGAGAATAGAGGACTATACCTAATAGGTTTGAGTTAAGGATTTAAAATTTGAGTGAGTATTCAAGTGTTACTTTGATACATTAATAGATTTTATTAAGATTCTTAGATTTTGAAAATGACAAAAAAGGATTAGTTAGATTAGCTTATTAAGGTTTCACAAAAATCATATGTTAGCTTAGATAGTAGACTAGAGTCTAAGAAAACCCTAAAATAATTGATTAAGATTTGGCATAAACTTTATGTTAACTCAGATAGTAAACTTTGGTTTTAAGGAACCTTAGATAACTAAGTTAATGGATCCAAGTTTTGAAGAAACTTTAAGATTATTTAGATGATAAATTAGGTTAATTTAGGTGACCATATATAAATACAAATAAAATCATAAATGATATCATAAGTAAGTTTATTTAATGATAAAATAAATTAAGATGTAGTGAATCTCAATTGATGATCATTCAATAAAAATAAAGTGGGTTAAACATACTAGTTGATAGGACTCTTACTAAGTATGATGGTTGAGTGCCTTATTGCTTAGAACATTGTAAGAGGATCGTGAGTGTGCTTAAGCTTATAGTGGTGGTGCAACACACTTTGTTTAAAAGTTTTTGAGTCTTACAAGGTGATCCTTGTGATCTATAGAGCCTTAATGTATGGAAGATAAATCATGTGTGGAGGATTCTTGAATGGTTTAATGCCATTATAGACATTACGAGAGACCATGAATGTGTTAGAGCACTTGGTAAAGTGTCGCATGGTTGTTGAGGACTTTTATAGCTCTATGAATACACTTTCTTATAAAGCAGTGACAAGTTATGTGATGACATAGGAGTGTTAGAATTGTGTCGATTATTAGTGGGCCACTATGCATTTTTTGGGTTGATTATGATTTTATCAAGATTTGTTATGCCTTAATAGATATGCCATAAGGCTAGTGGATATGGTTTAGTGCTTTGGCTTAGCTTGATGATAATTTATTGATTCCTTCATTATATTAATGAATTTAACTCTTTTATTATACTACTACATGTTTGTTTTATTAGTAACACTTGAGGATTTCTTATTAAGTTTGGTTCTTCCCTTTATCATTTATAGGCACAAAGAGTTAGTAATGCAACTAATACAATAATTAGAGTTGGGGCATCATAGTTAATATTTTAGTAGGTTGTTGTACGATTATTATCTTTAGATGTTATAATTGTAGTTCTATTTATTTTTAGAATTATTATTTATTATGTTAGACTTTTTATTATGTGGGATATTTTAAATTCGATTTAGATTTTTACAATTTGTTTTATATGTGATAAACTTGTTTCTTATATGCTTTTTGGATAATGTAGTTAGTTATATATATTATGGATCATGTAGATTATAGGTTATATGTTGCTTTGGTATTATAAATATGTTGATGTACTTTGGTAGGTTAGCTTAAGATAAACCTATTTTTGAATCAACTGGATGACCTGTTAAGATGGAGATATTTTCATTTTAAGTGACATGCCATGAGCATGATTATTAAATTAGGTGATCATGACTCTCAGTTTGAATGTCAATCTTGGAGAATAAAAAGTGATAAGCCAAGAACTTTGATTGGTGCATACTTTTAGTTATACTTAAGAAACAAATATTGCAAAAAGTGGGGTGTAACAAAATTCACTAAAGCCCCTTTGATCATTACATGACTATTGATTTTGTTGAGCTTATTAAACAAGTTAGGTTTGTGCAATGAGAATTGGAAATATTTGAAGCCCACAAAGTTGATAATAGTAAAAAAAAGCACTCTTGCCAATAAAAAATCAAACCTCTTTAATAAGATCTTTTAGAAGTTACAATTGCTAAAAAGTTTAATTATTTCAAGCTAAGTCAAAAGGACTTTCGTATCAGGAGTGGGATGGACACAACTAATGGGTGGATACCTCAACATTGGGAGTGTGACAAGTTCCATCATAGAGTCTATTGGGCTTGGAAGGAAGGTTAGCTCTAATGCTTTAATTGTGAAGAGTTAAGACATATGGCTAGGGCTTGCCCTCAATGTTAGAATTGCCTTTTTTCCTTATCTAGTGTTGCTCACATTGTTGGCGAAGGAGGTATTGGTAGAAACAAAGTACTTCAACAACCACCTAAGAAAGCATGTTTTTAGAATAGTTGGTAGGTCATAATGGTCACCTTAGGGTTTATATGATCACCTAATAGTATGTTTTAACTTTATAGATTTGATTGTATGTATGCTTTCATTTTAGTAATTGATAATAATTATTTTATTTGATAGTGGTATCTCATATTCATTTATAGTATATATTTTGCTTAATGCATTGATAATTGATTTAAATCAAATGAATAACCCATGATTTATGAAATTGTCGGATGGGAGTGAGTTTTTTACATATGCATATATTTGAGGAGATATTAAATTTAGTGGGAAGTAATTTCTTATGAATTTGCTTATTCTATCATTAACTAAATTTGATATTATTAAATTTATTTAATATGAATTTATGAAAAATGAGAAGAGATAAAAAAAGAAAAAAGAAAGGCCATGAAATAAACCTTTCAAAGTTATAAGATAGATAAATTAATTAATTTTGATATAAGTACATTGTTTTACAAAATTTTTTGACAATTATCATGAAATATATGATATTATAAGAATCATCATAATATGGCATCATTTGCATATATTTTGATATAATGATGATATTTTATTATTATTAATATATATATATATATATATATATATATATATATATATATATATATATATATATATATATATATATATATATATATATATATATATATATATATATATATATATATATATATATATATATATATATATATATATATATATAATGAAAAAAGGTTGTTATTATCTAATAATATGTCAATCACAAAAAAAAAGTTGAGATAAAATATTTTTTTTATGACACTTTCTTATAACAACCTAATAAATGAGATAGACTTCACACGTTGTCATGGGCATTTAGAGATGATGCTATAACACTATAAAGGACTTGTCATTGTTAGCACAAGATATTGATTGTAAAGGCAATAATTTATGATGATGATCATATGATATGAGATCTCTTAGGAGCAAGAATAACAATCATACAAGAAAATATATGCCCAAAAGAAAAGAATATAAAAATTAATATTAATAAGTATAGAAAACCAAAATAAATTTAAATATGATAATGAAAGAAAAAATATGATATAATATGAGTACTATATGATAATTATATATATACTTAAGTTGGATGCATATAAGCATATCTGTACTGATATCATGTTTTATCTATATATTACCCTCATTTTATCTGTCAACTACATTAGTAATTCATATTGACTTATTACCTATAATTAATAATTTATTTACTAAATATATCATACTCATCTTTTATTTATATTATAAGCTTGGATATAGACGTTCATAGAGTCATAAAGTTTGGTTTCATAAATAATAACTTAAGATAGCATGCATTTTATTACAAATATGTTATCAATTCTTTGTTTTTAGTTTTTCATTATGCTTAGTAGTTAGATTTTCTACAATGTTTTCATTCAATTATATTAAACTAGATTATGAATTTAAGAAGTTTATTTTTTTTATCAGTGTTCATTTTCAATTAGTGTACTTAGCATTTTTATTGTTGACTTTATGTTTACAATATAAATTAGTATTTAGATTGATTTTATAGAATTTTATTGGATTGTAATTAGATGGAGTAGGTCAACCCCTTGGCCAACTATATGTCATTAAAGTAAATTATCAAAATTAAAGGTTTAAATTATAATTTTAATTTATTCATATACTTTGAAGATGTTATAGTTTTTAAGAAATTATTTTTTTATTAGTGACATATTATGAAAAATTAGAATCTTTTAATTGGTATTTTTTAATATTTTATATACTTAAATACTTTTATCTAAAAATCAAAATTTTAAAATAGCATGTAAAATTTGAGATTTTATAGAAAAGGAATGGTTGAGCTTACCCCTTTCTCTTATTTTTTTTCTCTCTAATGTAATTCAAAGGAAAGTAATGTTAGCATAATTCTTGTTAATTTGATTTAACTATTCAAAATAATTTTTATAAAAATATTAAAATCACAAATTTTGGAGGGATAAGAAATCGCTTTTTTGTAAATCAATAGCGTTTTTGGAGGGATAATTCATTATTTTTTTATCGCAATTAATGGAAACTTTTAGTTGAAATTATTTCTTTTAAAAATTCCCGAAGCCCAGGAGAAATCATTTAATAATTCTTCCAATTAAATCAAATAACAGTAGTCTACGATGACAATTAAATAACAACCTAAAATTTAAAAAAATTGACAAAAAGGGGCCAACGTCTCCCTCGCGATTCGCCCCCTTGCCGTCAATTTAGGAACTTACAGCCTTGCCGTATCAACTGCTCGCCAGATATAATTGAATTTTGTGAGCATATGTCTTTATTCTCGTCAAGAAATTTATGGAAATTACTCTGGTTGCTTTCCTGACGTCTTTTTCTTTATAAGGAGTACTGCACTTTCCCTTCGTTATCATCTGAAGTCTTGCTCTCGGACGCCTTCTTCTTTCGGTATGAAGAAAGACCCTACCCTTAGATCTTACATTCTTTGCTCTTCTGTTCTGGCTTGAAGGTTTTCGACAAATTTTTGGGCGTATGTAGGTAATATGCTTGCTTTTATCTTTTTGGAAGGCGATCGAGGATTTGAAGGCATTACCTCGTTATTTCGATTCAAAATTCAGTTATTTTTTGGAGTTGGATTTGTGGGTTTCTAGAGGGTTTTTATTTTACGGGAAGAAATTGGAGTTTCAAAGTTTTGTCTTTGTTCCTTTTTGTCTTCGTCACAGTGCCAAAAGTTGGCTTTAAGAGGGAAAATGATGCCTTTTGATTAAAGGCAGTGTTTTTTTCTTCTCTTTTTAGGAGTACTTTTTATTTTCCATATACCCATGCATCTGTCAGTTCACTCTTTTACCCGTGATGATGTATTTATTTGGTGCTTCGTGTAGAAAAAGAGATGAATGAAGGGCTTTGATTTGATTTACATATATTATTTTCTATTTTTTGAATTTGGAGGGGTTGAACAAAATGTTGAATTGGACTTTATTATTGAGAATTCTCTTCGCCTTGATTCGAGTTTATTTTTGTTATTTTTGTGTTGATGGTATGCTGTTCATAATAGTTTCTTATCTGCGATGAGGAATCTTATTCATTGATTGGGTTTAATGGCTTTCTTCAATCTTTATTTCAGGACTGCTTCAACACCATTTAACTTCAGATTTTTGGAAAAATGGCTTCAAATCAGGCCAGAAATATAGCTCTTGGGACGGCATTTTTTGGTGTTCTAGCTTTCATTTTTGGTGTTGTTGCTGAAAATAAAAAGGTATTTTTAGTTCAAATTTTGGGTACCCATTCAAGGTTATTGGAACATTAAAATGCATTCTGGTTTGTTGTCATTTTGTTAGAAGCTTGAATAAGTTATTTCTGAGTTTTATACCATATAATAAACTTTGGTTAAAAGGGTATGGATTTTCCATTTTATTATGATCAAAATAAGGACATGCTAATACTTATGAAGGCAATCATGAACCTGCTTGATACTTAGTATTCTCCTTTAATTTTTAGCCTTCCCTACTGCAACTTTCACTGCAAAATAACGAAAATTTACTTGAGCACCACTTGTTAGTTTTTCTTTCCAATTCAAGCTGTTGTGTCTCACTTTTCATATAAATATCACAAGTACACACTAATGGTATGAGTTTTACATGGATCATTTGAGTGCAGTTTTGGTGATTTATTTAGTGTGTAATAATGGAGAACGTGATGGCTTTTGAAATTCTTGACTTTTTGACCATAAGTAAATAATTATCACCCTAGCTGGGCATAGCATTCTTTTAAAAAGAAAAAGAATAAATCTCAGTTGATACATTTTGGAATTGGACAAGACTCGCAACATTACCTTCTAAGGAGGATTTTAACACCGGCCCCGCCACAAAGAACATATCGAGATGTACAATAGAGTCAAAATGCAGGTGCAGAAGGGAAAGATAGAACAGCACAAATAAAAAATGATGCGTAAAACTACAAGTCTAGAAAAAACTAACAGCACGTCCTGAAATCCTTCAAGAGGGATGTTAAAGGTTGACTGTTTTCCCCTTCTCCATCCCTAAAACAACCTTGGAATTTCCAATTACAAGGATTCTCATAGTTGTGGACTTTAGAATTGCTACTTGTGTTAAATTTGTTTTTTAGAAAACCTTATATCATTATTGCCTTGATCGAATCTGATGATTGATCAATGCAATAGCACTTGATACACTCTTTTATCACTATTGTTTGATTACTAGTTTGATCACAAGCCTTCCGTATTTGCTTAATGTTGCCACATTCAACCATCTGCTTAAACGAGCTTTCAAACTTTAGAATAGTCACCAATGTTTGAATGCCTAACAAATGTTCTAATGTCATGTCAGATGGGCTGATTTCCTCATTGGATGGTCTGATCACTGCAGTGAAATATTGTAGAAAAGAACCTTGTCTTCATATCTTATCTATGCACCCCTTAATGTTCAACTAGTATACTCTATGCCCAGATTTGAATTGGTTGTTTACCTAATATGTGGATATGCTAAAACCATTAATATTTCAACCTAGTAATAAGTAATTACTAGGTTGGCATTCAAAGAAACTCAATCAAGGAGTCCACATTTCCTTCTGCTTTATCTAGATCGAACGATGATCCCTAGATGGAAGATCCATAATCGATCTTTCATTCTAAAACTTGAGTGGCTACCCATCTAAACCATAGTGGTGCTAAACCCTCTCATCTGAACCTTTTCTAAGATATCTTTTAATACAACTCCTGTATCATTGAGGATATGTTTTAAATCAAAGTTAACTAGGTAATTAGGTAAAGAAAAATCATTTATTTCAAATGCATGTCAATGAAAATATCAGTTGTTGGATTGGCAAGATTTTATATACATTATTAGTCCACAAGAAAATCTCGATAATTCAAAGCTAGTTAATTCAAAGTTTCACTAGATTTGGCATGATAGTATCTTCTTTTTGCTTGTTAAATTCTGTGTCATCTTTTGGAGTTTATACAATTTACATTAAATTTATTCCTTTTTTGGTGGATTGTTAGCTGAAAGGCCTCAATTACTATGTTAAAATGATTTATCTTATGTGCATGTTAACATGCCCATGTTTTCTATGACCTCTTTTTTTTTTCTTAATATGACAACAGCCTGCGCATGGAACTCCTGTTACAACGATAGGATATGTCCTGTGCAAGTTTCCAAATGATCCAACTGTTGCATTGGGAAGCTTATCAGTTGTGGCGCTTGTGCTATCTACTGCTCTTGGATTGCTTTCTGTGTTTTACCCATATAAAGGAAAATCAGTTCCAAGAAGTGCCCTCTTTCATGGCATGACATTGCGGGTATTCTTTCTCATTGCAACGTAAGTGCCCCCCAATTTGAAAAATTTTGAGATTGTGCTTCTTGTTGATTTATTTTTTAAAACACCCATCATCGCAATACTTCAATTTGTGCAATGAAGACATTATAGAAAATCCTATAGTGCATAATGCTGTCCACCGATCTATTACATTCTCTACTGTTTTACAAAGAGAGTAACTAATTTTTAGATTATTAATGCTCGCATCGAATGATGGGTGATATCGAACTAAACACATTGAACTGATTTTTGCTAGAAAATGAATATGAATGCTGTACCATGTTTCTTTAAAACAACTAGAAGGCATGCTATGAACAAAGTTTAACTTCCAAGAATGCATAATCTAATACACGGTGTAGATGTTTGACTTTATCTTGATAGAACAATCACGTATGAAAAATTTGCACAAATTAGTTAACGAAAAATTTAGTTGTATTTGAGCATATTGCGACTTTGTTGATTTGACTGTTTAAATTAAACTACTTTGATCTATCATTGATACTCACCATTTTTTACCAACAAATATTTTCAAATGTGCACGTTTGAACCATAATTTACTTCAAAATGGAAAATTTATAGCAAATGAAACTTTAGTTCATAGATTAAAACCTCATCACAAATGAAAATCACTTTTACAGCAAATATTGTATATTCTTGTTTTCTTCTTGTCACTTTATAAAGCCAGACAGATCGAAGGACTACTGTACAGTAGTATTGAGATCTGCACCATTGCCTATTATCTTTTTGTTCCTTGAGGCCTTTTTCCCTTCTTTGGGGAGAGGCTAACAAGACTAGTTTAACCAGGTTGGTTTCGGTCTTCGCTGAAGCTATGATGATGTGGGCAACGATCACTGAAGGCCTTCACCAAACCAACAATAAGCATAAGGATCTGAACTATGCGTGTCCCACAGCCAAGACTGGACTCTTTGGTGGTGCGGCCTTCCTTGCCCTTGATGCATCTCTGTTCTGGCTTGTTTGCCAGATGTTAACACTGAATGCTAGAGCTGACTATTTGGACGATGATGACCCAAAAGGAACCTATGGTGAGGTTCTTACGACCAACTATGAGGCTAGTCGTTCAGCAAATCCATGATCTAACCAAACTATGTTAAACTAGTATTTATGTCAACTCTTTAAAAACTAGTTAATTCTGCCCTTGTAAAAATGCTTATCATGCTAGTGGCTATATAAAATTGAACTTTTGATGGGTTAAAAATCCATTGCTATTAGTGTAAAGAGCAACAACTCGACTTTCTGAACCAGTATCTTTTGAGTGTAGGATTGAAGTATCAAAGAACACTGTACTCAATAGTTAGAACACTGTTCAATTGTTTTATTAAAGTTTTTTTTTTTTTGTTTAAATCATTTTTATGCACGTAAAAATACTGCACCTTTTATTCATTATTTTGCTGCGTTTTGTATTGATACTTTTTATTACTTAATCTGTTATGTTTTTAGTATTCGATTTCTTTTCTTAAAGGAATTTTCATTTTTGAAAATTTCATGCAATTGTTGACATGGGCAATCTGTTATGCTTATTATTATTGGATTACTTTTTAGAAGTACAAAAATATCTAATATTGTGTTAAAAAAACACATATTAGTGATAAATTTTAGCACAAATGTTATGACAGCTAATTTCAAATTAGTAGTAAGATAGTTTTTCTTTTGTCGTCATTATTGTTGTGATGCATTAGTTATAGTCTTGCTATTTCTTATTAGAATTATATCCAATTCTTGTAGAGTTGTATTAATATATACTTGGAAATCTACTTTATTTTTTGGTATGTTAATACTAATGTAGAAGTCAATCTCTCTTTAAGATAAAAATTATTTTTAGAAGTTTCATCTCACGCTAATATAATTCTTTGAATCAACTGAGTCAAAATAATAGTCATTTGAGAAAATCATTTGGCAAACTTTCAATAGTATTTGACCAATCTTTAATAACATTTAAATGTCTTAGCTAGTTAGTTGTTATTTTAATTTTTTGTGGGTTTATCACCAATCATTTGTCATTAATGTGTACAGAGAATGATGTTTTGATAATCATAAACATTGCATTTAGAGCACTTTGTATATAGTTGACTCTTCTTTAATTTTTGTAATTCTAGATATAAATGTCTTTCATTTTTGCTTGCATATCTTGAATAGATCAATATGCGATGAACACAATCACAAAGCTATCTAATTATTGTTTAAACACTCAATTCATTAGGTCCACAAAAGTGGTTGGTGGTTGGTGTATTTGTTAGTTCAAAAGAAAATATTAAGAACTCACAATATTTAATTCTAATATAAAATATGATTTTTGGTATATCCTCTGTTTTGATCTTAAGCTAGTAATACATAGATCGTATGTCAGTTTTTGAAAATATCTCTACAATTTGAAGTTGATAAAATAATTAGTTGACATAAGAAAATGGATATTTGTTTTGGTAGTTATTTTGTTTAATTCTAAATATTCTATAATGAACAATTTCACTTCTCCACAAGATGAGACATTTAGTATAATAAAACTTTTATTTAAGTTATTTTATTATTGATTCTTCTTCTCTTAAATTTTGTTGGTGTCACTCAATACATTGTTTTGGATATTGGTTCTTACTATAAGAGCTAGATTGATTATAATTTCAATCTCTTAGTTAGGTGGTTATCTTGGAATATCTTTTAGAAATACTTTGGGATAATTACAAATTATAGCCACATATTGTAGTTATATTTCTTTATTACCAGACAGCTTATCGAAGCCAAGTTATGAATAATTTTTCAATCTTTATTATCAATATTAGAGGTATCCTGTTTCCTTTACCAAAATAAATGATTTGGTAGTATACTCCATATGAAATTTAATTTTATTATGCCAATAATCTGTAATCATTGTTTCATTAACTAGTCTATTTTCAAGATGTTATCAAATTATATAATGTCAGTAATAATTAATTGAGAAATAATGTTTTTCTTATATTTTTATAAGTTCTTTTATGTATTTATTTATGTTAACATCTTCACTAGCAAAAGATAAATCTAATATACATGCATTTACTAGCACTCAGTTAATTAATGTAGTTAAAATAAATGAATAAAATGTTCCACAATTAAATAAAATTTTTATTGGTTAATTCAATAATAATAATAAAGTATTTGTGATTATTAAACAATTGGTCTTTGAATCATTAATTTGATGATAATAAAATCATTTTATTATTTTATTAATATATTTTTTAAGTGTTTTAGATTATTTATTTTAAGATTGAATATGTTAATTTTTTTGGAGATTGATCTTTATTTAAGAACTTATTGATAGTGTTTTGTTATAAACAATAATTAGCATAATAAAAAACACAAAGCTTAAGAAGCTAAGGATAATCACTTCTAAGTTACCATTACTTGCTTTAGAATCTAAGACATGAAGTAATCTACTTAAGGCACTAGATTCGATGAAAGCTTAAGTGTGAATGAGAAAAGTTTTTAAAGTTCTTTCACTCATTTAGGATTATTTAAGATATGTATTTCATATAAGCCTCTTATTTATGTCTTATAAAGTAAAGTTGATAAATTATATCACTTATCAAAGTTTAATCAAATAAGACAATTGATAAAATTATACTTATTGTATAATATGATTTGTTCATATATATGATCTAACAATGGGTTAGACTTGATGAGTGAAAAGAAGTTAACGTACAAGAGCTTCATATAATATAATATTTATTATTTTAATTATATGATCCATCTCAAATAAAGAGTATGGATTTAATGCATTTGAGCCAAATACTTCATACAACATGATTTCTATTATTGCATAGTATAATCTAAATTAAATTAGAGAGATAAAAGTTGAAACTTAAGGTAACGAGTGTCTCATGTGTTTTGTATAATATGATGGTCTTTATCATATAAATATAGTCATGTGTTAATAAGTGAGAATAGGTAATTGAACAAGCTTGATGGGTTAGATGATTAGTTCATTTGTGTGAATTGTATAGTACAATCCTTAGATTGTGCATTACAACTAATATAAAAAATATAAGTAACGACTAGTTTAATAGAATTTTGAGAAATTTTATTATTGCCAATTGTGATATTATTTGTAGCCATTGAAATGCTTTGTAATTGAAGATCATTATACATATTGTGGAGATTTGAGATAACAAAGCTTCATTAATCATAATTTCTAAAGCTTCAATTCATTGAGTTAAGTTGCATCTCATCTATATTTCTTAAATTTTGATTTAGTGTGCATCTTATTTGAAGTGTATTGGGTTATAAAATATTATGATTTGAACTTTTTATATTGATTTTTTTCTATTGTTAGGACTTTATATTTAGCTTGGTATTTTTAAGATCCTTTGTTCTAATGTTGTAGGCTCATTTGGGTTGGTATGATAAAATCTTCTAACTTGATGCTTTATATGATCATTTGGCTTTTAATGTTTTTAAGATCCTCTAACTTAATGTGGGGTATTACTTACTTTTATAGAAGACATTTTTAGTATAAGCATAGCTTTTTGGCCAACAATGGATGTGGATATGTTATTAGATTGAATCATTTAAAATTATTATATGTTTTCTTTGTTGCACTCTTCATAAGAAGAGTTTTCACCCCGATCCCTTGATAGCTAACCTTATTTTTTAAGTAATAATAGAGGAAGTTAGAGTGTGAGAATGATGAAAAACTAAGAAAAAAAGGAGAAAAAGATTTTTACTATAAAGAGATTGAATTTCTTAAAAAGTTTATCTTTAAGAAGTTATGAATTATAAAGTTTTAAAAAGTTTTGAATTATAGAGTTTTGAATTATTATATTCATCATTCTTACTCTTTCATATAAATGTTTGGATATAATATTTTATTATAAAACACATAATATTTTTATTTCCAAAAGAAACATGTGATTTTGACTAAAATCACATATTTTTGTAAATTTTGAAAAATTAGTACCCCAAGCGGCTTGGTTGTGTGCACGTGCTGTTTATTAGTGCTTAGGCATTATTCACGTATGTAGGTACTATTCCTACACTTGGATAGATCTAGTGCAAAACTTGACCACAACAATGTTGTAGGTTCACCTATTATACGAGGACCATTGGAGCTAACTACCTCCTCTTTATGCAAATTAACACTTCCAAATTCCATTCTATATGTTGCCAAAGTTTTGAGTTAATTTCAATCATATGTTTATTCCAAATTATATTTCTTGTATTAACTAAAAAGCATAATCAGTTCCATGGTTCATTATATATTGCATTCAACTTGAAAATCCTTCCATATATCTTTATAATCATTTAAATCCACTAAATACTCCATCTTAATACTCATAATGAATATCCATGCAAATCACTTGATTCCTATATAAAAGAGTTGAGAATAATTTAAAATGTCTAATAATGAACTCATAACATTTTTCTTGATATCTTAAATACTCAATCATACACTATAATCCTTAAATTCCTATTTAATTTTTTTAATCAATTTAAAATTAGCTTGAATTACGAATAAAATTTTTATCCTTCGTCTTAAACAACATCAGGTGTTTCATTGCCTAATCAATAAGAGGTAGGAGTCTTAGGGGGTCCATGCCCACCTTACAAAGGTGTTGGGGTAAACATCTTATCCTAGAATAGTATATTATATTTCTTATTAGCTTCCCTTTGTTAACACCTTGATAGCCCATCAATTTATATTTCTTCCCTAATCATCAAACCATATGATCCATATTATCATAATATACGATCTCATAAAACCTTGACCTAGCTTAATCAAACCATCTGGCCCATTGAAATTCTAGACTATCTATTTAAGTCGGCATGTTGTACATTTATTTTAATTGTATTGTACGATCCATCTTGATTTATTCAACTTAAGTTTTGTTTATTTTCATGCTATTGTATTGTATATCATTTATTAACATATGTAATTTTCTTGGGTTTTCTTGAATTATTCTAATTTGTTTCAATCATATTGTGTAGGTGGTCTATTGTATTATACAATCATTGCAGTTTCACTATATGGCATTATCTTCGTTGTTCTAGTTCACGTGTCTTTTCCTATGCATAACATATAATATGATGGATTTTTTATTATATGATAAAGCTATCTTAGCAGTTATAGTTCTAAAAAAATTTTATGTTCATCTTAGGGTTCTTGCAATGCATATTATATATAAAATAATCAACAAATAACATCAAAGAATGGTGCAACATTTGTGCTTTCCTTTCTAGAATGTCAACCTATTCTCACCATCTAATTTATCAATTTTTTTTAGATTTCACATGCTATGTTATAGACATATCTAGAATATCTTTCTATACCTCTCAAAAATCTAATTTTTCACTTTAGGTTCCTTTCTAAATTTGACATACGAGGTTATCATTTTCTTATGATTTTTCACCTTAGGACTTCAAGTGCATTAATACCATTCCTATGACATCCTCTTGATTTATTTTATTTTATTTATTTAAATAGACATATAAATTGAGTTGTCACTTAATTTTTAAAATCATATATTTTTTCCAAATCATTTAATATATACACACACACACACAATCAAATAAAGTTGTGTAAAAATAAAACCATAAAAATATCTTTTTATATGGTCATAAAAATAGATGCACATAGAGATCTTTTGAATGGAAATCTTCTTTAAATGTTGTATTCATTAGTATAAAGTATCTTATATTTATAATAGTTGTTCTTATTTTCTTTTAAAAGCATTCACCATATTGTTTGGTGATCAAAATTTTTCTTTGAAATCAAAATCAAATGAAAATAATATTGAGTTAAATGAAATCAAAATTACATTGTTAACATAAAGAATATTTCAACTGTGTTTAACATTTTTAAACTACTACAACATATTATTTGATACCAACTCTTACTATTTAGATAACATCAAAAATATTTCAAAGGATTACAAACTGAAAGAAGATATCCAAAACAACATACGGAAAGCATGATCCACTATATTATCTCCTTATTCCTCATCTCCTTGGCTCTCGTAAAGTGTATTCACATGACCTAAAATTTATTAATGTTATGAAAAAGTTAAGTCAACTAACATTAGCATACTAGACAACCTATTTACTTATACATATAAATTAATATAAGTTTTGGGTCATTTCACATTCTTGATTACTATCATCACAAGAAAATAAATAAAGCAAGTATAATATGTTAAGATATCCAAACATATAAAATAAAAAATTCTTTAATTTTTTTTCATTATTTTCTTTTCATCTTTCTACTTCATTAGTCACTTCAATCCTTTTCCACTTCCATGAACATTAAGATATCATCATTAAATTGACATGCTAGGTCAATTCTATCATCATTAGATTGTACTCTTATAGAATTATTCTTCTTTGGGTTATACCTTTCATGAGTTTTCTTAACTAATCAAACTCATGAGGACTCCAACCCTTTTCCTTGATGATATTCTTGGCCTTAATCCCATAGTTACTTTGTCTTTTTACCTTCAAATTTTTTCAAGCTAGTGATCACCAAAATTAACATGATTTTTTTTCATTCCACAAGTTAATTCTCACATGAAAATTTTTGCATTCCAAATATTTAATATAATGTAATAAAATTTGTGAGAAAGTAAATAAGCATATGAGGAGTACATATCATATGACTTAACATACAAATCCAAGAATCAAACATTACCAAAATGTTGATTTGAAATTTAATCTTATCCTAAATTATAAGAGCTATTAACTTTGTATTTCATCTCATATCAAGCAAATACATCATAAGATTTATAGTCACCTATCTTGAAATTGATGTTGTGGGCACACTGGTTGAATTGTTGTAAGACCTCCCATGAATTTCAACAAGCTTAAAGCTTACTTTCCATCTTGGTTCCACTTAATAAAATACCCAAATAAAAAAGTCCCAAATTTTAGATTTTGCAGAAGTCCAACAACACAATTATCTCCAATTCTTTAGTAAAAGGCTAAAATCTTTCTTCAATAGACAAATCCTCTATTTCAATTTTTTTAATTGAATTATTTGCATTTATTTACATACCCTATATTTTTCCAAATAGTCAAAACTATAGATTTCCTCTATCGGAACACACCAAACTTCAATGGGATGGAGGTTATGCCTTGCTCAATATTCTTTTAAAATATCTCACTATTTTCAAGACTAGTGGTAGCAATTTCATGTGCCTCTAATTGTTGGTTATGTTAAATTTATGTTTAATAGGGAGAAATTAAAATAATATCAAATAAATATTTAATTTTTTAATTAAAACTCTTTTAATTTTAATTTCTTAAACATTTGGATCAAAATGTTCTCTAATTTTTTTAATAAAGTTTAAATAAATTACTTATAAAGTTCTACCATTTTTAAAATTTTCATGATTTTTTTACCTGTTTTAAAAATCAAATATTTTTAAATTTAAAATAGCCTCCTCATAGATATGGCCTCCTAAATGTATCAAAGTTTGGTAAACTTTATACTACTTGATTTCACATTTAATATTTATTTTTTATAATTTTTTTTCCCAAATTTTTCTAAAATCATTAAATATTTTTTTTTCCTTTGTTAAAATACTTGTAATAATATTTTCTTATAAATTTGATATTTTGTTGTGATTGATTTAAATCCAAATTTCATGATATTGTAATAGTAATTTCTTAATAAATTGGTCTTTCTTATATAACATTTCTTCTTTCTTAAGAGTCATATTTTTATTCCTAATAATATATAATTTTTCATAAAATATTCATAATTTAAAAGAGTTATAAAATTTCAGAATTGTTTACGTTAGATTAAAAGAATATATGACTTCCCTTTTTTAGCTATGACCTATCATTTAATAAATGTATTTAATTAATTTTATTTTCAAAGGTGAGTTTATCTTAATAAAATTTTATTAAATTTTACCTATATCTTTAGAATATAATAATCTATGCCCTTAGTGGTCATTGATAGAATGGAGTGGGTAAATACACCTCTATGCTCCCAAAGTGAGAAGCTTCTTAAAGGGTTAGATCGAGAGACATTCTTCTCTGTTGGAGGTGGAGCTACCTCTTAGAATGCTAAATGTTCGTCCCTCTCTAAAACCATAATGTGGCAAGGTTTAGTAAGGTGTGGCCCTTTGAATAACCAGTTCACACTTACTCATAACTCCCCAATTTACTTATGCATCAAATAAATGTTTTGTTTGTTCTTAGAATTGAATAAGAATTTCTTCTTTTTGTTGCTCATTCAATCTACTTTGATATGATTAATCAATCATAATAGCCATGAGCTTTTCATCAAACCTAAAACAACCTAAAGCTCTAATACTAACTTGATGCAATAAAAATTTTTATGAATAAAATCTTAGATTAACAAATTAATATATTTTATGTTATTAGTGATGCATGTCTTAACTTAATAATTTCTTTTTTATATAAGATTAAAACTTTTATAGTTTCCTACTTAATTTTAATTGTTTTAATTTTTCATTAGCTAATTAATTTTAAGTTTGATTTCAATTAGTGAATTTTAATGATTAATTAATATAGTTTTCCATTAACTTAAAGTTTCTAATTAATTTGTTTTTCTCTTGAAAATTACTTTAATTAATTATACATAATTAATTAAATTTAATTAATTGTAAATATAAGGTTAATGTTTGACCCTAAATAACTAAGTTTAAATTTAACTAATTTATGTTATTTAATGACCATTAATCAATTATAATTAAAGATTAAAGTTCTATTCTCAATTAATTTTTATTTTTATTTAATAAATACTAGAAATTTAAATGTGAAATAATAAAATTTTAATCGATTTAGATTTTTTTATTAACAAGAAATTTATTTAAAAATTATAAAAAAAGTAATTTATTTTATTTTATTAAAAAAGAAAATAATTTATATTTTTAATAAACTAGCAATTAAATATTTGATTTCTATCAATGAAGTTTATGTCGTGTGCACTAAAATAGTCTAATCATAATAAATTTAGTTTCAATGTAGGACTTGATACATAAAATATGATGATTTTAGCTATCAAATTGCACAATACAAATATGAAAAAGAGCTTAAAATAGTTGTAAAGTTTCTTAAGTGATTATGAAAGGTCATAGAAATTGTCAAACTTAAGGTTAAATAACTTCCACACAATTTTAGTAATGAAAAACTACTCCAAAGCAATTGTGAAAAAGGTATGAGAGCATGTAGAAATGCAAAGATAACAATGAACATTTTTTAGTAAGATAATGCAAAGTTCGAAATGCAAATGACAACTAAGCAGATTGATGATCACATTAAATAAGAAAGCAAGTAGAATGTGGATGCGAAATAACTAGAACAACTAAAAAATAGTAGAAGACAACCACTCACAAATGTGCAAACTTGAAAATAATCTCATTCAGTAAATACCTTTGTCTCAATGGTGGTGGCATTGATTACCAATAATGTAACAAAACTTCTCCAATACTTGTTACAAGTTGTCAATGGTATGGAAAATTTAATGTCGGTAAAAGTTTCCCAAATTATTAGAAAATCCATTGTTTATAGCACAAAAGTTGATGGATTGACATTAACAAATGCCGCTTCCCTATTTTTCCCTTTCCTTTGCATTGAAAGCTTCCTATATATTGAGGAGTTATCACGATCTACACATCCTAATACTATTCTTTGGAAAAAGACCACATGGAGTGACACGAAGGCTTGACCCACAATAGCCTGGCATTGGCCGAATAGGCCTAGTGTCATACCCCATCTAGACCCATGGGGGACCAAACATCATAATCTCATAATTCTAAACCATTATACAAAAGTATATATCATGATATAAAACAAAAACTAAATAATAAAACATAAAACTACAATATCAAAGCCTAAATGTATCTAAAGATATTCATAGACCTAGCTACATCACCATAATAGTATTTGTAGTCTATCTAAAATCTCACAAACTCAGCAATAATAAGATTAATACATAGTAATGGTATTTTTTATAACGAGATTAATGGAACACTAGATTAGATCCTCATAGGGGGTTTTTGGTTAATAGCTTATCTTTCAAGTTCTTCACTATATGGGGGTTCAACAATTAACTTAAGTTGTTGATGCCCTTCTTTGTGCATAATAAGAACTAAATGGAATGCTTTGTGATAATTAAGTCCACTGTTTGGAACTTTAATCCATATGGAAGAGTGGCAACCATCTCAATGTGGTATAGCTAGATGTCCTACAGTATGGTGTGGACCTCTATATACTCAAAAATGTAAATTGTAATAAACATTCATGATAATACAACACTAATATTAAAACAATATCATAGAATGCAAATAATGCATGACTATTTTTTGCACTGGCTAATTTATTGCATAATCGAAGTGATTACACCAACTTCTCTTTCACCAACTCCTAAACCTTTTCATCATTTCTTTTACAAAAAAAAGTGAAGAAGCAAACAAAGTAGAAAACTCAAACAAACTTTAAAGCTAACTGAACATCTAAGAATTATTGAAGTGTTATAGCTTCTACTCTTAAGATGCACCTATACCTATAACTATCACACTCGAACTTCTTAGCAATTGTTTTTAACCCATAGGTGCAACAAACTTATATATAATAGATATATTTGGCTTGCTGTCCTTTTACTACTTGAGTTTAACATTCAAACTAGAGGTCACGATCTCCTAATTTAATCATTATAATTGTGGAGCGCTGCATAAAATGAACCATGTCCATTCATAATTGGTCACTCAATTGATTCACAAATTGGTTCACCTTAGGCAAGGTACCTCACTATATACATCATATTAAAACAACTTGTAAATAAAATCAATTATCCACAATGCCAATGTAATATCTCACAAATAATCTAGAGCCATAATCCAATATAAGAAACTATGTAAAGACATAAATATCCATAGTCCAATGTTCACATAAAATAACATAAGATGTAAATATCCAACATCTACATATAATAGTCCTATATAATACATTGTTTACCAATAAGTACAAATTGATAACCATAAATGAAATGATAATTACTACTACTATTAATCAAAGGGTGAAGGAAGAAAAGTCTATATAATAGATGAACCAAATCAAATGTTGTAACCTCTGGCTCTTAAAGAAATTCTTAACAAATGGACTTGCAAAAATGTAGAGGGGAGTGAACTAGGGAGCTCAATAAGGAATTCATGAGTTATATTGAAAAACTAATAAGCAATATCAAGGATATATATTGTTACACCCCATTTTTTTCCTAGGCTGATTTTTGGCATACATTTTTTTTTTTTTTTTTTTTTTTTTTTTTTACATATAGACAGCTCAGATCGTCCCATACCAACCTGAGTAGCCTACGAAAAACATAGGATATAACACATCATTACACACCTACCTTCCTTAACAATGTGGATCCCATCTCCCGGGTACACCGTCAAGTCAGGTTCATGACTCCTGAGTTAACAGATGGACTCGCGCAATGTTACTCCTACTAGACCAAATACTCCTTACCCACACCGGTAGGAGAACCGATCTAATAGAAGTCTGAACCCCCACGGTTAAGTTCCATAGTCATGTAATGACCTCACCATCAAACGGAAGATATATAACATCCACAGATAAATGTAGCACTCCACTCACCATACTCCAAGACAATAAGATAAGACAGTAAATGGAACTACATTACAAGAATAAGATACAAGTCCACAAGTGTAATATTGTTCATCCAGATACATAATTCCGAATTACCCTCAAATTATATGTAACATATGAGAATAACAGTCTCACTGAAACATCCAACAGCAACAATCAACTAACCAGAATATCTCAGACAATCACCAATCAGAAATCCTTCACAAGCCTGCTGACCACGATCCCACCTAATCCGGTAGCGTCAAGTCTGCCGAGCCACTGAAAATATATAATACAGGAATGAGCTACGCCCAGTAGGAAAGTCAGCTAGTAAAACTCACATGCAAGAGAAGGATAATAGCAAAAATACAGGAATACAGCATAACAATGTACGGTGGATAGGCACTCTCAGTCCCAGACTCCGACCAACCACAGCCACCCCAGTCACACCAGAGTAGCTCTCCTCTGGGCTACCAGGCAACGTGCCAGTGGGAACGCCCATCTCGAAACACGCATGGCGCCTAAGCACCCGACACCGCAGTGTCTCTCGTCAATCAATCTCCTGGAGACTACAGACAGATCCAGTCACATAATCTCTAGCCAACGTGAGACACCCCTGCCACCCTAAGGCGCGCAGGCCTACACACTTGGCTAGCCACTGCGAGACACCCCTGCCACCCTCAGGCGCGCAGGCCTACACACATGGACCAGGAGAGATTGACTCAGCCACCGTCCCAAAGAGTCCTCTACCAACAACTTCCATAGAAGCTCACGCCCCTACAGTCATTGCCAATCTCTAACTCCAAGATCCGGCAACATGTATCCAGGTACAACAAGGCGCATACCAGTCACATGTATACTGTGGAAGCTAAGTCTGAACCGCACAGTTACCTACCACAACTACCCTAAAACATCATATAGGGTCTATAGTAGTCCGGTCCAGTATGCCAATCCATAAAATATGCCAACACTGAGTAAACTGACTCAATCCATGTCAATGCCATCCAAGTAACATAAACTGTATAGAAATTCTGACTATTCTGGTAACACTTACCCAAGTGTCACACTTCCTTCCAACTGATCCAGCTGTACTGAATTTATAGATAATTTCCAACAGTAACTTTCAACTTGTCTATGTGATTTCCCTAAATCACATTTTTCTCGTTTCAGGAAATTTTAAATTTCAACTTCAATTTCTGCCCTTTATCCATTTTCCGAAATTCGAAATAAATTTCCAAATAAAATTTAAATTCCACATATATCCTTTTTCCGAAAATTCGGATTAATAAATTCCACATATATCCTATTTTTCCAAAAATTCGGATTAATTTCTGAATTAATTTAAAAATTCCAAAAAATCAAATTCTGCCCTTTCTTAATTTTCCGAAATTCGGAATAAATTTCCGAATTAAAATTTAAATTCACATATATCCATTTTCCGAAAATTCGGATTTATTTCCGAATTAAGTTTTTCCTTCGCCATTCGTCCGCGCCCGCGTTCCGCTGAACCGGGTTTCGCTGCCGGTTCGGAAAACCCGCGCTGAACCGCGAACCGGTTTTCGCTGCCGGTTCGGGCCTTCGTGCCGTTCGTCCGCGCCGAATCCCGCGGAACCGGTTTTCGCTGCCGGTTCGGCTTTCGCGCCGTTCGTCCGCGCCGAATCCCGCTGAACCGGTTTTCGCTGCCGGTTCGGAACTCTCGCGCTGAACCGCGACACCGCCGAACCAATTTCTTAATAATCCGTTAATCGGATTAATTTTAATTACTAATAAAATGGCGTAAATATCATTAATTACTTAATTAGATTTGATATTATCTAAACTCTTCTCCTTTCTCGGTCCGAAGCCCGCGAAACCCTAGCCGCCGCCATCGCCGACCATTACGATCCTTCCGTCGATTTCCGGCGACTGCGAACAAGGAGAACAATTTCCTAACATGCTCCTAAGCATCAATAAATTTTTTTTCGGCGAAATGGGAATTTTTCCAGGAAATTCCGAAATTTGCAAAAGACACAAATTAGCATTCAATTAAATCCGATTTTCATCCACATGCTTGTTTTCATTAAGCAAAGTATTTCATGCTTTTAATTTTCTACTAAATCACTAATTTAAACTGAATTTCCTACCTCAACGACGCCGGCGACGGTGAACTTCGTCCGTAGCTCGCCGCAGCTCCTCGCCGAACGAATCCGGTACGAATTGACTCTCCTCGTTCCCGTGAATCTCCAGGCACAAAAAGCCCCTTGCCAGGCCGCCGGAATCACGCGCCGTACGCCGGAAAAACTCTCTCTATCGGTCGGCCGAACAAACCCTAATCGTTTCGCGAGGGTTTTATATTTCTGGCCGACACGGTGAAACCCATTACGCGCCGTTGACACGCTTTCGACACGGTAAGCACCCGATACGCGCTGTCGACACGCTATCGACACGGTAAGCACCCGATCAGCCGGTTCAATCCCAACCGTCGATCACGACCGTCCGATCAGCTTATCAGAACGCACGCGCAAACTCACTCGGCGAACCGTCTCCGCCTCCGCTGAACCGTTCCGGTCCGGTTCACGCGCGGTAAACCAATTTCCGGTTTAATTTAAATGGATTTTCGAATTTCTAAAAATCCAATAAATCTAATTAAACAGGGAAAATTAATTAAAAATTCCTCGGTGCTCCGAAAAATTCCCAAAAGATTTCAGAAATTCCAATAGCCTACAATTGAGTTCCTGGCTCATCCTACTGTCGATTCGAAATCATCCAAGCCACAATTAATTTATTAAAGATCAAATACATAAAATTTTACCGGGTATAACAATCTCCCCACCTTATCAGGAATTTCGCCCTCGAAATTCAGCAAGAAGTTCCGGCCATTTTCCAGCAACATCCTGCTCTAGCTCCCAGGTTGCCTCCCTTTCGTCATGTCTATTCCACAGAACCTTGACCATAGGAAACGACCTGTTCCTCAGCTGTCTGCTGCTCTCCTCGAGGATGCGAACTGGTAGTTCCACATAAGAAGAATCTGGTGCCACTTGTAAACCAGGAAGATCATCACTGATGCAATGAGAAGGATCTGGCACATATTTCTTGAGATTCGAAACATGGAACACATTGTGAATCTCAGTCAGATGCTCAGGAAGTGCCAACCTGTAAGCCACTTCACCGATCCTCTCCAGAATAGGATAGGGTCCAATGTAACGAGGTCGAAGCTTAGAAGGCTTTCCAAACCTGAATAGACCCCGCATAGGACTGACCTTCAGGAATACCCTATCTCCCACAGAAAACTCAACAGCCTTGTGCTTAGGATCATAATATTTCTTCTGGCGATCTTGCACAGTACGTAATCTGTCCTGCAATAACTTGACTTCCGCTGTGGTCTCCTCTACAATCTGGGGTCCCCACACTCTCCTGGAATCACCCTCCTCCCAACAAAGAGGAGATCTGCACCTACGCCCATACAACGCCTCGTAAGGTGCCATACCAATCGACGCCTGGAAGCTGTTATTGTACACAAACTCTACCAAGGGTAATCGTCTAGTCCAATCTGTTGAGTAAGTTTGTACGCTCAAGCGTAGCAAATCCTCCAAGGTCCGAATAGTCCGCTCAGACTGTCCATCCGTCTGAGGATGATAAGCAGTACTGAACTTTAACTGTGTACCCATGGCAGTGTGTAAGCTCTTCCAAAACTGTGATGTGAATTTGGCGTCTCTGTCAGAAATAATAGAACGGGGAATCCCATGCAATCTGACAATCTGCTGAATATATATCTCTGCCAACTGTGCCGCTGAATCCGTCTTCTTAATGGATAAGAAATGGGCTGACTTGGTCAATCGATCTACGATGACCCAAATAGCATCAAAACCTTGTCTGGTACGAGGAAGACCAGTCACAAAGTCCATAGTGATGTCATCCCATTTCCACTCCGGAATCAGCAATCTCTGTAACAATCCTCCAGGTCTCTGGTGTTCGGCCTTAACTTGCTGACATGTAAGGCATTTCCTAACAAAGGCAGCAACATCTGTCTTCAAACCTCTCCACCAGAAAACACTCCTCAAATTCCTGTACACCTTGACTTCTCCAGGGTGCATAGCCAAGGTTCCATAGTGAGCCTCCCGAAGGATCCTCTCCCTGAACTCCTGATGTGATGGTACACACCAGCGACCCCTGAAGGTCAAAATGTCGTCTCTGAGAGCAAAGTCTCCTCCCAATCCCTGCGATGCCAACTCAATCTTCTCCTTCAGCTCTTCATCACAAAGCTGAAGGTCACGCATCTCAGATAACCAGTCAGCCCGAATAGTCAATGAGCTGAGTCTGTGAACCAGTCTCTGAATAGACAACTGTTCCTGACATCTTTCAACATTCCAATCCAAGTCTGGTATAGAGTCACAGACTAACATATTATGCACAACTGCGTGTCTGCTCAAGGCATCAGCCACTGGATTAGCCTTCCCCTCGCAGTAGTTTATTGTCAGCTCGTAATCCTTTATCAGTTCCAACCACCTCCTCTGCCTCAAGTTCAGTTCCTTCTGAGTGAACAGATACTTAAGACTCTTGTGGTCAGAGAAGCAATCTACAGGAACTCCGTACAAATAATGTCTCCATATCTTCAAGGCAAAAATGACAGCAGCTAACTCCAAATCATGAGTGGGATAATTCTTCTCATGATCCTTCAGTTGCCTCGAAGCATATGCTATAACTCTGTTATCCTGCATTAGTACGGCTCCCAAGCCTATATGTGAAGCATCAGTGTACATCTGATACGGCTTCTCCTGTGTGGGTAACATCAATACTGGAGCGGTGCTAAGCCTCTGCTTCAGCTCTAGGAAACTGTTCTCACAACTCTCTGTCCACTCAAAAGATTTTCCCTTCCGGGTCAACTGGGTTAGTGGAGCAGCCAGTCTAGAAAAGTGAGGAACAAATTTCCTATAGTATCCAGCCAAACCAAGGAAACTCCGGATCTCAGTGACAGAAGATGGCCGTTTCCAATCAATAATAGCTCGTATCTTGCTAGGATCAACAGCCACGCCCTCCGCACTGACAATGTGTCCTAAGAATGCTACTGAGTCCAGCCAAAAAGAACACTTGGAGAATTTTGCATACAGCTCATTCTCCCGCAACACTGTAAGCACAGTCCTCAACTGATCTGCATGAGTATCCCTATCTCTGGAATAAATCAATATATCATCTATAAAGATGATCACAAACCGATCCAGAAAGGCATGAAAAACTCGATGCATCAGGTTCATAAATACTGCTGGAGCATTAGTCAATCCAAAAGGCAACACTGTGAACTCGTAATGTCCGTATCTAGTACGGAATGCTGTCTTGGGTACATCAGAATCTCTAATCCGGATCTGGTGATAACCCGAGCGTAAGTCAATCTTGGAGAACACAGTTGCTCCCTGAAGTTGATCCAGCAAATCATCGATGCGTGGTAAAGGGTATCGGTTACGAATAGTAACCTTATTCAATTCCCTATAATCCACACACAGCCTCATACTACCATCTTTCTTCTTGACAAATAAGACAGGGGCACCCCAAGGTGAACAACTGGGGCGTATGAGTCCCTTGTCTAATAAGTCCTGTAACTGAGTCTTCAACTCTGCTAGCTCGACTGGAGCCATCCTGTAAGGAGCTCTAGCAATAGGAGCTACTCCTGCCTCCAAATCAATTGAAAACTCCACTTCCCTAGCTGGTGGAAATCCAGGCAACTCCTCTGGAAAAACCATAGGAAAATCTCTCACCACTGGAATATCTGACATAGGGGTAGTGGTGGCTTGGCTATCGGTCACATAGGCCAACCAACCAGTACAACCCTTACTTACTAACCTTCCAGCCTGAAGAACTGAGATCAGGGGAATCTGCCTGTTCAGACCAAAGTATATCACATCCCCCGAACCAGGCACTCTGATCCTGACCTTCTTCTCCCAACAATCCAGAACCACTGCATGGTGGCACAACCAATCCATCCCCAAAATGATGTCGAACTCTGCTAGTGGCACACATATCAACTCTGTCACGAATTCGTGTCCACTAATCAGAATAGATCCGTCAATCTTCTGAACAGTGGGAATCTCTTT
The DNA here is from genome assembly GCA_023846275.1 of Vanilla planifolia. Taxonomy (NCBI): domain Eukaryota; kingdom Viridiplantae; phylum Streptophyta; class Magnoliopsida; order Asparagales; family Orchidaceae; genus Vanilla; species Vanilla planifolia. Next base: position 8,368,042 of record CM043865.1, on the reverse strand, counting down.
CCCATCAGGAAGTCTAACCAGTAAGGGTTCCTTCAAGTAACCCTTGGATCCTGATATCTGATTCCAGATCCTCTCAGCAACAAAAGAATGAGATGCACCAGTATCAAACAAAGTCATGCACTGCACGTTGCCAAAATGAAGCATACCTGTGATCACTTCTGGTGACTCTGAAGCCTGCTGCCGAGTCAGTGCAAATACCCTGGGCTGTCCCCCAGATGAACCAACCGGTCCCGTGATCCTCTGTTTCTTCAACTCTGGGCAGTCGCACTTCTTGTGTCCGGGCTGTCGACAATGGTAGCAGATAATCCCCCCAGTCCGGGTACCTGTCTGCTGCACTGGTCTCTCAGAAATAGGTCGTGGCCGGACCACGACCTCCTGAGTACCACTGTGATCTCTGTGTCTCTTGCCCTTTTTGTTTTGTTGGATATTTCTGAATTCCTTCCTCTTGTTATGAGTCTCTCTCTGGGCCTCCATCCGGATATCAATAAGCTCAACGGATCTCGCAGCCTCCACCAAGTCACGAAACCTGGCAAACCGACTCACAACTAGCTGGCGCTGCAGCATAGGACGAAGTCCCTCCAGGAACATCTCACATCTGCGTTCCTCAGAAGGCACCAACTCTACGGCGTACCTCGCCAGATAAGTGAACCTCGATAAGTAATCGTTCACTGACATCTGGCCCTGCCTGAGGTGTATAAGTTCCCTCCTGAACTGAGCCATGGCAGAGGCCGGAATGTAGCACTCCCTGAATGCCTCAACAAAGTCATCCCATGCTATCTCACTGTTCTGGGCCTCCCCAAACATAGCGCGCCGCTGGCCTCTCCACCAGGTAGCAGCCTCTCCCTCCAACACTAGAGCAGCAAGCACTACCCTCCTGCCGAATGGACATCCCAAGGCATCAAATAGCTCAAGCATATGAGCCATCCAGTCATCTGCCACCGCTGGGTCAGCCGACCCACTGAAGCTCCGCGGACGCAACCGCATGAAGGCATCGATCCAACGATCCACGGCTGGCTCAACTGGCAATGCTGGGATCGTCTCCGGGGTAGGAGTAGTAGATACCGGTCTGCCTCTAGCTGCTCCACGAGCGGAAAGTCTCCTGGTACCAGCCATACTGTCAAAAACAATTAATCTGGCATTAGAGTCGTCATTTGGCAATTGGCATATGGACTACTATAGTATACAAAAGAATCAACAGTTCTCCCCACCTTGGGTTGAACCCCTATACACGTCTAGCCCCGTTATCCTCACCTAGGGCTCTGATACCACTACTGTTACACCCCATTTTTTTCCTAGGCTGATTTTTGGCATACATTTTTTTTTTTTTTTTTTTTTTTTTTTTTTACATATAGACAGCTCAGATCGTCCCATACCAACCTGAGTAGCCTACGAAAAACATAGGATATAACACATCATTACACACCTACCTTCCTTAACAATGTGGATCCCATCTCCCGGGTACACCGTCAAGTCAGGTTCATGACTCCTGAGTTAACAGATGGACTCGCGCAATGTTACTCCTACTAGACCAAATACTCCTTACCCACACCGGTAGGAGAACCGATCTAATAGAAGTCTGAACCCCCACGGTTAAGTTCCATAGTCATGTAATGACCTCACCATCAAACGGAAGATATATAACATCCACAGATAAATGTAGCACTCCACTCACCATACTCCAAGACAATAAGATAAGACAGTAAATGGAACTACATTACAAGAATAAGATACAAGTCCACAAGTGTAATATTGTTCATCCAGATACATAATTCCGAATTACCCTCAAATTATATGTAACATATGAGAATAACAGTCTCACTGAAACATCCAACAGCAACAATCAACTAACCAGAATATCTCAGACAATCACCAATCAGAAATCCTTCACAAGCCTGCTGACCACGATCCCACCTAATCCGGTAGCGTCAAGTCTGCCGAGCCACTGAAAATATATAATACAGGAATGAGCTACGCCCAGTAGGAAAGTCAGCTAGTAAAACTCACATGCAAGAGAAGGATAATAGCAAAAATACAGGAATACAGCATAACAATGTACGGTGGATAGGCACTCTCAGTCCCAGACTCCGACCAACCACAGCCACCCCAGTCACACCAGAGTAGCTCTCCTCTGGGCTACCAGGCAACGTGCCAGTGGGAACGCCCATCTCGAAACACGCATGGCGCCTAAGCACCCGACACCGCAGTGTCTCTCGTCAATCAATCTCCTGGAGACTACAGACAGATCCAGTCACATAATCTCTAGCCAACGTGAGACACCCCTGCCACCCTAAGGCGCGCAGGCCTACACACTTGGCTAGCCACTGCGAGACACCCCTGCCACCCTCAGGCGCGCAGGCCTACACACATGGACCAGGAGAGATTGACTCAGCCACCGTCCCAAAGAGTCCTCTACCAACAACTTCCATAGAAGCTCACGCCCCTACAGTCATTGCCAATCTCTAACTCCAAGATCCGGCAACATGTATCCAGGTACAACAAGGCGCATACCAGTCACATGTATACTGTGGAAGCTAAGTCTGAACCGCACAGTTACCTACCACAACTACCCTAAAACATCATATAGGGTCTATAGTAGTCCGGTCCAGTATGCCAATCCATAAAATATGCCAACACTGAGTAAACTGACTCAATCCATGTCAATGCCATCCAAGTAACATAAACTGTATAGAAATTCTGACTATTCTGGTAACACTTACCCAAGTGTCACACTTCCTTCCAACTGATCCAGCTGTACTGAATTTATAGATAATTTCCAACAGTAACTTTCAACTTGTCTATGTGATTTCCCTAAATCACATTTTTCTCGTTTCAGGAAATTTTAAATTTCAACTTCAATTTCTGCCCTTTATCCATTTTCCGAAATTCGAAATAAATTTCCAAATAAAATTTAAATTCCACATATATCCTTTTTCCGAAAATTCGGATTAATAAATTCCACATATATCCTGTTTTTCCAAAAATTCGGATTAATTTCTGAATTAATTTAAAAATTCCAAAAAATCAAATTCTGCCCTTTCTTAATTTTCCGAAATTCGGAATAAATTTCCGAATTAAAATTTAAATTCACATATATCCATTTTCCGAAAATTCGGATTTATTTCCGAATTAAGTTTTTCCTTCGCCATTCGTCCGCGCCCGCGTTCCGCTGAACCGGGTTTCGCTGCCGGTTCGGAAAACCCGCGCTGAACCGCGAACCGGTTTTCGCTGCCGGTTCGGGCCTTCGTGCCGTTCGTCCGCGCCGAATCCCGCGGAACCGGTTTTCGCTGCCGGTTCGGCTTTCGCGCCGTTCGTCCGCGCCGAATCCCGCTGAACCGGTTTTCGCTGCCGGTTCGGAACTCTCGCGCTGAACCGCGACACCGCCGAACCAATTTCTTAATAATCCGTTAATCGGATTAATTTTAATTACTAATAAAATGGCGTAAATATCATTAATTACTTAATTAGATTTGATATTATCTAAACTCTTCTCCTTTCTCGGTCCGAAGCCCGCGAAACCCTAGCCGCCGCCATCGCCGACCATTACGATCCTTCCGTCGATTTCCGGCGACTGCGAACAAGGAGAACAATTTCCTAACATGCTCCTAAGCATCAATAAATTTTTTTTCGGCGAAATGGGAATTTTTCCAGGAAATTCCGAAATTTGCAAAAGACACAAATTAGCATTCAATTAAATCCGATTTTCATCCACATGCTTGTTTTCATTAAGCAAAGTATTTCATGCTTTTAATTTTCTACTAAATCACTAATTTAAACTGAATTTCCTACCTCAACGACGCCGGCGACGGTGAACTTCGTCCGTAGCTCGCCGCAGCTCCTCGCCGAACGAATCCGGTACGAATTGACTCTCCTCGTTCCCGTGAATCTCCAGGCACAAAAAGCCCCTTGCCAGGCCGCCGGAATCACGCGCCGTACGCCGGAAAAACTCTCTCTATCGGTCGGCCGAACAAACCCTAATCGTTTCGCGAGGGTTTTATATTTCTGGCCGACACGGTGAAACCCATTACGCGCCGTTGACACGCTTTCGACACGGTAAGCACCCGATACGCGCTGTCGACACGCTATCGACACGGTAAGCACCCGATCAGCCGGTTCAATCCCAACCGTCGATCACGACCGTCCGATCAGCTTATCAGAACGCACGCGCAAACTCACTCGGCGAACCGTCTCCGCCTCCGCTGAACCGTTCCGGTCCGGTTCACGCGCGGTAAACCAATTTCCGGTTTAATTTAAATGGATTTTCGAATTTCTAAAAATCCAATAAATCTAATTAAACAGGGAAAATTAATTAAAAATTCCTCGGTGCTCCGAAAAATTCCCAAAAGATTTCAGAAATTCCAATAGCCTACAATTGAGTTCCTGGCTCATCCTACTGTCGATTCGAAATCATCCAAGCCACAATTAATTTATTAAAGATCAAATACATAAAATTTTACCGGGTATAACATATATTATGTATAGAAGAGTATAATTAGTATCAAGTATAAAATCTTATTAAATGTATCTCAATCCATTAAGTTAAATTGATACATGAGATGTGATACAATTATTTGGATGCATAATGTTCCATTAGCAATCTAGTACTCTCTCTAAACCCATAAGAATAATAATAAGGAATAGCTATCTTATCTCCATCATATGATTTGGAACACCACAATTGGCAAGCCAATCACATACACCCTCTACCATATGCTTTGGCATGTAGCCACACTGGAGTCCCTTTCCATATGATTTATTAGTTCTATTCAAGCCCTATCAATCACATAAAAGGATTAACTCTTTACTTGATAAGAGTTCTAATTTTTGTACTACCTATCCCTAGCTTGAAGGTCCAAAGCTAGGTTACATCACATCCTAAATCTTATCTTAATTCACCAGAATGACAACCCTAAACTAGACTAAGATACACTATCCTACTCTACAAGCTAGTTCAAACTACAGTCAACTATTGACATAGCTCCATACAATGCCCTTTATGATCAATATTGTAAATCTCCCTTATGTTGGACTAATGGGCTGACTAAGCAAACATTTGGGTCTTAGATTATTGAAAGACTACAAGTAGTTCAAGCCAGTCAAAAAAAATATTTTGATAATAAATATAGACTTGTCAATTTCAGAGTTGGTGATAATGTTTTCCAAAAGTTAGTTCTATGTGAAGATTATGTAGGTTTGAAAAAACTTCTAAATTATGGCCATGATACATTGAGCCCTATCTTATTGTAAAGAAAATTTGATTAGTAGCCCATAGGACTACCTTTATAGCATATATTTGATTCATAATTATCATACAATACAACATAGTTGAACCATCGATTGCAATGCTAACATTAGAATATAATTAGTACATTATTGGGTAAAGAGATCGTGCTAATAATAATTGTTAGAAATGTTACACAATATACACAAAAGGGGGTGAATTGTATAAATGTTAAACTTAATCAAATTCAAACACAAGATAACCAAGAAAAAGAATCTTTTGCTTTCTCAAACCAAATTCATAAGCTCAAGTCTTCTCACAATGGTTAAATACTTTCTAAAATAATCCAAACAATTTAAATTTCTAAAGATAATCTCTATGATTTATCTTAATTGATATTATGAACAAGTTTTAGAAAATCTTGTTAATCTTTAGAAAACCTTTGTAATGAAAATATGAAGTAATAAGATAATCGAAGCCAATAAAGAAAAAAGAATACAACAACGTCTTGGTCTTAAATACAAAATAATAATAAAAACTTTTGTTTATTAATTAATTTTAATCAACTCAAACAATCTTAAAAAGTAGATCAACTGTTCATCTTAATTTCTCTTAAATAATATTTAGAAAATACTTATTACTTAACAAATCCTTGTATGACAATTGTAACTATTTAATAATATTGTAACCAGTAAAGCAAATAAGCAAACTAGGCAAAATAAGCACAAGATTTTTAAATAATTTAGCAAAACATTGTCCTACATCCAGCACCCTCAATCGGCCTAACTAGGCTTCTACTAAAACCAACACTCTTTCACCACAGTAAGTAGGTGCCAACCTCACAACTATTCTCTTTTTATCCACTGCCAAGTAAGAGTCACCTTCACAAACAGCTCTCTTTTTGTCCACGACCAAGTAAAAAACCACATCACTCAACACCACTCCCTTTTTTCATACGACTAAGTAGGAATCACCTCACCCAAAGAGTGGAACAACAGCTTAAATAAGTTTTACAATAATTATACAAAGCAATTTATATAAAGTTTTATACTATACACTTAAGATAATAATATAACACAAATGCAAAATGTTATGAAAGAATTTTATCAAGCAATATGAATGATGCAATAGATGAATGAATAATATAACTAAGACTTAAAACACAAACTCTTGGGCAAGTACGTATTATATTGGCATAATAATAGTATAATACTAGTATGACAAAAATATGTTTAACATTTATCTAAATCTTGAGCTATGTGTCACTTGTTATGTTAGTTATACTTGTATAAAGTGTGTAATGTGATAGTATAATAATATATATTTTAGCTCAATTAACTTGATTGTATAGGTACAACATAATTCAACTTACTTATAATCAAAGTTCACAATGTTTAGTGCACAACTAACTAATCATATAAATATGAAGATAATATTATGCTTATATGAAACTACAAACTTCAGTGCACATAATATATATCACTCAATTTAATCCATTAACCATCACATCATATTATACAAAATGTGCTATCATATTATATAAATCTCTAATATTCCACTCCTCAATATGCACTTCTTAGGTAGCCCTTTAGTGTACTAGTACGATAGTAATATTTTACTTATATGTAAAGTATAATCTATACAAATCTCTTAAGATAACACTCAACTAGTGTATTGTCTAATGCTATGCAATACATATCATATTATATAATAGTGAAATCTTACAAACATGAAAAATACAATTGATACAATAATTAAATGATTTTGTGGATTATGGAAGTTGATCAATTTAGCATATACAAACTTGTAATTAATGTTCTTTCTTGCATATTTAAATGTATATAAATATTTATGAAAAATATGTCTTATGATTTCTTAAATTCAATTATGTATGAGTAATATAATGCAATCTTATATGTCATAACAATATCAAGTGAGTTTAGTAATTCTAACACAAATGAAGTGCAGATGATGAGCACCAAATTAGTATCCACTTCACTAAGAGTTGGAACAATGGCTTCATGATCTACAAGTTGAGCCACACTTGAGCAAGTCACCAAGACTCCCTAACATATATTCACATATTTATTTCTTTATGAAACACTTGATTAAGCTCTCCAATTGAGTAATTTTTATTTGATTTTAAGATGAATGATATAAAAATCACTCAAGTAAAAGCATTAGTAACAATACAATAGTTTTATATTTATCAAACAAGTGATGCATGACTAAGGTTCAATAATAATCATTTTATATCTCATAAGTTTGCATATATTTCATGAATCAACAAGAAATCTCAATATTGTCAAGAAACAAGTCTCAAAAACCTAACATTAACTTCTTAGATAAGAGAGAGTAATGAACATTCATTGTTTAAACAAAACTTCATAAAGAGATTATTCAATGAATATTTAAAGCATGCTTATAACAATTTCAATGAATATTTAAAGCATGCTTATAACAATTTCAATGAATACTCAAAGCATGTTTTAATCACTATCTTCTTTTTATAATAGAGTTATGAGAAGGAGAATTAATTGTATAATCTTAAGGTTCATCAAACCTCTTACCCCTTATAGAGGACTACTCCAAGATTGGCTTCTATTGTTTCAAGTCTTGAAGTCTCCTCCTCCTCTTACTATTACCCATGGCTAAGCTTCCTCTTTCTCTTACCTGTCTTGGGTATAACCTCCTTATTAGGAGTCACAATTAGGATTTTCTAAAACTCTAACAAAGGCAACAACATAATGCTTATATATTAGGCTCCCAACCATTCATCAATGCCTTTTTATAAGAGGAAGCAATTATGGTTTCAATCACGTGGTTCCCTCTTAAAACCAAAAAGAAACCATCACACAAAACCTAATTAAGGTTTATTACAAGCTTTCCATATATAAAAACACCACAAGCATGGCACGACAAGGGTTTTAAGCTTCAATATTCCCTTCCTTAATTGCAAGAATCAATGAACAATTTAAATTTTCTATGTTCCTAATCCCAATCACCACATTACTTTCTTAATTTGTGAGAATTTTCATGGTTGAGCCAAATAAATTATGTGTAACTAACTTAGCCTTATAATTATTTAATTTTACCGTAAGCATGAACAAACATAATCTAGTCAAGATAATAGATTTAGCATGAATACACTAACCACAAAATCAAGAAAAAGGAACATTCCTCAGTCAATAATGTCTTATCAGGGCTAGCCTAAGACGAATGGTGTAATAGAAAGGCTTAAACAACTAACAAGATATTACAATAGGTTTGTTGCATGCCATTAAATCCAATACATTAAAATTAATACCATAGTCATTAGGCACATTCATAACATATGCATTTGATCTAATTATATTCAAGACCTGAAAGGGACAAACACCCTTAGCATGCAACTTTTGAATGGTCCCAAAAGGAAAACTTTTACGTGTCACACATATCATGACAGTCTCCCTTAGAGATTCCTTAACATTTTTGTGACCATCTTAGCTTGTTTTATGTTTGTTTAGTTCCTTAGGTTTATTTGTTCCCTAACGTGTCTATGTATATCATAAATATCTATAAAAATGGTTGAGTTAAATCAGAAACATAGATATGCACAGAAAAAGATACTAAACCCATTAAACTATAAGATTTGTTACCATAATATGCATCAAATGAACTCATCCTTATATACTTATTTATTGAGTTATTATATGTGTACTCCACTCATAGTTAGTGAAATCCCAACTTTTGCTATTTCACCCAAAATACATCAAAATAAATTTTCAATGCTCTATTTGGTCACTATAGTTTGGTCATCAATCTATTAGTGGTACGATGAAGAGAATTTTAGTTTCATAACCATTAGATGTTGCTTTTTGAAATATATGAATAAAAATACAAATCATGATAAAAAAACAATGGTTTTTGGCAAACCATGCAATTTAACAAGTTGATCAGAAACAAGCATGCTACATGAGAAGCAACTAATGTTTTATAACAAAGAATAAAGTGACATTTTTGTGAATTGATCTATAACTAAAACAAATATAATCATATTTTGTAGTTTTAGAAATGCTTAAGACAAAATCCACTCTTATGTCTCCCCCGAGGCTTGAAAGGAAAAGAGGTGTATAGACTAGTGTGTTAAGTTTATTATTTAGCTAAGATGCATGCCCTATAATTAAAAACAATTTTGGCAACATTATACATCAATCCTAGCCAATAAGCTTTATCCTCAACTATGCTAATAGTTTTATCCTAATCAAAATGATTAGATAGATCTTTAGGCATACATAAGTATAGGTATTCTCTCCTATATAAATAACTATTTTTTAGTGTTAAATTAATTATGTCTCTAAAGGGGTCTTCTTTAAGACATATATGGTTGAGAACTTCCAATCTTGATATTTAACTAAGAGATGAATAAATTGTTCCACATTTATAACCACTTAACAAACAAATTATTTTTTCCAAAGAACCCAAATCTTTTTTGATATGTTGCCAATGCAAAGATCAAATTCCAACTTAAAAGCTAGTTGCTATAACCTTTTAATGTGTGTCATATGTTCCATTAAAACCACTAAGCTAATTTTCTAAGATTTGATAATGTTATGTAGCCAATTAACCAACATTGAGCTTTTTAATATATGCAATTTGAATAGCTCAAGAGCTTCTCTGGATACTTTCGAGGCTATTTGGTTTATCAAGCATCATTTTCTATTTTTTTTCTTGGTCCTTTTGTTATGCACAGGAGTGAATTCTTCTTTCTTCTATAGCATTAGGCCCAACACCATTGCCTTTCTTATGGTTCTTTAGGAATTGAATATCATATTGACATTAGATTTTATCTTGAGATGTTTTGAATCAGATACTAACTCATTTTCTCTATTTTTTCTATGATCTTTTTTTAGGATGTTAAAATCATCCAATACCTAATGACTCTATTTATTTGGTTCGTTGTAATGTAATGGATATATGTGTGAAGACTTAGAAAGTTTGGTTGTTTCGGTCGTTGTTAGAGAAAATCTCATATTGTCCGAATTAGAGTATCTAATAACTATAGTTTCAACCAATTTTGGAGATAACACCACTATTGTATTTTCTTTATGTGTGTGTTGTTGTTTTCCTTATTTTCTACCTTTTCATTCAACTTAGAGTCTATTTAGATTTGTTCCTCTAATTTCTCAATAATCTTTTTAGTTTCTATACGAGGTTGTAGGTTCATTGTTGACTTATTGTGTTTAAATTGAGAGATGTTATGGCCTTATTTGTAACATCCACTACAATACTTGGGCAAGTTGTCATATTGAATTTTTTGTCAAAAGCTATTGATGGTTCCTCCTTTTTCTAAAATTTTAATTTTGTTGGACAATTCCTTTGCAAAGTCCACCTCAACACAAACTCTGACTACGTTAGGTTGGGTATGAATTATAATAGTAGCATCTACTTTCAATGGTGTATCGATGGTGAAGTCTATGAAACAAAAGACTGTTTTGTTAAACAAGTGTACAGAAAGATGTTCTTTTAAGATCCCAAATAGAGCAAGAGAGGATTCCAAATTCAATTGGAAGTTCCTATGCCATTTTAAAATTCTTGTTTAGAAGTTTACAATGTTCCAAACACGATGCAACCAATAGCAAAGGTAATCTTCTTCTCCATTGAGTATGATTAACATGCGTTAATGGTTCAATGAACCCACTATGAAGGAGTTTACAAACCCAATTTTGTTGAAGGTTGTCCTAATAATCTCAATATTAGATTAACCATGAGAGAATTTTTTTACTATGATGAGTTTAAACAAGGCGACCAATTTTAAAGCTATCTTCTTCAAAGATTACCTCTAGGTCACCTTTGAATAGCCTTGATACTTTGATATTAATTAGGGATGCTTCCATGGACTTGCCCAAAACATCCGCAAAAGGAGCGATTTGGGAAGAAGAGGCCCTCAAGATCCACCATTGTCGAGGAGAAGCTTAGTAGGCCAAAGATGCCCACATGAAGAAATGGAATTCAAAAGATAAAGAGGAGATAAGTCTTACAAAATAAATCACCAAGTAATTTTCATTTTTGCTATGTCAAATTGTTTTTTCACAATTGATATAAAAAAAACCAAGAGTTTGTCTATATCAATATCTCGTGTCTTTTGAAGATACGAAAATTCATAAAGTGGATACAACTACTTTAACATTCTTATCAATTAGGTTAATATAATTTGATGGTAATATTTCATGAGGTCTTTCCTTATACTACAATAAGACAAAAACAAAACCCTTCCATCCCTTATTTTCTCATCTTCAAAAATCACACCAACACTTCCACTGTAGCATATCTACCTTTATACATTATAACCTCAAGCTTTATCATACCATGATCAACCTCCACTACATCAATCAATATCAACTCTCATATCTCTCATTGGTCCAATCTTAGTTATCATTTTATCAATTTCATATACCTAAACTACTACACATTATCCTCTTCAAGAGTTATGCCATTGAAGCCTAAGCTTACTTCATACACTAAAGATGCAAAATCCCCTCATTGGTTTGGTTATTAGCAATGTACGAAGGATATGATTCCCTTGTTAAAAATTCTGGACAAATGTCATCATGATTTTGACAAATTTTTCAAACTCCTCGTTGCTTTTAAGCACTAAAACTTTTAGTGTTATATTAGTTCAAATAGATGATCTTGTTGTGACTAGAAATAACACTATAATAATTGATGTTTTAATTACAATTTTTTGTGATTTTTTTCAATGCTTTCCAACAATCATCATAACATATTACAACTCTCGATTGGGCTTGAAATTCCAATATTCAATGCTCTATTAAAAGTTTAGCACTTTCTTCGGGCAAAATTTACAATATTGGAATGCTAAAGAGGAATCGACTATCTCCCTTTCAACGCAAAAACAGAATACCATATTCTACTCCTGTCTTACACTGTAGTGATAGCAAATCTACACTACAAATTGCAATACAATCCAACATTTCATGCCAAAGCAGGTCACATCAAAAGAGACTGCAACTTCCTCAGTGAGCTATTGGCATGGGGAGCTTGACAATTAATGTTTTATGACTTCCTAGTTCCAATAGGTTTTAGTCAATTAAACATATTTTGTACAATAAACTAACACAACCTCGGAGAGGAGGAAATAGTCCATCTAAGACATCCAACATTAAGCAAATATATGTGCATCATGTACACACGATGCGCATGTGAGAAAGTACATTCAACCGACGAACACTTTCATTTCATTAACAAATTCCAACTTACACAAACTACTCATCAACCATAACACTTTATTAACTAGTAAATTCTGCGCTAAAGGCAAAGACAATCACATTTGACAAGGGCATACAAGGCCAGTCATTATTCATACTCTCAGAACTTCGATCACTAAACATCAAGCTCTTTCAAGCACCATCTACCTGCGATGCATTATGGTATCAATTTAGCAATACAAATTAAGGGGAAAAAAAAGAACTGACTTCACTTTAACAAGATCGATAACTGTGGTAACCCAAAGGAAAAGAAAAATACAAATTAAGGGGAAAAAAAGAACTGTAACTTCACTTTAAAAAGATCAATAACTGTGGTAACCCAAAGAAAAAGAAAATGACAGTTTATCAAAGAAATGTAGCAATTAAAATTGAATAAAGAACCTCCGAAGTAACAAGCTGAAGACTTCAATTGATCTGGAGAGAACATAATAAAAGTAAAATCAATAAGCTTAACATGCAGGTCAAATAGAATGAATGTTAACAAATTAAATCTGCAGAACTTACCCCCAACCTCTTCTTGAGGGTATCAATCAACACTTGAGGATCTATGCGTGTTTCTATGTAAGCATCTATCTTGTTCACCTCCTGAAATGGTAATTCTTAATTGAAGGCATCAGTACAGAAAAACATTTCAGATAAAAAAAAGGCAATTATCTCCTGAGAAAGCGTTTTATGTTGCACATGTACAAAGTTTGCATTACTATTTTAAACTAGTGCTGTCCTCAAAAGGTTGTTACCCAAATTGGGCATTGTATTTAACTTGGCTTAAATAATGAGGAACAATTCATTGTATCTATTTGAAAATAGTCACATGCTTTCAATTTTATGTATTTACAATTAAATTTGATGGATTGGGTTTCAGTTTCTATTGAAAGACACATACTTCCCTACAAAGATAAGGTATGAGCTGTATTGCAGAAGAGTGGCACATTCTAAACATCAATACGATGTTATAGCTGGTAATCATAAATATATGCCAATAATCATGGGTATAATTCGAACTCCAAAGTTTTGCTAGCTAAAGGCATCCATATTTTTTATTATTTATACCCATGACGATTGAAAAAACTACCACTTCATCTTATAATTAACCTCCCAATTCACGACGTAGTACTTATCTGTACCATAGTTTTGGTTATTGAGAATATTATTGACAAATATTGTTGGTTTTTTACAGTGCAAACACATTAATGTGTCCATCCTTACATAATACTGCAAAAAAACTAGAGTTATAATTAAAACGTCTTGATGACTTCTTATTAGCCTTATAGCAAACCATTTACAATATTAATCTAAAAATGACATAAGCTATCTAAGCCAACCACATGTTATTTATTTAGTGTTTCTAAATATTATTTTTTCAGAGAAATAGTTTGTATCATATCAGTTAGGTGACACTGACCCATGGATATATTTAAAGAAAAACAAAAATCTTTTGAAAGAATTAGGCATGCAAGTCTTTCTTGAGACAGATGTTTCACTCTTAACCACAAGGCATAAAAAAATGTTACAATCCCATAAATACTTCATATGCACAGTATTGAAGAACAAAAACAATGATATGGCTCGCAAAGGTGCTTTGGTCTTGATTGGACCACAAGTGCCAAACTTTCTTGTCTTATTAGGTATTTTAGGTGCCAAGAAGAATGGTAAGTAATTGCACTTCATATAGATATGCCCTCTAAGTATCTAAAAGTTAAAATGTGAAAGGAGGTGATAAGCTATCTCTCATTTCTCCTTTTTACTCTTTTCCAATTTCTAATATGTACTTCATTGACTTAAGTTTCAAATTCAGAACATGTAACTATAAGAACCCAAACATAGTGAAAACTCTTATTACTCATTACCAATAGGTTCTCCTACTTTAAGGTGTTCTCTACAATAAACCTCTCATGTTATCTTTCTCTATTTTTTCTTGTGATTCTTTGATTCTCTTAAACAACATTGACAGCATTACTGTTCGTTTTTAGCAACAACATACAGCCTGCTTCATAGTATAGATAAGCTTTGGTCCTTGTCAATCTAATCTTGCTGTGCTTTTTCAAAAATTAACCAAGCTCATATTCTACATATTTCACTTATTTGATACAAATCAAATTCAAATAGAAAGCCTTGCCATTATTAGCAAGATTAGGGGGGCAGTTTTCTTCCTCAACAATTTAAAATGGAACCTATAATCCTTGCTTTTACAACAACTTAATACTCAAATAAACTAGTAAGCTAAAAATGCTGGCAGATTCTAGGTTTACCTCAATCCATTGAGCTAGCTTGGGCCTTCCCTGAGTAATGTCATAGTTCTTTATATCAGCAAGCCAAATTTGAAACCTTTCAATAAATGGAACATACGCTATGTCCACCTATAAGACACCAAATTAATCAATAATCAGAAAGCAAGGACAAAAGCTTAAATTAGAGAAATTCGAGAGATGGCTTCTGCCTTGCAGTATTTAATCTTACCAAACTAAATTGTCCAAGGAAGAAAGGCCCATCATTGAACTTTGAAAGGTATTCCTCAATCTTATTGAAAGAATCAACTATGATATGCAGAAATACATCAGGGCACAAAGAAAACACTGATTGAGATATTTCGTAACCAATGAGAAAGGCAAAAGTTTTGCTGCAGCTCACCAATTTCCTGATTGACATCTTTTGAAGCTAGAGTTCGAAATGAAGCACTATTGAACGAGTCGCTATACTGCAGAAGCTCCTCAGCAAACTTTCTCTTTTCAGGGTCCTACAAAATTGACACAAAGCAAATCAAACTCCTACGAATAACTCTTGAACACTTATCCTACGATGGGATAAGCAAGGTCCCTTCTCTTACATCAGGAAGCAACGCAGGCCCTTCAAAATTCTCGTCGATGAATTTAATCAAGTCCAAGCTCTCCCCCCTGACCTCGCCGTTATGCTCCAGAGAAGGCACCTATCATACAGTAATCCATATCCATTAATTCAATAAGAGTTGAGCTCCATAAACTGCGATGTAAGGAAAAAAAAAAAAAAAAAAACAAGCTATATTTCAAGCAGTACTTTATTTCCAGAATAAACCCTCTCCTTGTACCAGGCAGGCCTGTTCTGTAGATCAATCGGCACCAGCTTTATCTTATCCTGCAACCCCTGCTTGAGAGACGCAAAGAACAGTGATTTCCTAATCCCTAATATATCACTAAATTAGAAGTGCAACCTTAGATAGACGAACAACATTACCTTGTAATTACGCGCAATCCAGGTGCGCTGTGCGAAAGGGCAAACATAGGATATGTACAACCTTCAAGCCAACAAAATACAAGAAAGCCAATCAATCGACCCAAAATCCAAAACCTTAAAACCCTACAAAAACAAAAATACAGAAATTCTCCCAGCCCAAGATCGAACTCACCTTGTAGTGCCATCAAAGAGAGCAGGAGGCTCCGCAGTAGAATCCAGAGACGGAGGGAGAACAGCTTTCGTATAACTGCAAAAAAAAAAAAAAAATGGCTAGCTTATTGCGAATACCATACCGGAAAAATTTTAAAAACCAAAAAAGGCTAAGAGAATTGTGAGCTTAGAACTCACCTAGCAGGGGCTGCAGCCATGGTGATTAAGCTCTTAGGTTTTAGCTCTTCTCGGAGCGTTTATAGATTTGGATGCATGGCCTGAAGGAAGTCCTAATATATTGAGCAAGGAGAAGAGGGGCAGGTAGAAAAGGACCAATACTGCTCGGCTACGGGAAGCTGTAGGTGAGATCAAGAAAACACTGACCGCAATCAATCTGGCTTGATTTTGAGGCAATGACATAGGGAATCCTCGATTTGCGCGGTAACGGTAGCATGAAAATAGTTGTTTTTCGACGCTTTCTCGACCAGGTTCGGATTTCTTGCGCCACGGCTGACGAAATACGAACAAGAAAGTTTTATTTTGACAGCGCAATGACCGATAAGTTGATCAATTGGATTAAAATACCATTTGATTTTTGCCTGATCCAATTTTTTAGTCAATCAGCTCTATTCTTAATAGTTTAAATAAGCTTAAAAAAAGTGATCTCATCATAATTAATTTTTTATTTTCAATTAAACCTATTATTATAAATAAATTTATTTATTCCTGTATAATGAACATAATAATATATGTTTCATCCATCATATCATTCACTGATATGTTTAACTATAGATAAAGATCTAATATCAAGACATATCTAGTATATTTAATTATATGTTGCAATTGTCTCAAAATAGGGTTTTTGTTATTTTGTTTATGAATAAGTTATAAGTTCAAGAAGATGATTTTAAGTGAGATTTTGAAAATAAAATTAACAAAATTATGTAAAAAAGAATTTTAATTAAAAATATTTTTGACAAATAGAATTAAAAAAAACTTTTAAAAATTTTAAAATATGATAAAAAAACATTGTCTTTCATTCTAAAGATTAAATATTTCTGACAAATAGATTTAAACAAATTTTTGAAAAATTTTGTTTAAAATGTGATATAAAAAAAACTTTTTCCTTTCATTCTAAAGATTGAACGAATTTCAATTTTTGGACCAAGTTTGAACCATATTAAGATTTCTAATTATCTATTAAGCTATATTTAACATGTATGGTATAAGATTTCAACTCTTATTACCTTAAAGTTGAAATAAATTATAACAAAAGTTGCTATTGAAAATATATTTAAATATTTAATATGAATATAGCAAAAAAAAATCTGGAGAAATGGGACATAACTCATAATTAAAATCAAAAAAATTATTTGAATTTTTAAAATAAACAAAATAAAATTTTAAGATTTCAATATTATAGATTAATATTTTTATAATCATGGAATAATTATAGAATATATTTTTTGTTAACCAAATATACATATATGATGTAAATTCTATCAAAAGATTATTTATCAATATTATTATTTTGTGAATACACACAATTTTGTTTAAATAAAGTTGACTATATATATACATAATATTTAATAATATGTGAATTAATTATATATGTTCTTTAATTTTCATGATCTAAACACGTCCACATTTGGTTTTGTTAGTGCTTATGTTTATGTATCTCCTAGAACATGAGTGATGCAAATTAATATGTATATAATCATTTTGCATACTACAATGATCTATAATCATATTCAAATGAGAAGTTTTTTGATGTAATATCTATGTTATTTAAACACTTAATATATTCAATTGCATATATATTTATATACATTGTTTATATAAGATTTGTTGGCCTGATGAACTCGAAAGTTAAAGTATGATATTAATAATAATAAATTATGTAAGAGATTTATTTTGGTATTCTAATAGTCTATTTAATATGTATTTTTAAATTATAATTAGATAAGTAAAGAAAACGAAGTTTATTAAATATAATCAAATAATGTTTGAGTAAAGTTAATAAAAGACATGTTGAAGACAACAAAATGATTTTAGTAAAAAGAAACCTAACGTGAACAAGACATAGCTAACATTTTTGAAGATTTATGTGAGAATTAAATTATTGTTTACTATAGATTCATCGAGACCTTACACATACACTATATAACATCAATATGCTTGACATTATCATTATCATGCATTTAAGCATTACTTCAAAAAGAATCTAAACCTAGTGTGCTTAGTTTTTGTTACTTGATACTTGAATTCCAACATTAACTCAAAGAGTATCAAACTTAAGTGATTAAGCAAGCAAGAATTAAAGTACAAGAAATATCATCATTAAGAATACACATGCAAGATTCATATTTACAAAATACTTTATTTCATGAAGTTCATCTATAAAAATACATGAGATCTACTTTAACAAAACATTTAATAATGCAAATAGTCTAAAAACAAAAATTAATTGAAAACAAATTAATAGATAGATCTCTATCAAATAGTGTATTAGACATTCTAATCAACTGTCTTAAATATGCATAATGGATATCAAACATTTCGATCAAATTTAGTTTGATAACAAAATTAAACCTTAATTTGAAATATATTAGAAAGTTCATTAAATCATTTGATCAATAATTTTTCAATAATCAACAACTATTTTGATTAGATAAAAAATTAGTCATAAAAATAGAGTTATGTTGGATGACCTTCTAAATATCCAATAAACTTCCAATAATCAATCCAATAATACATTAATGAAATGTTGAACTATCTAACAGAGATTAAGAAAAATTGGGTTAAAATAATTTTTTTATCAAAAGCTTAGTGGACCATCCAATAGTCAGTTTAATGGAGTTGACAAAATAAGAATGAAATAGTCAAACCATCCAATGAGTAAATTGGATGATATGATATTTACAACATTACATCTTAGAAATAATTTTAAATTATTTTTTACTTTAAACATTCAAATTAATGTGCATGAAGTTAGGAATGGCTATATAAATCTAAGGAGACACTAGTAGATATGATCCCATATAAATAAATCACATTGGTTTTAAAAAATTGATTTTATTCTTTACTTGATTTTTTAAGCAAAGGAGACCTACTCCAGGCTTAGTGTGGAGAAAGCTTGAGCCCATTAAGGGCTTGGTGTGGAGAGAGGCTGAGCCCACTTTATGCTTCTTGTGAAGAAGAAATGCCCAATTTTAGGCCTGGGGTGGATATATTAGGGTTTGTGCTTAAGCCCATGGAAAGGCTTCTTCACTTATGAAAGAATGATTGGATAGTATTTAGCTCAAGCTTAGAACCTTGAAAGGATGCAATAGAAGGTTTTGTAGCCAAATGTAACATCTTAAAGGACTATATTTAAATTAAATAATCATTCTTGGGAGTTTAAAAAATAATTATCACATAATGTGATAAATTATATAGACTGGAATCTATAATAAAGAAGAAATAATTTATAATCATGATTAGAAGTATTTGATAATTATATAAAACTTACAAACTTTGAAAAAGAAGAAATTAAAATAACAAACCAAATGATATTAACTTTGCAAAACTCAAAAATGTTTTGTTCACAAAATAAAAGCCTAAAATAATAATAATAAATATTATTACTTTAATTTATAAATTTTTTTAAAAAAATTAAAATATTAAATAATATCAAAATTTTTTAAAAAAATATATGATAAATAGTAAATTTTATTAACAATCTAATGATATAAATTTCATAAAAATTAGATGTCTTAATCATTAAATCAAAAGGATAAAACTATTGAGAAGTGATAACATTTTAATAAATATATGAATTTTAAGAGATACAAAAACATTAAAAATATCAAATAATGTCAGAAAATGATGGGTAAGGCTCATGGAGAAAAAAATACTAAAGTTGGTCAATCAACTATTTTTGGAGATTTTAGAAAAAATTTTAGCAACTAAATTTCCTAAAAACAAAAAGAAAAAAGAAGAAAGAGCTACATGTGCAGTATAAATTACAATAAAATATAATTTTATTTTAATTTTAAATTATTAGTTTTTTAGAGAATTTTTGAAAAAATATTTAAGAATTATTTTATTTTTTTAATGTTATGCATTACTTAAAAAGAGATATAATATCACAAAAGAAGGACACGAGTTATAAAAATAAGAGTTTAAAATATTTGAAATCTAATGTCATTACATTGGGGGAAAATTAGAGTTTTCTAAGAAACAAAAATGAAGATAAGAGATTTAAATGATTCATTAATCATTTTATTAATCAGCTTAAAAATAATCTTAGAAATTATTAAAAATATTATAAACTCTAAAGATAGCTTAAAAATAATCTTAGAAATCATTAAAAATATTATAAACTCGAAAGGCAACAATATTTGACTAGTATTTGGAGTTAAAAAGATTAGATTAATAAATTTATCTTGATATTAAAGTGAGATATGATAATAAAAAATTTAAAGTGAAACTCATTTAAGAAAAATAATAAAATAATATTTATAAATTATTTTAAGCTAAAAAATTATTAAAAAAATACTTAATAGAGTAGAAAACAAATGTAAAATTTGGTTAACAAGTAAATTCAGCAAAGATAATCTCAATATGATCAACAAATTTTTGAAAGCAAAATTGATAAAAAAAAATATAAGAAATATTAGATTTTCTAAAATTTTAATTTAATTCAAATTTTAATTTCTAAACATCTACAATTCTAATAAAAGGAGGAAATAGATTTGATGGTGATTTAAACAGATGGGAAACTATCAAATTCCAAAGGGCAAAAAGGTAAAGAGATAGCTAATGGAAGTCCATTAGGAGGTGCATCATTTTGATGGAATAGGGAGAGCCATGAAGCGGATTTGAGCATGAATAAGCTCTACTCATGCAATGGAGTTTAGAAGAATTGGAAGAAAAATCAAATTGTGTTGTCAAGCTAAAGGAGAGAGAGAATTTTATTTCATGATATAAAGACATTCACATCACATAACATAATTTTATTCAAATGAAAGGATTTTTAATAATAATTGTCACACCCATATTGTTCAAATACATAGAATATTCAATGACATGATTGTATGTACATTATTCAAAAAAGATTAATACAAATATAATTATTAATTTAAGTAATTAAACAATATTGGAATGTAACTATTGCTAAAAAAATAATGACTTACACAATTAAAAAAGTAATAATTTTTATACGTCTATGGTAATTTACCATCTAAATAAACTATTTAACATATGCATCTAAATAAAAATGGCAGATCAGACATCTTCGGAGTTGGATTTTTTCCAAAGGCTCAACAAAGTAGCGAAAGTGATGCTCGTGGCAACAAAGCCAAGTGAAACCTCAGTTGATATGTGATAACCTGCGTCAATGGTAGAGATTACAAAACTTAGGAGATTGAGACATCGAATTAAGAGGAAAACTGACATGACATCAATACATGAGAAACAATGTTATTACCAAAGAAATCAAATATCATCTTTGTTCCTATGAACCCCAATACAATACCTATGGCAGGCTACAAAGAAGAAACAGGAGATGTCAGCAACATATAAAATACCTCCTGGCAGAAAAACCTTAATTAAACTGGAAAAGTTATTTTAAATGAAATTGAAGAAGTTATGTCCCATAGGAGTTTATATTAATATTCATGGTAAAGATCCATTCAAATGACCACTTCAAGAAAAAGATAGGTTGTACAGTAAAAAATAAGTAGGATAAATCTTCACCTGTAAATATTCCAAATCTGACATACTTTGTGATACGAGTGCATAAAGTGATCTCAGACCTGCACAAAAAGGGAGTGAATAAAGCATTTTATGAAAATTTAATCAATAAAGTAAAACAACTAACACTGAAATTAAGAGAGTGGAACTTATATCAATTTGAATCCCAGCGAACTTGGCATAAGCTTGGTCTTATTTATAGATGAATTTGGTCTCAAGTCATACAAGCTGGACTCAAAATCCAATATTACTGAGGAGACTTTGAGAAATATTCAAAGATTGGTGAAAGATGCAACATAATGTTTGCATTTTGCTATGAATG
The DNA here is from genome assembly GCA_023846275.1 of Vanilla planifolia. Lineage (NCBI taxonomy): Eukaryota > Viridiplantae > Streptophyta > Magnoliopsida > Asparagales > Orchidaceae > Vanilla > Vanilla planifolia. The sequence goes on along the minus strand of CM043865.1, from coordinate 8,346,141 downwards.
CTTAATATAAACATAGAATCTTGACTTCCAAAGAATTCAACCTTAGAATATACAGGAAGCAAGAGTCCGATGTGACAAGCTATGCGCAAACAGTTCTTAAGCGGGCTGGAGCTTTTCGATTTCAGATTATGAATCTAATGCAACTTATTCAACACAGTTATGGTTCAGACCAAAACCACGATCAACAGTTGAAAGATTTCAACTTGGTAGCATTTTATATTGCCCGTGCAAATTGATGGGGCATGTGAGGCGAGCAATCATGCAGGAGCGTGAGTATCGTAGAAAGTAAAAACACTTGAGACAAAACAGGATGAAAGTTGGAGTAAAGAGCGGTGAATGAACACAGCCAAGTTCTTGTATGGCTGCATATGCAAAAACTGAACATGGTGAGTTTTCACAACACTGACATTGAACACTATTGACCTCAGCCAATGTACAAACAAGTTTATTTTTGAACTACACTAACACCTAAGTTGCCTGCATCCAGTCACCAAACTAATTCATAACGAAAAAACTACATAGAGCACAGGTTGTGTATTGAAAAACCTGATAATAAAAGAGAGCAAAGATTTTCTCTTAGGAGTATTGGAAAGAATATTTGCTGTTTGGTAGAGCACGTTTGCAAATAGGGCCTAACGTGTACAACGCCTAGCACGAGGCCAGTCATTAAAGCTTGTCCTGTATGACTTGGTTAAAACTTGAAATATATCATCTTCAGTGAATAGACGTGTAAGGTTGTCTACATCCAACTCTTTGTGCATACCACTAACTGAAGGTACCTTCAAGAATTAGCTACGCTTAATTTATGAATTGTTCAAACACAAGGCACCATTACAGAAGTTAGCAAAGATTTGATATGGCATTTAAGCATTTCTTAAGAGTTACTACAAACTATCATGGATAGGTGTTGAAACTATCAGAAGTCCAGTGAAGGTAGCAAAGTAACATCTTAATGTTAACATTTACAAGAAAACAGCAGTGAGGTACTCATTTTAACATGAATTCCATTAGTAATGGCTTAATCTACAAGTTATAAATATGTTAGGTTAGGCAATTGATACTATTGAGAGTAACGTGGAGCATCAACACACATGCAGTCACTATGACAATGTTTTAACAGAAGTGCAAAATTGAGTTAGCAATGTTAGCTTCAGTGTTCTAAAGCCTTAAACATAGCAATGGCAAAATAATGCATAGTTGAAATGGGCAAAGATAAAACAAGCATCAATAAAGAACCTGAAATGGCAAAAAGATTAGAAGAGAAGACTATGAATGGATCTCCTGTGACCCCAAAAACAGCCGGTATTGAATCAATCTGAAATATCAAATTATGTAAGCTACAATCCATTAATCAAAAGAAAGCTGTACTATGCATTGAAAATAGGACTCAAAGACCTACTGCAAAGGCAATGTCACTAAGTTCAATGACAGCAACAGTAAGAAGCAGTGGTGTAGCCTGTAGAATAGGTTTACAATTCACATTCATTAAACTAATGAGATAATTCTTATTCAGCAATCACATTAAAAAAAAAAAGCAAATAGACGCAGCAAACATCACATAAAACTCACCTTCCAAACACTATCTTCCATTGTTATGAATTGATTACCATTGTAATGAGCTGCAAGAAGTAAAAAAAAGGCATGCTCATATTATTAATGCTTTGGGAACATAACTGAGAATGAATGGAAAGAAACAATATGATAATGTGATCACCATGAAAACGAGAATAGTAGCTGCCAAAATCACCAGGAAAAAGCAAAAGCAATCTATCCAGTGTTGACTGAACATGTACCACACTATATCGAGATGCGGAAGTTTTTAATGGAATCAAGGAAAAATAATGGTGATAGTATTAATTTATAAAAATATTCTCACAAATGATATATCTTTTGTATTAACTGAAAAGTAATTGAGGAAAATTAAAATTAAAAGAAAATGGGCTTAGGATAAGCAAAGCAAATATGGATTACATAGATGCCATTCAAATGTTTAAGAATTAGATCTATTTGTATTAATTAGTTAGTTCAAGAAAATTAGAAAAACTGAAATTTATAAGTGAGCTGGCTCAGCATAAGGAAAGCAAATATGGAGTGGATGGATACCATTCTACTGTTTAAAAATTTGTACCATTCAATCAATAGCATTGTGAAGATCATCCATAAGAGGGCGATAAAGCACACCACACTTTCCCCAAAAGTACAAGTTGGGGTATAGATGAGTAGCATGGGACACGATTATGTGGTATGGCTTGCAAGAAAGAAAACACCACAATCATTGACTTCAGCATATAAAAGAAAATAATTTGATGAATGAAAAATGAGACTAATACAAGAAACTAAGAGAACAATTATAGAAACAAAACAAGTGGCATAAGTAGTGTCTTTAGATGTCCACAATAGAGCACCAAATAAACAGATTGAAATGGAAAGCTAGAATCTGAAATGAATATGATTAAAAGTGATAGAATAATGGTAACCTATCTAAAAGTTGTGCAAAAAAGACTTGCATAAACTTAAGTCATGAAACACAAGAAAACAAAGAATAGGCAAAAAGCATATTAGTCAAGAATATGATAACAATGATCATTATGATGACTTCAAAAAATTATGAGAAAGAATTATTGCACAAAATGAATTTACCAGTGACAGGGATAAACTTTTGGCATGCTTTAACAATTAAATTATCAGCAAGGTCAGTGTCTTCCTCTTCACCAGAAAACAGCTGTTAAAATTAGCAATATTAAACAATGAAAAAAATGCAGATTTACAAAAGCTACCTTAAATCATAGATGATAGTTTTATCATGGTAATGAAGTAAAAATATGAGCATTAATTTGCACTTAAGATTATACAGCTGAAAACTTATAAAATATTAAACATCTTTTAAGTGTAACATGGAAGTTATAGAGAAGAATTGTCCTGAAAAATGGTTCAACCTGAAGAAAATCAGAACTTTGAAGAGAAAAAAACCAACGTGAGAGAAGGGCTCAAAAGCAATTGGCAAAGCTACAAAACTAGTTTTGCAGATTTGTGTAAGATACATGATACTTAAAGGGGAGAATAATAAAAAAAATATTTTCTCAAAAATTGACAAAAAAAAAGATCTAAATTAATATATAAAAAGAAGAGGAAGAAGAAGAAGAAGACAAAGAAGAAGAAGAAGAAGTAGTAGTAGTAGCAGCAGAAGAAGAAGAAGAAGAAGACCCCGCACAATGGCACGCATGCATACACACATATATGGTATGGGTGTGTGTGTGTGTGTGTGTATAGATAGATAGATAGATATGCATAATAGTTGAGATGCATCTATTATATTGGCAATAATATTACAAAAATTAATATGTTGTTGAGCTTATAGCATAAATTCTCTTGCTGTTATATTCAACAAAATTTTTTTTATAAATTAAAATTATAGAAACAATGTTTGCTTTTATCTTCAAAATGTTTCTTTATCCTTCAACATGTCAATGATCAATGAAATGTAACCATGAGTCTTCCATTTGATTTCATTGCAATTTTAAGTAGCAGCTTTTTTGAAAGTCATGTACGTAATCATATTATTAGTTATTATAATAATATCACAAAGATATTAAGTAACGGTATCTTATCTTTTATACTAAATTAAAAATTGTGTACAATAATGTACATAATTTGCATTGCTTGTCCAATAAAAATTGTAATAAACATACTATCTAGTTCACATTCTATCATAATAGTAGATTATGATATGAAAAATTAGAATTTATATTTGTTTTCAAATACATCACTATGTATAATAATATATGCACATATGTACATATGTGCGAACTCTTATATGTTGTTTACTTGATGCATATTTTTTTATTGAAAGAGTGGTCAAAGCCTATATTAAGAGCTTATGGTGGTTTATATATATCATCAAAATGATTAAAGAAAGTAGTTCATAAGGTAAGGGCCTTCCTCATTCTTAAGAGAAATTAAAAAAAAGAGCTTTGTTCACAATCCAATCAGCATGAGTAATCTTATAAATTTGTAGCAACTGGGAAGCAATTGCAGTTCGTGAATTGCAGAATTTTTCAAAATTTTCATAAGGTGTAGAATATTGAAAAAAGTCTATTAGGAATTTGTTTCAACCAAATTCCAACAAAAGAAAATGCAAAGGCTTCCAAGCTGACAACATTGGCAAAAGCAAGCTCCTCCACAACTGATGATCAAATAGAGAAAAGTTTTGAGCCTTTCATAAGTAACGGTTAGCCAATGGTTCCGAATGACAACAGCGATTCCAGCGATGCCATCACGGGATATAACAATGTTGCAATTAATCTTTATCTAGTCCTAAGAGGAGGTATCCTCCTAGAATTGGTAGTTAACTTTGGACTCAAAGGTCAGTCCAAGTAGTTCCAACGGTCCAAGATAGATGAAAATTATGCGTCGCTAATAAAGATAAGGTGAAGAAGGGCAACAATGTTGAGTATGGGCTTAGAGGGCACTTGGTCGTTCCGATTTCTTCAAATGTGATGTAATGCACTAAAAATTGAACCAGTTGATCTTTCTTATAGTTAAGTTTCATCAATTGCGTAAGGGATTGTAACAAATTAATGGTAGAGTAGCGCTAGAACTAATTGTCTATAGTGCATTGACGATGTACATTACATATTTCATTTATGCAGATATCTATTTTCACACCACAACCTTTACACATTATATATGAATGAACTTATACTATCATGAATTTCATTCTTAGGTTGTACAAAATTGTATGTATAAACATATGATGAATATCTAACACCCACCTATTTTGTGCAATATGTGGCTTTAATCAAATCCTTTTCCCATCCTATTCTTTCTTATTTTTTTATTTTTTTTAATTGATCATTAGATGCAATTAGACAAACACAAAATTTTCAATTATTTCTATAGTTAACAAATGCTCAATCATATTCTATAATATAACCAAGGTTTACTTATTTCTTTCCTTGTTTCACGATAATTTTCAAATATTATTATTTCATTTATCAAGTTACATATCAACAATTATTTCACTAATCATGCAACTAACACAAATACAACAATTATCATATCAACCAAAACAAATATGTTATTAGTAAGAAACATAACAATATCATAAAAGAATTATTATTTTGAAGACGATTGCAACAGATACTAATTTAACATGAATTCCATTTACCTCAAACATTATGCTCAATGACAACCTTAATTTTGTTTTCTCCTCCTTTCTCTCCTTTACCACCTCTCTCTCTCTCTCTCTCTCTCTCTCTCTCTCTCTCTCTCTCTCTCTCTCTATCCCACTAAAATTTTCATATCTTCAAAGCCACCACTTCATTGCTTTATATAGCTTCTCTTTTTCCTTTTTTCTTACAAAAAGCTTATCCATACTTATCATATTTATCAATTCTTGTCAATGCTTATTCATACCTATTTATCTTTATTCACAGGTATCCATTCTTATTCATACTTCTTCATAATTATGCACACATATCCATTCTAATCCATATTTATTTTTATCCATCATTATCCATTTCATTCCATAAGTATACATTCTTATTCATACTCATCGATTTTTATCCATATGGAACATTCTTATCTATATTAAGCATTCTTATCCATATCAACCCATTCTTATCTATACCTATCCATTTTCATAATGGTTAAGTAACCAAATAAATAACTTACCAATGACAACTTACATAAAAGAGCTGTTATTTTTATTTGATTATGACTTGGGGTGTTATTACCAATTTTTCTAAAACTTAAAGTACACATTCTTTGAAAAACATTAATATTTTGATAATATTACCAAGATAATTTGTTAAAATGTAAACAACCATGAAGAACACTTGTCCGTTTGAAGACAAACTACTTCACCTATTACGCAACACTACAAGGCCAAAAAGTTTTTACCATTAACTCTCACATTTAGAATAATATATATATATATATATATATATATATATATATATATAGACATACATATATATATATTTGACAACTAGTAAATGAGATTCCTTTGAATGTAATTAATAACATATACATAAGAATACAAGGTAGAACATTTTTGCAAAGTTCTTAAGAATACAAAGAAAATGTAGTGGATTAGGGAGGGCATCAAGCATTCAATGAGCTAAAGGATTACATATCTTCTCTTCTAATCTTCTCTTAGACCAAACAAGGGGAGTCTCTCCTGTAGTATCTTAGACAACAACTAATGTTTTTGTTTTCTACAAAGAATATTTCCTCAATATCAATTGTAGCTTTTTTGACCATCAATGTTGCCTCTTCAAAAAAACTCCCTCACTCCAACAACTTCTTAACCATTAGGGCCCTTGCCTACCATTCTTTATTCACTCCACTCTTATTCAATAGACAAAACAAGGTCTAGAATCTATGATGGAGCAAAGTTGTTAAAATCCTGGCCAATCTCTAATGAGTGCTCTAAAGCTTTCACCTCATTTGACCAAAACCTCATTAGCTCCTTTGGGGTCAATGGAAGTAGCATCAACTAGTTAAAGCCACTAGAAATAGTTCTCATCCACAAGGCTAATGGTGAACAGAGGAGGAACAAGGAAAGATCAAAGCAAAAGAAGTAAGAACAAGAAAAAGAGAACTATGGATTTTCTTAAGGATGAGAAAATTATATAAAATGGAAATTCAATGATCACACACAATAAGATTCCAAAAACAAAGAACTTGATCATGTACACCATCAAGGATTTGAGTTATTTGCTCATCTAACCCAAAACAAAGAGTTTCTTGCTCAACCAAAAATAACACAAAAGAAGACTCATTTGTCTGCAAACCTAAGGAACATCAAACCCAAGTGAAAATGCAAATATACAACTCCAAGTTCGTAAGAATCATAATGATTATTGGCAAAGACCAAGTCAAAATCTAAAGACCAAAGCAATCAACAGCAGTTAGATTATGTTCATCATCCGCACAATAGCATGTTCAAAGTGTGGCAAAAAACTTGAATGCATTATATGACCTTCATTGCAACCACAACATCTACTCCAACAACAAAAACATTTCGTGCCCACATCCAATTACCAAAGCACTAAATTGGGTATAAGAAATCAATTCAATGGCATGCAAGCATAAACTCTTTAACTTGCTAGCTATTATCACAATCAATGCTAAATCTCATTTTCTCATCAATCTCAAGACCCCACTATTTGTCAGGCAAATTTATAAAAACCTTTTGTTCATGTTTCTCGACTTTGATTCTCTTACTCCTTATCGCTACCATGATAGCCCATGATAACTTTATAATGCCTCCTCCCTCAATTCTTGGGTAAATCTCTATCATACGTCTACTAGAACATAAATCTACATCAACAAAATGGTATAATCAATGCATAACAAATTCTTCAAATGAGTACTTTTTAATAGCAAACTATTAAACACAATTTTTAAATAACACATTACTATAATAATTTTTCAAATCCTTTTATTCAAATTTGCTTTGTCATTCACTAGCATTCATACCAAACAATATATCACAATATCCTACAACTAATATGGTTTTATGCTAACATCAACCTTAATGTACACTCACTAAGAAATTTATTGAAAATTCTAGAGCAAGAAAAAAGTATTTTCACATAATTTTTATTGATTTAGAAAAGAAAAGACCATGTATCAAGACTTTGGAATGCCATAAAAAATAAAAGTTTAGCATTATATAAATAAAAGCTATAAGAAATATTTAAAATGGAGCAAAGACCAATTTACATACTAAAATGATTAACAAAAAATTTTATAATTGTAATTGAGCATTATCAAGATTATATTTTATGCCCTTATTTATTCATTAGTTATAAATATTTTAATGAGTCAAACTCAAAATGATGTCATGATCATGGCCTTTGCTCATAATGTTAGACCTATTAAGATGACAAGGAAAAGGACAATCAAGGAAGAATTACTGAAAATGATCTTAAGTTCAAGTGATTTCACTTTAATAGATCTAAAATTAAACAAATAAAATGGAATCTTAACAAAAGTAGGATTACAAATGATGTAAAAATTATAATTATGATAATAAAATATTAAAGAATATTTATTGTCTCATGATAATACTAAAAAATATTAAAAAAATAAATAGAAATATCAATAATAGAATCCAAATAAGTTAAATAAAATTGAGAAGAGAAAATAGTGAATTTTGCAATAAAAACCTATTGAAGATCACTAAATAAATTTCATAGATAATGATGTTAAATGGTAAAAATTGTGCCCAATGGAGTTCAAATATATGAATATAATAAGTAAAAATATATAAATATAATGAATGCTAAAGAACTGGAACTAATAAGATGAATTGAGTGATCATATTCTAAAGAATATCATTCAAAATAAATACGTATACAACACATTTGAGAATTTAAAGATCAGCTTTTGAAGAATCGACTTAGATTATTCAGACATGTTAAACGTAGATCTCATAATACTCTTTATCAAGAGATAAATGGTTATTTTAAATTTTCTCTTATGCATAAAGAAAGAGAAAGAATAAAAAAAGATAGAAAAAGACTATTAAAAAGAAATTGACACAATAGCATTATAGTATTTATGTAGTCAATCCTAGTTGATGAAGATTTGTCCTTATTATCCAAAAATTTTAAAAAAATACAAGCATTCAACTTAAAGAACATAGCTCAAATTAATAGAAAAAAATAACAGCGGCAACAAGTTGACAAAAACCATACTCCATGACATGCAAATCATATAAAAATCATCTTCAATGATATCAAGCACAACAGATTAAACCTCAACCCAACTCAATTAATGATAATTCCTTTTACAGTTGCCATAGAGATGCCTTGTAGGATGAATGCAACAAACTGTAATCTAATCATGTAAAATTTAACAAGCACTACCTTGTATGATGAGAATAAAAGAATCAAGGCCAGCACTAAATTCACTGCCTCTAATCTCTGCAGAATTGCCAAGCATTAGTTATACATAATTGCATGATGGAAAACAAAAAATGAAGTTCACAAAAGAAATCACAATGATTTTTTTTTAATCATGAACTAGCACCTGAATGGCAACAGTTCCTAGCAGGATAATTATAGCACGAAAAATTATTGCACCTGCAATGCCATATGAGAGCACTTGGCTCTGGATTTCAGGTATGTTAATATGCAGTGATGAGTTATTTTTAGGTGCTTCCAAAAAATATAAATAAGAAACATATATTATACCTGATACTCTGTTGGTACCTTAAAGTATTTGAAAATTAAAACAAAAACAAAGAGGTTGTCCACAGACAGACTTTGTTCCAATATGTAGCTGTTAAGAATAACAACATTATCAAATAAAGCATAATTGTTACAACTTCAAAACACAAAAAGGGTGAGAAAAAAGTAATATCTTCTTATTTAAACTAATTTTGAACAAAGTTCCATTAAACAAAGGGAAAGGAGCAACTATAATTAGTAAATTTGATTGAAGACTAGAGACAAAGTACATGGCAAATGATTCATGGACTCACATTAGTGATGACAATCCCCATGTTCTGCAAATTTATGAAGCCTATCTTTATATTCCTATCTGGTTATGAAAGATCTTGAACATTATCTATCTTTATTCTTTTTTATTAAACTTTAAGCTTTTTAAAGTTTAAAAGTTGTGTAACATTATGTTAATTTTGAATCTTTAGTCTATGTATAATTTACTTGATGATAATAAAATTATTTCTTTATTTATTAATATTTTTAAGTATTTTTAGATCATATATCTCAAGATTATTAAACGGACAATTTAGAAAACATTAATCTTTAACTCAAGGGACTCAAACGAGTTTAGTTAAGACACAATAGACACAAAATATGAAACTTGAACAACTTGGCATAGCAATTGAGGAGTATCTTTACTAACTTTTAAATTGTAAAACATATGACAATAATCACAAGATACTAAAACAAACATGTGAGAATTTAAAAATGAGCGTATAAAAATCCTAAGCAAAAGCTTTCAAAATATCCTTTCATAAATTTCCTCACATTTAGGATAGGTTAAAATATATATTCACATAATATTTTCATATTCAAGAATTGTCTTGTTAGTTTTGTTAAACCATTGATCTACAAATGACATGTTTAATAACAACAAAACTATTCTTTTATATATTAATAATGTTTTTTAAATATTTTCAAATAATACGTCTCAAAATTAATCAGGTGAAATTTTTAGAGAGCTTGGTCTTCACTCAGAGGGCTTAATTAACAAATGTTTGATTAGAATATAATGAGCATATTACATAAAGCTTGAGCATAAGAAAAGCAATTTTGGAATCTTTTTTATTTTGTTTTAATTTGTAAAACCTATGACAATAATCTAAGAATAGAACTTCATGTATGATATATAACCATCAACATATAGTATATTTAATTTAACTATCTTCATATGCAATAGAAAAAATAATATGCTGAGTGGAATACCAAGATTTTTAACCTGAGGATTATTATAAGATGTTAATATTTAAAGTATAGTTCGTCCAATTTATTTAGGTTTAGATACTATAATACAAAACTAAACCCAATGATTAAGAACAACATGTAAATATTTTAAGTGCAATACATACAGTGCATTTAAAGCTCGATGTATGTTACATTGTCTTTAATGGCAAATTATTAGTTCATTTTTGTAATTAACAACTTGCATGACTAGAATTTGGAATTTTAATCATTAAAAAGTTGTAAAATGCAACCAAACTTAGAAAAAATGTTAATAATCAATTACAAACCCTTTAGGAAGTATTTGTACTTCAATATCATCTTCAAGATTTGGCTGACAATTGGACTAAAGTAAAAAAGAACATGCATCATTTTCTTAGTCATTCTAAGGAGGAACACTTTGAGCTAAGCTTAATATCTTTTCTAAGATTTTCTTATATCGATTTAATGTACCTCTTGATCTTATTACTTAGTAGTAGAGAATTGTATTTTTAAGCTTTGCTTGGCTCCTTTTATCCCATTGTAGGATTTTAGTTTTGGTTGTTTATTTAATATTTTCATTATTTTTAGACGATTCTTTAACCCAATGATTCTAGGGTCCTTTGGCCCAACATGTAGACTTATTTGAGCCGATGTAGTAAGACCATCTAATCAAGAATCTCTAAAGGCTTCTATTGTTTTTATTGTTATAATTGATATTGAAATTTTTAAAATCTACACCCATATTTTATGGATATCCTAACACCTTATTTTCTAACAAATTTGTATTCAACAAACATTTTCATCATACTCAGAATGCACAATCTTAAAAATGCCTAAAAATATATATAACATATAGCACGTAACACCTATACATATGATACATATAATACATATGGAGTTGCACTACCAATGGTTTCCAAGTTAGAGAATTACATATAATATGTTAATATTAACATACAAAATATCTTATTCAAATGATTATACACATGAGCAAATAATACACCAAATGAAACACCTAGAACCCAAGCTTGGCAAACAGTATGTAATATTAACATACAATACGTTTGGTTTAAGTAACATAATATATAGGCATATGAATATACATTAAAAGAAAAACTTGGAACCTGAGTATTTCGTACGACATTAATTTTAACATACAATGCATTTAGTTTATTTAGATTATTTTACTATAGCAAAGAGGCTAAACCAAAAAATAATATATGATATGTGAATTTCTTACATATAATACATTTATTACAATTGAAGTTTAACATAAAATACATTATCCTTAACATACGATACATCTAGTATATTTTGCTAAGTAACGACTAGTTTAACTAAATTATAGAATTTTCTAATATAAAAATGAAAAAGTTATTGGGGACGTTTAGAACTATTAAAAAGTATTCTAAAATGCCTAAAAGTAGTCCAAACATAGAGTAATGACTAATGAAAACTACAAATCAATCAGAAGTATTTTCACTTGAAGATCATTTATTGCAATCCTTAAGAATTGGGATAAACAACTAAGCTTTAGCAATAAGTAATATTCCTTCATCATTTCTCAATCTTCCTTAAAGCACATTACACAGAACTAAGTGGAAAATTCTTATTATGTATTTCATATATTGATTTAACGTGTCTTTTGATCTTGATGAGTAATAGGAAATTGTAATTTATGCTAAAATCTATTTTCTTTGTCCCATTTAGCAACTTTATATTTGGATTTCTATATGATCTTTTTTAGCCAACCCTTGTAGGACCATCTAACCCGATGACTTGTAAGCCATCTGGGTCAATGTTTTAAGGCCTTCTAACTAAGTGTGTAGTCTCGTCTAAGCTAGTGATTTGTAGGGTCCTTTGACCCAGTGTTATAAGCTCCTCTAGGTTGGTGTGTGTGGCTTTTTCCTACCCGCATCTACGAAAAGCTTTTTTAAATGCTTGTCTGACATTTTGTTCGAGAATAAATGCAAATCAATGTTTGAATCAAACTACTTAAAAATTCTTGTGCTAATTACTTTACTACATTCCTTATACAAAGGGTTTTAAAGTTAACAAAAACTTTGAAGATAAGGTTCAATAGAAATTATACTTAAGAATTGTATAAGTATTCCAATACTTTTCTATTCACTAATGAGTTTGCAATATTTACAATTCACTCTCTTGCATGAACATTCTAACCGCATTTTCAATTAAGTGGTATTAAAACGTGGTTGTTTCTAATGGCTAACAATCCTAAAAAAGATCATTTATGATGTCTCACATAATTGTCGTTGAACATACTATTTTGGAAGAATGTATTTCATCTTTTTGTCCTTATTTGTTAAAAAAAAATTTATTAGTATTACAAAAATAAAATATAAATTTTTCTAAAATTTTTTGATCTTGAGTTATGAGATATTGTTGAAATTTCTTTTAAATTTCTTACCAAAAAAAATAATAAGATAAAAAAAAAACTTTTAAATGAATTTTTGTCTTAAAAGAAACATAAAGTTTAACTTAATGCAAAAACATTGAACATCTCTCACTATAATCTCTCACCAAATAGAATTTAATAAGATTATAAGTGCTCATAAAATTTGAATAAAACTTGAGATTACTTATGAAATAACTATACAAATAAAGAATCTAAAATTAATTTTACTTATACGTGATTTTAAGCTTTTCATATAAAGGATAAAATTAATTAAAACTATGGTCACTAAGTTTACTAATATTATAAATAGACTCTTAAATCTTGAAAAGTTTTTATTAAAATTGAACAAGTGAGAAAATTACTCAAGGTATTGGCTAAGAAATTTGATTCGTTGGTCACAGTTATTAAAGGATCCAAAAATATAGATCACATGATGAGCTTCTCGATAATCTCATAACAAATGACAATGAGTTCGCAAAGAAAAGAAAGGACTCGTAGTCTAAGTAAAAGAAAAAAAGATTTGGCATTAAGGGTTGCTGAACTCACACCTAAAAATGAATCTTCATGCAACAATGAGGTAAAGCTTTTATCAAAAAGTCTAAGAAAAATTCTTAAGAAATGTGTTGCAAATAAATCTAAGAAAAAAAAGATGAAACACAAAAGGAAAAAGAGTACATGAAACACACTACCATGTATGCAATGAATAGAGACACATCCAGATCGTCCAAGATTGATGCAAATGAGAGACAAGAAAAACAACTTTAGAAAAGAGAAGAGCAAGAAGAAGAAAGCTCTGATAGCCACATAACATGACTCGAAACCAACATCATCCACAAGAAATGAAAAGAGTGAAAGAGAGGAATGGTTTGTCTCACAACAAACCATTAATCATCTGGGAGTGAAAATGACAAGACCAGTAAACTCTATCATAATGAATTAGAAGAAAACTTACTTCAATTGAAGCTTTTAAAAATCCATTTAAAAAATACAAAAGTTTGAAGAAAAAACATAATAGATATCTTGAGCTTTGTGAATCTTTAAATGAGAAGAATAAAAAATATTTGAAAGAATTAAAAAACATGAGATTAAGTTAGCCCAGACTAAATAGGAGAATGCAACAAAACAAAATTATTTTTTATCAATTCAAAATGTTGTATTCACATTGTGCTATTTCCCATAATCATAAAGATTATTAAAATAAAAAAGTTATGCATGTTAAAAATTTCTCTTATATATCATATTTGTTGTGTCATTATTCATGAGGAAATGGCATATCTCTAAATATTGTAAAATTAAAAAAAATATCAATTCTAGATACATATCTTATATTTGATTAAAAAAATAATAAAAATTTGTCTAGTAAGGTTCAAATAATTAATTGTAAGTTAGTTGAACTCAAATCTATTTAGGTTTTAAAAACTAAAACTTTTGTGCATTTTCCTTCAATTGAATTAAGGGAAAGAAATATATATAGAAGTATGTTGATTAATTTTAGTGACCATTTTTAGTATACATATAACTTTTGAATTTGATTTTTTATTTGAGTGAGAAAATGAAAAAAAAGATCTCCTTTAACCTCTTTATTCAATACATTCCTTAATTTAGAAAATAGAATAAAATATTTTAATTTTACTTTTAGATGAATGAAAAAAGGAGAAAAGTAGATAGTGAAATAAATATTTTGTCTCCTTTAAACTAGTTTAAAACTACTTTAATTGCATATAATTAAGAAGAACATGAATTCAAGAAGAATATTTATGTGCATATATGCATTTATCATATTTTCATTTCAGTATTAACTAATGTTTTTATCATCATCAAAATGGAAAAATTGTTGAACCTTTAGTCCATATGTGATTTATTTGATAACAATAAGATTGTTTATTTGTTTACTAATAATTATTTTAAGTGTTTTTAATTCATGCATCTCAAAACTATGACATGAACAATTTGGAGAGCATTTATCTTTAACTCAATGGGTTATTTGCAAAGTATTTTATGAGAAAATAATGAACACCAAACATGAAGCTTGAGCAACTTAATATAACAATTAAAAAGTCTCTTTACTTACTTTTAGAATAACCCATAATAATAATCATAACGCATTAAGACAAACACGAGAGATTTTGAGTGAGTGAGAATTCTAAGTTAAAACTTTTGAAAGCATCTTTCTACACATCTCATCATATTTAAGATAAATTAAGATATACATTCACATGATGTTATTATACTCAAGAATATTCTTATTAAAATTTAAAAAATATCAATTTGCATTTAAAAAATATATTCATCATACTTATAATGCATAATCTTAAGTATTTCTAAAAATAAATATAACATATAATATGTAACATCTTCACATATAGTACATCAACCCCACATGTAATTAGTAAAAGCTTATGTACAATACACATGAAGTTGCATTACCAATAGTTATCAAGTTAGAGGCTAGCACATGGCACACTAATATTAACATACAATGTTTAGTTTAAATGATTGAATGTAAGAGAGTGGATAGTACACCGAGTGAGAAACCTAAAACTCAAGCTTGGGATATGCTACTTTTAATTCAAATAATTTTGCACTGAAGTGAACAAATAGTGTGCTGAGATGAAAACTTGAAACTAGAAGATTGCATATGGTACATTAATTTTAACATGCAAAACATTTAGTTCATTTAGGTTATTTTATTACAGCAAAGAGACTAAACCTGAATATAACGTACAATATGTGAATTTCTTATTTACAGCACGTCTAGTAGAAATGAAGTTTAATATACAACACATTATCCTTAACATACAATATATTTAGTACATTTTATTAACTAGTTTGGACAAATTCTAAAATCTTCTAATATAATTATTAAAGAATCATTGGGAATATTTGAAGCCATTAGAAAGCATTCTAAAAAGCTATAAAAGGGGTCCAAACATAGAATAATAGCTAATGAATAATTGCAAATCATTTAAGAGCATTTTCACTTAAAGGTCATTACAATTTTTTAGAATTTTGGTGAAAGACTAAGCTGTAGCAATAAGCAACATTCTTTCATCATTTCTCAACCTTCTATCAAGCAAATTGCAAAGGGCTAAGTAGAATATTATTAGTAAGATTTTATATATGATTTAGTGTGAATCTTAATATAATTGTCGGGTTACAAAAAATTATAATCTAAGCTTAACTTTATTTTCCTTATTCCATTCTGCAACTTTGTATTTGGATTTCTATTTGGCCTTTTAGTCATCCCT
Organism: Vanilla planifolia; assembly: GCA_023846275.1. Taxonomy (NCBI): domain Eukaryota; kingdom Viridiplantae; phylum Streptophyta; class Magnoliopsida; order Asparagales; family Orchidaceae; genus Vanilla; species Vanilla planifolia. The sequence goes on along the minus strand of CM043865.1, from coordinate 8,330,035 downwards.
TATAGGATCCTCTAATCTAGTATGTAGATTCATCTAAGATGGTCATTTGTATTGTTGGGCTCCTTTAAGCCGATATGTGGGGCTTTTACCTACTTGCATCTACGAAATAGTTTTATTAGTGTTTGTCTGATCTTTTGGTTGAGAATTGACATAGATCCATGTTTGGATCGAACCACCTAAAAATTCTTATATTATTTATTTTTCCGTATTCCTCACACAAAGGACTTTAAAGTTAGCAAAATCTTTTAAAATAAGGTTCAATAGCAATTACACCTAATAATTCTATAAACCTTTCATTATTTTATTATTTACACTAGAGATTATAAATTTAAATTTAGTAATTCTCCCTTCTCTTATGTGGACATCATAGCTGTCAATTTTCAACAGCTATGACATATGTAATTTGAATTCAATTTTAATCATGGCATAGATTCATAACCTTTCTATACCAAAAAAACATGTTTTCGTCATAGTATCCTAAGTTCTAGCTTGTACATATCATGTGATGGATCAGTTTGTGCTTAGCCAATACTTCATAAATCAGAATCTCAACTAAACGAAACAAACTAACACAATGTTCCTTGAATAATCATTATATAGAAACTCAAAAAAATTTCTGCTGACTTAGGAATATCAGTTAATGCAGAGATTTTGCTAATGGTATCAACAGGCTGTATGTTAACAGTAGTTGAGGAACTTAATTCCGAAAAAAGTTACGAAAGTAGCATATGCCAAGGGAAGCAGTGAATGCCATTTGAGGTTACAAGTATAAATTAATCATTTTATAAGATATTTACATGCCCATTCTTTTATCATATCCAAAAGAAAGGAATTCATATTAATGCAACAAGTCGATGTTAAGAAAGAAAAATAAGGAGATCTTCCATTTCATGGTTCCTTTATTCCAACATTTAAAACAAAAATGAAGTTTTAGGGAAGGATACAGGATAAAAGCAGGTGACAAAATATCTTTTGGTTTTATTGAAGCCCAACACATGCTATACTATCAATGAGAACAAATGATATTGACTATTAGATCTTGTGCAGTAGAGCAAGTATACAAATTCAAGCAGTACTAAATTCACCCTGCAAAAAACTCCGATGCCTTGCCAATGCCATCCTTCCATCCTAAAAAAACACCAAATGCCAATGCTGAAAGCACCTGCAAAACAGAATCAATATCATAAACAGCAAAATGGCCTTTTGAACAACAGAATGATAAGACTGAAAATGCTGTGCCATAAAGATTACAAATTTAGTATTGTCATTTGAAAAGTACATGAAACTCACACATAATGCCACTACTCTAACAGAGGATTGCCTCTTGATTAGTGTACTGTGAAGACCTAAATAAGTATCTGAGGCGGCTTTCTTGTTTTTGTTATCTTCGTCATGTAATTGCGAATCTGATATCTGCAACTCTTCTGCAGATCCATTCCACCATCAGATTATTTTCAAACAGAGTAAAGGCAACCTGCAACTGTAACATGTTTTTGTGATGGTTCTTAACAATTTTAGGCAATAAAGACTGTGGAATATAATATTTAGTGACAAAAAGAGCAAGAAAATCATTTGGACACCTATTTGAAATACAGATAAATGCCAGGAATTTTTTTATTGAAGGCAATATACAGAAAAAATTGCTAAAAAATTATCATATTATTTGGATGAATCATTTTGAATTTACAACACTAAACTATTGTTAAAAATATACTTAATTATTAAATATAAAAAATATATTTTACATTTATCAAAAAAAATAGTGAACTTTTTTGACATTTGCTGAACATGAAGCACTACAATAGCAAGAATACATTGAAATACCCTACACTATATAATATATCAAATAGTTATAAGATATATGAAGGTGAACAAATTACCCATTTCTTTGAACCCAACCTACATAGACTATTATATTCACTTTGCATGTTGATTAAGATTGGGGCATCAAAGTTGGGGAGATTTAGCATTGTGGTACATAATATTATTCTCTTTGGTGATTACATTGTGACCAATTCAAAAAAATTCCAGAGGTAACAAAGTCAAACGACTTGTGATTTGGGACTTCATGTTCTCTCAATCATGTAACAACCTTTCCCATTGATTTACAAGCATAGTACTTTGGAATGGTGTCAACTTAGATCTCTAAGTATGTTTATATTATCATTTTTGACAATCTTTATTAGTAGGGAGGTTTTGAGGGATAAGTTTTTCTTCTATTTAATATATCGTGACTTCTGGTTAGTGGATTACCCTATCCACTCCCATGGATATATGCTAGCACTGAAAAATGCAAATCTTCATGCCTCTTTGTGTGCTTGATCTATTCAGATTATAAGTTTCCTAGGTTCCAGATCTATTTAAGTTAATGTATAGCATCTTTTTTTTTTACCAACAGATAGGAAGTAGCTATTAAAAAATATTCAGCAAAACAATGATAAGTAATATAAGTATAGTTACTCCAGCTACATATATTGTTTTGGTAGAAAAGTATCAATTCAAAGTGCTCTGCAGACCACTAAGGTAACAAATGATGGTCATCAGGAAGCTGGTAGGAACTTGCTAAATAAATGCAAAAGAGGACAAGAGACCATGATGCAAGACATGAAGAACTTGACGAGCATGATAATACGTTGCATAAGCCAACCACATTTCATAGGTTCATCACTTGAAAAATGACAAGAAAAAAAACTATAAGAAACCATAATTTAATTGTTTAGTTTGAGCCAATCATGACTTATTAATTCAAGCACTATAATATTTTACTTTTAGCATTTCTGTTTTGTTTAGAAAGGTTTAAAATCTATCATTAATGAAGTATAGTAATTAATTGGTTATTGGTAGTCGATTGTTAGTGGTTGACTATTTATAATTGCATTTATGGGTATAAATTTTTGTGCATTTATATATGCCGTTATAAATAGATGAAAAATCTAGAATGACAGAAAGATTTTGACTGATTTTTAATCTCATTTTATCTTGAATTGATGGTTTGAGTATTTCAATTTGCTTTATAGTCTTTACATAGATTCACTTTGATAAGCAAGTTCTTATTTTTTTCTTTATTTCCTCTTCATTTAAGCCTTTATATCATACTCTTCATTCCCTTTACCTCAAGCAATCACCCCATTCGATCACATTCTATTTGCACTGTAATTCTTTTTTTCTTGTTGTTGAACACTATAGCAATGCACAGAATTGCCGCCTGGTCATAGCCTCGCACGACTATCTTGAGTCTACATGTTGTCTTCCAATGACTTGATGCTCCAGTGCCTATTAGTGCCCTTGGTCCTACATGCCATGCCCGAGCCTACGACTACATCCACATGCCCGCACCCATGCCTATGCCCACACACCCCCACCTGCTACTATTCCCAAGCCCGAACCCCACAGGTGCACACACCTACCCCACAGGCGCACACTAACTACTTGCCCCTCCACATGTGCCATCCCACACTAGTTCTACAACAGCACATAAACATTACATTTGAAGTTTTGATAATCTTTATTGACTCCTACTTCAATTTATTTATTTGCTAATGCCAATGCCTCTTGATCACATTCTCAAAAAGTATGCACTTCATAGTGGTTTCTTACAATGCAAGTTTGAAAATAAAAAACAATCTATAGTTCGTTCATCAACAGCAAAATGGTTCAACTTTTAGGTAAAAGCACAAATTACAATAAACTAACTAAACTAACCTATTGGTCATATTAAATGGAACCCAAACACTAAGAGAATGTTTTGGTAGCGATGAGTTAAGGGGGTTACATAACTCAACCCCTAACCCAAGTGCAAAACAGCACTTAACACCAAACTAGATTTATTAAGAATTTAACCTGATTTGATATTTTCACCTCCCTAACCCTAACTTGTTTCTACATGTCTTCCAACACCTTGATGCTCCATGCCTATTAGTGCCCTTGGTCCTACACACCATGACCAAGCCTACGCCTACAACCACATGCCCACACCTGCCACTCACACCTACTACTATTCACATGACCGAACCACACCTGCACGCCGGCACCCAAACCTACCCCATGCACTCAAACTGCCAACTTGCCCCTCCACACGCACCATCCCACACCAATTTTACAGCAGCACATCAACATTACATTTGAAGTTTTGATAATCTTCATTAACTCTCTCCATCAGTTTATTTCTTTTATTATTTGTTAATGCTAGTGCCTCTTGATTCGCATTCTTGAAAATTATGCACTTCATAGTGGTTTCTCACAATGCAGGTTTTGAAAATAAAAAATGATCTATAGTTCCTTCGTCAACAACAAAATGGTTCAACTTTTAGGTAAAAACACAAATTATAGTAAGCTAAGTAACTAAACTTACCTATTTGTTATATTAAATGGAACCCAAACACTAAGAGACTGTTTTGGCAACAATGAGTTAAGGGGGTTAAGCAACTTAACCCCCTAACCCAAATGCAAAACGACACTTAAACACCAAACCGAGTTTATTAAAAATTTAACCCGATTTGGTATTTTAACCTCCCTAGCCTTAACCCCCTCCCCTGTTTTAACCATTGTTCAACGCTCCTGTTTACCACACTCTCTTGCAGCACTATTGTTGAAGCAAAGGAGATCTGAGGAAATAGGACTTCCGACAGCCCGCTCAATCTCATCATTTGTTGTTGTTGAACAATTTTCCTATGCGACGCAATTTGAGGTTTTTTCTCCCCCACATTGCTTCAAGTGTTGCAAAAAGGGAGATCCAAGGTCGTCCGTTGTCCAACAACCTACTTGATCTCCTCCTCCATCCTTGTTTAAAAAACTCCCCCTTACAATGCAATCTGAGGTTATTTTTCTCTCCCATCATTGCCCTCTTCTTAAATGCTTTGCCCAAGAGTTTTTCTATCGCTCTACATTAAATTTTAAGATTTTAATTGTTAGATTAAATTTCTTAAAGAGTTTTTTTGTATTTCTATTTAGAACAATAACCAAAATGCTAAGAACAATGTTTGTTTGTGTATAAGCAAGTTGTTACGATTTGCTGTGAGCCAACCATTATTTTGTTTTTAGGTATATGTTTATTACTATAAAAGGCTACTCCTTTAGAACAACAAAACTATATAAGTTAGGAAAGGGTTACAAAAAGTTTGGCATAACTTTCTTTAACTATTCTTTATAAATGAGCGCCTTCTAAGACTTCACCAAAAAGGTTAATACACTTGAAAAACTTCTCAATAGAATGACAGTTCACATAAAGCAGCACCACACTATAGAGCTAAGGCATGTGTTTTCACTTGGTCTATGTCATCTTTTAGTAGATTTTTCATGCAAAAGACTCGCTTAAAAAATAATAAGAATTAGAAGGCAACATCCACAATTGAACCACACTTCAACATCAATTAATTAGAGACATAAGTAGAATTCTCTATTTTTTTTTAATTATCTTTTAAATTAGGGCATGGTTTATGGGGCTAATTATATAACTATATAACACTCGAATATGTATGTATGTATATATATATATATATATATATATATATATATATATATATATATATATATATATTACAATATTAAAAAATGATACTATTTTGAAAAATGAAATTATAAACCAATGGGATCCATTTTGATAATTGTATAATATTGAAGTTTTGATGAGAGAAATAAATTACTTATAATTTTGTTAAAATTGGAATTAATAATGAATTTAAAAAAAAAAAAGATTTAAAACAAAACTTATTTGATTTCAAAACTATTAGATGTATTAGAATTCTATCATTTAAACAACTACAATGATGATGTTTTTGTCATAGTTAAACATTATACGTTTGTCCAAAAGTTTGATCAAATGCATATGAGAATTTTAAATAAGTTGTCTTAAGACTACATGGATTTCAATCACTTAAACACATGTAACTATTAGAAATATCTCCTTACATAACACTATACAAGTTGTACACTAAGAAACTTCTAATGTAACGTGCAACAGACTCAAAAAAAATATTTTTTTCTATTGTAAATAGAATGAAGCCAATCTCTTATCGTTAACCTCTTATTTGTGGGTCAATATTGACATGTCCAACACAAAACAATGATGAATTAAAGTGCAAACAACAGAACCACACCACCATCTAGACTTCGTCGGATTTGAGCCTATAATTGGAGCAAGTTCGACAAAGTAACTTTACTTGTATTGTTACACAAATAAGCTACATATGGGCATCTAGTTAATAGTAATCTCACTAGTATCGCATGACATAAAATAATGCTTGCTTGCTAACAATCAATAGGTGTTGGGAAAACAATACAACTGAAAGATGGTTAGAAAAACTTAAACTTAAAAGAAGATTACTGAAAGTACCTTGCAAGTAGAAGTGGGTGGGGATGAGATGATGAAAATGGATTATCACAAGCAAGTGATGATTCTTTAGAGGTGTTGTTACAAGTATAAATACTTTTGTAGAACAAATAATTTATATATATATATATATATATACATTATTTTATTATTTCATAACATGTTGTAGACCAATTTAGAATTACACATTACATCACAAGTCTTTTTCATTCTATAATTTCATCAATGAATTGACAAAGAATACATTTACATCGAACTCCAATATTAGATCTTCTCAATAACAAATTATAGATACTCAATCTCCACCACAGGAACAATCTTGTAACAATTACGAAGAAGATACAAACACTAGTATGTGCAAAAGAAACGATGATTCTAATGGGCATGTGATATTGCCATCAAGCGATACACTATCAGTCTATCAGTAAGGCGTAAAATAGCATTCACAAGTGCTAACGGTGCGCAAATACTAGAGAAAGTGTAGAGTCACTCCACATATGTTCAAGTTACATTTATACAAAACCTATCTATTACTGCTTTCTTGGCGATGGTTGGCATACTTGAAAGTAATCCAAATAAACGTCTGCCCTTATGGTTTTAGATGATGAGCGATTAAAACGTTAGATAAAAATGCAGGTCAACCGTCGCAATGAATGGGGTAGATGTACTATATCAAATTCCTAATTGTTATGTGGCAATTGATGTGGTGTGATGCATAATTATCTTTTGATATTTGATATGAATTGTCTTGTCCTTGTTGAATTGTTACAATGTATTAATATCATGTTTTATTTAAATTCTCGTGTCTTCCATTTGTTATATATAACTTTTATAATTGTCCTTTTTGAAATATTGTGATTATATTTTCAACATTTATGCATGAATAATTCTTACAATTTTTTTTAATATTATATTAGGAATGGATTTGTCCAAATATTTTGGAGAACTGCAAAATTATTACAAGTATTAGATGATAAAGAGCAACAAATTAAGGAATTTATAGAAAAAGCAATGTCATCGTCAACTATTCTAAGAAATTAAATGTATGACAGGTCTTACCCAGGCCATGCATAAAGAGTTGAGATTATTAGTGGATATGAGCAGTGAGCATATAATTATTTTCGAATGCCAGCAAAAGCATTTTAAAGATTAGTTAATGTGTTACAAGAGCGTCATTTAATAGGTGACACAAAGTATATGCCTGTAATAGAACAAATTGTCGTATTCATGCACGTTGTTACAAAAATTGACAACTATAAATATATATGAGTTCTTACCATACTCACTTGAAACTACTAGTCAAAACATTCATCACACACTACATGGCATTATTGCACTTGCTCATGACTTTATCATATTTCCTTCAAATATTGTACCCTATCCTCCTTATGTATGACAAAACCAAAATTTTTATCCGTATTTGGGATATTATATGAGACGTATGTACAACAATTATTAGAAGGAACGAAAAAAACAAATTTATGAATAAGAAAGATGTCTCAAAATGTGTTAGCTATAATGAATTTTAACAAACAATTTGTTTATGTAGCATCAAAGTAGGAAGGATCTAATGCAAACATGTACTTAAATGGATTGTACAATAAGACAAGCTTAATACTTCTAATGGACATGTGTATGCTTACCCCATGGTGATTACTGTTGTTATGAAAAATAAAAAGAATTTTAGCCTTATATTTTAAGGTAAAGAAGTGCTTTTTAAAAACTATATTTTTTGTGACTATTAACAATTGGTGTTCATTAAGTTCCATTAATAAACACTCAAGTAGCATTCATTAGAATTTCTTCAAACAAAACCATGGGTGCGTTTAATTTGTTGTCCTTTAAATACAAGTTTTTCAAGAATTAAGTTTTTGTGTATTGTTAATAAAGGTTACATTGTATTCAAATGAAGTAGCAATCATTTGCTTGTTGTTTCTTAGCTATATTACAAAACACATTGCAATGTCATTCATATTTGCAAGGTATTTTCTATCAATTTTGGTTCTTTTATAAGTTTTCTTCACAAATGGATTCGTAGACTGCCTTTTAAAAATTGGGGCGATGTCAAGACATCTCTTGTGAGGACCTGTGAAGGTAAGGGGTTCCTATTTAGAACTCATGAACACAAACAATTGGGAGGTTAAAATTTTAAGTTTGAGAATAGAATACACATGTTATTCCAAATATAGATTTCTTATTTTTAATTTTCGTTAGAAAACTTTTCTTCCTTAAAAAAATGTCAACGAATAACTATTCTTAGATTTTAATCATATTTTAACATTTATAACCTTCACTTCAAACAAATTTTAGTAAAAATATTAAAAAAATAATATATTAAGAAATTATTTTTCATATAATATCATTCTTTAAAATACATATTAAAAATAAATTTAATTTTAACGCAGCCTAACTCAAAATATCAATCAAACACAAAAATACTCTTAACCTACTTGAGATAATAGCCAAACAGCATTTTATTCTTTGCCCCGACTAACACAGGTATAATCAGGTTAAACTAACCCAACTAACCTTATCCTGGCTGTTGCCAAACAGAGCCTAAAATTATCCAAAGTAAATACTAAATTCATCAGCATAATTGTACTTTAAAAACATCTTCGATATGGTGCCAAATTGAAATAATAAACAGAACAAAAAAAAAAACAAAAAGCAAAAGAAAAATCAATGGAATGTCAAGTATGAATCTTCATAATCTTATGTGTACCGCCGATTACTTATTACCTGTGAGTTCAAGGTCCTTCGGGTTTCTCCCCTTGAAGCATGGCATCCGGTCCAAGCGTTTGCAGTAGCAATTCCTTCCGCCTGAAACATGAAACAAATTATTTAAGCGCATACGACAAACCCAGGATTCGAAGGACTCGGCCGATGTAACGGCAACAAAGTAAGTTTCAAAGCAGACAAACCATCCGAAGTCGTGAAGAATATAGTATGGCGAATAGAGAAAGAAGAGGCGAATCGAACTGATACGGGTGAAGGCGGCTTGTCCCTTAAAGTCCTCGAGTCGAACCAAAGCTGGATTTGAATCCTCGAACGATGGATCAGAGGAGCGAAAGACATCCTTGGGAACAGGTAAGCAAAGGAGATAAAGTGATGAAGCTTCGCGCTACTGTTTTCTTCGCAAATTATATTGATCATAAAAAATAGCTAGTTGAAAAACAAGAGATTAAAAGGAAATTTTTATCCTTTGAAAAAAAACAAGAGATTAAAAAAAGGAAGAGGCCTATGGGAAAGAAAGAAATTTTTATCTTTATTTTATAGATATAACTTGGAAAAATAAGAAGCTTACTTGAGCTTTTTTCATAAAACTTGTACTAATTAATTTGATTGTCAAGTAATTGTTGTATATAAGTTCTAGTGAAAAATTAGAAATATTAGAGGTTATTATAGTTTTTTACTATAATAATCATACAATATGGTTATTTAGATTGTACTAGTAGGACCCTTGTTACTGGAGTTAAAAAGCTCGACCTAAGTGTGAAAAAGAAATTTGCTAAAAATCATACTAATGTAATTAGTTTATCATACTAATATAATGATGAATTAGATTGTTAACCCGTCTGATTTAATAACTTCGAATATCGTATTAGCATAATAAGATGATCATATCAGTATAATGCATGAGTGAATGTTAGTAATCATACTAATAAAAAATGAAAAATTAATAGTACGATATGTTATTTACTACTTAATCGAGCAATTGTCTTGTTTAATTGGTCATTCAATTATATTTTACATTAATATGGATCATACTAATACAACACATATATTAAACTAATACACTGATGCATAAAATGTTGACTATGAATCGTAATTATATGACACTATTGTTGAACTAGTACAATCTCATTATGGTATTGTACTTTTAATTTATAAATTATATAAGCAAAACAGGTGAATTTGACTAACATGATTAGTTATTAGAAATATCATATTATTATACTAATATAAGGATTAAACTAGACTTATACAATAAGTTTCTAAACTATTTAATAGATATCAGTTATATGATTTGTTTTCTAACTAACATCAAGCATGGGTTGTATAGTATGATATAGGATATCATATCTTGCGATGTTAATGTTGAAATATCAATAAGGTTGGATCATACATGCACTACATAGGAATCAGATTAGTATATTTATTTGATGAATAAGATTATTATAGATCATTTATCTAATCTCTAATATGATCTAACGACTATTATAGATCATGTTAGCATAACCTAATAATTGAGTTCATATAAATAGAGTAATGCATCGGTCTGACCATGTAACATCCTAACCATACAATATGATATGACTAATTATACTACATGATTTAATGATAATAAATGAAAAAGTGAGTAGTTTATTATAACATAATTGATAGAGCTTTTAAAAATTTCTTTTTCTTTAATAAAAATTAAATTATTATTAATAAGCAAGAATATGAATTTTATAAAAAAATAAGATAAATAAAAAGAAAAAGTTATGAAAGAAACTTAATAAAACTGTCAAATAGGCAAACCAATTAACTGTAATATAAGTAAGTTATCAAAAATATCTTACTATTATTGTAGATTACATAATTATATGAATATTTGCATGGCATAACATTTCTTACATATATTATAATTATATTATAACACTTTTATGGCTATTAATATATATATATATATATATATATATATATATGTTATATATGTATAAATATATAAGTTATATGATGCTATAAGTAAGAAGATATAATAAGATAAAAGAAAATAAAATGAAAATAAAAAGAAAATGAATAAAATAAAAAATAATATTCTTTTATAACTTGAGAAAGCATGATCATATCTGATAATGACTTAATAGATATGATATATATCACTTATTATGTTATGGTACTTAGAGGTGGGGCTATGGTATATTAAAGGTCTTAACTTAGTGATAATAAGATATTTTACTTCTCAAAAAAGCATATGATGATGTCATAGGTACTCAAAGATAAAATTTTGATATTTTGAACACTTTGATTCTTATGAGCACATCATGTTGACATAAGGGGGTGAAACTTAGTAATGATTATCTAGTATTCTTCATACCTTAATTAAATCAACCTATTAGGTTACCATTATGTTTGATGAGTCAAGTCTTAAATATTTAGTATTTTATTCTAATAAAATTGTTTATATGAAACATCTTTACATTTAAAGAATAAGCGATATACTTTTGAAGATGGTGAACTAGTGATCATCAAAGTACATTAAAGTGTTTAGCAAGCTTCAAAGATTGAAGATATGTACATCAAATTTAAGAATTTTTTTGTTAGAAAATAAAAATTTAACATCAAATTTAAGAATTTTTTTGTTAGAAAATAAAAATTTAACTTGTTAATTATTAATCATAAGGCACATCTCTCTGTTCATATCAATTTCAAATCCTACTTAAGCATCTAATTATTCAATCATATTTTTTTATTTAAGTAATGTATAGGATTCTATTTTTTAATCTCTTAGTATTTTTCCTTAGATCGAATTCTTCTTAGAGGTCTTTACCAAAAGTTCATGTTAAGTAAATTATGAAACTTTAGTTAAATTAAAAAAGTTGATAAAATTGTCATAATTAAAAAAATTAACTTAACCATCTCAAGCGTGTGCCCAAGTGCAATACTCTCGAGCTAAGCAAGCTTGAGTGAGCAACCCTCAGGTTTGGAGATAACTAGAACCAAATTGAGCTGAGCTCGATATTGGCTGCTATGCAATCTTGAACTAGTTATGGTAAGGTAGGGATCAAACTAGGCTATACTGAATCAAGTATGTCAATGCGTAGGGTCAAACCCATGATCAGGTATTAACATGTAAGTATATGAGTAGGCATAAGTGATGAAATCCCAAGTGTACAAGGGGATAGCTATGCCTTATTTAGCTCAAATGATATGTGTATAGAAGTTAATATAATAAGAAAAACTAGTTATTATAAAATAAAATATTAGTTTTTGATTATTAATTATATGACAATTTTTTTCATTCATATTAATTTCAAATCCTACTCCAGCATCTAATTATTCAATCATCTCCTTGATTTAAGTAAAGTATAAGATTCAATTTTTCAATCCCTTAATTATTTTCCTTGGTTTGAATTCTTCTTAAACATCTTTGTCAAATTTCATGTTAAGTTAATTATGAAACTTTTGTTAAATTAAAAAAATAATTCCATTAAAATTTTTATCATTAAAAAATAAATTAATCTTAGCCATCTCAAGCATATGTTGAAGTGCAATGCTCTTAGGCTGAGAAAGCCCAAGTGGGCAAGCCATGAGTTAGGACATAACTAGAACCAAATTGAGTCTAGCTCGATATTGGCCACTGTGCAATCTTGAATTGATTGAAGCTAGGGATCGAACTTGGCTATATTGAATCAAGTATGTTAATGGATAGGGTAAGACTTATAACCAAGTATTAACCTTTAAGTATACAAATGATCCCATGTGATAAAATCCAAGCACACAAGGGCACAACCAGCTCTTGTTTGATCAGAATGATATGTGCATATAAGTTAATATATATAAAAAAAATTATTTATATTATAAAATAAAATATTAACTTATTGATTATTAATCATAAGGAACATCTCTCCATTCATATCAATTTCAAATCCTACTCAAGTATTTGATTATCTAATCATCTCCTTAAGTTAACATATAAGATTTTATTTTTCAATCCCTTAATGTTTTTCCTTGGTTTGAATTTTTCTTAGACATTCTTGTCAAATTTTATGTTAGGTTAATTATAAAACTTTGTTAAATTAGAAAAAAATAATTCCATTAAAATTTTCATAATTAAAAAAAAACAAATTTATCTTAGCCATCTTAAGCATATGTCAAAGTGCAATACTCTCATGCTGAGCAAGCCCAAGTGGGCAAGCCTCGAGTCAAGAGATAATTGGAACCAATTTGAGTAATTCCTGATATTGGCTATTGTGCAATCCTAAAATGGCTAGGGTAAGGCAGGGATTGAACTGGGCTATATTGAATCAAGTATGCAAATGAGTATAATAGGATTCATAAACAAGTATTAACTTATAAGTATATGAGTGGGCTCAATGATGAAATCTCAAGTGTACAAAAAGGTAGCTAACCCATATTTAACCCAAATGATATGTACATAAAAGTTAATATAAAGAGAAATTTTGGTTTATATTGAAATAAAATATTAATTTATTGATTATTAATCATCACATCTCTCTATTCATATAAGTTTCAAATCCTAATCAAGCATTTTATTATTCAATTATCTCCTTGAATTAGGTAAAATATAAGATTCTAATTTTCAATCCCTTAATCTTTTTCTATGGTTTGAATTCTTCTTAGATATCTTTGCTAAATTTCATGTTAAATTAATTATGAAACTTTGGTTAAATTAAAAAAATAATTTTATTAAAATTTTTATAATTAAAAAGCAAATTAATCTGAAACATCTCAAGCATATGCCAAAGTGCAATGCTCTCACACTAAGCAAGCTCGAGTGGGCAAGCCCATGAGATAGCTAGAACCAAATTGAGTCAAGCCCAATATTGGCCATTATGTAATCCTAATATAGTTGAGGTAAATAGGGATTGAATTGGGCTATATAGAATCAAGTATGCTGATGGGTAAGTAGGACCCATAACCAAGTATTAATTTGTAACTATATGAGTGGGCATAGGTGATAAAATCCCAAGGGCATAAGGGGGCAACTAGCCCTTGTTCGACCTAAATGATATATGCATAGAAGTTAATATAAAAAGAAAAAATGACTTATGTTATGAAATAAAGCATTAATTTATTGATTATTAATCATAAAATATATCTCTTTATTCATATCAATTTTAAATCCTACTTAAGTAATAAATTATTCAATCATCCTATTGAATTAGGTAACATATAAGATTCTATTTTTTTAATCTCTTAATCTTTTTCTTTGATTTGAATTCTTTTTAGACATTTTTATCAAATTTCATGTTAAGTTAATTATTAAACTTTGGTTAAATTAGAAAAAATAATTAAAAAAATTACCTTAGCTACCTTAATCATGTGCCTAAGTGTAATGCTCTAAAGTTGAACAAGCTCGAATAGGCAAGCCTCGGGTCAGGAGATAGTTGGAACAAAATCAAGTCAAGCATGATATTGGCCACTGTGCAATGTTGACCAATTAAAGTAAGGTAAAGATCAAACTAGGCTATATTGAATCAAGCTTGATAATGGGTAAGGTTAGACCCATAATCAAGTACTAACTAGTAAGTATACGAGTGAGCCCAAGTGATGAAATTCTAAACACACAAGGGGGAGCTATCCCCTATTTTGCTCAAATTATATGTGTACAAAAGTTAATATAAAGAGGAAAACTGGCTTATATTATGCAGTATAGGAATATATTCTTTCATTGACTAAGTGCCTAATGCATGCATGATTACCATCGTTCGATCATGCCTTTTTGTGAACACATGACAATGATCACATCTGCTTTATTATACAGTATCATGATTTATCCAACTATACATTTGATGTGTCAATCTAATGATGATGATTGACTCCACCTTATTTCATATTGTTTACCCTTCAGCTTAGGTCTCTCAAGTTTAAATCTTCTGGTTGAGATCATTTTTTATTTACTATTAATGAATTGAATGATCCAAATCTCATTTGAATTGATTGGATGGCCCAAACATAATGTCTTTACCATTCATGAATCAAATGATCCAAATATGATCTAATTGGATCAGATGGCCCAGATCTAATCTTCCTTAATCATCAAAAACTCTTTCACTTTTATAGTTTGTGTCTAACGATGTAGAACCTCTTTGATTGCATCCAATATGGCCAGTTGTTCCCACCTAACAATTAATTACTAGTTATTATATGTGTTGTTATAGGTAGCCATTTTAAAGAATTTTAAAAAGCTTTTTAAGCTATTTGGAAATAACTTTTAAAATAATTTTCATTATTTTTTAATGATTATGATTAAATTTTTTTTATAAACTCAATTATTATTCATGAAATAAAAAATAAACATGAACAAGATTTTAAGATATTAAAGAAGGGCTGCATCATATTCTATGACATAATCATATTTTGGCAGTACTTACGACTTACTACTACTCGAAAATTTAAATTCTTTCAACTAAACCTAAATTTTTAAGTTTTTATTTTCTCGCTTTTTTAATAAATTTTTAGCTCTTTATGACTTTTTATATTCAATAATAAGTATTAAAAAAATTGTACGTTTTTATGATAAATTTATTTCTTGTTATATTTTTTCGTTTCTTTTTGGTTGGGTTGTGTGATATTTGTGAAAACATAAGTTTGATTTGATCTTATAGAAAATCGAGTTAGGGTTAAGCTATCAAAAGCCTAGGTTATAATTGAATTGTAAAAGTTACTAGATTGGAAGTGAATTATAAGAAAAAATCTCAAGTTGCAACTCTTTTAATAGTAATTTTTTTCTCATCTTCGATTTGGGTGACGTAAGTTCTAATTTGAATCAAATCACTTAAAAGTTTTAATGTACCATCTTAATTCTTATTTTATTTTTTTAATTATAAAAATAAAAAGTTATATATAAATTTGAATATCAAAATGTTCTACAAAAAAAAAATTATTTTTATAAATAATATTAGAAAAATAAATATGATTCAAATTTTATAAAGTTATAAATTTTAAAGTCTATAATTTACCTCATTCTTGTAGGATTCACACACACTCCTTTTACTTCACAACTTAATGTTTCTACATTAATCCATTTTTCACTTATCCAAGATTATTATTATTTGAATACCTTAAGGTTTCAACTAAAGTCTTATATAGTTATTTAGAATATCTTAACCTATTTGTTTTATATTTAGCCTTACCCTGATTTTAATTATGACAATGTCAATCTAGGTTAATCTTAGTGTTCACAAAGCATTAGATTTTACCTTTAAGTTTTATATATAGTTGATTATCATTATAATTAGCTTTGAGTTCACACAAGTATCACTAGTGACCTTTATATCTCCAATATAATCTTTAGTCACTATACATATCATAAGACTGTTCTTAAGTCATCACATAATCCCAAGATCTCCACCTAAGTTGTCATCATATGGCCTAAGAGCTTAAATAGGTCACTCATGATTTTATCCAAGAACTTATTCAACTAAGAGTCTAGCCAACATCTTTATCTTATTATTTCTTTAATTAAACCTAACACATTCTTAAGTCTTATTCTAAGATCTTTTACCTTCCAAGATTTTACTTGAAAATGTAACTAACTAAAGCTCAATTTACAATGATAATAGAGGTTCACCAAGCTTTATCATTTTTAAAACATTTTTTCTTCAATATAATTCAAAAGGATTTTAGATTGACTAATATTTCAACATAATTACACTTGCTCAACATAAAGTGAGAACTTAGACATAAGAGATATGATCCATTAGCACTTTAAGATAAACTAAAGACTAAAGTTTGAAAGAAGCATGTACCCACTTCTTTACTTCAATGTTTATTAGAACTATAATAGGATCTCACCCAAAGCATTTGATTTTCTTGATAAAAAGATGTCCCATTATGAGCACCACATGATTTTGTGAGCTTTTAATGAGATGTCCATTTGAAAAAGATAGGCGTGTGCACTTTCATTTTCAAGCCAATTTGTACAAGAAAATTCAATGATAATATATACCATTAAATTTGTTATTGTAGAGCATACATACCAACAAGCTATTAATAATGGAAGTTATCACCCATGAACATGTCAAAATCAAGTCTATCATTAATTAGCCTATCTCAATCCCAAAATGGTTTAAGTACCTTCTATGTACTAAGTATTTCTTATCTTTATCAAATATTTTAGCAAAGTAGTTGGCTTTAATAAAAACACTTGATTTAAGAATTAGCTCTAAAAGTAATGCTCTAAGACGATTTGATAATAATAATAATATAATTGAGCAATCTATTAATTGGTCATCTAGTTTTAATCGTAGATAAGATAGCAATCAAGGAAGAGTGATAGACAATCTTACAAAAGGAGTCAATTACATGAAGACAAGTTGAAGGGTGAATGATAATAAGTGTAGAAGAATTAAGTGTAAGTTTAAGAATGTGTCAGAGTTTTTTATTTGTACTTTCAGTTATCAAGTGGGTCAATTGCATTAAATAAAATCATGCCAATTTTCACAAAATTTACTTTAAAATTTTAATAATTTATAAAAATTGTAACTAAACATATCATACATTTCAATAAGTACAATATGTTTAGTTCAATTAGAAAGGTGCAATAAGTCACTAGAAAATATGTTAAAAAGGTTATAAGAAACTTAAGAGCACTGTGCAATATGATGTATTATAAAGTACAACATGATGAGTTATCTTGGGAGCATATAAAAATATTAATTAATTAAAAAAATTAACTAGTTTAGAAAATGAAAGATTTGAGACTAACATATAGTATGACTATTACAAATATATATTACATTTAATTGACTAAGTTTCAATAGACTCAAGCCAAGAGAAGCATATTGTATATTAATTCTTAACATATAATATATATATTTCACTTTTCTGATTTTAGAAAAAAATGATAAGTTTGGTTGAATTTATCAAAGTCAAGTCTATCATTGATTAGTCTACTTACTCCCAAAAGAAACTTTTATGGATTGTCTGTTTTCTTTGTCAAAAATTTCAACGTCATAACTATTCCTTTAATGAACATGATATAAAAGTCCTCCAAGTGGACCAAATGAACAAACCTACTTTTTAACCAATATAAGTGAAGGTTTTCTTGAGCTAATCTATTCCATATGCTAATACCACTATCTTCTACAAATGAATGTTAACTACACTGACAAGCACCACTATAAGACCACAACTCCTAACAAAACCTTATTATTTGGTATACTAAATGGGCAAAACATCTTCAAGAGTACACATTTTTGAACTAATAAGAATAGAAAATAATAGTGCCAACATACAAAGTTATCATTCTTCTCGCTTATCCTCTTAACTCATTTTAGTGGTTATTAAGCATGACTAGCTAAATTTCAAGTCTTATTTTCATAGTGTATGAAGTTGAAAATTATATTTAATGAAAATATTATTTGACAGCATTATTATTTCGATAACTAGTTTATAATTTCTAATACATTTATAAAATTTCTACATAAGATTTAAGAAAAAGAAAATAATTTGATTCTAAAAAATTTGAAATTTATTGATGTAATATATGGGTCAAATTTTGGATAACAACACAAAGAAATGAATTATGGATGGAGACAATTTGCTAACTAGCAAGCTTTTTTGTCAAGTTGTCATTTAATTAATTATTTCCTTGATTGTGAAATGGAATTTAATTATATAAACGAAATAAGACGAGGGATTTGTAGTGCAAAGGCTCTGTGATCATTAAGCGAATTAGTTGAAGATGGAGTGGGTACTCGTAGGCATCTTGAGCACGATACTACTCTGCCTCCACTTCGCCAACCTCCGGTGGCGGCGCGGACTGCCCCCTCTCCCACCGGGCCCCCTAGGCTTCCCCATCCTTGGCTGCCTCCCTCTCATCGGCCCTGCCCCTCACTCCTCCCTCGCCCGCCTCGCCCGCCGCTACGGGCCCATCATGTACCTCAAGATGGGGACAGCCCGGGCCGTCGTGGCCTCCTCCCCCTCCGCCGCGTGCTCCTTTCTCAAAGCCCACGATGCTCAATTTGCCAACCGCCCCTCCGTCGTCAGCGCGAAGGACATCACCTACGACGGCCAAAACATGGTGTTCGCCAACTACGGCCCCAGATGGAAGCACCTCCGCAAGCTCTCAGCCCTCCACCTCCTCCGGGGCCGCGCACTCTCTAACTGGGCCCCCGTCCGTAGCGAAGAGGTGGGCTGCATGCTGGGCGCCATTCGCGACAAAGGCCGGGTCGTGCTGTCGGATGAGCTGGTCTGCATGATGGCGAACGTGATCGGGCGGGCGACGATGAGCCGGAGGGTGTTTGAGACGCAGGGAAAGGAGGCGGACGACTTCAAGGAGATGATCGTGGAGCTCCTCACTGGCGGCGGGCTCTTCAACATCGGAGACTTCGTGCCGGCGATCGCGTGGATGGATCTGCAGGGAGTGCAGGCAAAGATGATGAGGGTACACCAGCGATTTGACGGGATGATCACAAGGATGGTGGCGGAGCATCGACAGACGGCTGCGGAGAGAGAAAGGGAAGGGAGGTCCGACTTCTTAGACCTCCTAATGGCCAACAGGCACGGCGACGACGGAGAGAGTCTGTCCGACGTCAATATCAAAGGCCTCATCTTCGTAAGCTTGCTTAACCTAACCCTCCGTCGAATTAAAAAAATAGCTTTCTTTGTTATTAAAAAAAATGACAAAAAAACGGATATTTCTTTCAAATTCGCTCAGGATCTTTTTACGGCCGGAACGGACACGTCATCTATCATCATAGAATGGGCGATGGCGGAGATGCTGCGTAACCCGGGGATCCTCCGCCGCGCGCAGGAGGAGGTTGACAGAGAAGTGGGCCGCGAGCGGCGGCTGGTGGAATTCGACATCCGTCGGCTGCCCTATCTTCGAGCGGTGTGCAAGGAGGCAATGCGGCTCCACCCGTCGACCCCTCTGAGCCTGCCGCATTTCTCCTTTGAGGCCTGCGAGGTGGAGGGCTATCGAATCCCAGGGAACACGCGCCTGTTGGTCAACATATATGCGATCGGGCGCGACCCGGACGTTTGGGCCGACCCGCTCCGGTTCGAGCCGGAGCGGTTTCTACCTGGGGGGAGGGGAGAAGGGGTGGAGCCCATGGGAAGCGACTTCGAACTCATACCTTTCGGCGCGGGGAGGAGGATATGCGCTGGGAAGCAGGCAGGGATGTTGATGGTGCAATACGTCTTGGGTTCGTTGATCCATTCCTTCGACTGGAGGTTGCCGGATGGGGTGTTGGAGATCGACATGACGGAGAAGCCTGGCCTTGCGCTACCCATGGCCGTGCCGCTCTCCGCCGTGGCCGAACCGCGGTTGGCGCCAGCTGCCTATCATGCTCTTTGATTAATCTATGACTGTTAAGCTATTGGCATGGTATCCAAAAGATTTGTTCGAGAATTCCCATTTTCTTTTTTTTTTTCTTAAGAACTGTTAGCAGGCCATGGATTTGGAATATTTGATATATTAGTGTCTGCGAGGACAGAATAATTAGTACTCCTTGTTGCCTGCAAGTGAATATTTCCACATAACCTAAGAGAGAGAGAGTACTGTACATACATAAAATATTTGGGCGCTGTATTGCATCTACTGTTTGAATGGACATGTTTGCCACGAGATTATTGTGGTAGGGATCAGTTCACCTCAGTGCCTGATAATTAATGGATGATTACCCGAAGTATCGTAACACAAAAAGGAACTATAAATGTCTCTTCAGCACAACCAAAAAAGTATCAAAACTGGACGTTTAACAAACTTCATTTTCGTTCTCTTTGAAGTGGATTTCATCTTTGCACATGTTATTGGTAATCCCTTCTCAGACCAGGCACCAATCATATCCAGAAGATGGACAACCTGAACACGGATTCATGCGGAATCATCCGAGTTGTGCTTCCAAATTTAGCCGTCCAAAAAACAGATTCATTAAAGACATGTCTAATTCGTCAAATGGAGAAAGGGACAATGATCAAAAGATAAAATAGTTATGACATTTTTTTGTATGCTAATATAAATATCAAAGGCCAGAACACCAGCTGAGTAGACAAAACATATATTATATGTAACGTGTATTATGAATAGTTGTAGTGATAGTATACATTATGATGAAATCTTATCATGAATATTATTTTCGATCATGTTCCTATTTTTTAATATATAATTATTTATCATCATAATAAAATATAATTTCTTTTTTCAATCATCATAAGTTTATCTTTCACTTATTTAAACAAATATCAACTCATCCCAATCACTCAATCATATTATATTTAAAAAAGAAGATCACCTTATGTAACTTAATCATATCACGTATTCAAAGGTAGACCAAATCAACATTGACAATAATCAATGAATGAAGCTTTGGTACTAAATTAACAACAAACGAATGAAGCTTTGGTACTCGAGTGGTAGTGGATGAATCGATCTTTGAGAGCTTAGAGATGGAGGAGAGAGATAGATGTTGATGGAGAAGAATGCAGTTTTGATACTAAATAATTGATAAAGTAGTATAGGAATGATATTAGTAAAGGAAGTGAATTGGACACCGACCAAATGGTTCACAACAAACTCAATATTAAGAGCACATGAGAATGAAAATAATGATTATTTGCAGCTTGGGGCGGCACTTAAGAGGACCATGTGGCATAGATTGGAACCCAACAACTAAGGTTTGTGTTTACCGTTAAGTATGAGCTTTAAGAGAGGAGAGGGGAATGGGTTGGTGATGGGATCTCAAGGAAAGTCAAGGAATAAGTGATCGGTGGTCATAAAGATACTGAGCTTTAATAGAGGTTGAATCATTAAAGAAAAGTCAAATGAATTTCTATTACTCTTAATAATTTTTTTTATCTTCAACTCAATTATTAGATATCAAAGCTTTTTACTTATATATAAAATTTTCAAGTAATTTTAAGTTTATATTAAATAAAATAATTAATTTATTTTATTTGTTTATTAGATCAAATCAAGGTCATTAGTTTCTTGTACAAATCTAAGACAACAAGTATACTTAGTCAGATTGTATGAATTTTTATATTATTAGATTATAAAAATGACTTCGAAGATGTATGCAATTGACAAGTCTGACTTTTTATACAACTAGATTATTAAATGACTTGATTTTTTTTTTTTTTTTTTTTTTTTTTTGAAGAGGATAAATGACTTGATTTTTGTTGGTGGCTCAAATAATAAGCCACATGATGGTATTGCTTTAGACTTTTGCACTTGACATGTCACTTTGCAGAACAAAGTTTATCATCTTCTTTGAAATTTCAAAATAATATTGTAAAAAGGGTAACAATAAATCAAAATTTAAATTAAAAGACTACATAAAATAAAAAAAATATTTCAAGTAATTTACATGGATAAAAAATTATAATTTACATTCAAGACTTTTCAAGCATGAAATAACAAAATATATTTCAAATGAATAAGATGCATAAGATTAGAGATATGACTCATATTAAAGCTATTGAAATAAACGGTGTTATAAAGAAACTGAAAATTGAACCCAAAAAAAAAAAAATATTTCAATTGTTTCTAATACGACTCCTGCTGGAAACCTGGCTCATGGATGACAACTTTCACCACGCGTCACACGTCACATTGCTTCTGATTTTAAATGGGAAAGGCTTCTACGTATGAATGCACAAACCATTCATTTAACCTGGAGATTTATTGTGGAGCCAAACCAATTCATTAATGGTTAATTGAAGACACAATTTGTAGTGAAACTGACATTCCAACTGCGTTAATTTTTGATCGCTTACACGACAATTATCTTCGTCATTTGAAAGCTCAGCTTACCAACTACATTACGGTCCTGTAGCATAATCCACATAAACATCTAATTACGAGGTCACAGCATTCGAATCTCATAGTAACACATTGACAATGCACCACACTTGGTACAATTTAATTGACCTGATTTGTTTTGTTTATCCAGTTTGAACTTTGGACGGTTGGATAAATTATCCCCTATCTTGGCAACTGGCACGATAATTTATCCTAATATAGTTGCAGGAGCAAACTATCAAATGCCGATGTATGCACCTTATCTCTTGTAAATCAAAGCAATGTTCTCACCATAGAACCAATTCATAATTTGTGTGCTTTAGAAATCCGTTCTCTTCTCAATAATTAATTATCAAATGTCATTAGTATCAAAATCAATTGCTAACCTATATTGGGCAAAAAAATTAGTCATTAAAGAGACCAATTGATAAAGCCTATAAGAGAAGATCCCATGTTGACTTTAACGATTATCGGGTGTTAGCTATATCATTCATTAGTGATTGATTTAAATTGGTCTCTAATTAATTAACTACTATCCACATTATGACTCGCACATCACATTCTTTGTTATATTCTTAGATTGTTTGTCCTGGTAGGACCTCTTGTTAATCAAGATATATTCTATTGTCTTTATTGGTTGATTTAGTACTTGTAAATTAATTAGTTAAATCAGTTTGTTTATTTATCATATTTAAGATAAGATCACTTAATGTTAAGCTAGGTTGACATCACATGTTTTTCATTACCCTAAACCATGTGATTTAATCCTTGCTAGCATGAAAAGCACTAAAAATAAGGAATTAAGGTGTAGCTTAAGGTAAGAAAGTTGGAAATTCAAATTTGCCATTGATGTATGTTAAATTAGGAAAGAATGTATAACCCTAAACTTTAGCAATGACTTTTCATGTGTTGCTTTGAATATAAGAAAGTAGTAACTAGCCTTATTAAGGATCATAAGCCAATTTCCTAAAAGGAAGATTAATGGGGGTAGTCACATGATTAGATAAAGGATTAAACACTAGCCTATTTTATTGAGTAGCCATAAAAATAGAAGATTTAATGAGTTGACTATATAAGGATCCTTATGTGATTTGTATTAGAAGTTTGGAAACCCTAGCAGTGAGAAGGATCATAGAGGATACCTTAGTGGAGTTAAGGAGGAGAGATAAGCCATGAGCAAGGAAAAGGAGAAACCACAAGCTTGAAAAAAAATGATACACAATTTAAGAGATAGAATGGACCTTAAGATCATGCACATAAATAAGATATATGATAGGTTAAGAATTAAATATTTTGTTAAGTATACTTATGATTGTAATTAGGATGATATCATGAAGGTTTTTCTATGTTTTTGCATGAAACTTATATTTAACTTATAAAGACAAATTCATGAGTTATCAATTAACCATAATATTAAGAGTTTATGATTAAAAGAATACTTGGGATATGATAGGGTTGATGTTATATTACTATCTTTATGTTTTTTACATGAAATCCTATATCAAGATTTGCTTATTGTAAACATAATACTTGAGCCAAATCATGCAAAATGATTTTTTCTTATGATAAAGAACATACAAGATAGTAGATTCACCAAATTGATTTATCGCTTGATAACTAAGCTAAGAAAAATTCATGATGCCAAGAATGATGTTTTAATCTTTCACTTAATAACTTAAACTTAATAAAGTGAGATGTAAATTTTAATAATAAATATATAGCTCTTATACTTCATCATTTACCTTGGAAATTTATACTTCTTTGTTGAACCTTAGATAACAATTTCTTATAGAAAAACATAGTGTATTAACTTGGGTAGGCTTAATTCTTTGAGCTCATGGCTCATGTAAGGCCATGGGAGGCTTAGTTGAAATCACTTGAGAACTTAGATAGCACCTAAAGAAAATAAGAGCTCTTAGTCTCTAGATAGAAAGATCAGAGTGCTTGGATCTAAGCTTTAAAAAAAGGTTAAGCTAGAAGGAGGGTTTAGGTAAACTAGTAAGGAAAGGCCATTAAGGTCATGGTTAGTTTAGGAGAATAAATCTTGGGTTTTGTGGCTCTTAGGTAGACCTAAATTAAGGCGATGATAGTCATGGGTTAAGCTTATAAGAAGGCTTAGATTATGATTTTTACATGAGAAAATCCTAAAAAAAATTTGACGGTTGAATCAAGAATATAAGCATTAGGTAAGTCCTTGAGCATGCTTTGGATAAGGCTTTGGTTTGGAGAGGCTCTTGGCTTGGACTCTAAATGAAGTGTATGGTAGAGCGAGGGCTCAATTATGGTCATCGAATGGTGCTAAGGCATGACAAAGTGGATCAATGAATTCTTTATAAGATTGACAAAATCTTAGGACGCTCTAAATAAGGTATTAAGTTATGGAATGAAATCACAAGATACTTGAAATAAGGTATTGAGGTTATGAATGAAACCTTAGGATAAGCATTAAGATTTAGAATAAAACCCTAAAATACCCTAAAAAATATATTAAGTTATGGAATAAAATTTTTGATTTCTTAGAAAATATATTAAAATAAATTTTAATAAAGTTGTGCAAATATCTAAAAGTGATATTGAATAAATATTAATTTTTTTAAAACACGTTAATTTTTTTATAATAATTTTTTATGAAAATTATGAAATAAAAAAATGAATATGGATAAAATGCATACTAATGATTTTTAGATGATTTGACTTAAAATCAAGTGTATGTTTACCCAAGAAAAAATAGGTAAAATCAAAACATAATTAATATAAATTTTTTGTCAAAAGACAGATAGGCTAAATCATCACAATAGTGAAACAAAAGAGACAGGCTATGATGACCTTACAACAACATCAATTTGGTAGCAAAAGTAAATAATTTGATGACACAAAATTGAAATTAATAAAAATAAAAATCTTATGTTTAATAAAATACTTAATGAGGCACAAGCTAAAGAATTTGATGATTGAAGGATGTAATGTAAGAAAGTGATAATGAGTACTAGCTATTAATGGCTTGAATGACTTAACATTTTTCTTCATAGTTTAGCAAACTTTTTTTTATAAAAAATTTATCAATCTTTTATGTTTAAGAATCCCTCTATTTATAAGTAATTTTCATTAGCTAAAAATAATAACCAAACAAATTAATTAGTCATTATTAGTCGACAAATATTTTTAATTAAAAACTTAGTATTATTTAAATAAAAGATCTAATGGCTTTAAAAAATAGTTAAAATAGCTATTACACACAGGTACGTCACCCACTGTTTGATTTGGATTAGCAAAAATACGAGCCACATGATTACAAGGATTCTAGACCATTCAATTACTAAACTGTGATTGGATGACTAGGATACAACTGACACTATTTAGAAAATAAGATTTGATTTAGACTATTAGATCTAAATTATGATTTGATAGTTAGATTTTGATCTTTTGTAAGAATTAAAGGACTGTGAGATCTTGAAATTTTCCTATTGAACGACTTATCTAATTAAATGTTTTTGATAGGTAGATGAGATTTTGATCATGTAATCACAAAATTATATGATCAGACGTCTCATGTTACTACCATATATGATCAGACATCTCATAGGTGTGCGAAAGCTTATAATGGTGGAGCACCATACATTATGAGGACTCCTATGGTCTTACAAGATGGTTTACATGATTGGTAGAGCCAAGGCTATGGATTATCAAATTATGTGATAAGATAAGAGTGTCAGAATTATGCCAAGTACTTCAAGGGCTTGGAGGGAGTGGCCAATTATTGGTGGGCCACTATGCATCTTGTGGATTGATCTTAATTATGTTTCTATTGTATCTTATTAATATAAAATTGTTATGTGATAGAACTGGTGATTATGATTTTATACTTTGACTCAACTTGGTGGGATGTAATATTTATCTAATTTCTCAAACATATTAATGATTATATTTTATTATTATATTATTATTATATGTTTTATTAGCAAGACATGAATTTTCTTATTGAGCCTAACTCACCCTCTAATATTATCTATAAGTGTAGAGAGTTAGTTATTGGTATAGCATTTGCATTAGAGTGGGGACTAAAGTTGGCATCTTAGTGAATCCTTTATTAGATAATGTCATGTCACATCTTAGACATAATTTATTCATTTTTAGCTTTGAGAAATGTTCATTTTACTTGTATTGTATGTATTATTGGACATGGATTATATTAGAAATTTATTTGGACATAGTTATGTGTTTATTTATGATTCTTGTCATACATAAATATGGTTATTTATAAGTATAGATTATTTTGGTATCATATATATGCCAGTGGATAAGGTAAGTTAGTTAACATAAAGTGGATAAGTTCTTTAGCTCAACTGAGGTCTTGGTTGGAGTAGAAATGTGGTTCACTTTAGGTAGCATGTCGTGAGCTTGATGATCAAATTAAGGGATTAAGACTCCTAATTTTAATGTTAAGATTTGGGAGTGAAAGATGATGCATATTATATTGATTGGTGCATAGATCATGTTACATCCTAAGAAAAAAAACCATATTACAAAAGCAGGTGTGATGGCATCGACCTAATTCTATATCAAAAATAAGTTCCTTAAGAATGATATATTATTATATGAAATTTGTAAAATAATTCTCATAGATAATGTTACACCCCATTTTTTCCTAGGCTGATTTTTGGCATACATTTTTTTTTTTTTTTTTTTTTATATAGACAGCTCAGATCGTCCCATACCAACCTGAGCAGCCTACGAAAACATAGGATATAACACATCATTACACACCTACTTTCCTTAACAATGTGGATCCCATCTCCCGGGTACACCGTCAAGTCAGGTTCATGACTCCTGAGTTAACAGATGGACTCGCGCAATGTTACTCCTACTAGACCAAATACTCCTTACCCACACCGGTAGGAGAACCGATCTAATAGAAGTCTGAACCCCCACGGTTAAGTTCCATAGTCATGTAATGACCTCACCATCAAACAGAAAGATATATAACATCCACAGATAAATGTAGCACTCCACTCACCATACTCCAAGACAATAAGATAAGACAGTAAATGGAACTACATTACAAGAATAAGATACAAGTCCACAAGTGTAATATTGTTCATCCAGATACATAATTTCCGAATTACCCTCAAATTATATGTAACATATGAGAATAACAGTCTCACTGAAACATCCAACAGCAACAATCAACTAACCAGAATATCTCAGACAATCACCAATCAGAAATCCTTCACAAGCCTGCTGACCACGATCCCACCTAATCCGGTAGCGTCAAGTCTGCCGAGCCACTGAAAATATATAATACAGGAATGAGCTACGCCCAGTAGGAAAGTCAGCTAGTAAAACTCACATGCAAGAGAAGGATAATAGCAAAAATACAGGAATACAGCATAACAATGTACGGTGGATAGGCACTCTCAGTCCCAGACTCCGACCAACCACAGCCACCCCAGTCACACCAGAGTAGCTCTCCTCTGGGCTACCAGGCAACGTGCCAGTGGGAACGCCCATCTCGAAACACGCATGGCGCCTAAGCACCCGACACCGCAGTGTCTCTCGTCAATCAATCTCCTGGAGACTACAGACAGATCCAGTCACATAATCTCTAGCCAACGTGAGACACCCCTGCCACCCTAAGGCGCGCAGGCCTACACACTTGGCTAGCCACTGCGAGACACCCCTGCCACCCTCAGGCGCGCAGGCCTACACACATGGACCAGGAGAGATTGACTCAGCCACCGTCCCAAGGAGTCCTCTACCAACAACTTCCATAGAAGCTCACGCCCCTACAGTCATTGCCAATCTCTAACTCCAAGATTCGGCAACATGTGTCCAGGTACAACAAGGCGTATACCAGTCTACATGTATACTGTGGAAGCTAAGTCCGAACCGCACAGTTACCTACCACAACTACCCTAAAACATCATATAGGGTCTATAGTAGTCCGGTCCAATATGCCAATCCATGAAATATGCCAATACTGAATAAACTGACTCAATCCATGCCGTTGCCATCAAAGCAACACAATTGTCAATTACTGACTGTTCTGGTAGCATCCGTGTACCATACCTTTGTCTGACTGTTTCCAGCTGTACTGTCATCAGTGATAACATTTTTCCCCACTTCAGGAAATTTGTTCTTTACCCACTGATCTCTAGAATTTTCGAAATTTCTCATTTCCAAGTTTTCTGATTTTCCTTGAATTTTCTAAATGTAAATAATTCCTAAAACTCAATTATCGAATTTTTTCTAAATTTGAAATATCAAATTTTGCATTTTATCCATTTTTTTCCAAAATTCGGAATAATTCCCCGAATTTAAAATTTTGCTAATCACTATACCGCGCCGAATCCCCTGAATCGCATCTTGCCACCGGTTCGGGCTTTCATGCTGAACCAAACCCCGCCGGTCAGTTATTAATCCGAAATTCAGCCGACGCTTATATATAATATTAATGATTAATATTATTATTATTCTCTTAATAATTCAACTAATCCCTAATTAATCCTTAATTCGTCTCCTTCCTTCGCCCGTCGTCCGCGAAACCCTAGCCGCCGCAATAGCCGACCAATACGATCATTCCGTCGATTTCCGGCGACTGCGAACAAGGAGAACATGTTCGTACTATCCTAATGTTCCAATAATGTCGCTAATTTCCTAAGGTTTAAATCAAGTTTTCCGCCGAGCAGTTTCGTCTAATCCTCATGTTGACAATTCACGAAATTATAGTTCTAGCATTATACAATCATATTAACATGAATAAAGTGGCATATTTAAATCCTCATGCTTGGTAATTTTCCAATTTCGGCGAAACAAATTAACGTCCCGAAAACCCTAACATGCAATTTTCGATAATTTGTACAATTAGCTTCAAAAATCACATTCGCATGCTTAGATAGAGATTTGCAAACTAATACATGCTTCAATTTGCTAATTATCTAATTTAAATATCTGAAATTCCTACCTCGAAGACGCCGGCGACGGTGAAGCTCGTCCGCAGCTCGCCGCAGCTCCTCGCCGAACGAATTTGGTCTCAATCGACTCTCCTCGGTCTCGTGAATCTCCGGGCACAAAAAGCCCCTTGCCAGGCCGCCGGAATCACGCGCCGTACGCCGGGAATTTCCTCACTATCGCCGTCGAACGAAAACCCTATTCGCTGCTTCGCGAGGGTTTTTATACCCCGGGCCGACACGGTGAACCCGTTACGCGTTCGACACGTTTTCGACACGTGAGCACCCGATACGCGCTGTCGACACGCTATCCACACGGTAAGCACACAATACGCGCTGTCGACACGCTATCGACACGGTAAGCACCCGATCAGCCGGTTCGATCTCACCCGCCGATCTCGACCGTCCGATCCGCTTATTAGAACGCACACGCAAACTCACCCGGCGAACCGCCTCCGCCTCCGCTGAACCGTTCCGGTCCGGTTCACGCGCGATAAAAAAAACGATTTCCGGTTTAATTTAATTAGATTTTCGAATTTCTAAAAATCTAATAAATCCAATTAAATAGGGAAAATTAATTAAAAATTCCTCGGTGCTCCGAAAAATTCCCAAAAGATTTCAGAAATTCCAATAGCCTACAATTGAGTTCCTGGCTCATCCTACTGTCGATTCGAAATCATCCAAGCCACAATTAATTTATTAAAGATCAAATATATAAAATTTTACCGGGTATAACAATCTCCCCACCTTATCAGGAATTTCGCCCTCGAAATTCAGCAAGAAGTTCTGGCCATTTTTCAGCAACATCCTGCTCTAGCTCCCAGGTTGCCTCCCTTTCGTCATGTCTATTCCACAGAACCTTGACCATAGGAAACGACCTGTTCCTCAGCTGTCTGCTGCTCTCCTCGAGGATGCGAACTGGTAGTTCCACATAAGAAGAATCTGGTGCCACTTGTAAACCAGGAAGATCATCACTGATGCAATGAGAAGGATCTGGCACATATTTCTTGAGATTCGAAACATGGAACACATTGTGAATCTCAGTCAGATGCTCAGGAAGTGCCAACCTGTAAGCCACTTCACCGATCCTCTCCAGAATAGGATAGGGTCCAATGTAACGAGGTCGAAGCTTAGAAGGCTTTCCAAACCTGAATAGACCCCGCATAGGACTGACCTTCAGGAATACCCTATCTCCCACAGAAAACTCAACAGCCTTGTGCTTAGGATCATAATATTTCTTCTGGCGATCTTGCACAGTACGTAATCTGTCCTGCAATAACTTGACTTCCGCTGTGGTCTCCTCTACAATCTGGGGTCCCCACACTCTCCTGGAATCACCCTCCTCCCAACAAAGAGGAGATCTGCACCTACGCCCATACAACGCCTCGTAAGGTGCCATACCAATCGACGCCTGGAAGCTGTTATTGTACACAAACTCTACCAAGGGTAATCGTCTAGTCCAATCTGTTGAGTAAGTTTGTACGCTCAAGCGTAGCAAATCCTCCAAGGTCCGAATAGTCCGCTCAGACTGTCCATCCGTCTGAGGATGATAAGCAGTACTGAACTTTAACTGTGTACCCATGGCAGTGTGTAAGCTCTTCCAAAACTGTGATGTGAATTTGGCGTCTCTGTCAGAAATAATAGAACGGGGAATCCCATGCAATCTGACAATCTGCTGAATATATATCTCTGCCAACTGTGCCGCTGAATCCGTCTTCTTAATGGATAAGAAATGGGCTGACTTGGTCAATCGATCTACGATGACCCAAATAGCATCAAAACCTTGTCTGGTACGAGGAAGACCAGTCACAAAGTCCATAGTGATGTCATCCCATTTCCACTCCGGAATCGGCAATCTCTGTAACAATCCTCCAGGTCTCTGGTGTTCGGCCTTAACTTGCTGACATGTAAGGCATTTCCTAACAAAGGCAGCAACATCTGTCTTCAAACCTCTCCACCAGAAAACACTCCTCAAATTCCTGTACATCTTGACTTCTCCAGGGTGCATAGCCAAGGTTCCATAGTGAGCCTCCCGAAGGATCCTCTCCCTGAACTCCTGATGTGATGGTACACACCAGCGACCCCTGAAGGTCAAAATGTCGTCTCTGAGAGCAAAGTCTCCTCCCAATCCCTGCGATGCCAACTCAATCTTCTCCTTCAGCTCTTCATCACAAAGCTGAAGGTCACGCATCTCAGATAACCAGTCAGCCCGAATAGTCAATGAGCTGAGTCTGTGAACCAGTCTCTGAATAGACAACTGTTCCTGACATCTTTCAACATTCCAATCCAAGTCTGGTATAGAGTCACAGACTAACATATTATGCACAACTGCGTGTCTGCTCAAGGCATCAGCCACTGGATTAGCCTTCCCCTCGCAGTAGTTTATTGTCAGCTCGTAATCCTTTATCAGTTCCAACCACCTCCTCTGCCTCAAGTTCAGTTCCTTCTGAGTGAACAGATACTTAAGACTCTTGTGGTCAGAGAAGCAATCTACAGGAACTCCGTACAAATAATGTCTCCATATCTTCAAGGCAAAAATGACAACAGCTAACTCCAAATCATGAGTGGGATAATTCTTCTCATGATCCTTCAGTTGCCTCGAAGCATATGCTATAACTCTGTTATCCTGCATCAGTACGGCTCCCAAGCCTATATGTGAAGCATCAGTGTACATCTGATACGGCTTCTCCTGTGTGGGTAACATCAATACTGGAGCGGTGCTAAGCCTCTGCTTCAGCTCTAGGAAACTGTTCTCACAACTCTCTGTCCACTCAAAAGATTTTCCCTTCCGGGTCAACTGGGTTAGTGGAGCAGCCAGTCTAGAAAAGTGAGGAACAAATTTCCTATAGTATCCAGCCAAACCAAGGAAACTCCGGATCTCAGTGACAGAAGATGGCCGTTTCCAATCAATAATAGCTCGTATCTTGCTAGGATCAACAGCCACACCCTCCGCACTGACAATGTGTCCTAAGAATGCTACTGAGTCCAGCCAAAAAGAACACTTGGAGAATTTTGCATACAGCTCATTCTCCCGCAACACTGTAAGCACAGTCCTCAACTGATCTGCATGAGTATCCCTATCTCTGGAATAAATCAATATATCATCTATAAAGATGATCACAAACCGATCCAGAAAGGCATGAAAAACTCGATGCATCAGGTTCATAAATACTGCTGGAGCATTAGTCAATCCAAAAGGCAACACTGTGAACTCGTAATGTCCGTATCTAGTACGGAATGCTGTCTTGGGTACATCAGAATCTCTAATCCGGATCTGGTGATAACCCGAGCGTAAGTCAATCTTGGAGAACACAGTTGCTACCTGAAGTTGATCCAGCAAATCATCGATGCGTGGTAAAGGGTATCGGTTACGAATAGTAACCTTATTCAATTCCCTATAATCCACACACAGCCTCATACTACCATCTTTCTTCTTGACAAATAAGACAGGGGCACCCCAAGGTGAACAACTGGGGCGTATGAGTCCCTTGTCTAATAAGTCCTGTAACTGAGTCTTCAACTCTGCTAGCTCGGCTGGAGCCATCCTGTAAGGAGCTCTAGCAATAGGAGCTACTCCTGCCTCCAAATCAATTGAAAACTCAACTTCCCTAGCTGGTGGAAATCCAGGCAACTCCTCTGGAAAAACCATAGGAAAGTCTCTCACCACTGGAATATCTGACATAGGGGTAGTGGTGGCTTGGCTATCGGTCACATAGGCCAACCAACCAGTACAACCCTTACTTACTAACCTTCCAGCCTGAAGAACTGAGATCAGGGGAATCTGCCTGTTCAGACCAAAGTATATCACATCCCCCGAACCAGGCACTCTGATCCTGACCTTCTTCTCCCAACAATCCAAAACCACTGCATGGTGGCACAACCAATCCATCCCCAAAATGATGTCGAACTCTGCTAGTGGCACACATATCAACTCTGTCACGAATTCGTGTCCACTAATCAGAATAGATCCGTCAATCTTCTGAACAGTGGGAATCTCTTTCCCATCAGGAAGTCTAACCAGTAAGGGTTCCTTCAAGTAACCCTTGGATCCTGATATCTGATTCCAGATCCTCTCAGCAACAAAAGAATGAGATGCACCAGTATCAAACAAAGTCATGCACTGCACGTTGCCAAAATGAAGCATACCTGTGATCACTTCTGGTGACTCTGAAGCCTGCTGCCGAGTCAGTGCAAATACCCTGGGCTGTCCCCCAGATGAACCAACCGGTCCCGTGATCCTCTGTTTCTTCAACTCTGGGCAGTCGCACTTCTTGTGTCCGGGCTGTCGACAATGGTAGCAGATAATCCCCCCAGTCCGGGTACCTGTCTGCTGCACTGGTCTCTCAGAAATAGGTCGTGGCCGGACCACGACCTCCTGAGTACCACTGTGATCTCTGTGTCTCTTGCCCTTTTTGTTTTGTTGGATATTTCTGAATTCCTTCCTCTTGTTATGAGTCTCTCTCTGGGCCTCCATCCGGATATCAATAAGCTCAACGGATCTCGCAGCCTCCACCAAGTCACGAAACCTGGCAAACCGACTCACAACTAGCTGGCGCTGCAGCATAGGACGAAGTCCCTCCAGGAACATCTCACATCTGCGTTCCTCAGAAGGCACCAGCTCTACGGCGTACCTCGCCAGATAAGTGAACCTCGATAAGTAATCGTTCACTGACATCTGGCCCTGCCTGAGGTGTATAAGTTCCCTCCTGAACTGAGCCATGGCCGAGGCCGGAATGTAGCACTCCCTGAA
The DNA here is from genome assembly GCA_023846275.1 of Vanilla planifolia. Lineage (NCBI taxonomy): Eukaryota > Viridiplantae > Streptophyta > Magnoliopsida > Asparagales > Orchidaceae > Vanilla > Vanilla planifolia. The sequence goes on along the minus strand of CM043865.1, from coordinate 8,295,533 downwards.
TGCCTCAACAAAGTCATCCCATGCTATCTCACTGTTCTGGGCCTCCCCAAACATAGCGCGCCGCTGGCCTCTCCACCAGGTAGCAGCCTCTCCCTCCAACACTAGAGCAGCAAGCACTACCCTCCTGCCGAATGGACATCCCAAGGCATCAAATAGCTCAAGCATATGAGCCATCCAGTCATCTGCCACCGCTGGGTCAGCCGACCCACTGAAGCTCCGCGGACGCAACCGCATGAAGGCATCGATCCAACGATCCACGGCTGGCTCAACTGGCAATGCTGGGATCGTCTCCGGGGTAGGAGTAGTAGATACCGGTCTGCCTCTAGCTGCTCCACGAGCGGAAAGTCTCCTGGTACCAGCCATACTGTCAAAAACAATTAATCTGGCATTAGAGTCGTCATTTGGCAATTGGCATATGGACTACTATAGTATACAAAAGAATCAACAGTTCTCCCCACCTTGGGTTGAACCCCTATACACGTCTAGCCCCGTTATCCTCACCTAGGGCTCTGATACCACTACTGTTACACCCCATTTTTTCCTAGGCTGATTTTTGGCATACATTTTTTTTTTTTTTTTTTTTTATATAGACAGCTCAGATCGTCCCATACCAACCTGAGCAGCCTACGAAAACATAGGATATAACACATCATTACACACCTACTTTCCTTAACAATGTGGATCCCATCTCCCGGGTACACCGTCAAGTCAGGTTCATGACTCCTGAGTTAACAGATGGACTCGCGCAATGTTACTCCTACTAGACCAAATACTCCTTACCCACACCGGTAGGAGAACCGATCTAATAGAAGTCTGAACCCCCACGGTTAAGTTCCATAGTCATGTAATGACCTCACCATCAAACAGAAAGATATATAACATCCACAGATAAATGTAGCACTCCACTCACCATACTCCAAGACAATAAGATAAGACAGTAAATGGAACTACATTACAAGAATAAGATACAAGTCCACAAGTGTAATATTGTTCATCCAGATACATAATTTCCGAATTACCCTCAAATTATATGTAACATATGAGAATAACAGTCTCACTGAAACATCCAACAGCAACAATCAACTAACCAGAATATCTCAGACAATCACCAATCAGAAATCCTTCACAAGCCTGCTGACCACGATCCCACCTAATCCGGTAGCGTCAAGTCTGCCGAGCCACTGAAAATATATAATACAGGAATGAGCTACGCCCAGTAGGAAAGTCAGCTAGTAAAACTCACATGCAAGAGAAGGATAATAGCAAAAATACAGGAATACAGCATAACAATGTACGGTGGATAGGCACTCTCAGTCCCAGACTCCGACCAACCACAGCCACCCCAGTCACACCAGAGTAGCTCTCCTCTGGGCTACCAGGCAACGTGCCAGTGGGAACGCCCATCTCGAAACACGCATGGCGCCTAAGCACCCGACACCGCAGTGTCTCTCGTCAATCAATCTCCTGGAGACTACAGACAGATCCAGTCACATAATCTCTAGCCAACGTGAGACACCCCTGCCACCCTAAGGCGCGCAGGCCTACACACTTGGCTAGCCACTGCGAGACACCCCTGCCACCCTCAGGCGCGCAGGCCTACACACATGGACCAGGAGAGATTGACTCAGCCACCGTCCCAAGGAGTCCTCTACCAACAACTTCCATAGAAGCTCACGCCCCTACAGTCATTGCCAATCTCTAACTCCAAGATTCGGCAACATGTGTCCAGGTACAACAAGGCGTATACCAGTCTACATGTATACTGTGGAAGCTAAGTCCGAACCGCACAGTTACCTACCACAACTACCCTAAAACATCATATAGGGTCTATAGTAGTCCGGTCCAATATGCCAATCCATGAAATATGCCAATACTGAATAAACTGACTCAATCCATGCCGTTGCCATCAAAGCAACACAATTGTCAATTACTGACTGTTCTGGTAGCATCCGTGTACCATACCTTTGTCTGACTGTTTCCAGCTGTACTGTCATCAGTGATAACATTTTTCCCCACTTCAGGAAATTTGTTCTTTACCCACTGATCTCTAGAATTTTCGAAATTTCTCATTTCCAAGTTTTCTGATTTTCCTTGAATTTTCTAAATGTAAATAATTCCTAAAACTCAATTATCGAATTTTTTCTAAATTTGAAATATCAAATTTTGCATTTTATCCATTTTTTTCCAAAATTCGGAATAATTCCCCGAATTTAAAATTTTGCTAATCACTATACCGCGCCGAATCCCCTGAATCGCATCTTGCCACCGGTTCGGGCTTTCATGCTGAACCAAACCCCGCCGGTCAGTTATTAATCCGAAATTCAGCCGACGCTTATATATAATATTAATGATTAATATTATTATTATTCTCTTAATAATTCAACTAATCCCTAATTAATCCTTAATTCGTCTCCTTCCTTCGCCCGTCGTCCGCGAAACCCTAGCCGCCGCAATAGCCGACCAATACGATCATTCCGTCGATTTCCGGCGACTGCGAACAAGGAGAACATGTTCGTACTATCCTAATGTTCCAATAATGTCGCTAATTTCCTAAGGTTTAAATCAAGTTTTCCGCCGAGCAGTTTCGTCTAATCCTCATGTTGACAATTCACGAAATTATAGTTCTAGCATTATACAATCATATTAACATGAATAAAGTGGCATATTTAAATCCTCATGCTTGGTAATTTTCCAATTTCGGCGAAACAAATTAACGTCCCGAAAACCCTAACATGCAATTTTCGATAATTTGTACAATTAGCTTCAAAAATCACATTCGCATGCTTAGATAGAGATTTGCAAACTAATACATGCTTCAATTTGCTAATTATCTAATTTAAATATCTGAAATTCCTACCTCGAAGACGCCGGCGACGGTGAAGCTCGTCCGCAGCTCGCCGCAGCTCCTCGCCGAACGAATTTGGTCTCAATCGACTCTCCTCGGTCTCGTGAATCTCCGGGCACAAAAAGCCCCTTGCCAGGCCGCCGGAATCACGCGCCGTACGCCGGGAATTTCCTCACTATCGCCGTCGAACGAAAACCCTATTCGCTGCTTCGCGAGGGTTTTTATACCCCGGGCCGACACGGTGAACCCGTTACGCGTTCGACACGTTTTCGACACGTGAGCACCCGATACGCGCTGTCGACACGCTATCCACACGGTAAGCACACAATACGCGCTGTCGACACGCTATCGACACGGTAAGCACCCGATCAGCCGGTTCGATCTCACCCGCCGATCTCGACCGTCCGATCCGCTTATTAGAACGCACACGCAAACTCACCCGGCGAACCGCCTCCGCCTCCGCTGAACCGTTCCGGTCCGGTTCACGCGCGATAAAAAAAACGATTTCCGGTTTAATTTAATTAGATTTTCGAATTTCTAAAAATCTAATAAATCCAATTAAATAGGGAAAATTAATTAAAAATTCCTCGGTGCTCCGAAAAATTCCCAAAAGATTTCAGAAATTCCAATAGCCTACAATTGAGTTCCTGGCTCATCCTACTGTCGATTCGAAATCATCCAAGCCACAATTAATTTATTAAAGATCAAATATATAAAATTTTACCGGGTATAACAGATAACATCTTGATTAACAAAATTGACCTAAAACTGGGTTAAATTTTATTGAAATTCAAATTATGAGAATAGTTTTCAAATACTAAAAGAAAAATGTACTTTAACTTTGATTTGGCATTACCAGATTATTAAGAGGTATTAAGTTTATAGTGATGTATCTTTTCAAGATATGGGATAAGGTGATTATATATGCATCCAGAAAGTTGAAGTCATATGCAAAAACTATGTTTTAATAACTTCTAATTGATAGCCATTGTATTTACTTTAAAAGTTTAGAGACATTATTTGTATGAATCAAGATATGAAATTTTTAATAACCATCCAAGTTTGAAGTATATATTTTATAAAAAATTGAATTTGAGGCAAATAAAATAGTTAAAATTTATCAAGGATTATAATATAGAATTTTTTTATCATCATGAGAAAGCTAAGTGGTGACATATGTTTTAAGTAAAAAAAATAAATGTTAATAGTATGTTATCTATAATAGAGGAAAAATAATTGATCTTTGAAATCTATAAATCATAATTAGAGACACCTATTCAGAGAAACATGTTATTATTCTTTCATTTACTATAAAACTAGAGTGGTTGGAAGCAATAAAGAAAAATCAAGCTAAAAATTCAAAATCATAAAAATTAATTTAGAAAGTTAAAAAAGGATGAGAATTTGATAAGAGTGTTGAGATTTTGAGATAGATTTTGCATACCTAACCAGCAATAGTTTAAAGAATTATTACTAAAAAAGCACATAATTCAAAGTATTATATCAATCTTGGAGAAAAGAATGCATCAAGAATTGAAGCAAAGATACTAATGGCAATGAATGAAAAAGGATCTTTTAAACTGCTTTAAATGTGGTTAATTTATCAATAAGTTAAAAAGGAATAACAAAGGACATAAGGGCTATTATAATCTCTACCTATTCCTAAATAGAAGTGAGAAGTTGCTATAAAATTTATTTTGGGTTTACCTAGATCACCAATAGGTTATGATTTCATATAGATGATTATGGATAGCTTAACCAAGTTAGTTTATTTTCTAACCATTCAAATAATGTACTTAATAAAAAAAGCTAAGTTAGATCGACATTAATCAAATTGTGAGATTATTAGAGTACTAAAAGCAATTATTTGAGATAGAGATCCTAAATTTACTTAAATGTCTATTAAGCATTCTGTTTAAATCTAAAATTTAGTAAAGCTTTTCATCCATATACAGATGAACAAATGGAGAGAATAATTAAAAATCTAGAGGATTTGTGAATACTTTGTATATTAGACTTTGGTGGTAATTAAGAAAAATTGTTACAATTAATTGAGATTATTTATAACAATAGTATTAGAATGACACACAATAAAGCACTCTTTGGAATAAAGTATCTATCACCTCTATGCTAAAATGAAGAAAAATAAAGAATTTTATTGGGCTTGGAATTTATTGAAAAAGCTATAAAAAGATAAGAATTATTCAAGATAGGTTAAAAATAACTCAAGACAAAAACGATATTTAATGCAAAGCATAAACTTATAAAATTTCTAGAAGATGAACATATGTTTATTAAAGAAAGTATAACAAAAATTGTTATAAGATTTGGAAGGCTATGAAGTTGAAACTTAAGCGTATTGGTCCAATTTCAATTCTAAAAAGTGTTAAACAAGTGGCACACATAATAGCTTCTCCTTCATAGTTGTTAGGGATTTATATTACATTTCACATTTTAATTTTAAGAATATACATTCTAGATTCTTTCCAATTTATCAATCATGATAATTAAATATTAAAATTCAATTAGACCTAACTTATTCAAAGGTACTAATGTAGATATTGGATAAAAGAAAGAAATTACTAAGGAATGAAGTTATTCCACTGGTTGAAGTCAAATGACATAGGCAATCTAATAGCAATGCTACTTGGAATATTAATGCAAATGTGCTAAATAAATATCCATAACTATTCTAAATTTTGTGACAAATTTTATAAAGAGAAATATTATAACATCTCAAACTTCTATTATGCAATATATTATAAATTTTGATATTGAGTCAATATAAATATAATTATTAATATTTTAATGTAGTTAGTCATGTAAAATATATTTTTTTATTTATTAAAATATTATTAATTAATTTTATCTTAGCAAGTATGTCTTGTTTTTAAATGAAGCCAAAATATATTTGAACAAATTATTAGGGAAAACTCTTTATGAGGAATGGCAATGATTTTGTAGCTATTATATTTCTAAATAATCAATTTTGAATTTTTAAAAAAAAGCATAAGCATAATTTTATACAACCATATTTTCAAAATGTCAAAAAAGTCAAAGTATACCATTGGAAAGAGTTCATTACAAATCCAATAGTGATAAACTTGTAATTTTAGATATGTAAATAATTAGTTATAAAATTTTGAAGAAAGATAAATATAATTTTAGCAATTATTAAGGATCACATTTTCAAATGAAGTTAACAATTTTCTTTGAGCATACCATAGAAATGCTCATTGAAACAAATTTAATGATAATGATTTTATAATTTTTAGAATAAATATACAAATATAATTTTATCAATTTTTAGGACATTTTAGTAAATTTTAGCACTCCTACAACCTCATGGAAGATCGATTAAGGGGAGACATGGTTGGGAAAGTTTATAAACTAAGGTGCCATAGGAGAGAGAGAGAGAGAGAGAGAGAGAGAGAGAGAGAGAGAGAGAGAGAGAGAGAGAGAGAGAGAGAGAGAGAGAGAGAGGAGAGAGAGAGAGAGAGAGAGAGAGAGAGAGAGAATGAGAGCAAGAAATGAAGAAAGAAACAAAGATAAGATAAGAAGAAGAAATGAGAAAGAAAGTTGTTATGGAACAAGTTGAAATTCTAAGATAATGTTTTCAAGGGGATTTGGGTAATAAGTTTCTATTAGAATCTAAGGAAGAGATACTACAATAAGAGAAATATAAAAGAATGCAAAAGGATAGAATTTAATTTTTTTTATTAATTCAATTGATTTTATGTTAGAATAGGCTAAAATTTGACAACTATTTATTATTAAAATATATTTTTAATGATTTAAAAAAGTTTAGTTTTGATTAGAGTGAGAATCATGTTATTTTGAATATTTCTATTTCTAATTAAAAAGGAACTATCTTGCAATAGACCCTTGTATAATACAATACCTGAAAGTTAATAAAGTAAGTTAGGGTTAATTTAGATTGAATTAAAAGAAATGTATAATACATTTTGTCCATTGCAGTATACGTTAAGTTGAAAATCAAGAAAGGATAGGAAAAAGAGGGAATGATGGATTAGTTGTAGGGCGAGTATATGAGAAATGTATAGCACAATGGGTATATTATGCAATACGATCGATGAAGCTTAAGAGAAAAATTAAAAAGGAGGTTTTAGTTCAATAAACATAGGAAGTATTGATGTTATTGATTTTGGAAAGAATTAGTAATGATTATGTACATTTATGATAATATAAGAATTCAAGAGGATAAAAAAATTGGATAAGATATTTTTATTTCAGATTTAAATAAATATGATAACTATAATATAAATATAATACTAAATTGATACAATATTTTAAATAATTTCACATGTATTTTGTTATACCCGGTAAAATATTATAGGTTTAATCTTCAATAATTCAATTGTGGCTTGGATGATTTCAGATCAATAGTAGGATGAGCCAGGAGCTCAATTGGAGGCTATTGGAATTTCTGAAATTTTCTGGGGATTTTTCGGAGCACCGAGATTTTTTTTAAAAACCGGAATTTGGATTTTTCCTTTTACCGCGCGTGAACCGGACCGGAGCGGTTCAGCGAAGGCGGGGCGGTTCGCCGAGGTGCGTTTGCGCGTGCGTTTGGATAAGCCGCGGATAAGCAGATCGGACGGGCGAGATCAGCGGTGGAGATTAACCGGCTGATCGGGTGTTAAGCGGTGTTTTTGGAAGGTCAACCGGCGCTTAATGGGTCTTAACGGGTTATTATCGGTTTAAGCTGGGTATTTAACCTGAACTGTTCGGCTGTTAGGGTTTCGAACGGCGGCTAGAGGCGAAGTGTTCGCGGCGAACGGCGGTATTTTCCGGCAGCCTTCCAAGGGACTTTTGGTAACCAGAGGTTCGCGGGACAGAGGCGAGCATTTTGGTACCGGTTTCGTTCGGCGAGGAGTTGCGGTTGATCGCGTGCGAGCTTCACCGTCGCCGGCGACGAGCAAAGGTAGGAAATTCAGTTTTAAATTAGTTAATTAGTAGAAATTAAAAGCATGGAATATTTTGCTTAATGAAATCAAGCATGTGGATGAAAAATTGGACTTAGTTGAATGCTAATTTGCGTCTTTTACAATTTTTGGATTTCTGGAAAACTTCCCATTTCGCCGGAAAATTTAATTAAGGCTTAGGAACATGTTAGGGATTTGTATTATCAGTTTGCCATTGAATTAGTTAATTAATTGTTGGATTAATCTTACGGCAATGGCGTATGGGCGAATTTCTTTGGCGGAAATTTTAAATTAGTGGCATTATTGAAACATTAGGATAGTTAGAACATCGAATTTTGTTTCTCCTTGTTCGCGTTCGCCGGAAATCGACGGAAGGAATTGGATTGGTCGGCGATTGCTTCAGTTAGGGTTCGCGGGCGTCGGACCGAGGAAGGAGAAGGGTTTAGATTAATTACGAATTTATTTAAGTAATTAATGATATTTATATAATATTTATTAGTAATTATATTTATTTAAGCATCGACCGATTAACGGATTATTAAAGAATTTGGTTCGGCGGTGTCGCAGTTCAGCGCGAGGTTTCCGAACCGGCAGCGAAAACCGGTTCAGCGGGATTCGGCGCGGACGAACGGCGCGGAGGAAAATTTAATTCGGAAATTAATCCGAATTTTCGGAAAAAGGATATATGTGGAATTTAAATTTTAAATTCGGAAATTTATTCCGAATTTCGGAAAATGGATAAAGGGTAGAAATTTATTTTGGAAATTAAAATTTCCTAAAGTGAGGAAGAGGTGATTTTTGGAAATCACGTAGCCAAGTTGAAATTGACTGTTGGAAATTACCCATAAATTCAGTGCAGCTGGATTAGTTGGAAGGAAGTGTGACACTTGGGTGCTACCAGAATAGTCAGAATTTTGGTACAGTTTGTGTTGCTTGGATGACAATGACATGGATTGAGTCAGTTTACTCAGTGTTGGCATATTTCATGGATTGGCATATTGGACCGGACTACTATAGGCCCTATATGATGTTTTAGGGTAGTTGTGGTAGGTAACTGTGCGGTACAGACTTAACTTCACAGTATACATGTGGACTGGTATGCGCCTTGTTGTATCTGGACACATGTTGCCGAATCTTGGAGTTAGAGCTTGGCAATGACTGTAGGGGCATGACCTCTATGGAAATTGTTGGGAGAGGACTTCTTGTGACGGTGGCTGAGTCGATCTCTTCTGGTCCACGAGTGTAGGCCTACGCGCCTGAGAGTGGCAGTGGCAGGGGTGACTCGTCGTGGCTAGTCAAGTGTGTAGGCCTGCGTGCCTGAGGGTGGCAGGGGTGTCTCACGTTGGCTAGAGATCTATGTGACTGGTTCTGTCTATAGTCTCCAGAAGATTGATTGACGAGAGACACTGTGGTGTCGGGTGCTAGGCGTTGTGATGCGTGCACAGAGATGGGCGTGTCCCGCTGGCATGCTTTGCCTAGGCGCCATGCGTGCGCAGAGATGGGCGAGTCCCGCTGGCATGCTGCCTGGGAGCACAGAGGAGAGCTACTCTGGTGTGACTGGGGGTGACTGTGGTTGGTCAGAGTCTGGGACTGAGAGTGCCTTTCACCCTACATTGTTATGCTGTATTCCTATACTCTTGCTATTATCCTTCTCTTGCATGTGAGTTTTTACTAGCTGTCTTTCCTACTGGGCGTAGCTCGCTCCTTTATTATCTATATTTTTCCAGCGGCTCGACAGCCTTGACGCCACCCAGATTAGGTGGGATCGTGGTCAGCAGGCTAGTGGAGGATATCTAATCTGTGATTTTCTGAGACATTTTGGTTAGTGTGATTGATACTATTGGATGTATTCAGGGAGACTGTTATTCTTATGTCATGTAATATGTGAGGGTGATTCTGACTTATGTATCTAGTTGGATGATATTGTATTTGTTGGACTTGGATCTTATTCTTGTGATGTAGTTTTCATTCACTGTTTTACTTTATTGTCTTGGTGGTATAGTGTGTGGAGTGTCATATTTTATCTGAGGATGTTATGTATTTTATTTTTGATGGTGAGGTCATTACATGACTATGGAACTTAACCGTGGGGATTCAGACTTCTATTAGATCGGTTCTCCTACCGGTATGGGTTAGGAGTATGGGGTCTAGTAGGAGTAACATTGCGCGAGTCCATCTGTTAATTCAGGAGTCATGAACCTGATTTGACGGTGTACCCGGGAGATGGGATCCACATTGTTAAGGAAAGTAGGTGTGTAATGATGTGTTATATCCTATGTTTTTCGTAGGCTACTCAGGTTGGTATGGGACGATCTGAGCTGTCTATATGTAAAAAGAAAAAAAAAATATGCCAAAAATCAGCCTAGGAAAAAAATGGGGTGTAACATATTTATTATGTTGATTACTTACATTTTAGTGTTCTTATTTATCTAATTTATGTTTAATAATTATACACATGAAACTTCTCATATAAAAAGGGATATGGTTATCTATATAGTGGAAAAGGAACAATTAGTTGTATTGCATTATTATAATATTTATAAATTTATTTATAAATTATAAAATAAAAAAATAATAATTAGATTTTCCTAAGATGTTACCTTTATTATAAATATGTCACCACTAATATTCTATGTGTGATAACTAATATAAGAATACCTTTATTATTAGTGTTATAACCTCATTATATAATATCATTAATATCTTATGCAATATGATTAATGTTAGAATACCTTTATATTAATGATTTATATAGAGTCACTACTATTTTGTTTAATGTAGCTATGATGAGAATACCCTTTTATGAATATATGTCGACTTATTGATGCCTATGGACAATAGTCAAATGGATATAGATATTGGTTATTGGATCAAAAGGATATGGTCAAACATTTGAACCTTAAAAAATATAAAAAAAAGATTGAAATAAGCTAAACAACATGAAAAACATTCTTATATATGATTTTGATCTACTTGTGATTATTGCTTATCATTTTCTTACTCATATAGTAGGCTATCCTTTTATATCATGTGTTTATAATTTGTTATTTATCAAACTTTATAGAGCCTTATTATTATTTACATCTTAGGTCATGCATCTAGCAATACTAAGAGATTATGTGCTATGAGGATCTTACTCATTAGATAACTCAATAAGTAGTGTATAATATTGGGTTATGTGTAGTTTCTATAAATCACTTAAAGATACATATTTGAGACTCATTTATATCGATCATTAGTATTTCATACATTATGATTTATGATTTTTATGCTATAGTTGATGTAGTTAACATTTCTTTATTAAATATTCTCTAAGTATGAGTAATTTTATTTTGAGTCAATATAAGAATGTTATGATATTGAGCAAGTATTGGGATTATTTTATCGTTAGATCTTTGTCTGAAAACTTAGTGTGTCATTATATATTTATATATTTATATTTAATCTCATATTATTACAAATTGTTATTGATAAGTTAAGGTCCTTATGTGAATTATAATACCACTTAGTTAACTTAATAGCTTAAGGGAATAAAAGACTAAAGAGTTTTAGACTATAAGATGTGCGTCATCATACATGTATGATCATAACTTGATAAGTGATTAAGTATAAAATGAACTAAACTATATAATTTTATAAAATATAAATATTATACAATACAATAATTTGTAAGACCTAAGAATATATATATAGAGAGAGAGAGCTAATTATTAAACAATTTGATACACTAAATGATAAAACATTTAATGGTATCTTACAATAGAATATCATTGATTAAATAATACAAATGGTAACAAAAATCGCATAATAGCTAGTTAATAATATTGGAAATAAAAGATTAAGCAATGGATAACTATTAGGGTTACCTTAAGAAGATTATTAAGCATTCCTCTATTATAAATACAACTTTAGAATACTTGAAAAAAAAGCTAATGATATTTGATACATTGATTTTTAAATAAAAAAATTCTTTATGATGTAGAACAGAAATGAATAATTAAACATGAGCATAAAAATCATGAAGCACATGAAAAGCTATTACAATTTGGGCTTAAATTAAAAAAAAGAAGTGTTTATCATAAGTCCATAATATGAACCATGACAAAGAGAGCTTGTCAAGACTCAATGGAGTTAGTTATGAGTTAATTAAGTATGAATAACTTAAGAAATCATAAAATATATTAACTCAACTATTTTTAATCTAAAATAAAGTTTCTAAAGTATTTGGGTAATTAGATGTATAAAGTCAAAGTGGTAATAGGTAGCTTGTAGAAAGTGACTCATGATAGATAACACATGTTAGATGATGCATTAATGAAAGTGTCCAAAATATTCAAAGTCTTCAAAAAGTATGTATGAAGTATGATTTTATATTAAAGATTTATGTGGATATGAAAGTTTCTAAGAAGTAGATAGTAAGCTTCATTTTTATATTAAATAATTATTTATAATCTTTTATTTAAAAGATCCCTTATGAATGAACAAATGATAAATTAGTTGTAACTAAAATAAGTGCATTGCTTTTGTGACTTGAGTGCTTGAATTGGCTTAGTAGCATTCTCTTGAATTCACTTTAGTGAGTGAATCTTTATTTTCTTTTTCATATTCTAAACTCTATTCCTCTTCATTTAAGTTATTTTTTCATATTTTTATTCTATTTAACCCAAGTAATTACTTCATTCTATTCCCTGACCCAATTCCCTATCCATCTATATCAATTTGAAATATGATGCAAAAAGAAATGAGCAATTAAACATGAGCATAAAGATCATGAAGCACATGAAGAGCTATTATAATTTGGGCTTAAATTGTATGAAAAAAGTATTTATCATAATCTCATTAAATAAAATATAACAAAGAGAGCTAGTCATGACCCAATAGAGTTAGTTATAGGCTAATCAAGTAAGAATAAATTAAGAAATTATGAAATATATTAACTTAATTTTTTCTAATTCAAAATAAAGCTTTTAGAGTAGTTAGATAATTAGATGTATGAAGTGAAAGTGCTGGTAGGTAGCTCATGGTAGGTGACTTATAATAGGTGACACATATTAGATGATATTTTAATGAAACTATCCAAAATATTCAAAGTCTCCAAAAATATTTATGAAGTATGATTTTGTATTAAAGATTTATATGAGCATGAAAGTCTTTAAAAAATAGATAATAAGTTTCTTTTTTATATTAAATAATTATTTATAATCTTCTATTTAAAGGATCTCTCATAAATAGCTAAATGATGAATTAATTTTGACTAAAGTAAGTGCATTACTTTTTGGCTTTAGTACTTGAGTTGGTTTTGTGACATTCTCCTGGGGGGTTCAATTTGGTGAGTGAATCATTATTTTTTTCTATATTCTAAACTCTACTCCTATTCATTAAAACCTTTTTATCATACTTTTTATTTTATTTAATTCAAACATTTACTTCATTCTATCCCATGACCCAATCTCTTATCCATCAATGTCAATTTGGTATATGATGCAGAAAAAAAATGAGCAATTAAAAAAGTGTTTATTATTAACCCATTATATGAACCATGATAATGAGAGTTAGTAATGACCTAATAGAGTTAGTCATGGGCTAATTAAGAATAATAAATTAAGAAATAATAAATATATTAACTCAAACTTTTTTAGTCCAAACTAAAGCTTCTAGTGTAGTTAGGTAATTAAAGGTATGAAGTCAAAATAATGGTGACTCGTGGTAAGTGATTCATGGTAGATGACACATGTTAGATGATACATTAATAAAAATATTCAAAATATTCAAAATCTCCAAAAAGTATGTATGAAGCATGATTTTATATTAAAGGTTTATATGAGTATAAAAATCTTTAAGAAGTAAGTAGTTAGCTTTCTTTTTGTATTAAATAATTATTTATAATCTTCTATTTAAAGGATTTCTCATGAATGGATGAATGGTAAATTAGTTGTGACTAAAATAAGTGTATTATTTTGTGACTTGGGTGCTTAAGTTGGCATGATAGCCTTCTCTTAGATTTATTTTGTTAAGTGAATCATTATTTTTTTTCTTATATTCTAAACTTGCTCCTTTTCATTTAAGCTATTTTCCATACTTTCTATTTTATTTAACTCAAGTAATTAATTCATTGCATTTCATGGCCCAATCTCTTATCTATTTATATCAATTTGGTACCAGTGCAAACATCCTCACCATCTTCTTAGAAGAACAAAACACCTTGAAGAAAAAGAAGACATCACAATAGCTTCATCAATTTGAGATTTTATTATTGGCACTTTACTATTCATTAAACCCTACTTGAGCAAATAATAGCTAGAGTAACAAGAAAGGAATGAATCAAAAACTTCTAAGATTTAATACAAAACTTGTTTCAAGTGACAAATCAATGGTGAGAGTAAATTTTCAAGCATGAAATGAAAAATCAATTCCAAAATTAGAGAAATGGCTTACAAACCCACTTGCAAAACTCTTAATATCTTATGTTAAAGATATTAAACAAGTAAAAGAGGTTCAACTCGATGAGAGTTATGCAGGTGTCTTAAGAAAATAGTTGTCATTATCAACACAACCAAAAATTTTTGAAGAAGGTGGTGATCTTATTGATGGGATTTTGAGTTTCAACTCAATAGAATTAATTATAGGCTAATCAAGTAGAAATAAATTAAAAAATTATAAAATATATTAACTCAACTTTTTTAGTCGAAAATAAAGCTTTTAGAGTAGTAATATATTAGAGGTATGCAATCAAAGTGTTAGTAAGTGGTTTGTGATAATGACTCACGGTGGGTGACACATATTAGATAATACATTAATAAAAGTATCCAAAATATTCAAAGTTTCTAAAAAGTATATATAAAGCATGATTTTATACTAAAGCTTTATATGAGCATAAAAATTTTCAAGAAATAGATAATAAGTTTTTTATATTAAATAATTATTTTTAATCTCTTATTTAAATGATTTCTTATGAATAGATGAATGGTGAATTAATTGTAACTAAAGTAAGTGCATTGCTTTGTTGCTTGAGTTGGCTTAGTGGTTTTCCCTTAGGTTCACTTTGGTGAGTGAATCCTTATTTTTTTTTCAATATTATAAACTCTACTCCTCTTCATTTAAGTTATTTTGGCATACTTTTTATTTTATTTAACCCAAAAAATACTTAATTTCATCCTACAACCCAATCACCTATCTGTCTATATTAATTTGTATGCTACAATATTTCATATTCTCTTTCTCCTCATTCCCACATAATGGTTGTAAGGAGCTTGCTCAAAAGCAATATGCAAGTGCTTATCTTCTTCTATTTGTTTCATTTATTTAGTAAATTACTTCATATTTAATTTATATATAGATTGTGTTACTTGAGAAACTAGTAGTTCCTTTGTAAAGATCTTATTATAAGGTTGCTTGTATTTGTTTTTTTTTTTTTGCCATTCTTGTGATAAACTCATTTAAGTCTTATTTGTTTTTTTTACTCTTTTGGGCCTCCCATTAATCCCTTAGGGATCATCTTTATATGAATATTCTTCTACAAGTCATTTCGATTAAAGGTATTTAGTGTGAGAAGCCTAATCATCAAACTATGTGTAGATATATATTTAAGTTTGGATCAAATCATATAAAAAGAGTTGGTATTATTTCTTTTATAACATCACTACATAATGACTGTCAAATTAATTATAATTTTTTTAAAACTTATAATTCAACTGTCCACCCATGATTGTCAAATTAATTATAAGTTTTCCTTAAAAACTATAATTCAATTACCCACCCCCTTCTCCTATGGTTTAGCTATGTCTACACATTCAATATTAATATAACAACTAATCAAATCATCTCCAAATTTTGCAAATTAAAATTTCAATTCTTATTGGTTACCATTCATCATGTAATATCATGTCAAGCATATGCATATATGTTAGAAAATTTGTTTACCTTATTTTTTTTTTATTCGTAATGGTTTTGCCTTTCAATTCATTTGCAAAATTATCCTTTTCAAATTCTTCTTTTTGATTTGAAGCTTGAATCCCTTTATTTAGCTGCACAAAGAAATTTTCTAATTCCTTTGAAGCCAACTTTCTCCTTTCCTTTCTATTTTCCATGACTAAGCTACTAGACTTAGGACTTTCTCAATTTTTTCCAAAATTTTCTTACATTACTAACAACTCTCCTTTTATAAATGACTTGCATCTTTTCCTCTTCCTAACCTTCCATAACTATGCATCCTTTCATCTTCCTCACTAAACCCATCTCTTGCCCTTCCTGACACTTGGGTTCTTTTGCGATTGGCTATTTTGTGCATTTTTCAAAGCCTACCCTAATCTTTTTCCCCCAAATCTAGCATTCACTTTTAAATAATTAAAAATAATTATTAAATTAAATTTTATTATATTTTAGATGCTACATATTATTACTCATGATATCTAGCCTTTTGCAAAAATATAGTTATGTTGCCCCATATGACTTATCTGATGAGCTCCCCTACCCCCTTGTTATCCATACAACCTTTTATTGTCTTTGTTCTTAGTCCTTAACTTCCTAATGTTTTTGACTTTCAAATTAATCTTATCATGCATGTAGAATTAACGAGACAAGTTCAATTGAAAACCCTTGTAAAAAAGTGATGAAAATATTCTTATCTAATTAAAAATTTACAAATGAGAAAAAACATAAAAATATACAAAAAAACTCAAATATTAATAAACTAAGAGAACCCCTATATGAGCATATTATTAACCTTTATCTACAAACATTTTTATAATAGAAAACAAAATTAGACATATTATATATTGAACTCAACATAATATAAATCTCTTGATGCAATCTATCTTGCATCAAACTCTAAAACAAAGTATCATATTCTATCATTTATATCAATTCACTATTCTTCATAGTGCTCAAGATATTTTATAACTAGTTATATTTTGGCTTTGAAACGATTAGCCTCTACAAGATTACAACCTCTACTCTATAAATAATGAAGAACAAATATGCTCTTGTAACCATTTTGGGAGCATATCCATAGTACATCTAAAAGCTCTTTTGCCTACCACCACTTAGCTTCTCTCAAGCATGCAATAACCTTTATTTGTCACCTCTGTTTGGTCATTTATTTGGCATTGATCCACTTCGTGAAATAATCCACAGCACTACATACTACTTGCATTATTGAAAAGAGGAAATGGTTCTAAGAAATCCATCGCCATACGACAAACAACTAAGAGATACCAATTGGGATTGAGATAGAAGCTAAGTGCTAACACACATTACAATGTAATTGACATTCTTAGTAATCTTGACCAAAGACTTCAAACATTCTTCTTGACACCTAACCATTAATATCCTTTTGAAATGATATAAAATGCAAATGTATGACCCCTAGAATGGCTATCACATTCTACCTAATAGATTGATATTAGAATTTCTTTTACCTCAAAGGATTCAACACATTTGAGCAAGGGCCAATGATTGACCTTATATATAATTGATCTTCAATCAACACATAATTTATGGACCATCTTTGTACAAGTCATGCATCTATAAACTTCTTAGGTGGTTCTCCATTGTGATGATAATGAACAATTAAGCCCATCATTGAAACTTCTTTGCTAATAGATGCCACGCAATTGACTAGGCAAGTCTTAATGGTCATCTTTTGTGCTCTCACCACGTTGTAGATCCTAAAATTCTATAGAACAAATTTTAACCAATGTTTGAACCAACCACAACCCAACAAGCAATGTCTCATATTTTATTTGGTTATTTCAAAGGAGAATATTGAGATTCAAGACATGTTTTAAGTAGTATGAGCATGGCTCTATAGATAACCCAACTTCAATATGCTCCTGTTAGGATGCTTAGCAAAAAACGTTTGCTACAATTCCTTCACTTCCCAGAGAAGTGATTGAGAAGTAGCCAGCTCCATAACAAAATCAACCAAAGCTTGTGCATGAATAGATGTGCATTGGATGAATACGATTTCATGCTTGTTTAGCTCAATCACCCACTTTCGAATCCTAAAAATTTTTGGGACATTAAACACTTTTTTGAAGAGTTTGATCCATTACAAACTTAACCATGCAACATTAGAAATATGGCCATGACTTTCATATCGTCACCATAAGTGTCATGGATAGTCTCCGGTCCTTTTAAGACTTGGTTTGCATGACACCAACTTTTGAATCCTAGACCCCTCCCGTTATAGTAATGCTCTGAATGTTTCATCCATAATCCAATACAAAAGAAGAGAGCCTTTCAAACCTTGAGGCTACTAAAGACCGCAAAGCTTGCTAGATGATTAATATCTTGAGTTGACAGGAGATAGAATATGATAGGATCAAAGAGTACACTACAGTATAAACCTGGCTTCATTTGTGATCGAGCAATTCTACTTCATGGTTGCTCTTGTACACAAGTGAAAAATTAGGATTAAGCATTACATTTTTGGGATTAACAATGTATATAATTAGGCCTATATACCAGATATTCCTCAGCATATTCGTAGATATACTTTCTCGATGACTTGCATCACCATCAGAGAAGTCATTTATAATAGCGAACCAAAGGTTTTGCTCTCAAAAATGCCATGCTCAATGTGTTCATGGACATCAACAGGCCAGTCAGCCAGTCAAGAACTTTCAACAAAATACTGGTGAGATGAAATAAGTAATTGTTTGCACAAAGTAGACCTCAAAAATCCAAGAAGCCGATAAATTCAACCTGTTCAGCCAAAAAAATAAACCACACACAAGCACACGAACAACTAAGAAAAAAGCTAACCATTCAATCATATAAAATGCGATAATGATGAGATAAGAAATATGACACAAGTTTCAAATACCCTTTACGTAAATCGTTTCCCTGAGATTGACATTAAAAAAAAAACCGAAACTAACCGTCTCCATTCTAATCGAACAAGCTGAAAGCTTGTTTGAACTCCAATATCTGATCGTCTGTGAGCTGTTCATCCATGGCTTGATGGTGATCGTGCTGAGGGTTGCTTTGATCTGCGTTGCAAAGGAGCGGAGGAGAAAAATAGAGATAAAGAGCGCACAAAAATGCTCGATCGGGAGGGAGAACAGTGAACGATCTACTCTCCAGGGCCAAAAAGGGGAACCATAGCTCCTATATAATCTTGCTGACCTCCTGGCCAATTCGGCCGAGGACTCGAGAATCTCTTTCACTAAAAATACAAATGCCTCAGCTTAATGACTCGATCTTCCAGAATAATGAAAGCTGATCAATTGACATCGACTCATTTATGTCGATTTCCAATGTAAATGCAATCGTCCAACAATTTTGATATAAGTACATGCATTTTAAATTCATTCTCAAACAAAATGATCATGCAAACAGAAATATAAACTGAAACTTATAAGAATTCTACACGAGCGAGAGAGAGAGAGACAAACCATAGTACAAAGATAACTACCAATATAAAACTGTGATGAATTGTGATGAAACTCTTCAAAAATTGAGCAATAGCATATGTAAACTACATAACATGAAGCTTCAAAGTCTGTGCTCAAACCCTCAGATACCAATCACATAATTAACGAATTTCCAATGTTTGTCATGTCAAGTTTGTTGATTTTGAAGGGTTTTTCAATACTAGACAAAAAGAGGAAGAATAAAGCACAATCTTATCTGCAAAAGCTAATTGCTGACAGGTACAGACGTAGCTTGACGTTCCACACCATCACAAAGGGCATCATAATTTAGCATTTTCCGAAAGAAATTACTGCCCTTTTCTTCAATAGTTAGGCCAAAGGAAAAAGCTCAGAAAATCATGGGAGGATGCCTTACAAGTAAATGCAACCCACCAAGTACAACACCAGCTTCTATCGCACCAAAAGACTTGTGAGATGACTGTTTTTGTTACCTTCTTGCAGCCTTGTATAGAACAACGGTAACATACTTGGACTGGAATCTGTGTGTGAAGCCAAGAGGGACAAGAGACTGAGAAGACCATCCTTTCTCTATGAATAGGTGGTTAAGGACAACATGTTGGGGCTTAACGAAAGCTTCCTCTAGCTTTTGAGATCCAAGAACTGTGAGATGCAACTGAGGTGGTACAGCTGGAGGTTCCTTTGCAAAATCCTCATCCACGGGAAATGGTCGACCATAACTGTTGTCTGGTGAAGGTGGTGACTCGAACTCAGAAACACTCTGCAGGTCTTCGGGAACATACTCCTGATTTATAAAGATAAATTTTTCACTGACTCAAAAGATGAGATGGGTGCAACAATGAGAATACAAACAGATAACACAATAGAGCATAGACACAAGCACACAGTGACAACTCACCTCAAGGGAAACTGATTACACAAACATACATGTGTATAGAATACAGTAACACTGATCATCAAATCAAAAGAAGAAGTGAACAAATATGTTCTCTCAATGGATGCCGTCAGTAAGAAATTAAAAAATTTGCTAGATTGCACAATTTGGATGAGCTTTGCCAGGAATAAACGCTCTTTTGAAAAATAAAATTAGTGAAAAGGAAAGCTACACAATGGCGACCATGGGTAAACACAACAAAGAAAATCATAAAAGTGAAACAATAATCTACATTGCATTCATTCAATGTTATGATTTCATTATTGAGACTATATTTATTCAATTAACTACAGATTTTTAATTTCTTAACAGAGAATAAGACATAAAAATCTGCAGTAATTAATAATGTGCCAAAATTATAAGAATGTGAGAGAATGAGAAATATGACACTTGATACATGTATGTATATATCAAGTATAACAAATATAATACTATTACAAATATAAAACAGCATTCATAACATGGTTACAGCACTACACTTATAGTAGGTTTAACATGATAACTGAAGAACCAAACTGAATGCGATTAAGATTTAGTAAAAAACAACGAACATGCATGTAATTGAAGTGTCAAAAGGGAAACTTTAAAAAGTAAAAGTCTATAGAAGAAACATAAACCAATTGGCAAGCTCCCTGAACTTTACTAAAACGTAAGATTTTATAGTGTTAAAGGTGGCATGGTTCTTCACGAGTATTAATGAGTTATGACCAAATACATCAAACCACCTAAAGCAAAAGATTAACCATTAACATGCAAAAGACATCAGAGAAACTCACATTGACATCTATAATGTTATTAAAATGGCCCATCTCATTAGTAACAAAAGGAAGCTCTGGTAAGTATCTCCACTGACCATCTACAATAAACCTGTATTGGTAGATTCCAGATGGTAGTACCAATAAAATTGAATGATCCTTGCCCGACCTCTGCAGAGCTTTCCTGGGAAATTCACATACGCATTCAGTATACATTTAGTGTCAAAAACCATGTAAATGCATGATAAATAATGATGAACTTAAAAATATCCAGAGCCATTTCATTATGAAGTCTGTACCTAGAAGTCCAATTATCCCAAGATCCTTCTAATAAAATACTGTTTCCTCCATAGTTCCATGTGATCAATGTAGGAATTCCCTTTCCATAGGTTGCATCCGAAACATAATGATCATCATTGATCCAGAGCTGCTTGTTAGTTGGGGGGATATCAGACGGTCTCTGCAAGGGAGCTACAGGAACCTGAAGTTAATATGCATTGAAACTGAGTTAGACATCAAATAGCACTCTGAACACACGACTACAGTGCACAGCTAAACTTATCCACCAAATAAGAAGCAAGATGAAGCATAATAAAAATAACAACAATAATAAGCCTGGATCCCATTTGGTGAGCCTGACTATATGAATCTACTAAAAACCATAGAATTCCAACCATTACCAATTCTTTCATAATATCCAAGCATATTTAAGCTCTCTTTTAAAAACCTCTTAAAGCACACCTTTATTCAAAAGAAGAAAAATTTAATAACTCACATCTTCTAACATATATTGAGCAGGATCTATATCGCATGCTTAAGCCATCTAAGCCAACCCTTCATAAGCTTGCCTTCAGTTGGTGCTATACAAACTTTCATTCTTAATCTATGCAATTGTAATCTTATGATTTTAATTATAAATAGTTATCCAACTCAACATCTTCATATTTGCAATACTCATTTTTCCATATATTTAGACATCATAGATCTATATCTATATCATATAATATCATCAATTGAATTACAAGCTGATGGAATTAATTTTGTGATATATTTGAAATACAAAATACTAAAAATAAGCTTTCCTTCACTTAGATCTTATTATTAACATTTTTATTAATTTCATCATCATTTTATAATACAAACCTCATATACCATATAATTTTATTCTTTAATGTTTTATAATGCTTAATTGTAATTATATCATTTATACTCCTATTCCAACTAAACTTGTATCTAATAAAATGAAACTTGCGACTCCAAAGTAGTTCTTCATGGGTTCACTTCGGCTTTAACATGTTAGCACACATCTACAACTATAAATTTATCAACAAAAAGCATATGTCAACATTTAATCTTAAATTTAACTAGTAAAACACCAATAATAGTGAAATCTTACATCATTAACTATAATCAATCACTATCCTCCAAAGTATCGTAGTATAAATCACAATACATAAACTCCACTTATTTAGTATCTTTCTTGTTTTCAAAAATATATTGAATTACTTAATAAACCAAAAGATACTCCCTTGTCCCATACATATCCATATTTTTATAAGAATGGCATGTGTTCTTCTAACTTTTCACATTTAACTTCCTTTAAATCTTTTACCTCCTTTTAATAAATACATTGATTAAAAAAATTATATTTTCTTTCCAAAATGTTAACTACTCTAAATCAATCATCATGCCACAAATTTATTCTAATTTTGTGCTTCTCATTTCCATCATTAAGCTTCTATATAAGTTGGAGAAACCATTAGTTATCTTATAGATACCTAGCAATATTATCTCACATCATATTTACTCTTTCATCTATATCCAAAAGATATAACTTTAAAAGTGTATTTAGGAATCTCTTATTTTCTAATGTCCAATCACAACTTAGATTTGTAGATCAATTATTTCTCTCAGAAGTACCAATTTTTTAATTCTTATAAAGAATAAAGAAGAGATCAAAGAAAAGAGACACCTCCCCTATCCATAAAAAAAAATTCAAAAGAACAAGATAGGTTAGCATGGTAATCAATTGTCAAGTAACCAATATTGTACAAATGAAATACCAAAAATTTTCCAATATCGTGAATTGTGTCTACAATGTCCAGCTCTAAAACATTAGCATAGATGATGAAATATAAGCCAGTAAATATCTAGAATTGTTGACGAAAGAATTCCTTTCCATCTAGAGTTCAAAAAAGGAGCTGCATCAATGCTTTGCAAGTGCAACTACCTCACTGGTTATATGAAACTCCACACTTGCTATAGAGTTAGTGGCCAGAAGAAACCCGACCACAGTAAGGACATGCCCTCTATATTCTCAAGCAATGTTAGCTATGCTAGCAGTGTCATCAGCATGTAATGATCTATAGAAGTTGACCTTAATCCAAAATAAATTCATATTTTCAACCTCAAAATTTCACCACATAGTCATAGACATTCTATAGACTTTTTTTATCCCCAGTAGTTTTAAAAGTAAATATCTAAGGCCATTAGTTGATATTGAGTGGTCAAACATTTTGCTAGTATAGGCTTAAAATTTTTGCAATCTAAATGATCTTTTTCATTATAAGGAAACAACCAATGCATGTTCTAAATGCTCCATTCTTACTTTCCCTTATATAGGTTACATAGAAAATATGCATTTGATCTTTTGGCCATTATCTTTTTGAATGATCAATGATTTATTCCCAACCATTCAAAAGGCCTTAAATTTTCATATGAAAATAAGAAAAACAAGTATTCAGTAACAAATACTGAGAAAATTATCACTAACAAATGGAGAACACCCTTTTGTCATGTTTCATATTCTATATCTTTAGGGCATAGGTACAATTTCAAGCTAAATATAAATACTTTCACCTTCTTCCTTGACCTCCTTAAAACCATAATCATTGTGATATCATTTATCATCTTTTGCTTCCCTTCCTAAGTGCCCATTTAAGTCCCCAAATATAAAAATAAGAATATTTTCACGTAACAAAACATATACAATTTTAAGCATATAAGATCCATAGGAAGTGCTACATTGTAGTGAATGTCAAATTTCAACAGGCTATGATTTTAGAGACTAACTTTTTATTATGAATCACCTAAAATGCATTTCCTCAATAAGGAAGTCATCCACTAGAACATAACAAAAAATCAAAATCGAAGTTTCGAGCATCGACAACTAAATTATAGCATAGAATCAGCTAGCAGCATAATAATCACAAAGCCCAAGAAAATCATATTATCAACCAAGACAAGAAGCTTTAGGGATGAAGAGCATCAGTTCACTAGTTAAGCTCAGATACAAGCATGCAAACTTTCATTTAATCTCTTGAATCATTAACATATATAAGAAATTTACCACGATGGAATTCAATGACTTAGCCAAATAGAGATTTTTGTCCAAAATATAAACAAAATGAAGGAAAAGTACAATGGAATTAAGTTTAATATGTTCAGGATTGGATGTCTGTACAAAGAGAACAAATCTCTCCATGGAAGAAACTTAATCACCATCAATGTAGGCAATGTACGAAGCAAGGTAACTTGATCTCTTGGGAGGTAAGAATAGGTGAATCAATTATTTTAGAATTTTTTTTTCTCAATGAATATGTTACATCCATTGTTTTTTTTTGTGCACTTTTCTATTTATTTATATGTTGTATTTAAAAAAAATAGAGTGTAATCAGTGTGATGTTTTTCAAATTTCAAGGTTATAGTAAGTGACACTAGGTGCTAGAAATATATCAAGCAATAAACACTGAAAATTCAGTAAATCAAATGATTTTATAGCATTTCTTGCTTGAATTGAGAATATTATCAAGCCAATTTAAATAAATATCATATCTGCAAGTACTTGTACAAAAGGTGTTCAGAGTATAAACTCATTCCTTCATATTTGTAGGTCAGGTACAACATTTATAGCATACAACCTCAAAAACCAAGTTTCTGGATTCACATATGATTGGCAATTTCATTAGGTTACTGCAGCCTTCATGCCGTAGAGAAAAGCCAACCAACAAATTATTCACTGAAGGAATGAATGTGAAACTTCAAAGATAAGCACACTTCCAGGGCATCAGAACAAATCAAAAAACAAGATGGGACAGGCCATGATTGACCAGAGCTGTATATTCCATCACATAGCCGATTATTAATGGTAAACATTGTTCCATAAACAATTTGGACATGAAAATTAAAGAGGGAGCAAAGCTGGTAAATATCTCCACAACACAACGGCGACTTTCAAAGCTTTGGAAATGTGCAACCACAAGGTTCATTGCAGTAATTGATTCACAGCTTCCATACATAATATACGCACCCTAACTGGAAATCACCATATTATTGATATATAGAAATGCAACAAATTTATGAAAGGCATATACTTTCAGCATAGAAAATGAATTTTAGCAATTACTAAAAAATTTGATTAAATTATTGCAGTCAACTGTAAGTTCCTAACAAAATAAAAGGATGTTAAAAGCACGTCTCTAATGACAATGAATACTGGTAATTCTAAGATCCAGAAAAAGATTAATTAATAAATAAATTAAACTCAAAGCGTAATATTAAGCAAGAAAATCTACCTTGCATCAAATTCAAGTAAATGGAAACAGCCAATCTACTGATTTGCGGCTGCATAAAAACTAAAACTAACGTTAACTATCTTCCTAATAACTGTGCGATGAACAACACACTGCTAAGTTGAATACAATTCGAGCAACAACGATGTGAATAGCATAAAACCAGAAAAATTCAATCCAGCCCGAAAGCAGCAAACACAAAGAGAAAAGAAATCCATAAACCATCCCTCCCTCCATTGAAACATCGATAACCATTCAGATCTTCGTAGATATCCTGATATCGTTGAACTTCCCTAAGGCCAAAGCTGAAAAGAAGCAATTTACCACAATATATCCGTGTGCATTATTGATATTGACCCAACAATCGTCAGCACAATCGGCATCACTAACATCAGGGATATGTAAACAAGCCTAGTTGAATTCAGTGCCATTAAATTCTCTTAAAGTAGGACAACAAACACACATATCAAAAGAAATGAAGCAAAAGAGATAGCGAATCAGAACCTAACGCTACCTGGGGAGCAAACATAAGTGGTGATCGAGACCGGCCAGGGCTCTCCGGCGGAGAGCCTCCCATCGCGTCCACCGCCCGGTTCCGTCGTCCACCAACATCGCCGCCCAGGGAACCAGGATGGCCGTCCGATCTCACCACGTGATTATTGTTGACCTTCTCCACCTCCTCCTTACCGCCAGCGTTCCCCATCTCCACGATGTTTCCCTGATCTTTAGATCTGCGGGCGACTGCGCTAAAGCGCGCAAGATGACCAGACAACCGCCGGTGATACTTAAAAACCGTAATTGATTCCCGGTGGATAAGGGCGGAAGACGAAAACCATCAAAAAGGTGATGCAATCGCCATCATTCTTGCAATTATTCACATTAGTGACCATAGTTTCTCATCCGTTGATTTGCCTCAACGGCGTGCAGCTTTCCGCTCAAACAGCTCAACAACGTAAGGTCAACTTAAGTGCCCTTGCTTTTGCATCCTCTGATTTGTTCTGAAATATGACAGCGGATGAATAGTAGGTTCGCACGAGTGGTCGGCGTGGTGTTTCTCGGACAGCTGCTGCCAAATTGCCAGCCAGCTACTTACACCCAGATTTTAACCCTGCGAGATTTATAGGTGCTCTCTAGAAGGTTTGATGAGCACTTTGTGAGTTTTGTTAGATAGTGTACCGATAGCTTTTATATTTTATGTGCACATACCAATTTGAGCCTAATTAGATTCAAACTCATCATTTGCCCACTTTTAAATTATACACTATTGTTATAAACATGTGATTTATAAAAGTCAATCTAGGATAGTACATACGATAAAGATAAAGTTATGCTCATGATAAAGCATATTTGATGCCAAATCCAAAAGAATTGTAATAATAAGATGCTAGTCTATTTGAACAATAAAGACTATGTAAATGATTTTTCACTTAAATTGTTGGGTAGACTGATCCTTACAAGTTGAGTGTTGGGAGACCTTGTTTGAAGAAAAGACACTATAACACCAATTAGATTGCGGAGATTTTTATATATTTGTGGAAATTGCTTTATTATAGAATTGTTTAAATAGTATTCAGAGCATTTCAATTGAAAATCATCCCATTGAATTCCATTCTTTATATCCTAGACCATATAAGAAACTTTAAGATATTGAACAACCAAATCTATCTTGATTAATCATTTATAGTAATTGGAAAGCTGATAGTCTTGAAACTAGTGCATTATGATACAAGCAAAACAATTAGAAAATAGTTATTAGATGACTACCTTCTCAAACATATTTGTACGTCGAGCAAATCATCTTATGGCGACAAAATTTGTACAGAGGTTGTTCCAAAAATTAGATGAAACAACTAGCAACAAAAGGTTTAAAATAATATATCATATAAGTCTAAGATGTATTTCATGCTTTATGTGTCACACCCTACTTTTATAACACTTTTTCTTTTAAGATGCAATCAAATCTATGCATCAGTCGATGTATTCAACTAGCTGCCTTTTACTCCTTGATTATGGCATGCATTAAAATTAGATATTACAAGCCCTCAATATAATCTTAGAGCTTGCAACATTCCCCTTAAGATGAACCATATTCATCATCCAACTAAAACCATTGTTGAGCCAAGAATTGGTACACCTCAAGTTAAGTAGCTTATCAAATAGATTATCGTGACATAGTACCAAAGCAATTTATATCAACAAATAAATGTTCAGTATAATTCATGCCTAATATAGATAATAAATATAGTCCAACTCAAATAAATACATCTCAATGTTAAAAATGAACAAACTATACTAGGAGATGTCAAAATATGATCTAATAAAGGATCCACTAGGATGACAACTCTAGTCCCACTTTAGTATTGTACAAACAACTAACTCCCTACACTTATAGATAACATATGAAGGGATGAGCCATGCTCAATAGGAATAGTCATGTCCAACTAATAAAACATATATGAAATGGCATAATAGCAAAATATAATCATCAACATGTTAGAGAAATTAGATAAATATTATAGCCTACCAAGCTAACTTAATGCATAATACCATAACTATTAGCCTACACATATCTATTTGGGACTAGTAAGTCTAAATAGAATCATAATAAAGATCAATACAAATGACAAATGTTCACCAATAAATAATCTAGCATATCATAAAATCTCTGAGGTACTTAGTATAAGTTTGGCTCTCCAATCTAATTGCATGATCTGATAGCCCAAAACCTAGACTCTATCAATAGCATGGATCACCTTGTCAGGCCATGGAAGTTCTTATAATGCATGGTGCTCCATCACCATAAGCTCAAGCAAACCCACTGATTTGTCTATAAAGTTATTGTTACCTAAGCTCTCAAAGGCCAACCTTCTTCTTAGAGTCATAATGGTGAAATTTGAAGAGTAAAAGTTGTGAAGAACTAAGTAAAAAAAAAAAGAAGAATAGAGGTGTTCTCACTTCCAACCCATGATAGCATTCCTTTTGAGATAGCAATAATAGAAGTGAAAGTATGATAATCATAAGCAAGAAATGAGGGAGAAGGAGAAGAGTATTTTGCTACAAAGAGAATGAATTTTCTAAGTTTTCTTTCAGAGGGTTATGAATTCACAAAATTTTAATTCTCGAAGTTTTGAATTGCTCTTCAACTTTCTTTTTCTTTGCACCTACCATTGGCATTGAATTGAAGTACTCTAATACCAAATTTAATACCATCTATCTGAGTGATGTTCTTGCCTTGAACCTTTAATAGTAGGCCTTTTTTTTAGAATATTAATAATGAAAATAAAAGTGTGAATAATAGTAGAAAGAAAAGAAGAAGAGGGTTTTTTCAATAGGAGATTTAATTCTCTAAGAAATTCCTTACAAGAGATTCAGAATTTACAAAATTCTAATTCTTAAAATTCTAAATTTTCTTACCATCTTATATATCTAATCCACTTCACTCAGGCTAAGGAGTCCATCAAGTATGATCCATTACATCCTAGTCTATGTCATAATCAAATAGACTTGCTTACTCATAATTTGTATAATTTTATTGATAAATATTTAGGATTACCAAACTCTAATCTACCACTTGAAGGATCCTTGAGTTTTTTTCCAAACCTTAATCTATTAATTAAACTATTTAGGATCACTTTAAATCTTATTTTATTGATTAAGCTAATACATTCTATCAAACTCAAATCTACTTATTTAAGATAATCCTCCCTTATTTTTCTTCTATGTGTAGGTCTAGTCCTTAATCTTCTCTTAATTTAGATGTCTAAATAAGTCTAGTAGTCTATCTAGGCTACCGTTTGAGTGCTTACTCAAATTATATGTATTTTGCTCAAATCTTTTTGAGTTATAATCTTTAACTTTAACCTAAGTTTACATGAGTTTTACTAGTGACCCTCTCTTATCTTATAGGCTAATCTAAATCACATCACCCTTCATAATGGTCTCCCTTAAGTTATACACACCTTGTAAACTATCATTTAGGATGTCAGTCCATGGCTTAAAGCCTAGTTCAGTGTTACTCAAGTTCCTACCCATCAAACAAAGCTATATTAGGGCTAATCCAAAATCCAAGTGTTCATTCATCACCTTGGCTAATTCTAACACTACTCCTAAGGCTAAAACCTAGCTCTCTATTTTAATCAACCCTCATCTAGAGTAATCAAGAGCTTTGTCATACCCTTACCTTATCCTATGTGTGCTCAAGGGCTCCCTAAGTGCTTGGTAACTTTGGTTTAACCTTAATTCTATCTTTAAGGTTTTCTTCAACCAAAGATATAGTCCTTAAGAATTATGCACACCTAATTTCTAGGTTATTCTTATTCTCATCTAGGGTCCTTGAACAAAATCAAACCCTTTTTATTTCCTTTAGTCAAGTCTTAACCTTTTAATTTAACATTCTTCCAAGGCCATCTTAAGCCCCTCAAGTCCCTTTACTAAAAAACCTAAGAGCTCACTTACCTTGAAAGCTATTTAAGGTCCCTTCTTAAGGCTTAGATTGCAATCTAAAGTGTGTGGTCAAGCTTTATGCTCAACTTCTTGGACAATCTCAAGGCCTCCATATTCTTTTATCAACACAAGTCTCAACTAAGATTTTGCTATTCATGGAAGAAGTTTTCATGAGTTATGGTTAGAGTTTAATACCAAACCTAAGGTATTTATCATAAGTCTTTTTTTGAACTAATCTTTTTCTCCAACCAACTCAACTAACATCATTACATGACCTTAACCTTCTTTTAAAATTAAATCAAGACTCCTAAGCCCTCTTCAAAGGTTACTTGAGGGCTCTCCCTTAACCTAAAATCATTCAAGGTCTCTTTTAAGGACTCTTTTTGCATTTGAAGCCTATTGTCAAGCATTATGACCTAGCTCTAAAACTTTTTTTGAAATTGTAACAGCCTTTCTTTTAAAAAAAAAAAAGCTTAATTTGATCATTCCAATAGGAAGAGCTCTTTGAGACGAGTCCAACGATGGTAAGTTTGTAATTTTTGGAATTTTGGATAATTAATTTTGAATTTTTAAAGTTTTGGATATATTTGTAATTTCAGGATTTCAGATCCGGGATATATCTGCAATTTAGGATTTTCGATTTAGTTTAAAATCGGATGGCGGAAGGTAAATTTGTAAATATGGAATTGTCGGCCAAGCCAGGATAGATTTGTAATTTGGAAAAGTTCAGGGGGTGTTCTGCAAAACAATCACGAACGTGTCGGTACAAGGCATAATTAACACATACGTGTCCACCCGGGCGAGGATATCAGCCCGGGTGAGTTAATCCTCTTAAGCACAGAAGCTATTTGGAAAATTTTGAGCGATTGCGAAAAGTTGCCGGAAATTTAACGGAAGCTGGGAAGCTCGCCGGAGAAACTGCTGCAAGGTAAGATGGTTCGTTTTATTTTGCTGTATTGGGGTTCTGTTGTGTGGGGGGAGAGTAAGAGAGGTCGGCCGAATGGTTATTTTCGGCCGGAGACGTATTGGGTTGCCGAAGGAGTGGCCGGAGTTGTCGGCCGCGAGATGCGGAATGTTTTTCCGGCAAACTGATCGTCGAGGAGTGCGAAAGAAGTCGAGAGGAGCTTGGTATTTCTCGGAGAGGGATTCGGGGAAACGAGAAATTTATCGTGGAAGCGGCTAGAAGCCGCCGGACGCGAGCGGAGGCGAGGAGAGAGGGAAGCAGCGTCGGGTGAGAAACAGGGATGATCCTGTTTGAACCGGTTCGGGTTAACCGAACCGGAAGGCGCCCGGTTCGGGCTGAGGCGGAGGAGAGAGAGACCTGGTTCGGGCTGAGGCGGAGGAGAGAGAGAGGGAGAGAGGGGCGGTTCAGTCGGCTGAACCGCGGAGCTGAACCGCAGGCCGGTTCAGCGGACGCGCGGTCCAGGCGCGGCGAGAAACAAGGAGAAAAATTGGGATTTTTTTTTTGGGGATTTCGGGAAGTATTTGGCAGGGCTTTTAGAAAGCTGTTTTTGTGACTTAAAACCTTTTTATTTATTTTAATTATTTTGCACATGTGACATTGTAGGGACTCCAGAAATTGAGAATAGAGGTCCTGCAATAATAGATCCAGGTAGATAAATTCGTAACCTGTGATATAGCACAATAGTATTTATTTATATTTCGATACATGGTTTCTTACGGGCTGCATTACAGTTTTTCTTTACATGACTTTTATCTCATGGCTTGATATATGTTTTATGGTGTTATTTTCTGATTGAACTGAAAGCATAAAAGATGACAAAAAGGAAATTGAAACAAAAAGCATAATATGAGATAAAATATAATTGGTTGGACATATTGATATGGTTTTGGCATATTTATCACATGTGTGACATGGTTGGAAAATAAAAATTGAAAATTGGATTCCTGGAGACATTATCCTCACCACTAGGCCTAGCGGATGAGATCGCAGGGTATCGATCTTCGGATCAGATATCTGCCTAGTGTGTATGTGTACCATGACCTCCGTATATATTGATGACACCAGGCCTATCGGATGTGATCGCAGGGTATCAGTACTATACCTGCCTGGTGGCACTAGGCCTAGCGGATGAGATCGCAGGGTATCGGTCTTCGGATCAGATATCTGCCTAGTGTTATGAACTGGATGGATGCCGGCTGAAGGTCATTTGATATGATGATTGGATCCAGAGGATGATGATTCAAAAGGGAATCGGGCCCAGTAAGTATATAACATATAAAATAATGGAAATAGAAATTTGGTATACATGTTTATCTGGTTTACTTTTGATACTGCATGACATTTGATAAAAAGGTATTCATATGGTTTATTTTTCACCGCTTATGAGATGGATTTTGTTTTATCATGTTTCACGGCTTGTCTTTTATTTCGGGAGATTTATTTTACTTGGTTACATAATGGATTTTTCTGCTGAGATATATATGTCTCATTAGTGCTTCATCACAGGTCATGTATCCACTACACCGAGAGCTGGGGATTATAATAGTACAGGAGAGGACTATACTCCTGACATGTGAGAGGGGATAGATTTATGGTGGGAGTGGATTTGGTTTCATTTTGGTATTTTTTTGGTACTTCAGTTTTGTGGTTTATTGTATATATATACAGTTTAATATACACATGTTTTCATTTCAGCTCCATGGTATGGATTTGGTTAAAATGTTTTCAAAATATACCAGATTGGTTCGAGGGTTAGAATTGTCTCACCGTCGGGTCCCCACCTAGGCATGGTTTGTCCTCACTCGAGATTATTTCTTATGCAGCATCCTTAATTTACTGTAGTTGGTAAGGTGGGGTGCCTGACAGAAATAGTTTATTAATTGCATAAGATATAATAACTACATTATAAATCCATAAAACAAAGTGGTGAGGAGATGCCATGGCATGCCATGATAGAACAAAAGGAAAAAATGTACATGAATATGAAAAAGTGAGCTAGCATTGTACATATATCAGGTTGCGTATAACTAACATATTTGTCCAATGCAAAATATAAATCCATCTTGTATCAATTTAAAGAGCTATAATCTAGAATAGTTCCAAGTGCATGATGAGAAAGCCTTTGGTGGCAATCATCCTCATTTGGTTGCAAATTTTAAATCCTATGTTGGTTGCTTAAGGCATAATAATGTCTTATAGCACTGTTAAATAAAAAACTCCTAGATTAACCTATTAAGATTTTCTTATATACTTTATAATATTCTTAACTAAATTATATACCCTGATTTATACTAAACTCGAGTTATTTTAGGCTTTACTAATTGCATATCCATATAACAACCCTTCTAAGAGATTATATAATAAGGAGTTCAATTCTAGTTTCATCAAACCAAAAGCTTTGAAAAATAATCAAGGAGACAAAATGACAAAAATGATCATTACAGTACCAAGCAGTAAGAACCACACGCACAACCACATGCAGAGGCTAATTGCATGCACATTAGAGCTTATGCTACTACATGTAAGTCACACACTACATGAAAAGGCATAGTGTGCTTAATGCCCATTCTCACTATGTACTCTCAACCACATAGGACAGACAAATTTGTGTGCATGTTAAACACCTACCATGAATATGATTTGTGCATCATGGTTGGTAAACTTACCATGTCATTGTGGTTAACATGCATTTGTAGGGCTTATCTATGCATGAGAATAGTACTCGTGCACTTGAATAGTGCCCTTAGCATAGGTGGTGAAATTTATGGAATTTGAAGAATTTTCATATTTTGGTCAAAATCACATGTTTCATGCTAAAAAATAAAATATTATATTTAAATCTCTATATATGGGATGAGAATGATGAATAAAATAGTTTAGAATTTTAATATTTAGATCTCTATAATTTAGGCCTTTAGAATTTAGAACTTCTTGAAAGAAAACTTCTTAGAGAATTCAATCTCTTTATAAAAAACTCTCTTCTCCTTCCTACTTTAGTTCCTCACAAGCAAATCATTATATAAAAAATGTAATCCTAAATGCCACTAATTTATTGGGCATCATGGAAGACCATAGATGTGCTAAAGCAATTATCAGAGTGTCACATAGATATTGAGGACTCTTAGAGCTCTATAGGGTAATCCTATATTATTGGAATTCTCTAAGGAGGATGCTAGATAATGTAATAAGATAAGAGTATCAAATCTTACATTAAGGATCTCATTGGTTTAGAGGGATTGTCTATGCATTCTATTTTCTATATAAAATTTTAAGGCCTTATTGCATATTGGATAAGGCTAGTGATTATAGTGTTATGCTTTAAATTAGCTTGGTAAGTTGAGATACATTATGTGATATCATTATCCATACTAATAATTTTATTTTATTAGATATATTATTATATTATTGTGTGATTATTTTTATAGTAAAATTTGAGAATTTATTATTGAGATTGGCTCACCTCCCTCTCTTATATCATTTACAAGTGTAGGGAGTTAGGAGTTAACATAGGAGTTAGGGTGAGGGCATTATTATTAATACCTTTAGTAGAATAATCATCTAATTGACATTTTAAGATGTTATAATTGTAGTATCTTATTCATATATAGCCTTGTAATTTATATTTGTTCCACTTTAGACTATCTAGGACTTTTTATGATGGAGCTTGATATTTGTATTTTTTATATTATTTCTTATAATAGACTTAGACTTTTGGATGACACATGGATCATGTGATGGTTTATTTGATATTGTGAATTTATATGGATATCATTCATCATGGGTTATCAAGTTTACATTGATATCATGTACATTCTAATGTATTTTAATTTATTATCTAGCCTACAGTTAGCTAATTCTTGAGTCAATTGAGTAGTTGGTGTAGAGACATGGTTTATTTTGGACAGTACATTGTTCTTATGTAGTGATTTATCATATTGGTATGAATATAACAAATCTCTCAGAGCTACTAACTTCAAACTCTTGAGATTTTGTTGTGTAATGTCTAAACATACATTATTATAAGTTCAATGACTGCTCACTTATACTAATCTTGAAGGATTGTACTCACATAATAGAGGTATCATTTCATATGATGTAAATTAATCCACCTAATTCCTAAATCTACATATTAATATGAAAGTAGTATCATACTAATACAATGACAATTATCTTGATTACAAAACTAAGTCCTCAACTAGCAATATATTAATATAATGATCTTATATGTACAAAAGTAATAATATACTTGTAAGACAATACAAAACTATTTATATTATCATGATTTAATTTGATCCTCAAAAAGAATGAATTATAGTTGTATGAAAAGTAATATCTCCTATAAAAAGATTAATAACTCTAAGCCTCAGCATTCTCTCCTCGATTAACCAAGTCATACATGTATAATAAAGGTATCATATAAGTACAAACTGAATTACTAATATAACTTAAAATCACTCTCAACTAACTAATTGTCGAATCTTATAAGATCTTAATCATATTGTAAAATAATGACTGAAGTATGATTCAATAAGATAAGGGTTAATTGTTAGGAATGAAAATTTGATTTCTTAAAAAATATTAAAAGAAGTTATTTTAAATCAATTTTTAATAAGCTCAAAAAAAGTCTCTAAAAGTTATTTTGTATAAATTTTAATTTTAATTTTAAAAAATATTAAAATTTTTTAATAATGATTTTTTTATAAAATTATGAAAAATAGTTAATAAAAATTAAAAAGTGCACAAATAATTTTTAGGGAGTTTGACATAAAATCAAGCCTAATCCACCACTGGCAAAAACCTAGCAAAAAAATAATCAACATAAGTATTTTACGAAACAAATGTTAGGCTAAAAGCTTATAAGAACTAAACAAAAAAGATAAGCTACAACAATTTTATAATGAAATAAAAATAGTAATAGCAAAAAAGAATTTAACAACACAAAATAAAATTTAATACAAACAAAAGTCTTATGATTATTAAATATTTAATAAGGTACAAATGTGTTATTTTTTAATTGAATCAATTAGGAAATAAGAAAACTAAGAACTTAGCTAATTTAAGAAGAAAGAAAAATTTGGAGCTAGCTGGATGAACGATACAATGAATGGAAGTGATAATGAGCATCGACTGCTAACAATTTGACTGACTCAAAATTTCTCTTCCAATTTTATCAAATTTTTTTTAATTGATCATATTAAAAACTTCTCTTATAAATATTTTACAATAGCTAAAAGAAATTACTAAATAGACCAATTAATCATTATCACTTATTTTAATTAAAGTAAATAGTCATAGGTTTTAATTAAAAACTTAAATATTAATATTTTAATAATAATGTGAATAGTTCTAAAAGAATGGCTAAAATGGTCATTAACACAAATGGTCCCTCATACATCATAAGAATGGTCCAATCTAGATCAACAAAAACAAGAGTTGCATAATCAAAAGGAATATAGACTATTTGATCGCAAAAACTATACAATTGGATGATTTTTATTTAAAGTGGTGCTATTTAGAGAATAAGATTTGAAGCAAACCATTTGTAATCAGATGGCTAGATTTAGATCTTAAGTACAAATTAAACTTGGATAATGCGATCACAAAATTGTATGATCGGAGGGCTGATCAAATTAACATGTTTAAAAATATAGGATGAGATGATAATCGTTCAATCATGAAATTGCACAATTGAAATATGCAAATTACTCCTATAATTTGAAAGTCAGCTGTGTGAACTAAAACTTTGTGTTTAGTCTCACACTATCTAAAAACACATGATATATTTATTTATATAGAATTTTCTATGGGTTATAATCAAACTTGAATTTTGAGTTGGTTATCCCCTGGCTTACTCGAGAGGTAATGGCCCAAGTTGCCAGTAAATGTTAATTGATTAATGTATTCTAGAGTTATGCCCCGTTTTAATACTATACATGTTCGAAATTGATGACCGACCCAATTACTATAGTAGACAAGTTTAGGAGTTGTGCTGTGAGCCAAGACTTAAGATTTGGTTCTAAGATAATTTAAGGTAAGTAGAATTAATTTTTTTATTTTAATTATTATTATAATATTATTATTATTATTATTACTAATTATTATAATTATAGTATATTTTTTGCAATAAGTTATTAAAAAAATATTTTTAATAATGTGATCAAATTAAATGATTCTTAAGATGGTCAAAATAAGATAATCAATAATTTAGTCTTAGGATTTTTTCAAGATGATTAATCTAAATAAAATTTAACTTTTGTGTCTTATCAAATTATTCAAATACGTTAAGTATTTTAATTAAAATAAAGGTGACATATCAAAAATTAAACTTAAAATAAATCACTTAGTAGCCTGTCACTCCAATCAAGACAATCTTCATGAGATTTGATATTTACTCGCCTCTATTTTTAAGGTCTCTCCTGAACATGACCATTGGCTATCTATAATCTAAAAATTTATTAAACCAAATTTATTAAAAATACTTCAAGTTTATTATCATCAAACAAAGTATTATGACTATAGGTCAACACCACAATAATAATATCATACAAGTATGATTAGTAAAGTCTATGCATACCATACTCAATTTATTCACTTTTTAATTCTAATTGATTTCACATTTAAAATAAAATTAAGTTAACCTTTTAGATCTTATGATTTCTAAATTATTAACTAATGTGATGATGAATAGATAAGAGAATTATGCCTGAGTGGGTTAAATACAATTCTATATGTCATATAATTATCAAGTGATAAATTTAACCATTCTAGTGTAAGATAAAGTATAGAAGATGAGTTATAAATAAGCAACCACTCCACCAAAACTAAAACAAATAAATCCATGATTTACAAGTTGAGCTATGCATGAGCAAAGCTACTAACACTCCTTAATATGTCATTAATTGTGGACTGCATCACGAATCAACTAATTAAGCTCTTCATTAAATTAATCATAATATATCTTGAGATGCATGATCTTAAAACATTAAAGAAAAATATTGGTCAAAATAATATAATAGTTTTTTATCATCAAACAAATTCTGCTAAGACTAAGTCAACAATCTTTAATAGCATTGATGACGCTAACTAATGTTGTCTTTGAATTTCTTCATAAATTATTCACTTAAGTTGATTTAATATTTTTTTTCTTGTCCTTGACAAATGTTTCTTAAACATAATTTAACTTCATGGGATGACAATCATTACTTCTACTAATCTAAAATGCTACTTGAAAAGTACTCACTTCATAGACTATAAAATCAACAAAATAAACAACTTAAATAATTTATTATTATCAAAATCATATTTTAATTTTCATGCTCATAGTTCCAACAAAAGTCTTGATACTTACTTCTATTATTTGATTACATATGTAGGTGTAATTCATTGAGGTGTTAAGTATAACAAATCTTTTTAATTAATATCTTATTGAAATTGCTACACTTCCATAATTTGATTACATGTATATTTTTTGTTTGATATATTATGATTTTTTGTTCTTTAGTTTCCATAGCCTAGATAAAACCCACTTCATCCAATTTTAGATCATAAGAATACTAATTTGAGATTATAACTTATATTGTCCAAAATCCAAAGTCATTTAATCATAATTTAAGATGAAAGTTTAAGGACTGCATGAAAGAAAAAAAATATGAAGAGCAAGAAGAGAAAAATTTAAGATAATAAAAAATGATAATGTACTCAATTTATGTAAAAAAAAAGCTCTAATAAAAAAACCATGGAAGGGATTGTAATGACAAGATTTACTATAAAGGAAATAAAGCACAATGTGCTCTGCTAAAAGCACTACATTGAGAAGAAAAGTGGAAAATGCAATATTCATTTGACAAAATAAAGATAGATCTCTTATTTAGCTTAAGTCTATGTTTATATTGTAAGTAGCCACTTTCATGCCTTTATCCTCTAGGTATGCCATGACTGTTATACTCATCTTGAAATCCCTTAGAACTTAAATTATAGAAGATGCTTTGATTGCTTGTCTTAGCTTCTAGTAGACCCCACATGTCATTGCTACAAATTCTTTGACCATTTATTAAAATTGATATTCACTACTAAAATGACAAAAACCAAATGAATAATCCACATGAATCTTATCAATTTTTAAGTGAACAAATACAATATATTGAGTCAGTCGTTTGATGATCTCATGACATAAGTATAAATGGATATCCCCAAGATTTTGAGGAACAAATTTAGCAACCTTATGCATCTAAATCTTTTCCAAGATGATTAGATTGGTTAGTTCCCTTTATCTTGTTAACCCTAGATTGTGGTTACAAATGGAAATTCAAATTTCAAGCAGATGTGATTTGTACATAAATACTTTTGTTAGTTTTGAGTGATTGAATTGGCACAACTATAGATAAGAAATATTGTAATTTAAAAAACTTCTCAAACAAGCATGATAATTGACATGGATAGTTTAATTGAAAAAAGAACTTAGAAAAAAAAATAGTGATGAATGTTTAAAAAAGTTTTGTTTAATAAAATATAACTATTAGAACATTATTCAACAAAGTTTTCTTTAAATGATCATTCCCATGAACAAGGATTTGGAAAAATAGAGACTCCTATAAACTTCTTCATTTTTTGATGCATTTCATCTGTTTAAGCATTGAATGTTTGAAATAGTCATCTGCTTTGTTGCCATCTTTGATGTTGGTCTCATCTAATGTTTTTACCTTTGCATCATGTATGGTTATATGATTAATATATCCTCAATTGTATATTTACATATTGTATAATTAAACTTACAAAATTATTCCTTGAGATGGAATATTTGGTCACATATAAGATGTTATTGAACGAAAATTACAAAAATGTAATGCCTACCTTTTCTGCAATCTACAAGATATACAACCCGTCCTATGCTACACATGGCATCATCTTATTAGAAGATATTGATTTCTTTAGATGAGCCCAAATCACACGATGTCCTAAGGCGCTCTCATAACCACCCAATTTAACGTTGCTTCCCTACCCCAATTCCCTTCCGTCGTCGAACTACCTTTTCCTGCCTTCTTCTCTGCTCTCCTCCTTCGCAATATACCGCCGAAAATATGGCACTGGCGGCAGCGGAGGTTGCCCTCGCGAAATCCATTACCCCCATTGCGAAATTTGGCGGAAAAGCCACTAAAGCTAGCATTTCTAGGCCTCTGCTCCACATCCGAGCCTCAATCGACTCTGCTACGGTAACGCCTCCTGCACGAGGGAAGGGCAAAAAGGAGATAAAAGAGACACTTTTGACGCCGAGGTTCTACACGACGGACTTCGACGAGATGGAGCAGCTGTTCAACAAGGAGATTAATAAGAACTTGAACCAGTCCGAGTTCGAGGCGCTGCTCAACGAGTTCAAAACCGATTACAACCAAACGCATTTCGTACGCAACTCCGAGTTCAAGGAGGCGGCCGAAAAGATTCAGGGCCCACTCCGCCAGATTTTCGTCGAGTTCCTTGAGCGCTCCTGCACTGCCGAGTTCTCTGGCTTCTTGCTCTACAAGGAACTTGGTAGAAGGCTCAAGGTTTGCCCGTTCCCCTCTTTTCGTCCTTTATAGAGAAGTTATCTTTGATGATTCACGTTCTTATAGAATGTATTTGCCATTTTTATACCAGAAAACCAATCCAGTGGTGGCTGAGATATTTTCTCTCATGTCAAGGGATGAAGCCAGGCATGCTGGGTATGTAATGCACTGAGGGGTGTATTTTTTGGTTTTGTTCGTTATCTACGTTTAACGAAGGTTGGAATTTTTTCTGTTTCCATTTGTAGGTTTTTGAACAAGGGTTTGGCCGATTTTAATCTGGCATTGGATCTGGGTTTCCTGACCAAGGCCAGGAAGTACACGTTCTTCAAACCAAAGTTCATTTTCTATGCTACTTATCTCTCAGAGAAGATTGGATATTGGAGGTACATCACCATCTACAGGCATTTGAAGGAAAATCCCGAATACCAGCTCTACCCAATCTTCAAGTACTTCGAGAACTGGTGCCAGGATGAGAACAGGCATGGGGACTTTTTTTCTGCTTTGATGAAAGCCCAGCCACAGTTCCTGAATGACTGGAAGGCAAAGTTGTGGTCTCGGTTCTTCTGCCTATCGGTACGTTCTTGTCGTATATTAAAGTTTCCCTTTTTGGAGTACATACAGCAGTGTTAAATTGAGATCTCTGACTAGGGAAAGATCAGATATTCATTGGCTAAAAGATTGGGAAATTATATTTAACCATTTTGTAGCTAGGAAACTTTTCTTGTGTATCATCATGAATGGATCC
Organism: Vanilla planifolia; assembly: GCA_023846275.1. Classification (NCBI taxonomy): domain Eukaryota; kingdom Viridiplantae; phylum Streptophyta; class Magnoliopsida; order Asparagales; family Orchidaceae; genus Vanilla; species Vanilla planifolia. The sequence goes on along the minus strand of CM043865.1, from coordinate 8,254,398 downwards.
AACGGCTTAATGCTGCAGCACGTTAAAATCTGAATTGTGCAAGTTGTTTATGCAAAGCTTTTTGATTGCTTAGGTTTATGTGACAATGTACCTGAATGATTGCCAGCGAACTGCTTTCTATGAGGGCATTGGCCTCAATACCAAAGAATTCGACATGCATGTCATCATCGAGGTATGATACTTGACCTTGAGTTTCTTTGAGGCAAAGACTGATTCTCCATTTTTTTTTTTCGTTCTATGAACCATGTGAGAATAGTATAGCTCTCTTATTTGATTCTTTATTTGTCTTTCTAATTTTACTTAATTGTGTTGAAGAAAACTCGATTGAGGTTCAACAAGTTCAATTATCCCATAGCATCTTAGAAAATTTCATCCCCATTAGGGATGTGATTCATCATTTCTGTCTACTATCATTAGTAATATTGCATAAGAATAATAAGGGGCAATTTAGTTCAGTATCATATAGACATTAGTGTTTTGTAGTTGTCAATGATATTTATTGTGTTGTCTATTGAATTCAAATATCATTATATTCAGATACAAATAGGTGTGGTTTTTTCTTTGCTTGATACTAAATATCCAAGTTAAATGATATTTAAATGTTATTTTGAATGTAAAATTATAATATATGATTTCATTTAAAATTTTTATCAACCTGTTAAGAGAGATGCGTCAAATGGTGGAACAAGATAGGCTCAATATACTTGACAAACACCTAATAGTCCACAAGCTTAAAGTTGTGAGTATGAGCTACATTACTTCTATGTTAAAATTTCAACAATTAATTGAATGTTCAATCCAAGATTAGGTCTCACCTCATTTGTATTTAACAATATTTTGATCAAGTGAGGAACTTGTCCACGTTATTCATTACTCCCTTTTAACTATGCAATCTTTTAATTAATCAAGCCAAATGTCATGTTGAGCATGATGAACATCTACTTGATTCACAATGTTTTTCATATTGTGTATGTTTGACTCTAATTACTTTATCATTGATGGCAAAACGAAGTAAGTCATGTGTTCTTTCATACATGGCCTAAAAAAGACTACAAAAAGCTATATATGATGTCCACTACAATTCAATCCAAGTTACTCAAATAAATGAAAACATCGTGCAAGTATCCAAAACTTTTTTTCACTCTTGTTCAAAATAACAATGGACCCATTCAAGCCATCAATTGCATGAAACGCTTAATTTCAAACAAACTTGGCTTCTTTCGTTGTATGAGAGAGATGTATTAACTGGAGAGCCAAATTGGACATAATGTGTTTTTAATTGGTTAATGGCTGATATAGAAGTTTTTAAGTTTATAAGAATCATATTAATTGTATATTAAGATTTTAATAATCTATTTTTAATATGAGATTAATATTAGTTTTATTTATATTTAAGAAAATACTAAATAATGTATTCTTTTAATAATATTATATCATGCTGTACTTCAATTGAAGATCACACAAACACTAAAATGAAGTTTTAGATCAATTGTCATCTTTCTATGTGGTAGTTGATTTTACTCTTCAACTACATAGCCAGTGGACTTGTCTCCCTAGCTCCATTATCACAAGTAATCCAGTAGCGAACATCAAATTTTTTTTGTTTCTGTTCTCACTGTGGAAACCAGTTGATCTCCAATTTATATAGAAATGGGACTAGTGACCCTTGGTATGCTCGCGTTTGCAAAGTTTCCCACACCACGAGCTATGGTACATATTGCGAGTCTGATACTGACCATCCAATTGTCGCAGACCAATCGAACAACGGCAAGAATTTTCCCAGCTGTCCTTGATGTCGAGAACCCAGAGTTCAAGAGGAAACTTGACAGGATGTTGGGTATAAACCAGAAGCTTTTAGCCCTTGGAGAAAGTCAGGAGATGCCTCTTGTCAAGAACTTGAAGATGATTCCTCTGATTGCAGCTCTGCTGTCTGAGCTCTTGGCTGCCTATCTGATGCCACCCATCGAATCTGGATCTGTTGATTTTGCTGACTTTGAACCGCAACTTGTTTATTGATATTTGTGGCCTAAAGACAGGATACTTCTACTGAGGGAGGCATCGAATCAAATGATGTAATGTAGAGTTGAATGCCCCAATTTCTCATGAGCAAATGGTTTGAAGGGCCAATTTAAATGGCAGTGAACTGTGAAAAGTTCTCTTTGTGAATGATTTATCAGTTTAAAAAGTTTTTCATTAGAAGTTTTATGGTAGAAAAATAAAGTTTTGATTAAAATTGTTTATTGCCATTGTATTGTTTTTTAGTTTAGAATTAAAAGATCTTTCAAGAAAAAAAAAAAGTTTGAAGATGAACAAATCCATGGTAAGAAAAATTCTAGGATGGTGAGGAGCAAGAAAACCTATGTTTAGATGAACTTTATTTATGTGAGAGGTAAATTCTCCTTGTTTCATTTCTCCAGTTCTGTTCCATACAGGAGAGGACAAATAACTTAAAATTTATTGTCTTCTACAACAGGATGCAAAGAAATTGCGCTGTACAAATATATAACCCTTAAAGCAGACTGGTAGAGAGAGAGAGAGAGAGTGAGCGAGTGAGAAAGAGAGACTTTTGGTGTTGTAAGACAATAAAAATTATTTTTTCAATTATATATTTAATTTTAGATATTTTTAAATTTAAAATAAAAAATAACTTAATTAAAACATAAAACAAAGCTCAGATTCTACATACCTTTGTGGAACAAAATTGACTGCAAATTTTAATATGTTAATCTATCAGCCAGCTTGTATACTAACTGCCTCTTATTTGAAGTTATTTCTTTCTTCTAGTTAACTAAATTGAGTTTATTTAGCATATAAATTGAGTTTTTCAATAGGTGTCTACTTTTGCGACTTCTTTCTTTTGATTTTTTTAAAACTTTTTTCAATTTAAAAAAACAATATTCTAATTTTTTTATCAAAATTATTAAACATTTTTTTGAGTTATTTTTCATTAAATTATATCACATCTTTCATGATATTTGTATCACTTAGGTCATGTCATATCTCATTATGACATTGCCATTACTCTAAACTCTTTATACCTCATCATGACATCAACACCACTTAAATATTGCATCATACTTCATTACGTCGTCATCATCTCATACCACTCATTTTATATCTCCTTGTGGCATCATCAATATCCAAGGTTATATCTTACCTCTTTATGACATTATCACCACTTAAGATTATAATTCATCTCATTGTGATATCATCATCACTCAATGTTATATATCTTCTCATAATCACTTAGGATTATATCTTATTCTAATATAGAATCATCATCACTTAAGACTATGTCTCATCTCATCGTGACATGATCATCACTTAAAATTATATTATATTATTGTGCACATTATATAACCTAAGTATAAAAATTATTTTTAACTAGCATATAGATAATACTTAATTTATAATACTTAATGCTAAAACACCAACCTAATCACTAAAAATTAAAGTACTTTATTCCTCTTTATTTATCGTTTTTTCTTACTATCATTTACCTACATAGCATATATTATTTTTATATTTATTTATAATTCACATAATATATTCTGTTTTTTATACTTTTTGGGCCTAAAGGAATGTGCTGAACCTAAGCATGTTCTTTTTAATCAATCCATTTGTAAGTGCCATTAGATCGTTTGATCCTTTTTTTAGAATGTATGATGTGCATCTAGTTCCTCGTCTAACTAATCCTAGGTTACTATTAAACCATTGAACCATTGAATGCTCATAACCATCAAATTGTTAATGATTACTATAACACCTATAGAGTCATCATATGAATTTCTTAGTCTCGAAAAAGCTTTTTTAATATAATATGTTAAGTAAAGACTTTTGAAAACAAATGTCTAAATTAAAAAAAAGAATAATGCCAAATCAAAGTTTTTCATTGAGATTTGCCAAAGCACTTATTACAACTATTGCAATATAATTAAGTAAAAACATAAAAACTAAGACTCGACTCTGTGCTATTACAGCATCATTATTTTTATAATACCAAAACCAAACCTTAATAAATTATTCTTCTAAGTAAAAATTAAAATTAACAAATACTAGATGTCCATCTATACTAATTGTTTCCTTGGATTACTATGGTGTGCATCCAAGCATCATGTGATAAAGCATGCTAAAATAGGCTGAGTCAATAATCATAAACTAGCAAACTAATCTACATAATCTCTAGCCAAAAATATAAAACAATTTAGGTCATGCTACATACTAGATCATTATAACATCTATTTGAATAAAATAAAAACATAATATGATAAGTAAACCAAATTACTAGATATGTAATACAAATATTTATTATGTAAGCAAATTTTCTTTATTTTCTAACTTAGTTCCAAATTAAGCACTTGCTTCAAATCATAATTTTCTCATATTTCATTTTAACTCATATTCTTTAACTTTTTCAGACTTTAGTAGTCCTTTTGACCATTTTTAATTTTTAGAATTGATGTTTTATAAACTTTAACTCACATCTCCAGAAATTCAAGATAATCAAGTCAATGCTCCTAGAATAAGATATACTTTTACGAACTTTATCCAACTCAAGCTCTACCTTCTTCAGAACATGTTACCTAACTTAGTTTCCCCTTGGGATATTTATCCTATTTTCGTAAGTCTGCCACATAAAAGCTCTATTTTCTAAAGAATTTTATCTTGATCAAATAATAATACAAATATTGACAAATTGTTTTTTTAAGTTTGGCCTCTGAACAATATCCATTTTCATAAACCTAATATCAATAAGTTCTTAATAATTTATATTTAATATTTTAAATACACATCCCTACTTTAAGAGTTATAACCTCTTTTTCAATAATTTGACAAATTTTATAAAATTAAATAATTTAAAATAATAATATAAAGATACAAATAAATACAAAATAATAGATTAATGAATTTTCTTAATATAGATGCCACAATTAAATTCACTATTTCAACCTAGTATATATTTTATACCTCTTTATTAAGGTGTCCATTAAGCCATACTAAAATCATTGTTCTTCTCCTGTGCTCCATCAAACTGTTTGATTGCTCAATCAAATTATTTGACTTGAAGCTATAAGTTTCTTTCCATAGCTAATAATTGTATGATTACCATTCATCCGACACCTCAATGACATCACATAATTGCTTTACACATCTTTCCCCTTCATTCATGCACTTTATATATGTATGGCACTCGTCACAAATTCTTTAAAGAAAATTAAATTAAGATGAGGGAAAATCTAATTTTGAGTTAGAAATTAGATTCCTTTGTGTTTTCTCCTTTGCAAATCAAATTCTTCCCTTTAATCCTTTCATGTACACGAAATCCCTCCCCTCAAAGTTTCATGGTAGCCCTAAACTGATATAATTCCCTTTTTTGTTTCTCTTATAACCAAATCAACACAATGATTGCCCAATAAAAAAATTGAAGGATTTATTTTATACTTTCAAAGTGACGTTAAAAACTTTTATTCTTTTATAAAACTTTTTTATTTTATTTTATTATAAAACCACATCTTATTTCAATGAAATCAACATCACTAAATACTAAGTATTTTATATACAACATTTTATATTATCTTCTCTTTTTTAAGAGTGGCATGTGCAATATGATCATTTTATCCTATTTCTAAAAAATATTATATTATAAAAATTATCATGAATTTTAAATAAAATAATATTTATTTAGCTACTTTATATAAATGTGCACTTAATTTTTTTGGGATGTTAATTACAATCCTTCATTCTTATAAGAATTTTATCCTCGATTTAGAATGACTAAAGATATTTTTTGAACATGTCCTTTTCAAAAACCCATCTAGCATCTCTTTCTATATAGTTTGCCCAGTATATTTTTATCATAAGAATTTTCTTATTTCATGGTTACTTAGTTTCTCTAGCCAAAATCTTCAATAGTTTCTCTTTATAACTCAAGCTAGGTTATACCACCATTACACTTTGATCAGATGCAGTTATGTAAGGGTTAACCATACACCTTCTCAAAGTTTAAACACGAAATACATCATTAATCCTTAATAGTTTTGGAGATATAGCTACTTTGCAAGATATTTCTCTAATTATTTTAGATATCTAAAAATGTCGAACATAGTTTGGATTCAATTTATCTTCTTTTACATCTTTAGTGATACCCTTAATAAGGCATACTTTTAAGAATATATGATCTCTTTTATGAAATTCTACTTAGTAGCATTTAATATTGCTTTTGGTGGTCTTATATTTTTTGTTTTATGTCTCTAGTTAACTAGATTTTATTTTGATTTCTTTAACTAGTTTTGGACCAATCAATGCATTTTCATTTCTTTTATACCACTATAACAGTCATTATATTTCTTATCATATAAAACTTCATAGATTGTCATAATTATTTTAAACTAAAAGCTATTATTATAAGTAAATTCAATCCTGATAATATATGTATCTCAATTACCATTGTAATATAGAATATATAATCTAAGTATATCTTCTAGTGTCCTTGTAGTTCACTCCATCTTACCATCCATTTGAGGATAAAAAGATAATATTAAACTTTAGTTGAATACTATAACCTTTTCATATCTTTCTATAAAAATGAGAAATGAACTTTGAATCTTTATTTAATAATATAAATTCAAACACTCTATGTAATCTAATAATTTTTTCAATAAATAATTATGCTAGTCTCTTAATAAAATATGTAAATGTAATAAGCAAAAAGTATGTAGACTTTGTCAACCTATTAATGAGTATCTAAATAACATCAAATCTTTGGCTAGTCCTTAGAAGTCTCATAACAAAATCCATGAAAATCTTCTCCCAATTTCATATAGGAATACATATTGGTCATAATAATCCATTTAACTTTTGTTTTTTATTTTTTGTGTTGGTACTCCATTCATTTGTTCACATATTAATTATATCTCTCTTCATACTAGACCACCATAACAATTATTTTATTTCTTGATATATTTTTGTCATACTAAGATGTTCACTACATATTTTATGTCATGAACATCACATGAAAATACTCTCTTCTAATTAGATTTATCTAAAATTTATATCCTATTTTTGAAATATAAGACTTTAATTTCATTTACATTAAAATCATCATTTCTTCCTTTGAGAACTCTTACTTTGATATTATACACTTCTTCATCTTTGTCCTAAGATTTAAGTATTTACAATCATTGATATCTTTCATATTTTTTCACTAATGCTTTCGCGATATCCTCCATCCTTATATAAGACATCAGTTTGTTCTCATATAAATGGATTCACTTATCAAAGATTAACTCTACTCACTCTCCCAACCACTCCATATATAAACTTGCTACATAAATGGATCACTTATCGGACATTGACTTTGCTCACCTTCCCCACCACTCTCCATATAAACTTGGCTTGCTGGCTTGGACTAGGGCGCTCATCATTGTTTGATTTTGAGAAGCTTAGGTATGGGCCGGGCTTGGTTCTCTTTACCAACAAGATTTGTGCTTGAATCTATTCAGTACACTTATTGGATGGTTTCAATGGTCTCTTAATTTGGCTGCTGGTTTGAGTCGCTATGGTATCAATGGTGTCCCACTTGTTTACATAGAAGGCTTTCCTCATAACCATTTTACATGAAATCTTTTGCAAATTTTGTAACTTGCAGCAATATGGCACATCACCTTTGCTACTGGAGCAGGAGCCTATTTATTCTTTGTAGTAGATTTGGCTTTGCAAGATCCGTCAAAAAGCACTGAAGAAAATGTGCATGGAAATAGAAGTTTATATTTCAATAGAATCGACAGTATATTAACGAGACGTTAATTTTCACTTAACCTAGTAATAATTTTTCACCTCTAAAATGCATTACATAATTATTAAAAAATAAAAAACAAGGAGCAAAGCTTGAATAGCTTCATTCAAAAAATAAGTTAAATGACATCATCTGAACATTCATCTACAATGATCAGCAAATACCTTGGGCAAAGACCTACAGCATAATTGTACCACGAAGCCTACGCTCAAACTGTACTTCTTGCAAAATGCATGAATTTGTTACAAAATGCCGAATACAATCAACATTCTCCATCATGTACATATTGCAGGGCTCGTGAAAATTGTTCAGCTGTAATGTTGCGCTTAACCCATTTTCTTCAGCCCGGTGAACAGATTTGACGTGCTGATGCCTCCTTGACAGGCAATCTTAGTTGCTCAAGTGTGACAAGAACCTCACCTATGTTAGGCCGAACTTTAAGATCAGAGTGCAGGCATTTCATAGCAAGAGCTGCCATGGCATAGGCTCCTTTCTTCGAGTACCGGCCTTCCAATCGGGTGTCCATGATCCTCAGCATTCTCCTTCTGTCTTTAAGAAATGGCATCGCCCAATCAACAAGTGTGTCCTTCATAGCACCTCTCCCATCATGCAGAGCAAGCCTACCTGATAACAGTTCCAACAGCACAACTCCAAAGCTATATATATCACTCTTTACGGATAGGTGCCCTGACAAGAGATAAATTTATCATGTTAAACTCTCAAGGCACTGCCAAAGCACCTGTCTTTCCATTTAGAAATAGCATCGTCGTGCAACATCATTAGTTGTGCATTTGGTGATGAAAATCATTGTTCTGAATTCAAAAGTTCCTCAGTGTTTACCAATAAGGCTAATCATGATGATAAATGAATGTTGTGTCACATAACAAGATTGGATAGCCAACAAAAATTTATAAACAAATACAAAACATTTAGTACAAGTATCATGATGTTGAGATAGTGTTGAAGTTAGCTCCAAAACATAGAAAGAATGATGACGCCACAATTTTATTTTGCTTTCTCTTAAAACTCAAGTAGATGATACCCTTTTATGAAAAAGAGTGATAAAGATCACTCCAATTGTTAGAACATTTTTCTAAGCACCAAGAATATTCTAAACATCATATTATGTTAAGGTATCTAACAGTAAACCAGATGAGTTTGAATTAACCTGTGGCAATGTACTCAGGAGCAGCATATCCATGTGTTCCAACCACCCTAGTTGAAACATGAGTCATGTCTCCTGTTGGACCATTCCTTGCTAAGCCAAAATCTGAGAGCTTTGCATTGAACTCCTGCAAACATTTTGATTACGTTGAAAATAATGTGCATGATTTCCATTAATTATGACTTCAAAATCATACCGAGTCGATGAGGATATTTGATGCCTTCAAATCACGATATATCACTTGCGTATCCAAGCTATGTAGAAAAGATAGTCCATGAGCAACATCTATTGCAATGTTGACTCGCATTGCCCAAGATAATGGTTGAGATCCTCCTATAAAGACACATAATCATTAAAAGGACTAGTCATCAATTGTTGTACATATAAGAGTGATGTTCACAAGAGTGAATTGTGATATTTACAATACACAAACTTAAAAAACCCAATTAACTTTGTAATGAAAAACTTTATTATTCATAATCTTATAGACTCTACAATACTTATATTAGAAAACATTGTTAAGTTTTACAAAACTTGTATTGTAATATAAGTAAGATAAATGCACAAAATTTTAAATGATTCGATTCAAACTCAGATCTACATTCATCATTGAACAAAAAACTAGGCAATCTACTAAAATACTGACTTAAAAAAAAGCCTACAACATCTGCCTTACAAAGGCCTACAATACTTGATAAAAGTTTACAACATTGGCTTAATCAAAATCTACAAATAAAATATCCCAACAACAAGATAAAGATAACCAAATAAAACTCAATACAAAGGTCTTAAAACTAAAAGAATAGTTAAATAAGACATACTATCAATCGTATTAAAAACAATGCAAGAGAAAACATAACTCAAGTAGAAAGGCTTGTCAAGATGAGACAAATGCATAAACCAAAGTCTTGCTCTCCTCTTCTCTTATAGTATGAATGCAATGTAAGCTCCTTAAATATGTTCCAATTAAACATGAACTTTTTCTTTTAAATTTGAATGCTTTTATATAAATCTTAACAAACTCTCAAACAAGTCCAAAACACATAACAGTTATGTGAAAAACCAATTAAACTAGCTATTACACACATTCTAAATTAATTGCACTACTTGATCCAAGGGGCAATACAAGTACGATGTAACCATCAACCATCATTCAACTTAACAAAACTATTTGACTAGTACATCTTCTTAGTGCAAGTATATCATATAAATATGATGACAACATTATATATACAAATAGAATAAATTTTTTTTAAGTTCAATTTCTAAGCTCTTGAGAAAATGTTTTAAAATCGTATAATATAATGACTCTTATGACAAGCTCAATTATACTTATAATAATATATCGTATTAGCATTATAAGTAAATTGTATTCTCATGATACAAATCTATCTAATACATGATTAAGTCCTAATACTAGACTCTCTAATGAAATAATAATGTACATGTACGAAAGTGATGCCATATAAATACTATTGAAATCAGTTCGCTTATAATCTAATTTCTCAACTCTCATCATTTTGATATATTGATCATATTAGTATGACAAATATATAATAACTATACAACACCACAATACAATTCATGCATCACACACCCTTATACTTTAGAAGAATACAACATACAATTATGATAAAGGTTATTGTATAATACATTATACAATATTTATGTCTCAACTCTCATCTCTTGAGTACTCATCAACATACTTGTATGATTGTGACTACAGAGCTCAATAATACTAAAAATAAATAATCTGTTGAAAAAGCATCAGTATACTTGTACGACAAGAGTATCATAGATGTACGACTAGTATAATAACCCACTTAAACTATGATAATAAAAAAATAAAACAAAATTAAACCAAACAAGATATGCATATACATATTATTGTTGAGAATATAATAATAAAAAACATATCATTTGTAGAACAATAAATCAAATAAACTATCACAAACTTAAAGGGTTCATTTATATAACTCTTATTAAATGATGCATACAAAATAAAATTTAAAAAATCACAATTAAAAAAAAAAGTTTAGGAATTAAAACTCAACAACATGCTTTCAAAGAATTCTCCCCATTGTTAATTAAAAACAAAAAAGCATGCTTACAAGCATCACAATTTAATATTTAGATTTTAAAACCAAACAAATTTGGATTAGACTACTTTACAATCAAATAAAACATCATTTCTAAATATATTATTTTTCTTTACAATCTATATATAAATAGAATAACTAGAATTTACATTTATTCTTATATTGCAATATTTACAAATACGACATTTCTTTAAACAATAATTGTAAGTAATAGATGAAGCATAAGTAAAGCAATCAACAACATATATCGATTTTGGATTTTGGAACGTTACATTTTTATGCTTGTGGTGAAAAAGAACATAATATGAATACAACGTAAGAGTTTCTTTTGCCTATTCACTAATAGTTTTAACAAGTTCATCTCTAATTTAGTATAATTCATACAAATACTTTGAGCCCTTTTCATTTAAATCTTCATAAAGAGAAGATAACCTTTGTTTTAAATTTTCAATTCCTTATCAATGCAGAAGATTCAAAAGTATTAACTAATTCAAAAAAGCTATTTTTTAATTTTTTGTGAGAGATAATATTGAAATCATTGTATTTACTCCTAGAATAATCATCATGGTGTACCATGAGGCATATAAGCCTCTTTAATTAACCTCTTCACAACTTGAGAAGTTGTCATGCTTTGTTATGATCAAATTCTTTTTTCTTTCTCTCTCCTCACTACTTAATGAAGATGTACATTTTTTCAAATTGCTCTAAAAGGCCTTTATGGCCTTATTTTTTTTCTTCTTGTAATAATTCTTTTTCATAACTTTTTTCTTATTTGCTAATTTGAGAGAGGCTATTATGTCTTATTTGTTGACATTCATGGCAGCACAAGTCAAATTTCTTTCATTTATTTTTATAATTCCTCTCCTTGTTTGAATTTCCTATAGCTAAAGACTTGAAGAATTTTGTTATACTTCTAGAGAGTTCATCCACCTCATTATTGCATGGTGAGTCATCATTGGATGTAGATGGTGTAGCTTTCAAAGCAATATCTTTTTCCTTTTTGTATTATTTTGAATACTCTTCTTCTTTTCTCTTTATCATCTCCATCTTATTAGTTATGAGATCTCCAAGAAACTCATCCAAGTCCTTTAAGGCTTTGATGATAGTTACCAAGAGTTCAAATTCCTTCGGTAATATACTTAAAATCTTTCTTACCTGTTCAATATTAGAGAAAATTTTAGCAAAATTTGAAAGACCATTTATAATATTAATAAAAGTTCATAATCATGCATGAGCAAGTTAATCTTGGATTTCTTGACTTAACGAATCCCTTCATATGTAACCTCAAGTTTCTCCCATATTTTATGGGTAGTATTAACGTTCATTATTCTATTAAATTTAGTGGTCGAGAGACCACAATAAAGAATGTTCATAACCATAGCATTGAGTTGAACTTTGTGCTTCTCTTAAAAAGTGAGTTCACTTAAAGGCTTTTTGACAAATACATAATCTACTTTCCTAATAAGAAAATCAAACCCATTTTCAACTAGATCCTAAATTTCTAAATCCATAGATTTAAGAAAGATATGCATTCAACAATACAAATCATCTTTAAAAAGAAATGCACAAATCAAAGAAACCCCTTCTTGAAGGATAACATGAGCAACTATTATATGGTGATACATTATAAAGATTATATTATAGAAATTATTACCTTTTATTCAACCAATTTCTGACACAACTAATTATAAATATAAAAACGCAGTATTCACAAGAGGAGGGTTACATTGTGATATTTATAAAATTCAAGTCAACTAAAGATATTTAATTAACTTTGCAATGAAAAATTTCATTATTCATAATCTTATTGACATTTATAACATTGACATTAGAAAATATTATTAAGCTCAGCAAAACTTTTTATGTTATAGTACAAATAAGATAAAGACAATTTCAAGTGCTTTGAAATCTATCAATGTCAAAAAGCAACCCATTGCAATACAAACTTCAAAAAAATTTACAACATTGATTTAATAAAAATCTATACTACTAACTTGATAAAAGATCACAACACTCACTTGATAAAAGCTCAAACATAAGATCGAATAAAATAAAAGATCCTAATAATGGGACAAAGAGAAGAAAATAAATCTTAATACAAAGGTTCTAAAACAAAAAAACAATTAAGCAAAATACACATCAATCATAAACAATATAAGAGAAATTATCAACTTAGCTTAAGAAGAAGAACTTGTGAAGATGAGACAAATGCATGAACCAAAGCTTTTCTCTCTTCTTCTCTTAGAAATGGTGAATGCAATGTCAACTCTTTCTCAAAAATATTTCAAGCGTCAACTTTTTCTCTTAAGTTTGGATGTCTTTATATAGACCTTAAAAATCTCTCAAATGACTCCAAAACAACATCTAATGACTATATAAATAACTAGTCAAACTAGCCATTATATAAAATCCGAACTAATCATATTGTCCAATCCTAGGAATAATCAAATACAATATGACCATCAGTACATCGTCCAACCGAATAAAGCTATTTGACTAGATCGTTTTCTCAATGCTAATGTGTCGTATAAATATGATGACGGCATTATACAATACAAATAAAACAAAGTATTTTCAACTTCAATTTTTAAGCTCTTGAAAAAATATTGCACAATGAAAAATCACAATTATAATAACTCCTATGACATGCTTAATTATACTAATTTTAATAGATCATATTAGCACGATAAATAAATTGTCCTTATACGATGCAAGTCCACCCAATACATAACTAGGTCCTAATACTAGATTCTAGGGTAAATTAGTATCATACATTTACGAAAGTAATATCATATAGATACGAAAAAAATTGGTTCGCTTATAGCCTAAGTTCTCAACTTCCATTATTTTGATATATTGATTATATAAATACGACAAGTATATTAACATATACAACACTATAATTCAGTTCATACTCACTTTGATTGGTCCAATCCTATGTCTAATCCTTTAGAAGAATACATTGCACAATTACGATAAGTGATATTATATTGTACGAGATTCAATATTTCTAAACCTCAACACTTACCTCTCTCAAAGCTCACTGAATCCTAAATGTTTTGAAAAAATTATCATAGATTTTGAAAAACTAACACAAACATAGAAGCGACTCAATAAATGTCTTTTTCTTGTATTACTCAAATATGTGCTTTTTCTAATGCCAATTATAGTTTACACCTAAATATTTTTATTATATTTCTTAATTTAAATGATTAAACTCTATACATGAATAATCTATTTACTCTTCAAAAAAAACATTAATAAATTAACACAAATTTTGTTGTTATTAAACAAGTAATATAATGATCAAAGATATAACATCAATTATAATAAATTATGTAGCATTTAATAAGTTTGAATTGATTATTGAAATTTGTTAAAGGTTTTGTAACGAACAATACCTGTGAGATTTTTTAAATTAGAAAATACAATGTGACACATTATCTAAGTCAAAACTGATGACAATTGCAAGAATTGTGTTTCAAGATAAGTGAAGCCCTTGGTGCAATCTCAAGTGAGCAATTGAAAACCATAATAATTTGCACCAAAAGAAGTAACAACAAGAAAGGAACAGAAGACAAAAAGTCTAAATTGCAAGTTTATAAATGATTTAAAGCCTAATTTTAATGTTAAAAGATAATAACAACAAAAGAACATAGAACAGTAACATACTTTTGAAAAGGTGATTATCCAAGCTTCCTTTATGCATGTATTCATATACTAGAAGTTTGTTGTTGGATTCTGAGCAGTATCCAATGAGCTTCACCAAGTTTTTGTGACACAGTTGACCCATATACGTTACCTCAGTCTACAGTTCAGTAATCAAGAAAAGTGAGAAACTGTTTCATTCCCTTAACTAGCAAACCTTTACATAACCAAATGATAAAACTAAGATGGGAATGTGAACCTACAAGCCATTCTTTGTGTCCTTGAAAGCTTTCCTGTTTAAGTCTCTTGATAGCAACGACCATGCCAACTCCAGGTTTAGTGGGAGCACAGGAGTTCTCATCAATCCATCCTTTGAACACTACTCCAAATCCTCCTTCGCCAAGATAAGAATCAGACCTAAAGTTCTTAGTAGCAGATTTGAGATCAGTCAAGGTAAATGACTTCAAACTGACTGAAGGTGATGTTGAATCATTTTCAAAAGATGAAAATGAGCCAGCCGCATCAATTGGATTTCTTTTTCGTGAAATATTGCTTCCATGCAGTGAATTTCCTGAAAAAAGAAAAAACATTTCCCCGAAATCAGTTCTAAAAAGGTATTAAGTGGTAAATCAAAGCACAGTCATGGGTCTTTTAGAAAAGTACAAGTATGACTACGAAACGAAACTAAACAACAGCTGAGACCTCAGCGCAAAAATGTACACACACAAAATAAGTTTCAGATCAAATGTTGCATTAAGCCAAGACAGAAAACTACAAAATTGATCAGCACATCTGAACAAGAGAAAGTTCACAGAAACACGGAATTCGGCACACAAGCTGGTTTTGGATGATACAACAGGGGAGAACGAAACTAGCCGTCCAACAAAGATGCACTTTTTTTTTATTAACATAAATTAATAGCTGTTGAGCAAACGCAAGTACATACGGTTAAGTTAGGAGGGAAAAAAGCAAAGAGCTTTCGTCGCAAACAGGCACTCATTGTTCCATTACATAGTAAAGGAAGGAGATTGACAGGAAAAGACGTACCCGAATCTAAAGCTGCATTGGCGCATTTGGCCGATCTAAAGCTGCAGTTCCCCATCGGCGTCACCAAATTTTTCCCTCAAGGAACCCATCCATCCCCAACCAACTATAAAATGCGGTCGGAAAGGAGGAGCATTAGGAAACGTAGAAAGCCTCATCCTTGACTGAGGACGTCGGTCAAACCTAATTAACCATTAACGCGACCCCAAAGGAGATGGACATCGCTGAGAATTCCACGGTAACGAAGTCGACCACACCTTAACCACGAGAGCAGGAGGATACTTCCAGCATGCTGACTACGTCAACCGCCGCCTGCAGATTTGGTATACGGGAACCAGCCTACCTTCTAGTTCGGAATGTCCGAACAACATCTTGTAAAATAAAAAACCATTCAAAGTTTATTTAGCAAATTTTCTATATAAATAAATTCCATTCTTCTTGTAATGTTCGTCAGTATTTATATTTTTAAAAGTTTTTTCGATCAACTGTTTTGCTTCAATGAAGATATTAATCGCTTAAAGCAGAGGAAGTGATCGAAAAAAGTTTTTCAAATTATATATAATAAAATTAACATATTTTGATTTTGTTTTAGATAATCCTTCATAAGTGCTTGTACTACTCTTATCACGATCCTCCAAATTTGACCGGGCAACGAGTTGATTGCTTCACCGGACTTTGTCAATCTATAAAGAATGCCGATAAGCAAGGTTTAATTCCTAGAGTTTTCTTCCTTGCAGACTAGATCCCCCAATCAAATTTAAAACGACAAGTATTTCGTTGGGAATTTTTAAAAAAGACCAAAAATAATTGCTGAGTTCGGATACATAATTATGCGCTAGAACATGTAAATTGGCCTATAAAATCAAATTGAGAACCACATACGATCGAATTTATTGAATAATATTTGTATTCATCGCTATTTCCTATTTCTTGAGGATATAACAATATATTATTGGCATGAAAAAGTGGCACTCATGTGGATCAACCTATGTTACAATTGAAAAATTGCGTTCGCATGGGCTTACATATATCTCCTCTTTGTGTGCTTGATCCTTGTCGATGTATATGTGCATGCTCTTTAATGAATGCAGTATGAGGCTAGAGTAAATTTTTTTTCTATCAACAATCATTTTTAAGAGAGTTAGTAGTACTTAAGATCTTAGTGACATTAAAGTAAAGATCATGCGTTTGAGTTTCCAAATGTGTCATGATTTGCCTATATGTCACAAGCATAATGTCAAATTTAATGTTAACTTAAAATTGTTTACTAAGTTGATGATAATAATATTCATCTCTTAATGATGTTATAATTCATATTGAAATATTAATTTTTAGTACATCAAAAATTAAATTTATTATAAAAGAATTTTCGATCCCAAGAAAAGAATATGGCTTAGATATTTCTAAAATCCCCAAAAATTCTTCCAAAATAATATTTTTCTATTTTTAGTTAACTTATGTCTTTATTTGTGCTAAACATTAAATTAACTATAATTCATGCATCAACTTTCGTATCCATCAAATTAAATTGCTAATATTTTGGTAACATTTTTCATTGATAAAAAAATGTGTTAAAGAGAACTTTTTATGACAATTACAATTGGATTTGCTCTAATTGGTATTACCATTGATGCTCCATCAATCACTCCCAATCCTTTAAAGATCTTGATCAATTCACCAAATCCTTGCAAATGCAATGAACCAAACAAACTTCCAAACACACTATTCAAATGCACCATTCTTAATGATTTTAAATTAATTAGTCTAAGAATAGCAAGTCTTCATGCAATTGCTTGAGAAAAGAGAAAATTATAATGTCCATAAAATTTATTGTATTAACATCCCTATATTAATCATACCAAACTATAAATTTCTTCTTAATTTCTCTTACATATGTTCAATTTGTTTTTTTGGTGAAATATTCAATGTTATTGTAGAATAATAATTGTGATAAATTAAACAAAAATATAAAACATATTTGCAAATGTTGTATCAAAACAAAAATAATATTGGAGTGTATTTTTTGAGACAGATTAAATAGTTAAGGTGAGTAACGTCAACGGTCATTTTGTTTTACATATTTTAATAAAGCATGATTTCAGTAAGTGTATTTAAAAGATATTGGAATTACAATCCTACAGGTTTTGTAATGATTGTTATATTTTCACTCTTCCAATGGTGCCGTACGCCATGTGCCAAGCGCTAATTATGTTTGAAATGAGTGAACCTATGGGTTGTAATAACAAATAAACCGGCAGTCTAATTCCCTTCATTCTGAGTGGATTACATTAAAGATAAAAGTTTGGTAGTTTTAATTGTCAATTGGAAATAAACATATACTATATTTTCACGTTTGTATATATTTGAAAGACTATGTACTTATAAATGTTGCTTATCAAACGAAGCTTCATGATCACCCATGACAAGAATTCCCTCTATAATACACCATCCTCATTATTAAAATTATTATTAATTTTCTTTTTCAATTAAGTTTTTAATATGGTTTTACTCATTGTTAATATTTATGCAATATTAGATGATACTTTTTTCTTTAATATGTCTCTTATTATTTTAGGATAAATTTTATTTATATTGAAAAAATAGATTTAGAATTCTTATGCAATTAATTGACTTAAAATTTTGAAAAGTAATTATCATACCTAGTGATTTATTTAAGAATTTATGCACTAATAAGATCAAGTGATTAAGAGATTATTTCTAAGATCACTAAATCTAGAATAGACAAGTGAAGAGATAAATTAACACAAAACAAAATGCAGTAGGGTCGTGAGTTGGATTACATATTGAGATTCATTATAGGTGTATCAAAGTGTGTGTCATAATGCATTGGTTGAGTGCTATATGTAAAGTCATGGACACACCCTTGGGAGACCTAGACCTAAATGAGAAGTATTGGAAAAAATGAGAAAAAGAAAGAAAAAATGTTTTAAAAAAAGACATGTGTGGGTGCATGTGTAGGTGCACTCACCCCATGCATTGACATTAGCAAGCACAAGTGCCTACCATGCGTGCCGTGCACACATCCGACATCGAGTGTCGAGCGCTTTTTCACCATCTGACATTACGTGCTATGCAATTTTTTGCCAAGAATAGCGTTGGCTTAGCACTTGCATAACATCTGACTGGGACAGAAGGTGCAGGGTGTGCAGAAGATGCATGCAAGCAGGAGATCTACTTGCACAGGTACAGAGCCGATTAACTCAAATTGGCAGAATCTTGGAAAAGGGAAAATGCATATTTTTGTATTTTTAATATTAAAATTTATGAATTGGAAAAATGTATCCAATTTCTATATAAATGAGTAAAAATTTAGAGAGAAATTTGGAGTGGATTCAAGAAGAAATTTGAAGTAAATTTAAAAAAACTAGAGTGAATTCAAAAAAATTAAAAGAACTTCTGGAAAAGAATTTTTTGAAGAAAATTATGGGAATCAAAACTTTGTTTAATCCAAGAAACTCTTAAAAAAATTTTCTTAGAAAATTTAATCCTTTGTGGCAAAAGTCTATTCTTCTTCTCCTTTTTTATTTCGTCTTAGCCATTTTGACGCTTCCACTTTTGTTAGTACTATTTTAAAAAAATGATTGTTGATTAGGACTCAAGACAGGAACACCTTGCAGATAGATCATCAAGCTTATTAGTGAACTTAGTAGTAACTAAAGGAGAATGACATAATTAAATACTAGGGCACTGAACCATCTTTATTGTGATATATCTCCTAGTAAATTTAATCAAACTATGAATTTGTATACTACATATGAAATCTGAAAAAGTTGAAAGTAACTTATGCAAGCATCTCACAAGTTAAAGATGTGAAGATAAATATTCTTACACATGATTATGAGCTCTTTAAAATAAAATCAGAAGAAACTATGAATAACATATTTATGCAATTTAGAAATAATACTAATTTATTAATAAATCTTGAAATGGTATTTTCTAATATAGATCTTATAAGAAAACTATTAAGGATTATACCCAAGGAATATGATCCTTTTGCCACAACAATAAAGGCTAAGGACATAAACAAGCTCATATTGAATAAGTTATTTTAAAGAATTATTGATAGATAAGATTGAAATGAGTAGAAGAGTTGAAGAGGAATCTACAGGCTAGCCAAAGCAAAGAAGAACCATTGGTCTTCAAAGCAAATAAATAAAATTCAGACACTGTAACTTCATGTAGGGAGGAGGATGGAATGATTTGCTACATTATAAAAGATAATGAATCAAGTACATATAATGAAGAAGTAGAGAAAAAGGTAAGCTCTTGGTTTTATGAAGTTCTTCAAAATAATTACTTAGAAGTTATTAGTACTTCAACTTCTTTAATGTCCATAAATAAAAATTTGAAAAGAGATTTACAAAAAAAATTAAACATCTATATTTTGTAATGAAAGAAGATGAGAAAAAGAAAATAGAAATACTTTAAATTTGTGATGAAAAAACTTTCATGATAATTAAGAATGCTTTTTTGAAAAAGAAAATTATTAGTTTATAAAAAAAAATAATTCTCTTGAACATGCAAAATTCTAATGCTTTACATGATTATTTTCCTAGGCATAAATATCTTTTTTTAGGATATACATGATCTTTCTAATGTTATATGTTTTTATTATTGAAGAACGTGTCATACCATCAAGGATTATTAAATTAAGAAAAATAATTTTTGTTCAAATCCTTATTTTAAATGAGTGATAAAAATGACATTATGAATACTTCTATAATTAATGTTAGTGGTAATCAACCTTAGCTTTCTTAGGTTCCTAGGGTTAAAGAATAGAAAATTTAATATAAGAAGTCTCCACAATTATGGTGTAGAGATAAAATTTATAGGATATACTTTTTCTATAGTTAATGTTAGTTAATTTTAATTATAGCATGATAAATTCAATGATTATGAGGAAGTCATTACCATAGTTCTTTTATGAAGTTTTTTGGAAATATGATCAAATGATTCTATAATTTTTCATTGAGAATTAAAATATTGTATAACTTATGAGATTATAATTAAGTCATAATTGACTTAGAAATTGCACAAAATGCTAGGTCATGTAGGACATTAACTTAAATATGACTTAATAATTAATATATATTTAGAGATAATTTATTTAACTTTTGAAAACTAATCTAGATTTGCAATTGATCATGATTTTTCTAGGTTTATATTATTTTTTCTCTGGAATAGAAAAGAGACAATTGAAAATGTTGTTAATTTGATTTGAGAATTTGAACGATAAAAACATGAATATTATGTTTAATGAGTATATCATTAAAATAATAAATAAAACTTTAGGTGTTGTGATTGGAGCATTGATGAACCTTGAATTGAAGAAATTAACAAAAAAGATTACAAGGAACAAAGATGAGAAACTACTTAATGAAGAAGACAATAACTTGGTAAAATAAAGTATGTTTAAATTATTTCTCCCTTTTGATGTTATCAAAGGAGGAGAAAGGTTGAAGTTTAGATAAAAATTAGATCTAGTTACAATAAGAGAGAGAGCATGTAGTAATGGGGAGTATGAAATATTTTTTTTTTATTTTTAATACCTCTTACCATTTCTTTAATATATATTTTTACTTGTTATATTTTTATCTAAATGATTATGTCTTACTTCATAAAAAAAGAGATATTATTATGTCACTCTTGTGTTTGATGAGTCAAATTGTAGATATTTATAATTTTATTCTATTGAATTTGTTTAGTATAAAATAGGTTTGGATATGAAGAACAAGCTATGCTCTTTGAAGATAATGAATTAGTGATCCTTAAAGCATGTTGGTGTGTTCTGTAAGCTTCAAGATTTGAAGACTTGTGCATCAATTTTGAAAAGTTTTTTTGTTTTGAAATAGAATGTTAGCTTATTGAATACAAGGCATATTTTTTTATTTGTATCACTTTCAAATCCTACTTAAGTATCCAAATTATTCAATCATTTTTTAATTTAAAAATATATATGATTCTACTTTTTAGTCACTTCATTTCTTTGGCTAAATTCTATTTATATTTCTTTGTAAAATTTTATGTTTGGTAAATTATTAAACTTTGGTTAAATTAAAAAAAATATATTTCTAAATAAAAAAAATTATCTTAAACCAAATCTCAAGCATGGCCAAAGTACAAAGCACAATGGTCAACCAAGCCCGAGTAGGTCTAGGACACCTCTGGTTAGGTTACTAACTGGAACCAAATTTGGTCAAGCTTGACCTTACTCCAACTGCAACACTAAAACCTAGTTGAGATGAAGTAGATGAAGGATCAAGCTAGGTAGAGCTTTAAGTATGTAATAGGCCAGGTTGAACCCATAATCATGTGTAAATCTATAAACATATAAGTGGCCAAGGTGATGAAATCCCAAGTGCATAAAGGGAGAACCGACCTAATGTCTTAACTCATAATAAGAGTGCACAAATTTCTATATAAAGATAAAAAATATTTAGCATTCTATAATGTGGGATTAATTTCTTCCATTGTCATAGTATCTAAAGCATGCATAAATCCTCACCATTTGATCGTTGATCAGATGACTAATGTCTCACCAGCTAATAAACTTTGCTTCAAAGCCTCAATTCGAAACCTAAGGTCACATATGACTTAATTAGATGATCTTGATTATTTTTGCCTTTTCAAATAATCTATCATTGAATTGTGGTTTCTAGTAGGGAAGCCTTAGAGTGCTTAGCTTGGAGCTTTAGAAGAGGGCTAATTTAGTTGAAGTTATGGTTGGTAAGCAAAGAGTTTGGTTATGATGACTAGAAGTGCTAAGGTTAGACTTTAAGGTCTTATGGATAATCCTTGCAAAGGTTGAAGAAGAAGATTTGAAGTGTTTGTATATGACTATATAAGGTAAGCTTTGCCTTAGAATCTAACTTAAAGGCTCATAAATAATCCTTGAGAAAGCAACCCAAAAAAGTTCTTAGTGATGGATCGAGAAAATATCATTGGTGAACCTTTATACATATTGTAAATAAAGATTTGGATAAATAAGATCTAAGTTAAGACCTCAAAAGAAGGTAGAGAGCATGGAATAAGACTTTGGAATATGCTAAGTTTCATAAAGTAATAAAATAAGGATGTATATTAGACCTTTGGGTTAATTAGGTTCTTTAGATAAGACAATGTGTGATCAGAATTAATCTCTTAAGCCACGTGATGACACCTTGGGTGGTGATCTTGGGGATGTGTGGTCACTTAAGAGAGATGTTAGGATGGGTAATGTGACTTAGGATTATCTTAGAGGCATAAGTATCATTAAAAAAACTTATGTGATATTAGATTTAGTTTTAATATTTATCAACTACACATGGAACCTAAGGTAAAAGCCATGACTATTAGAAAACTAAGGTTAGCTTAAATAAATAAGATTCTACAAGAAATCAATACAATAATAAATTTAAGAAAAATGAGACAAAATATTCTAAACAATTGAATTAGGGTTTAGTAGAAATCCTTAGGCATTCAGATGATAATAATCATAAATAATTGAGAAAAAAACTTAGATGAAAACCTTTGATTGACTTATTTAGGATATGAAGAATTTTAGATAATAAATTTAAGATTAGAAGAAACCTTTGACCTATTAGCTTACTATTTATGATGAGAATTCTTTACATGTTAAATTTAAATTTTTAAAATTTAAATAACACTAGATAAACATGGATTAGAGTTAATAGAATGTTAATAATTCTGAGTATGACTTTTATTATGTTAAGAACAATGTAGTGAATCCTTGATCATGCTTGCTCACTAAAGAGACAAGTAAGTTAACTACTATAATCTGTTATCCTAGAGATAGATATATGTGATTGGTTGAGCTTATAGGAAGAATGCTTAATTACATGGTAAAAATCTCTTTGATTAGCTTGAAGACATTGTATAAATAGTCATAAAAGAAAAAGAATGTACATTCAGTCTCATAAAGAAACACATGATGTGATATATTATGGAGTGGAGTGGATGTGGTTGATAAGAAATCTTAGAATCCTATAAGATTAGCCCATGTGATCAATATTATATTATGAAGTTTTGGATTACATGATGTAATGAGAATGCTAGATCCTATCATGATTCTCTTGGACAAGTGAGTATATTAGATTAGGAAAGAGACATTAAATATTTGGTTAGATAGATTATAAGGCTATATATTGACTTAAATAGTGGATAGTGTTGGCTTTATAATAGTTAGAAATTGATGTCATTAATTTACATGATTTACTCAATTATTACATGCATAATTATTGGCTATTACATGTTAATTTTATAATATACCTCCATAATTTCCTATTAAGCCTCGTAATTCACTCCCTTCATATTTTTGTAAGATCAGGGAGCTAGGTGTTGAGTAGTAGTTGAGCTGAAGATCATTAGAGTTAGTGCATTAGTTAGATGTTTTATCATTTTATATTTTATCATTAGTAGTAGTAATAGATTTGTTATTTATTTGTCATTAATTGTATTTTTTTGAAAATGAGACTATATCAAACTATTATATTGGGCTTAATAACTTTTTTATTATGCTTCTATATTTGGCTTTGCTAGTTATTTATGGTATTATCTCATATTAGATTTGGACTTAGAGTTTACTTATTTACTTGGATATTTTATTTATGCTTTGATTTTGTAGATGAGAAAAATAGTTGAATTCTTATTACTTTAAAATTTTACATCATGTTATATTTTAATTATAAGTACATTTTTGATATTATGATCATTTAGACTTTGGTAACACTCATGGTTTTGTCAAAAATCTGATGTTCAACAAGGTTTGATAAAGGAAACAATAAGGTAAAAATATTGGCTAGACATGTAGGTTGAGTAGGTTCTTTGAGAAATATAATGATTCACCTTAATTAAGCTCATAGACCATATGATGACACACTAGGTTTTGAGCTAGGGATGTGTAGTGACACAGGAGAGGTTTTAAGATGGATGTTATGACTCAGGCTTGCTTTAGAGGCATCAAGGTCATTAATGAAACTTATGTCATCCTAGATGTTATTGAATAACAATCAACTATACATAGAACATAAGAGTAAAAGTCAAGAATTTATGAATACTAAGGTTACCTTAGATAAGCATGGTTTTAGATGAAATAATGACAAGGCTAAATACAAGAAAAATAAGCTAAGATATCTCAACAACTAAATTAAGGGTTAATAAAAATACTAAAAAGTTCAAATGATAGTAAATTTGAATAATTTAGATAAGAAATAAGATTAAAATCCTATATTACTTATTCAGGGCATAAAGAATACTAAATAATATATTTAGTGTTAAAAGAAATCTTTGATCTATTAGGTTACTATTTATGATGAGCATTTCTTACATATTAAATTCAAAGTGATAAAATCTAACTTATACTAAGTAGTAATGGATAAGGGTTCTCTTGATCATGTGTGCTCACTTAGGAGAAAGGTGGGTTAGCTACTCTACTGCCTGACTTGGAGTTAGTTACACGTGAATCATTGAGCCTAAAAAAGGAGTGCTAGATCATGTGGAAAGAATCTCTAAAGTTAGTTGAAATCTATTGTATGAATAGCCTTAGGAGGGAAAAATTGCACATTTAGTCTCGTAGGAAAGCACACGATATGTTATGTTCTAGTATAGAGTACATGTGATTTTTTAAAAACTTCTAGAACCCTATGGGGTTGGTCCATATTTTTAGCTTACATTAAGCAATACTGGGTTATATGATGTGATAAGAGTATCAGGTCATGTCATGATTCTATCTAATAGGAGAGTATATTAAATCAAAAAAGGGACATTAAGCATCTAGTTAGTTACATTACAAGGATATATGTTGACTTAATTAGTAGAAGTAGATGCCTTTATGGTAATTAGAAATTCATGTCGTTCATTTACATGACTTAATCATAATACTTCCTAGTTACTACATGTTAGTTTTATAGCTTGGCTCTAGGACTCTCTATTGAGTCTTCCAACTCAGCATATATTTTTACTAGATTATGAAGCTAAGAGTTAGCTAAGAGTCTAGTTGGAGATTATTAGAGTAGTGCTTTAATTGGATAACTTATAATCTTATATTTCATCATTAGTAGTAATAGAATTATTATTTATTTTTCATTAATTTTATTTTTTTTTGGAAATGAGACTATGAATACTATTATATTAGACTTGGTAATTACTAATCATCTTTTTCTATTGGACATTAACACTTATTCGTGGACTTCTTTCATATTAGATTTGAATTGATAGGTTTATTTATTTTTATGGATATTTATTTGTTTCTTTTTTGTAGATGAGAAACGTTGTTAAATTCATAATATGTTGTAATTTAGATTCTTCTTACATTGACACTTATATGCATGTTTTGATATTGTAATCATATGAATTTTTGTTACATTTGTGGTTTTGAAAAAAAAATATACAAGGTGTGACAAACTTAGTATCAGAGCCTAAGTTGAGAGTTAGGGCATACCAATGCATATTAGGTTAAAAAAATGATGAAAAGAGAAAGATTTAAGAATAATAAGTTAAGAAGATTGAATCTAATCTTATCTTGTCTAATCTAAGTATGGTATTTTTTGTTAAGATGATAATGACTTATTGTGTTGCTTTGACAAGTTCAGTAGGTAATGAGAGTGTCTAAGCAAAACTCATGGTCAACCAACTTGCTATAGTCAGAACACCCAAAGCACAACCTGAGTCCTAAGAGGAACATTAGTTTGAGGCTTTCTTGGAGTGAGACCTTGACTTTTTGAGGGTACTATCAAACCTTACATTAGCAAATGATTAGTTAGCCCACATATAAGAGCTTTTTGATGCATTGGGCTCAGCTGAGTAAAGAGTCACACATACAACTTTGTTTTGGATGATAAGGTAGATATTAGTAGCAGTGTCACCATGAAACAACGTTTGGAGACACCTTGATTTGTGATATTTCTTGGGATGACTTCATGACTACTTTCAAAGATTACTTTGTACTAGAATCTACCATTGGCATGGATTATGAGGGGTTGACTCATCTTAAATAGGTCAAATGTTAGACACAAATATTTTAATTTATCTATTTGACTAGATGCTTCTTAGAATTGATCACATTAGAAAGACACTGATGTTAGATTTTCATTAAGGGACTTAGATCTTACCTTCAAAGACATTTGGTGTTGATGACTCATTTCACTTGATACTAAAATTTGGTAGAGGTTTCCTAATTTAATGACCAGGTGGAGCACTTAATTAATATACACCATGAAGCAAGCAAGAAAAGGAAGAATTTTAATGTTTCCTAAAAAAGGGTGGATTTCAAGGCAAGTAGCAAAAAGAACTAAATACATTGAACAATCCACTCTCATTCTAGCTACACCTATTAATTAATGGAAGGGAAACTAACCTAGAGAGAAAATTTAGTGAGTGGAAGGGAGACTAACTTAAAGGTGTAGATGTTATGGAAAAAGGCTTTGTGATGGTTACAAATTTAGCACAATTTCTTATTTAATTACCAAAAATTAGACATAAAAAGACAAATTCCCTAGATGGGGCAAGGAATATGTAAGGTGTTGAGAAGGTAGGAGACACTCATAGGTGGGTCAACCATGGATATATGCTCTTACTCAATAGCAAGCAGTTCAGGCACTTGATGTGATCACTAGCATGCTTTTATTTGGAACACTTGATTTGTTGCTCATTTTGACATTGGTTCATCATATTCTTTTATTGTTAAATTTTTTTACTTGAGAGAAAATTGAGGGTAATAAAGGCCAACTATAATCAAAATTGATGGTGTGATTACCATTTTGAGAAGAGGCCAATATTGTTATACTTGACCATAAATTTAGGGAGGAGCTTATTTGCATGCTTATAATTGAGTTTGATTTTATATTAAGCATGGACTGGAACCCAACATGTGTGGTGATTGAAGCTAGGAAAAGAAGGTCCATATTAAGGCACTTAACTTAGTTGACTTACTTTATTTTGGGAGACAATGGGCATATATATATGAGATCAACACTTCAGGCTACTAAGTTGGTTTATAGGGGCAATATAACCTTCTTAGCCATTGTAGCTAATACATAATTAGAGAATCAACCACTATTGGATGCTGATCGTGTGAGACTATCTTGACATTTTCCTTGATGAGCTTCAAAGATTATTGCGAGAATGCAATATTGAGTTCTTTGTAAACTTGGAATTAGGAGTTGTACTGATTGTAATAGCATCTTATCGTATGACTCTTGCTAAGTTGTAAGAACTTAAAGCCTAGTTACATGATGCATTGAGAATGGGATTAATTAAGCCCTGAGTTTCATCTTGTGAGGCTCCTATTCTTCTTGTTAAAAAGAAGGTTGGGAGTATACAAATGTCTAGAGATTATTAAGAATTAAATAAAGTGACAGTAAAAAAATCAATACCCACTACCTCAAATTAAAGATTTGCTTTATCAACTACAAGTAGCGTTAGCCTTCTCTAAAATGATCTTTGGTAAGGATATCATCATATATGAATCCAAGAGTAAGATATTCCCAAAATAGCTTTTAAGACTCATTATGAACATCTTGAGTTTATGTTCCTACCATTTAGGTTATCAAAAGCTCCTATTGTATTCATAGATCTCATGAATCACATCTACCAACCATATATTGACTATTTTGTGATAATGTCATTGTTGATATATTGGTGTATACCAAAGGCAAAGAACTTCATTTAGAGGATCAACAAATTATTTTGAAGTCACTTAGAACCAAGCAACATTATAAAACATTTTCCAAGTGTTACTTTTAGCTAGTCTCTATGGCTTTTCTTGGACATGTTAATGTTGATAAAGTTTTGGTGAATCCAACAAAATACATGCAATCACAAAATGGCAAAGATCCATAGTTTTTTGGGACTTGGATATTATTGCAAGTTCATGGCCATTTTGTCCATGGTTTTAACACCATTTACTCATCTAATACAAAAGGGTAGCTTTCTTGTAGTTGAACAAATGTGAGTCAAACTTCACTAAGTTGAAAGATAAATTTTATTTTAGC
The DNA here is from genome assembly GCA_023846275.1 of Vanilla planifolia. NCBI lineage: Eukaryota > Viridiplantae > Streptophyta > Magnoliopsida > Asparagales > Orchidaceae > Vanilla > Vanilla planifolia. The sequence goes on along the minus strand of CM043865.1, from coordinate 8,225,637 downwards.
TCCAATTTTGACTTGACTAGTGCAAGGTAAGCCCTATCAGATATATACAAATGCATCACTTGTCAAATTGAGGTTGTACTTATGAAAGAAAGATGGGTTGTGATTTATACATTTAGGAAATTACATGATCATGAATGCAATTACCTAACTCTTGACTTAGAGTTGGCAGCTTTGGTATTTGTCTTAAAACTTTGGCACTATTATTTATTTAGGAAGTAATTAAGGTTTATATTGATTATGAAACTCTTAAATTTATTCTCATTCAAATTCTATGTATTTATAAAAAATTCAAATGAACTCTAAAAAAATACAAACCACATTCTTATGAATTCCTCATGTCAAGACCTTGGCAATGGTATGCTCAAATTTGTTATCTAGCCATTAGCATTCTAGCATGCCTTTTTGAGGTGCTAACTAGTTAGAGAATCTCAAGTTCCAAATCTATAATACACATATCCGATATATAAAAATATTATTTAGAAGAATATTGGAGGTTAATTGAGTGGGTTGTTACATGCATGATGACTTTTACTTTAGTTTTTTCATAAGTTTGACTAAGTGTTTTATAAGAGGAGTAGATTGAGCAAGTACGATAAAACATATTACTTTGTACAACGTGGTAAATACTTAGAACATTGAACTGAGAGTGTATCATGCAAAATCGATAGCTGATATCACCAATTTACAATCATGTTATAACTTCTTTACTTTTTTGAAAAATAATGATTATATGAGTATGATCAGACCATCATACATATATGACATATCAAGAAACATATATTGGGTATGAGCATCAAATATGTTGATCATTTTAAGTAAAAAAGGATATTATTCTATACAATTAATGTATAACTTCTACATAAAGTTTTATATTCAATTGATTCATTTGTACACATGATTATTATCAATCTTAAAATGATTTGGTTATAAAAACACATGATTTTAGCCTTTAATTAATTTTTAAGTACCTTACATTCATGAAAGAATGATATAACTCTAATGCATAAGTTGAATGCAAGTGATGAATGTATTCTTTATGCTACAAGATAGTAAGTGAAGATTTCATATTTTAATTATTAAAATAGTATATAATGAGCTTTAGATGGATAACTACTTCACAAAGAGCTGATTTCTTATTGCTCCAAGATGTGAAAGTTATGCCAACTTGAGCAATGTCGCCAATCCTTGTACACCATCCTTGCAAGTGAATTGACACTAAGTTTATCAATTTTCATGAATTTATATGTGTGTATTATATCCCACACATGTTCACAAATACTTAATTGTATTATCACCAAACCTCTTAAAGTATGGGGCCAACGTAAGATTAAGTCTCAAATAGAGATGATAACCTAATGTTGAAATAAATCATAAGCTTGTGTTTTCTATGATGATGACTTTAATCATAAAAAATTTTATTTATACATGTGTACAACCGTTTATGCACCAATTATTAATGCATCTATAGACTTTTTTTGTGTGTGCACACCGTCATTGAAGTTGATTCAAAAAAAACTTTCTATAACAATTTTTTTCTCAAGCAAAAGTGCACTATTGCTAGCAGATTCTTTTTTGGTCACAAAAATTCTATCTTGAAAAGTTAACAATTTGGTATTGAAAGATACAATGATATTTACCACTCCTATTCTAATTAGTGAAGTGTCGATTTTATGAATATGGAAACTAATAATTTTGCATTATGAATTAAAGAAATTTATATTAATGTGACATTTATTTTCCATTTTTTTATTTATAAAATAATTCTAAGAAATGTCTCTTCATTCCAATACTAAGTAGTCTATCTTCCACAAATGAGTGTTGGTTGAAATTTTCATTAAAGCATATGGAAAAGTTATTCCACCCCAAGTATAAATGATGTTGAAAGGACAACTTGCATGAAAGCCTTCAATTGCCTTAGATGATTACTTCTCGGAAAATACATTGCCTTTGAAGTCTTCAGCTGCGCTTATTTTGACGTAATCATTTGAAACATTGCAGGGTGTACAGCCTGAAAGTTATAATCACGAAAGCTGAGTTCCGTCTGAAGAAAGCTATGCGTTACGTATTGCCCATATAATAAGTGCTCGTTTTAGTCTTCAAAAAGAACTTTTTTTAAAAAAAAATTGTTAAAAAATGTTAGTAAGAAAAGTTTATTTTCTATTATATAAATTATTTTATAAAACTTTTTATAATATTTTTAAGTATGATAGTCTCAACAGGTGAATTATAACATCAATACTATGTTTAGTAATTGTTAAAATGTATTTAGCAAAAATATTTAGTACGCAATAATCATAAATATCTTTTGCATTTTGTGAAGAAAATTAAAATGACAACATAATCATTGTATTTTTTAAAAGTAAAGTAGTCATTTTAAGTAACGAATTAAAGAGTCCAAGTAATTAAGAACACTTGCATGGAGGATGGCATATGAAAAGATAAATGCATGGTATGACTTATGATCAAAAAATCAATTTTAAACTCATTAAATGTAAAATGGCTAAAAAAAATCAATGGATGAGTCAAAACAAATGAAAAACATCAACGCAACATGAAGCAATAGGGATCATGTCACGAGGCTCACTACAGGCATAGCAAACCCTGCACTGGCCAAGCGTTATGCACGTGACATTGACACACACACACATTGAAAGGCAAGACACGACAAATGCTAGCATTGCTAATGCACAAAATCTCACAAGGTGAGTACACGTGCAACATATCGTGCCACCATGGTCAATGTGCATGCAGAGGACTATCTGCATATAGAAATAGTACCCCATGCATGTGAACGGTCCCCTTGTTGTGACCATACACACACAGTGGCCTGTGCATTAGAACAAATTGATCTTGAGAAATTTGTAAAAATTAAGAAATTTTTATATTTCGTTTCAAAACACATGTTTTTTATTTTATAACTAAATAATATACTATAATTTCTATATAAATAGATAAAAATGATGTAAAACCAATTCTGAATTTCAAAATTTAGAATTTTAGAAATCAAAACTTTGTAATTTCAAAATTTTTTGAAAAAAACTTATTAGAGAATTCAATTTTCTTGTGACAAAAGCCCCTTTCTCTTTCTCTTTTTTTGTTTGCTTATCATCATCACACTTTCATCTTCGCTGCTACTACTCTAAAAAGGTTTGCTGATGAGAGCTCAGGGTGAGATCATCTCATAAACAAATTATATTATTTCTGGTATCATAATGCTTTTGATTCAATATTGATGATAATGCAAAGAACAAGATAGTTGAAGAATAACCTATAAAAGAGAATCAAGGGATTGAGGAGACTTCATTCAAAGTGATTATTCTAACTATTTTATCATAAAGCTTGGATACACAAGTAGCTCTATTAACTAAATAAATGTAAATGTTTATAGAAATAGTACTAAAATCTGAAGCCTTTCCTATAATGGATTCAAAAACTAATTTATCAAAAAAAATAATCTTAATAAGATAAATTCTAGATTAAGTTGTAATCTCTAGATAATTGGAGATAAAGATAAAGATGATATCAACCTCACTTTTTTGACACACAAGAATTGACAATATCCTTTCATTGTTTATTATGCTATATTTAATTTACCAATTTATGTATGTATAATAAACACAAAAAATTAGATATCTAATTGAAGTAACTAAAGATATTTCTTGCTATATGACTATTCATCATCAAATAAAATAGCATATACTAGATTAAAAATAATGAGTTTTGTGTTATTCTTGTGAAATGCTCACCTGAGAAATAGAAAAGTTACAGAAATGACACAAATAGAATCTCAAAGTTATATTGATCTGAAAACATTTTATCCTATGGGTTACATTAGATAAAAATAAAAAATATGGCATAGTCTACAACACCAAAAGAACAAATGATGTAAGAATATATAGCAAAATATTTATGCTAAGTCATGAGTTTAGGAATATTTATTAAAAGATACAACTTTAACAAGGTATATTATAAGTCTATATTATTTTATTACTATCAAATTGTCCCTATTTTCTATTCAATCTTTAGAATAAGTTAGTGCATTCACAATATCTATTGAAAAGAAGAATGAATGTAAATAAATAAAATTAGAAGGACAAAATACTAAAAGGATTGAGTATAAATTTTAAAAAAATTAGAGACAAAAGGAAGAGTCAACAAAATATATTATGACCACAACTAACAACATTCTTTTTACTAATAGAAATTAATAGTATTTTTACCACTGTAATAAGATAGGACATATAAGAAAAAAGCAAAAAATTGTATCCATAATTATTTTCAAAAAAGTTCATAAAGGACAATGTACTTATTATAATGAAGACTAAAAAGATACTTAAAATTCTTCTATATATTGATGAAAGCTTATTTCTTATGACGAGTCTAATGAACATCTCTCATAAAATGAAACAAAAAGAAGACCTCTTTACCATTTTAATACAAGGGAAGAAATACCTTATCAGTTTTATCATCGACATTAGAAGTTAGAAAAACCTTATATCTAAAAGTCTTGTTAAATTGTACCATATCTAAAACCCTATTCAATATGATGGATTCATAAAAACTCATATGTGTGAGTTAAAAAATATTGCAAGGTAAGGTTTGTCATCATCAAAGACTACATTGATGAGATTATATTTGAAGAGGCACCTCTTAATATTTGTTAAATTAGATTGGAGGATCCATACTTATAAGATTGAAATATCCTCTATAATTAACAAACATAACAATATCAGTTTATGAAGGATGGATAACACTTCCTTCTAACTTGGGACCAAAAACCATTGACAAAAGATGTTAATGGTGTTGACTAAATGAAAAGGCAAGTAAATACTAATCAAAGATATGTGTTGTTAACTAAATAAAAAGAAGCCACTTCGTGAGATTGATGGAAGTCTTAAGCTCATGAAGATGACAGCTACACTAGATTCACTAGAGAATCATTTTAGAAAAGAAGATTCAATATGATTTGATTATCAAGGAGATAAGAACTATAATCAAGAAATCAACTCCAAACTCATTGAATCTAAAATAGAAAAAAAAAGCCAAGAGAGAAGTCAAAATAACAAAAAATATTGACACAACATGAAGCAACAAAAGCCATGCACTGGGTTGCATGTAGGGCTCACTGTAGGCATGTTAGAGCACACTGGCCACGCATCACTTGTGCATGTTTTACGGCCTCAAGAAAACCAATAAAAGGTGTTATTAAAAACTATTATTATTATCATGCATGGATTAGACTAACATGAGTTAATAATGGTTAAATTGATTGAGCATGGTGCGTGGCTTACAACTCTAAACCTACAAATCTTTATATGATATATATATATATATATGTATATATATATATATATATATATATATATATATATATATATATATATATATATATATATATATATATATATATATATATATATATATATATATATCTATATTAAAAATAATGACAATAAAAACATAATAAAGTCCAAATTGATCATAAAAAATGATAACTACATATGTAAACCACAATTAGAACAAACTTATTAAGATCATTTATCAAACTAAACACTTTAATCTAGCATAATATTTATAACTCTAAATGATCACTCTCCCCACATGGTGTGCATGCATAAATTGTAAAACATAAATAATATAGAGGTTGATTAATCTAAAATAGTGCATATTACAACATTAAAGATATTTTAATAATACAAAACCAATCATATCAAATAACATAGTATAATATAAAGATGCATCAAAAGTATATACTTTGATTCACTTTTCTTGTTAAATTTATATTTTCATATAGTTCTCTTTTTTTATAGGGCCTCTTTTTAAGCCTCTATTACTTTAGGTACATTAACTCCTTAGCGACCTTATCCTTTACTTGAAGGCTTAAATGACAAATCTACCACTAGGACAAAGTTAAATAATTTGCTTGAAGGTGCATATCACAAATCCAAAGGTGATATACCTATCGTGTCTCTTCATATTACAATATATTACATATCTTCCATTGGAGCATTCTTATTCATCTAATGGCTTAATCATCTCTTATAAAAATATTCGTAATTTCATATCTACATAATGACTCTATAGATGTCATATCAATGCAATGAATAAGAAAAATAGGCAATCACCAGTTAACTAAGGCATAAAAATACCATATCTTATATCCATAGCACAAGTTGTGAATAATGACCATGTTTTGAAAACTAATATTTTTATGTTTATACGTATAACAATATTTATCAAATTCATATCAAGATTTTACTTTATCTTTAATTTCATATCAAGATTTTTTAAAGCTATCAATATCATATCTCTTTATTAACATGGGTTCTTATTCACAATTGTCATGTTAAACTTCATAGTTGAGCCATAACATCATGTTTGCATGAAGTTGAAATAATTTCAAATCACAGTAAGCAAAACCATGCTATCATAATTCATCACAATTTCATAGTTTTAGTTGAAGTTCACAAATCATTCCTAGATCTCAACATAATTAGTAATATTCTTAAAACCTTAGAATGAACACTCGATTAAAAGTATGCATTAAACAAATATCAAGGTAATTTTTGCATTTTAAAATAATTAAACATAATAAAATTTTTATTCCAGCTTAACATGTTAAAATCACAAAAATATAATGTCATGTCTTAGGTAAGATAAGTCATGCTAACATACGTCACTTTAAAATTCAAATTTTGAATATATTTCTTATAATAAGAAGAAATCTCAATTTTAGCAAATATATATTCTTAAAACCTCATTATACAACTCTTTGGTATACCAAGATTGATGGACATGCATGACTTAAACAATAGTTCATTGAGAGAGATCATTTAAGAATCATTACAATTATATCAAGAATCAATTAAGCATGGCTTAATCATGTTCTTAATAAATTCATAAGGTTTCAGTTAGCATATTTATTCATCTTATTGTAGGGTTTTAAGAGACGAAAAAAGATCACACATTATGATTTCATGTCAAACACAACATTATAACAAGATAGTCAAATCTTAAGAATATTAGATTATCTTAAAGCTCATCCTACCTTAACCATGTAGAAGTTTTCTCCAACGAGTTCCTTCTCGTTTCTCTTCAATTCCTATGGTTATTTTCTCCTCCTCTTGCTCATGGTATGGTATCCTTCTTATCTTAATTTAATCTTCTTGGTTAAGAGGATAGCTAAGGTTTATTGGGATAATTAAGCACATCAACTTATATATAAATAGCCAGAAATCCTAATCCTTCTCCTTAGGATTCATAGCTAAGTTTAGACCATGATAATCACATGATCCAAATTCCCTTAATCTTATTATAATGGCCTTTAACAAAGTGGTTTCCAACCCATAGATATAAAGCATGTTAATTTCAAAGGTTTGGATCAAAAGCAACTCAAATATAAAATTTGGTTTATTTAGTTTCTTTATATCACACTAGTACTATAGTTATTTCATACTATACGATGAGCTAAACCTCCCTTTATCGACTATTAATCCACTTATCATAATTGTATTATTCCGTCATTCATATAAGTTTGATATATTTGTATATCACTTCTCATGTTGTAACTAATCATTTTTCTATCTAAAGCTTCTTTTAGCTTAATTATACTTATATGATAATATTAATAATATTGTACGATCTATTAACTCTCCTGATACCAAATTCGTCATACTTAATATATTTTCCTTCTCTTTTTATCATACCAGTATAATTTATACTTTCATACTTATATCATCACAGTATCACTTATATCAACTTTTTATTTTCCACATTAATATCCTTGTATAATAGTGTGGTTGGCTTTATATGATTATAAGAAAGCTTGTGCTCCCTTTTATATTTTATCTTTCTCATACTAGATCACATCATATGATGTGTTGATGAGGTATTATATGATATGAAAATTTTTTTCTTAACCTATTGAACTCATTTAATCATAAATGTTCATAACATCATCATACTTATATGATCACCAACTTGTACTCATAAGACCAAAGTTTGTTTTAATAGACTATTCATACTTGCATCATCATTATTTTTCTTACCTAATCATATTATTTGATTAAATAATATTATATTGTATAATATTTATAACTAAGATTTCAAACAAATTTCTTTAGTCATCATGTCATATGATCTTTTAACATTATACTGTATGATTCTTATCAAAGCAAGGTTCATAACAATCTAACTCAATCACTTGAATTTATAAGTATTTAATTAACAAAATCAAATAGAAATAACATATCCTTACTAATCAAAGAAGAGGTGTAACACATATATCTCCTCTTAATGCCATGTCATCAGCCCTCCATGTTTGGTTGTGCTAGGGTTGTCAAATTTTTAGACAAGCATTGTAATGTATTATAGTTGATGTCTTAGTTCAATTTGTAATTAATTTTGATACATTTGACAACTATTTAAGATTTCCTAAGAGTCAAAGGTTTTATTTAGATTAACTTAAATAATTGGATAGTAACATTGATGAGTTTTTTATAATAACTGGTAGTTGAACAAAATCTAAATATTCTAAGTAATTTAACCAAACTTTCAAAGTTATTAATAAACTGCATGAGGCGTATCAGGAAAAAAATATTTGACGATTTATGTGAAATTTTCTTATCCTATATGAAACCATCATATGGATTTTGTGAGAGACTTTTGATGTTCTTCCTTTTTAGAAAACTATGAGGCTTTCATCCATAGAGTTTTCATGAATGCTTGTTGAAATTATTCAAGAAAGGAAAACAAAAACTTGTCTGTGATGGCACTTGTGGAACAGAAACAATGATGATGCTCTATAGCTCTACTTGAGTTATCTCGTAGTGTCTCTATAAGCTCAAACCCCACTCACTTTTATATGCAACCCAAAGCTTCGTTGACAAAATTCACTAAAAAAACTCCTTAAAAACCAACCATTGTTTTTGCCTTCTAATCATTTGCAACACTTCGAGATTAAAAGATTGGGGCTAATGCATTTCTATTCCATTAAAAAAATAGAGAATAGGCATTGTTATCTTGTTGTTTTCTAAGCATGGTGGAATTTTATTTGAAGCTTTAATATTCGCTTATGATGATCGGAAAATGATATCTTTCTTCATCCACTGCTGAAAAAGTTTGCCGTGAGATCTGAAAAGGTGCATCAAAACCAAACTATTTTCTTACATTTTATTATGGTATGAATGATGTTCAACCCGTACAATTTCAAAAAATAACATGATTAACTCTTCCAACGGTCTTTTATTTTACATTATACAAACAAGAAATTTTCCTTAAAAAAATGGGGACGATGCTCAATTTTCTTTTTCAAAATTAGTTTTTTATTACCTAAAATTGCATAAAAAAAAAGTAAACTTAACTAAAGATCAACATATCGTCTTGTGGTTGAAAAAAGTACGGCAAGTTTGCTAACTGGGGGAGTAGTGCAAGAACTTTGTAATGCAAAGTTATGTTGAACATGCAACTGATAAAGTAACTTAAAATTCAGCAAAACTTTATGATCATCTGTTGAAATTTCAATCAGAACTACTATATTTTGATTTTATATCAACAAAAGTTAGCTTAAAATCGTTCTCGATGATTCGGTTTTGGTCAATTTTGCATGATTTAAGTTACTTTCAGCCTGTTTTAATTTTGTAAGGAATATATTTTAACTTCTTTAATTTTAACAAATTAATGAACCGAGCCTTCAAAGTGAGGAGAGAAACTAGAGTCATTAAGGTCACAATCTTGCATCCATATGAGCAAAGTTGTAAGCAAGATCCTAAAAAATATTGCATATGAATTCCAAAGTTCTTGGTGCTTTTGTTTAAACGTTTTAGTAAGTGAGAAATAGATAAAAAGAGAGAGTGAGTGAGAGAGAGGGGGGATATATTATATTGATCTTTGTGTTCCAAGCGATCAACTGATTCAATTACGAGGTTATATAGTTCAATCAACCCTAAAAAGTTCGTTTGATTAGTAGAAGACAATACAATAAAGATGATCAAATGATACAATGAAATGACTCGAGGGTATGATAGCTAGATTTTGTATGTAAATGAGGAACTAAATAATCTAATCTTTAAAACTAACCAATAGATCAATTGTGAAATCCAAAATTTTCTTTTAGGCATAATTTTGAGAAAAAAAGGAAAATTTTGGTAATTTGGGTATGCAAAAGTTGATAGTTCATAGCTTAAATGTTACGAGATGAAAATCAAGAAAACGTGTATGTATTATTTTGGATAAATTTTAAAAACTTTTCATAAATAAATATATAAAGAAAAAAATTAACAAATTTGAGATATATAATCTAAGATTTATGATACTAATGAATTGATTGACTTCTTGACTTTTAAAAGTTAATTATTTTTAAAAAATTAATGATTTTCAAACGTGAAACATATCTTTTTAAAATCTTGTATGATTAGATGTCTTTTAAATATTTTTATAAATGATATTTTTGTTTGATTTGATGAATTTTAAATAAGCTTTGTTTTACATCCATTCATATAATGATAACTTCTCATTCTTTTTATTGGCGGTAGTGAATGAGACAATTGTAATAACTAATAACAACGACAACTATGGTGTAGCAAATAGAGGGGGTGGGACCATCAACATTTGTAATGGTGATCAATATCAATTGTTGGAGATAGCAGACATAAATTGATGATAATGGTAGTCTATAATGATCAATGACAATGACAAAAAAATGATGATTATAATGTTCTAAGATTGTTTATTGATAAAACTTATATAATTTTAATTTAATTACACATGATTATTCTTTACTAATATAAAATTAACAATTGTATACATTTTTATGTGATTTGGATGAGTTTTTTAGTTGCATGCCAAAATAAATTAAAAACTAATCTCAAAATTTAAAAAATAAATTTATTTTTTAAAGTATTCTTTAAGATAGTTTAAGTTATTAATTTTGTTGAAATTAGATATTTTTTGAAATTAATATAAAATTTAGAAAGAAATATGAAAAATTAATTTAAAAATAAATGTTATATTTTCCCTTATCGTGACATAAAAGTAAGAGATTAAGACTTTATGAAACTATGAGATAAGGATAAGTTAAAACAATTAATAGAGAAAAGAAAAATGATAGCGAGATACAAAGATAATCAAAAAGATAAACAAATTCAAAAGAGAGAAAAAAAAGAAAAAGGAAATATGGTACTAAAGAAAGCTTAATAGAAGAGTGTTGCATGGTAATAATGAAAGAGAGAAAATAAGAGAATAAGAAAAACTTTAAAGATGAGTTGATTTTATTTTTTTAATTTTATTTTAATAAAAATAGATTTATAAGTCAACTAAACTCATGCAAGATTAATTCAATTAGTTTAATTCAAAATTTGACTCATTGATCCTCTAAATTGTATAGTTTAATTAAACTGTTCGCGTTGTTTGGCTTATTAAGTTACTAGTTATCTACTAAATAAAGTAATACCTCATTTACGAAACCTTTCACTTTATTTACAACATTGAAATAGTCAACCATGATACATGATAATGCTCAAGGACAATAGTAATTGATAATGGTTGATGGCAACGACGATGATCATAGAAGATAGAAACAATTTATAGTAGTAAATGGTTACTTTAGCTTATAAAATTGTGATGAAAACCAAATTTCACAACTTTAAAAAATTATGAAATATATTATTTATTATAATAGGACAAAATTAGTTGACTTTAAAAATCTATAATCATTACTAAACATCACCAAGTATAACATAATTATTTTTATTAGATTTTTGCAAGAAATTTTGTGTTTTCAATCTAGACATCCTTTAAGTGTTGTAATATTACATACAAATATTTATAAAATAAAATGTAAATAAATAAGAGAAATTTGATTATCAAAATCTTAATGAAAGAAAATATCGTCTACAAAAAATTAATTATGATGTAGATTTTATTATGTTAAAATATTATCTTATTAGATAGTTTCAATGTAATGTGAGTTTTAATTCCAAAAAATATATCCATATCATTAAATGATATCATTTTATATAAATATCAAAATTATTTTTTTAATAATCAATATGAAATAATTTATCTATTAAAAATTGTGTATTGTCTAATAATTTTTTTTTTTTTTTTTTTTTTTGAAAACTTCATTCAACGGTTACTTTTTACTTTTTTTTTAGATTTTTAGAAAATAAAACGTCTCCAAACCACATCATATTTTAGCATTAAACAAATAATTTAATCAGTTTAAATTTATAAAATAATTTGTAAATAATTTAATCACTCTTAAGGTGAATACACACACAAAGTTCCATTGCCGGGATTTGAACCCGGGTCGCCTGGGTGAAAGCCAGGTATCCTAACCGGACTAGACGACAATGGATTGTTGTTGGCTTTGCATAAACAACATTACATTAATGTTTTCTTTTTTTTTTCCCGCAAACACCAGCCAAAAAAAACTTGGCAAAGGCTGCCCCCTTTTTCCTCCCCACTTTCGCTCGCTCAGTCTACCCTTTGTTCTCTCTTTTATCTAATTCTTACCAATTCAATTTCTCCATTTTTTTAGAGGTCTTCTCACTGACTGTGTTCCTTACCTACCCAACTGTACCTTTTGTTGTTCATTAAAATAAACTAAGCTGCTTCTCCAGATTCGAATGTAACCGCCGCCACCAAGAGATGGCATCTTTTTGTCCTAATACTTCATTTATCTCCCTCATTTCTTTCCGTTGTTTTATGATTTATCTGGATTATTTTCTCCCCTCCAGCCTCCGCACCTTCTTCCTGCATTGTTTCATTCAATATTTTTGGTAAAAAATTTAGGTGTATACCCAGCTAAATTCTTCCGTTGAGTTCGTTAGTAAGAGAACAGAGATTTCATGTCCATTTGGGTTTTTCGAGATTTGTATAATCTTTGGTTGTTTTTCATTCCGCAGCTGAAGATCTGTTGAAGAGAAGTAAAATTAGACGCTATTTGGTTGCTATCTGCTGAAATATAATGCTAATTCTTGGGAAGCCTTCCTATCTTATTATTACTAGTCTTTAAAGTCTCTTGGAGATTCGCTTTGTGTATTTGTTCTCCAACTCTTCTAATTGCCTTGTCTTCCTTCTCGAGGATTTATTGCAGTTTGGCAATACTGTTCATTGTATAGGTTCCATAAATCTTTTGATTCGAGCGCATGATTGCTATAGTCCGGCGTTCTTCTATTGATGTTTTCTGGAAGGAACCAGAGTTCATAGGGGTCAAACTTTGTGACCCTCATTGAACTCAGGAGTCTCCTTGGACTATGAAATGCATTTACCTATTCTTTTTCTTTTGTTGTGGATTTGTGTTTCCCGAGGAAATTCCATCAATTTGGATATGGCTGCTTTGTTGGAGTTCAAAAAGGGAATAAGTGGAGGACCCATGAGTCGTGTTCTAGATTCTTGGGATCAATTTGCATCACCAGCTTCTGAGGTTTGTCCTTTCAACTGGTACGGTGTCCAATGCAATGGGAATCGAGTGATCTCGATCACTTTAAACGATTTAGGCTTAGTAGGAAACATTAGTTTGTCTTCCCTTGCACAGATGCATATGCTTCGCAATTTGTCTCTTGCAAACAATCAGCTGTCAGGAATTCTCGCTCCTGAGTTGAGATCTCTTACTTTTTTAGAGCATTTGGATCTTTCAAGAAATTCATTTTTTGGGCGAATTCCTGAAGAATTGATGGATATAGGAAACCTTGTGCATCTTAATCTGTCTTGGAATATGTATGGGGCTATGCTGCCTTCAGGCTTTAATAAGTTGAGGCAGTTGAAGTTCTTGGATCTGCGGGCAAACAGTTTTGTTGGTGATGTGGGTCTTATTCTTGGTCAACTGAAAACTGCAGTCTATGTTGATCTCAGTCAGAATAGCTTCACGGGGTCACTTAGTTCAATATCTGATGACTCGAGCATTACTGGTTCTTTGCAATACCTGAACATTAGCCACAATGGGTTATCTGGACAGATATTTGGCGAGAATCTGGTGCCTTTGTTTGACAGTTTGGAGGTTTTCGACACCTGTTTTAATCGACTTAGTGGTCAGGTTCCCTCCTTCAATTTTATAGTATCCCTTAAAGTTTTATGTCTCGGAAACAATCAGTTTTCGGGTTCTTTTCCAGAGGCACTGTTTAAGGACTTTTCCATGGTTTTGGCAGAGCTTGACTTGAGCAACAACAATCTTTCAGGTACTTTAAGTCTCTATTGATCTTCCATTAACCATATGTGCTCTATTCGGCATTATAGTATCTGCGATTGTCGAGAGGATACAAAAACTTTGCATTTTTTCTTTCAAAAAAAATATATTGAAGTCAAATTCAAAATTATATACGCCTACTATCATTATATTACAAATATGGAACTTAACTTTATTGATTCAAACAAATGATATTTATCATATGTTCAAGTGTTCAATCATACAATCATGATTAAAAAATCAAAGAAAAAATTATAAATATGATAAGCTAAGTATAAACACAAGTATAGTTTTAAAATTTTTTATGTTATGTGATCTTTGTCTATATAAATATCATGGAGGTCATAAATGTGAGAAGAAGGAATAGCAAAAATAAAAATATATCTTGAAAAAAAGAGGTATTACTCTCTTTGAATTATTTTCTCTATGAAAGATTAAGAGATTTTTTCTTTTTGTGATAAAGTTCAATATTCTTTTGTGTTTATATGATTAGATGTATTTGAGAAGTAGAAAGAGTGAAAATAAAAATATATCTTAAAAAAAAAGGTATTACTCGCTTTGGGTTATTTTCTTTATGAAAGATTAAGAGATTTTTTCTTTTTGTGATAACATTTAATATTATTTTTTGTTTGTATGATGAGATACATTTGAGTTATATGTGAGTTTATTCTATCCTTGTATGAAAACACAGTCTTGTATTTATAACTTCAACTATAATGGATCTTTCTTTCTCTATCGTGAACTTAGACTTTACTTGAGCTGAATCACTTAAGTTTGATATTTGTATTTTTTTCTCTTTTGTCATTATTATTTTTGTCAATCTTATTTTTCATTTTCGTGATATGAATTACATCAAACTAAATCCTAATAAAATGTTTCCAAAAAAAATAAGAGAATTAATAAGCACATTATAAGTATCATATGAACTTTACTTTGTTGTTAATATAAGACAACATCGGTAAGTCAAATGATTTCTCATATATAAAAAAGCAAACTTTATGCCATTGTAGCATTAAAGTTGTTTTAGCATGATTGCCAATATCTTATTTCTGATGCTTGTAACTAAATTAAATTTTATATTCGCACGAGACAACTTATATTTACAAGTAGAAGACACATAAGAATATGAGCCAAGAATAATTCTATAAAGGCAATGAAGAATATACATTTATAAATGAGTAGTGTATAACAATATAGAAAAAATGTAATGTTACAAAGGTGTAAGACAACTTGTAATTTATGGTGAACTATGCATATCAATATAGGCTTGTCTTGAAGAGCATAAACTTTATTAATGCATACATTTATAGAAGCACTAAGAAACGCATTAATATGCTTTGAAAGTTTGGAGGAGAAGCAATTTTGGTACATCCATATTATAGAGTTAGCTTGTTAGTTTATCTTGGTTTTGAAAACATTGAAAAGTTTTTGACATCTATATAAAAAGAAAAAGATTGAAGGAGAAAGTAAATGCAAAAGTTTGTACTTTATGCAAATTTATGTGTCTTCTTTCTTCTTTCCTTCAAAGCTATTATCTATTGTCTTATGATGATTATTGTTGACAATTACAATAATGAAGCTTGTAACTCCTTAAGTTTTAATGAAGAGTTTTGACAATGTAATTGTCATTTTTCTTGAATGTGGCTTTTTATGTAAGTTTTTGTGTACTTTGTTCATCTTGTAGTAGTTCTTTTTTTTTCTCTATGTAAGTGTTATGTTTTATTGCTCTTTTCATTCTCATGTTGTGTATTCAAATTTTTTTATGTAATGAGTCCTTTTGTTGTTAATAATTGAGTGTGAGAGATATTAGCCTCCATCATTATCTTGAAGATTATTTATAACCCCAGTAGAGTTTTGGTATTGCATCCCTTAATGTCACATAATATATTGGCTAAGGTACTATTTCAAAGGTCGATGACTTTGTAATTGTTAGCTAAGTTGTATTGTGCGCTTGCATTGTATTCAAGTTAAGCACATATTCTTGTGGTTCGCATTGTATTCAAGATAAACACATTTTTGTTGTAGTTTTCATTTCAAAAAATTTATTGAGATGCTTTCAATCATGATTTTATCTTCCTCTAGTCCATGAGAGTTAGAGGAAAAGTGGGATTAATTGCTGCCAGCTTGCATGACTATTATCAAACAATTTTCAATAATCATTTTTGGCCAATATTCTCTTTGACACAATGAGAACTATCACCTTCTCACAGTTATATCAAAGCATCTAGCAAAACTCTACTGCCATCATTTTAAGTGGCTTCATTCAGTTTGCTCATCTAACTAGCCTCATCAATGGGCCCAATCCATGGTCATTGCTTCTTGGTCCTTAGTCCATCTTTGGTCGGATTGCGGCCATCCTCATTGGATTTCCTAGCCTAGAATATGAAACATGGACTTTGGTCTTTAATCCGTCATTACATCATCCAAGTCTCATCCTTTAATTGAAGAGATTAGAAAACTTTGCTCTACATTGGATCAAGCAAATAAAAATACCGACAAAAAGGCTAAGAGTTTTACAAGCAAGGCCCGTAACCCTAACTAATCATAGTAAAAGTTTGTCATCAATGATTATACTCCAAATGCTGTCGTGAATTATTTGGGATATTGAACTTAATGACTAATATATTTAACTAAAAAATAAATATTTACCATAACAATCTACTAATTATGGTGTATTTTAATAACTAAATGTTGCAAAAATCAAGTGAGACTGATGTCCAACACTTATAGTAGTTCTTATATAGAACAAAGGTGTTATTATGAACTACAAGATCATAGGAACAATGTTTGGTATCTACGGAGAATTGTTCTATATTAGATATACAAAAAAGTTGTAGAATTGTTATATAAATAGAGACTCTTATGTAGCAACTTAATGTTTTTAGTTGATGAGTGTTTATACACTTTATTTTTTGTGCAAGACTTTAATCTCTATTAGTACACACTTGAAGAGTTAAAATAACCCATAGAAGAGAGAATGAGTCCAATGTGAACACATTCTTATGTAAGAGAATTTTTTTTAGGCCAAACTTGATCCAATAAGGGATTACTCTCTTAATATGCATTAGACAAGAAATATACAATCAGGAAAAGATCCAAATTCATTGTTCTTTCTTCCTTTGATCTCTAATTATTTCTCTATTTTATTTTAGATGGCAACCTTGCTTGTGTTTTCCCCTTAATATTCTACCAAGAAGTCCTTTATAACTTGAGAGATGCCCCCTTGTGACTTGACCAAGTATTAAAGATCCTTGACCTACCATAAAGTTCATAGTTTTCTCCACTGAAGGTGTTTTTAGTATGAACACAGCTGTGTCTCTCTTGTGCCTTATTTCATCTTCCTTTTGGCTTTCATTGAACATGTTCCTCTCTATTCCATTTGCACCCCAATGACTTGAATTGTCTCATACACTCATTAATGGGACTTGCTCTTGTACACATGTTGAATATCATGTTCGAACATCAACAAGACATTGATTATCTTGTTTTGCAATATATTTCTTATGCATGTATCCTTATTTAACAGCTTTGCATAATTTAATTCCATCAAGATGTAAGTGAATAAGGCAGGCATGTTAAACCAATTAATGCATAATCATGCTATGGAATTCTAAACCTATAAATTTTGCATCTGTTGTGTTTATATGCTCAATAAGCTGAATAATTCCTTTTCTTTTGTTAATGCAGGTCCATTGCAAAGTATAACATCCACTAGTTTGAGGAAACTAAACCTTTCCAAAAATAACCTGTCCGGTTCTCTGCCCGCCAAGATTGGTAGCTGTACTATTGTGGATTTGAGTGAAAATCTATTTTCAGGAAACATATCTGCAATTGGAAGCTGGGGAAACTATGTAGAAAGCATAGATCTAAGTTCAAATAAATTGAAAGGAACCATGTTGAATGAAACATCGCAGTTTTTGAGGTTGAAATCGCTCAAGATTTCAAACAACTTGCTAGAAGGAGAACTTCCAGAGGTGATAGGTACATATCCTGGAATTAGTGTGATCGACTTGAGTCAAAACCATCTTAATGGTTCTATTCCTCAGAGCCTACTTAAATCGGTAAGCATAGTAGATTTGAATCTTTCAGGCAATAGCTTTACTGGGCCTATCTTTCTAAAGAGTGTTAGTGAAAAATCTGGTTCTCCTGCTATACCATTGCTCCCATCTCCAAATTCTAGCCTTGTTTCTATGGATCTTTCAAACAACTTCTTGAATGGATCTCTACCTCAAGAACTAAGTACCATGAGGCAGCTAAGATTGCTAAATATATCAAGGAACAATATTTGTGGTCAGATCCCAAAAGATATTGCTATGCTTGATGGCTTGCTATATATGGATTTATCTGGAAACCACTTTGAAGGTCCCATACCTGATAATCTTCCTAATGGCCTTTTGCAATTCAATGTTTCTTATAATAATCTTTCAGGCGAAGTTCCTAACAACTTGCTGAGGTTTCCCGATTCCTCATTTCATCCAGGGAACATCTTGCTTGTCTTCCCTCCCTCATTTTCAAATGCTACAAGGGCCGGTCAACATGGAAAGCGTCATCATCACTTAAAGAAAGTGGTAGTATATGGATTGGTTGCTGGTGCTTTTGTTTGTTCAATTGTGGGTATCTTAATCATGTTAACATACCATGGGTTATATCTTGGAAATAGTAGAAGAGGCGTTGTTCACTGGATACCCACCCTTCCACGTTTCTCTAAAACAACAAGACATGCTGAGCTACACCCAGGTTCTTCCAGCTTTCTTCAAGATCATTCAATACAAACAAGAACTTCCTCTGCTCAAACTGAGCAAGGGGTTGCTTCTTTAGCTTCCATAGATCCAGTAGAAGCTAAAAGTCAGGATCCGTTTCATGTCCATGAATCCTTACGAATGAGTGATGAGAAGATTTCAGTCTTATCTTCACCACCTTTCAATCAACAAACTTCAACACATTACCCTTCCATCCTTAATGTTCACTCTCCAGACAGGCTCGCTGGTGATTTGCACCTCTTTGAGAATTCTGTCGTGTTCACCGTAGAAGAGCTTTCTCGAGCCCCTGCAGAGATTATTGGTAGAAGCTGTCATGGAACCTCATATAAGGCCACTCTTGATAGAGGGCATGTTCTGACAATTAAAAGGCTGAACGAAGGTATTGTTAAAAGTAAGAAAGAATTTTCCCGGGAGTTGAAGAAGCTGGGAACCATAAGACATGCAAATCTGGTTTCCTTGAAGGGTTATTATTGGGGACCAAATGAACACGAGAGGCTTTTAATATCAGATTGCGTTGATGCATGTTCTTTAACAGTTCGTCTATGTGGTATGATTTATTCTATTGTGCTTTTTTTTTTTCTTGTGATTGTACCTTACCTTGCTTTTATTGTGTACTCCATTGCTCTTTCAAAATTTCGAATTTACTTGAGAAAACTTTGCAGTACAAGCTTATAAAAATGCAAGGTAGTTATCATATAACAGGCTAAATATATGATTAGGACATCCATATAAAGAAGTTGACTCTGTGACTTCTGATAAATATAGTGTGGGAACTTGGCTTTTACAGGTTAGGGGATTTTATATGTGGCCAGATTTGTTCCCACAAATGTTGCTTCGCAGTGCTGAAGTGAGCTATAAGATTGTGGGGCAAGACATTTAGAGATTTAGCAAAAAAACACATTAAGGAATTATTGTAATTTCCTAATTTTCGGTCAGATTTATGTGTACTGCTCTCTAGTTAGAATGGAACACCTTATTTGCTTCTAATTTCTTAGCCAAAGTATTCCTATATTAGGCCTTGGTCCGCCTGAAGTGATAGTTTGATGGCCAAGTGTTTTGGTGTATACTCTTAAAATTCTTTTTTATTATTTACAGGCATCAAAATTTGAATGATTCAAGGACCCATCTCCAGCTCGGCTAACTTATTTAACATTAGAAATCAACCAACCTAAAAGTTTAATCTTAATTTAGTTTAATAACTTATAGAAATAAATGGTGAACTTAAGAGTCTAAAAAGGAATGTTAAGTACTAAAAGAAAGGCTGGTGCATGTATTTTTATTTTTTTTATTGAAGAAATTTGTCCTTATATTAGAGTCTTTATTAGGATTATATTTTATATTCTACAGTTCACACAGTTATAATTAAATTGATAATAATATTTGTGCAGTTGAGCTTATTTATGGTGTATAATTGAGATTACTATTGTTATATGATTAAGACTTATTCAGATCCCTCTCTTGTCTCTTATGAGAAACGGTAATACGGAATATAGGAAAGAGATTTGTTACTTTTTTTTGTAAGAGAAATAGAAAATAGCTCTTGAAAGATGGAGAATAGAGAGACTGATTGGGATGGCAGAATCTATGTAAATTCTATCTCTCTATAGTGTTCTCGTTCATCGGTGACTAGGTTTCTTTTTAGATGACTTACAAGGATTTGCTCTTTCTCTAGTTCTCTTCTATTGAATTTTAAATTTGTGGTTCCATTTGTGTTACTAACTTGGCAGTAATGTTACCGTTGAGGCTTCTTCCTTTCATCTGCAGAGTTTGAACATCAGCAGCTGTCACCATTGACTCTCAAGCAGCGGCTCAGCATTGCCACGGACGTTGCCGGCTGCCTGAACTACCTCCACAACGAACGTGCCATACCTCATGGAAACATCAAATCAACAAACATCCTTATTCAACCAAACATGAATACCCTCGTGACAGATTACAGCCTGCATAGGATCATGACCCCCTCAGGCATGGCTGAGCAGGTTTTGAATGCCGGGGCTTTGGGTTATCGTCCACCTGAATTTGCCAGCACAAGCAAGCCATGTCCTTCACTTAAAGGCGATGTCTACGCCTTTGGAGTCATTCTGCTTGAGCTTTTAACTGGTAAAAATGCCGGGGAGATAGTCTCGGGAAATCCGGGTGTTGTAGACTTAACTGATTGGGTGAGATTATTGGCGAGTGAAAACCGTTCCTATGAATGCTTCGACAGGAATGCTGTTCATGAAACAGATGGTGAAGGTTTTCCCAGAGCACTGGAAGAATTGTTAAGGGTTGCCCTCAGGTGCATAAAATCAGCAGATGAAAGACCTGAGATGAGAACTGTATTGGACGATCTCTCTTCAATTTTGCTGTAAGACATGTCCATTTGCTGTTACTTGGATTGTTTGCTGCCCTACCCCACTGTATTTTTGTCCAGTCCAGCAGTAAAAAAGCATTTTTTTTTTTTTTTCTTGTCATGGAGGACTTTATTCTCTTGTTCTTTGTAACCTTAAGCTTTTTTGTACTGATGGAATAAAGGTTGTGCCTTGTAACGAAGTTGGAGGAAGAAAATAACATGTTACACTCTTTAATGAAATTCCTTCTATCCTTCCCTATACCCCTTTTCCACTTTTTATCTGCATTCTTGTGGCTCATAGAAACACACAAGTGTAAAGCAGAACCAAGATGAAACACTTGATAAATAGGAGGGAATCTTATGTTGCATTCTTGTGGGCATTATTACCATCACATCACTTAAAAAAACTAAGTAGGGGAAAGGAAACATAACTTACTGATGAGAGAATAGATTTTGTCTTGGGGTTCTCTTGTTCTTTTAATTCATTTGATGGATCTTACAATAAGATCTCTCAACTTCCATGACACAGGAAGGCACATTTGGGAAGATGACAGGCGTCAAAATATTGAAGAAACACGTGGTCCTTATTTGTCCTAGCAAACATAACATAGAGAAGTTGGGATTCCATTCCCACCAGCTAATGTCCAACTCCAGTTGAAAAAAATCAATGGTGATTGGCCCACAAAGGGCAGATTGGATCAACAAGCTTCCAATTCTTGGTTTTCATGCATTTCTTCGTTTTAATGAAACATTGCAGAGCAATCCAAAGGTTTAAAGAGGATTGTTATTGATGGTTGTTGAGTGATTTAGAGATATTTTGATTCTCAACACACGATCGAGTTGTACTTCTAAAATTTAAGATTTCAAAATGATCTTAAAAACTTTCTTCTCACGTACGTATGGACTAACTTTCATGATTGTGACTAAAATCATACAAGTAGAAAATCAAGAACTTATTAAGAAGTAGAATCTAATAAAATGGACTAAAATTCAAATAATGCGAGTATGGTATAGTTTAATTAATCTATATTATCCTCAGACAATATCTTTGTCAATTGAATCATCTTATTCAATTGAGATTCTCTTCCAAGTTTGTTCGATTGTTTCTTGATTCTGTTTATTTTTAAGACATTGGATTTTAAATTTAAAATTTTTTAAACTAAAAAACTTTGCTTGAACATTTTTTTAAAAAATTTCTTATGCCTCACTTATTTATAGATTAAAATTAAAAACAAAATAATTAAACAAGAAAATAATGATAAAATATTAGAGTAATATAAGGATATCACCTTTGATGACTATTAGTAAGCAAGTAAATATGTTCTTGCAAATAAGATTTGCTAGCAACAAGTAAGTTAGGGGATGGCTTAGCCGATGCCCACCTAAGTTGATTCACATCATAAACAATTATGTTGAAGTGTTTTAATTAACTAAACAAAATAAAAATGATGAAAGGTCGCATAATATCTTGAGAAAAAGAGGAGAAATAAAAACAATTGAAACTAGAGTTTATGCTATAATTCTCACACTTAGAGACAAATAAAGAGAGATAAAATGTGCTAAATTTAAATGCAAGAAATTTAAAACATAAGTAAAAAAAAAGGTTAAGTTTGGAAAAGAACCCAATATGCAAAAGTTACATTGGTCAAAAAAAAAAAAGAAAACCCAAGGTTCATTTTATCAAATGATTTATAAAATCCATAATTGCAAAATTAAAAGTTACATGAGAGTTATATCGTGAAAATAATGTGAATAAAATAGTTAAACTATACGCAAAAAAATTTATCCTAATTTAGTCGAATGAGTAGCTTACTTTAGTCACTTTGGCTCTTTTTTTTTGGAGGCTTTCCATTATCTAAATTAATTAATAATCCAATCCAAACTAAAGAAAAGAAAAATAAAAGGAAAAAAATATAAGTTTAAAAATATTATAACAATTATATAATTATTATAAAAAATAAAATCTCATAAGCATGCACTAAGCCTCTTCAAACTTTATGATATAAAATATTGCTTCAAATCGAACTTTATAAAAGTTTAGGAAGATATGTAAAGGATAGTAATATTAAAACCAATTCTTAAATCAAAGAAAAAAAATTTTGAAAGTTCTTCTTCTAAAAAAAGAATATAGAAAAAAAAAAAGTAAAAAAAAATGAAAAATAAATTTGTTGAGAAATCTTCCTTTTGGACTTTAAGATCTACATTCTATGGAGAGAACTTTTGATAGGTTTGAAAGAGCTTGACATTACAAAAAAGCTTGGAACTTTGAGATCAAGAGAGCACAAACTTATGAGTGGACCAAAAGATCGATAGTAAGCATGAAGGTTCTTTAACATTCACTAAAAAGTCTAAAATAGATTTGAATTAATTAATATATATTAAAGTATGTAAAATTACTTTTTAAATCTAGTAGTTATAGAGTATGTTGATCATAAAGATCATGTAGTCACTATCACAGATAGTACAACTTGATATACTTTATGATATCATTAATTTCAAATGCTACAAAAAATTAATTATTAAAACTTTATAGAAAGACCATGAAAAAATAGAATGGTCTACTTATTAGAAAGATGGATACTAAAAGGTTTTGTGGTTTGTAGAAATAGATATGATCAATAAAGTCAGCCTATTGTAAATAAAATATAAATTTGATAGATAAATTTTAAAATTATAGAAGCAATATTTACTAATTCTAAAAATATTTATTTATGCAAATTGAAATTAAGTATAATTTTTTATCAAATTCATTTCAAAATGTTTGGAGAGCTAAGCAAAAACAAATATAGCAACTAGAGTAAAACTATATTAAACACCAAGTAAATTTTTGTAATAAAAAAGGTTTAGACTTTTGCTGCTAAATATATTTACATTTTGTACAAATATATATAATATATTTTAGAAAGGTATGAGTGTCTACTTTGATAAAAAAATATTTTATATTTTTTAAAGTTGTATAAGTTTACGGTTATCTTTTTAGAAATTTATCAACTAGTTTTACTAAAACTTTTGTAGCTTAATATAACATAGGATTTTCTTTTTATGTTTACTTCTTAATTATATACCTATATATATATATATATATATATATATATATATATATATATATATATATATATATATATATATATATATATATATATATATATTATTTAAATAATTTTCTTTTTATGTTTACTTGTAATTATATACCAATAATTTTCTTTAAAAATTATTATTTAAATAAAATATTCTAACAACTATAAATAATGGTTAAAAGAGCCTTGTGCAGGAGCCGCTCGCTCAAAACATTTTGGACTGTTTGATCATAAAACTATGCAATCGGATGGATGATATTCGAAGGAAGCGATTTAGAGATAAGATTTGATTAAGATTATTAGATCTGAATCCTTATCAGACAGCTAAATTTTGATCTTACATGTAAAATAAACATAAATTGTGCGATCACAAAATGGTGTGATCAAATGGAGAATATTATCAGGATTTATAAAAAGGCTGAGGAGATTAAGATCGTTCAAGCGCAAAATTGCATGTCAAACTATTCAACATACTCCTGCAATTCGAAAGTTAGCTGCGTAGTAAAAGCTTTATGTTTAGTCTTTACATGGTGTATTTGTGATTTATATTTCTCCTTAGAAGACTTCTCTTCCATATCACAGGCACCTCGTTTTAAGGATTGATTGCCCTCTAGTTTGCTCGGGAGGTCACGACTTGTGTGACCAATCATGTATTGTACTTTATTTATGGATGTGGGATTCATAAACCAATCCAACACAATTTAATCCAAGTTTGGGTGACTGATTTTGTGATCGATTTACTTTACTAAATGGGTTCAAGATTCATTAACTTAACCAGAATGAGGTTACTGTAACGAACCTGTTAACAAACAAGTAATTTTAAAAAGTTTTTTTTACTAATTAATTAATCCTACTATAGCATATTTTTAGTAATAGGTTAATTAATATTTTCAAATGTTTAATCTAAAATGACAATCAAGATATGCTGGATAAAAAATATTATAAATATAAATATTTTATTAAGATGGTTAATTTTAATTTAATTGGCATGACTTGTAATAAATATTTTAATTAAACTTAATATTCTAATAAAAATAAAAATAAAATATCTAAAATTAAATTCAAAATATATATTTAGTGGTTTGCTATTCCAATTAAGATGATTTTTATAGAATTTGACATTTACTCATCTTCTTTTTCAAGTCTCTTATGATCAACAATACTATAGTTAACACACTAATATTGGTAAATTTTTTGTAAAATGACCTAGTATGTTATGCTTGTAGTAGAAAGCACAATATGCTAATTTAGTAACTTTTTTATTTATTGAACTAATTGAAATATATATGAGTAGTTTTTTATTATATTATTATAAGAATAAGATTGTGAGTGAAGTCTTATATTTTTTAATTTTAATATTTTTTTTTTAAAATGATGTCATAATTTTCCTTTATTTTAAGAATTATTTCTTATTTTATTCATTCTACTCATATGTGGTCTTATTATTCATTTATCAAAATTTCATTATGATTTTCTTTACAAAAAGTGATATGTTGATAGATAATAGAAAAGTTGAGAGATTTAATTTTATGTAATTTTCTAAAAATTCATTGTAATAGATAACAATAGAAAACATTCAAAAGAAATAAGAGGATGAGCTGAATAAATGGGTTAAGCAATTAAATGAGTGAATTTTTTTTAAAAAAAATAATGTTTTAATTATAAATAATACACCCACATAAAGCACGTTATTAATTTTTTTTTTAAAAAAATAAATCCTTAACTACTATGGCAACAAATATGACTAAAACTATCTCCCAAGAGAGCTTAAACCCAAAAGAACAAGATATCAGTAATTTCGTACTAGAATTGCGTTGTGGGGACATAGAAAAAGTACATTTGGACCGGCTTGGACCGGCTTCTGGCTTCTGCAATACCGATTCAAAAGTCTTGGACGATCAGCAAACCAAACATTCAAGAGTTGTTCAAAGTTCGGACTCTGATGGCTTTTTTAGTATGTACCGTACTGCTACTTTTAGAATTACCTACTGTCTTCGCATGCTTATCTTTTTAAGGAATTGTTCTTGAAAATAATTATTAGTTATGTGAAAAAAAATAAACTTTTTATAATTAAAAAATCCTATTTTCAAAATTATATTAAAATATTAAAAATTATTTTAATTATAATAATTATTTTATCAGTTTTTAATAAATAACATAATATCAATCAGATAAATTTTTTTATTAATGTTTAATACTATTTATTAAAAATAAATTATTTTTTTATCAACCTTAATAAATATATTAGATCTTCACTTCTCTTTGAATTTAAAAAATTGGAGTAATCACTCATTGTATTACAATTTTTTTTTTGCATGAACTCTAATTATTTCAAAATAGATGAATAAATCATAAAAGTTTTGTTTTAATTATATGAAATAAAATCAATACATCAAAATTTTTTTAATATTTCAAAATATCATTCACAAATATAAAAACCACTCAACAATATCAAGAAACTTTAGGGACTCTTTGTATCGATGTTAATCGTAAATCACACAAGCTATTTATGTTAATTAAATTAGGTTTAATTTGCCACAAATACCATTGAAAATTAACAAAAAAATTTATTTAGACTCAATTACATTTGATTTTTTAAAATTAAAAAAATAATATAATATAGTTATAATATATTTTAAAGATAAAAAATATTTTGAATTGTTAAAGAAACATTGTGTACTCATATTGATGATTTAGTAAATCATGTGATATACTATTAAATTAAAAATTATTCATTTTAGTTAGTATCAAACCATCCTTTGAAACGTTATAAAAAAGGACTAATCAATTATATGTCAAAAATTTGAACCCCAATTATCATTTGAACTTTACCTTAATGTTACAACACTATTTATACCCTCTCAAAAAAAATTATTTCTAGTTAATAATGACTATATATATATATATATATATATATATATATATATATAAATATATAGTCATTAAAGGCAATGGTCAATCCGAAGAGGTTTTCTAATTTATTGCCATCAGCAGTTGGGCTAACTAACTTTTTTTTTTTTTTTTTTTTTTTTTAAGTAGATTTATTGATAAGGCAAAAGGTACAAGAGTTTTCCAAGCTACAAGGAGCTAGGAACTACATGAGCCCCAGTTTAGTAAGGGAGATAATTTCTGCACTGAACAGTTGACCAGACGGTCTAAGTAAATAGAGATTGGCTATGAACTTTTGAGTAGCCCATAGGAAGCGATCAGGAGTAGCCCCTTTACCATCTTGGGTTGCTGAATTCCAATTTTTCCAGGCCATCCAGCATATTGATGCTGGGATTGAGAAGGCTGAGGAGTTGATAATTGATTTGTGGGACCACCAACTGAAAATCCGGGGAAGAGATGACCACTTAATGTCAATGTCGAGGCGACGTTCAAACCAAGTCCATGTAGGTTTGGTGATCGAACAATGCCAGAAGATGTGCTCCAAGGTATTAATCTGAGGACAAGAGGGGCACTTTGGAGCGAGAGAGATGCCAATAGACTGTATTCTGTGTGGTAATGGTAGTGCGTTGTTGAGTACTCTCCACACCAATATGGAGACTTTTAACGGAATTCTTTTGTGCCAAATAAGTTTATTGTGGTTGTATCTCTTGGGGACCGGGGGGATAGATGTTGCGCAGAAAATACCATAAGCGGAAGCGGAGGAGAAAGAACCACGTTTGTCGGAGCAGCATCCGAGCCAGAGACCTAGCCAATTGAGGTGGCTGGCTAAGTCAGGTTGACTGGGCCTGAACCGGCAGCGATTGGGTCCCGAGGAGACCGAATCGGATGAACCGGCCGAGTTGGGCGAACCGGGAATCCCCGAACCGTCTTCTTCCTCCGCGCGAATGAAGAGCAGGGAATCACAGAACTTGACAAGGCGGCGCCAACTATGCGAGTCTTGCTTGGTTGCCCGGATATTGTCGTCACGGGTCATGTACGCTTGAATGAGGAAGCGAGACCAAGGGGAGACCGTGTGGAGCAGCCTCCACCAGAGTTTCGCCGTTTGAGCTCGAATTAGCGCTTCTAGGTTAATAATGCCTATGCCTTGGTTTGATATAGGCCTCGCGAGCTTGTTCCAGGCCGCCCAGTGATGACGAGGGCCCTTGGAAGATTTACCCCAAAAGAAGTTGGCCATTAAGCTATTGATAGCGGAGACTGTCTTCAGGGGAGGCGACCGAGCGGCGGATATGTATGCAGTCATCGAAGTAAGAACCGAGTTGATGAGTACCTGTCTGCCACCCATGGAGAGGAATTTGTTCTGCCACGAGGCGATGCGATGGCGAAGTTTGTCAAGTAATGGTTGAAAATGTCTGTCGCGTGGCATACCGACGTCAAGCCAGCAGCCAAGGTACAGGACAGGGAGGCTAGCCGAGTGGAAACCGAGGAGACGGAGCGTTCTCTTCTTAGCACGAGTGGAAGAGTGACGGGCGTGTATTACAGAAGTCTTCCCACAGTTTAGTTCAAGTGATGAGGCTTGAAGGAAATTCTGAAGAAGGGAAGACAAGTGCAGGAGTGATGCTTTTTTGCATGTTGAGAAGATCACCACATCATCCGCGAACGCAAGGTGGGTGATCGGGCGGCAGTGGACAGGAGTCGAGAAGGAGTCAAGGTTTCCAGCAGCAAAAGCCGCCGAGAGGGACCGACTAAGTGTATCCAGAGCAATACAGAACAGGGCCGACGAGAGAGGGTCTCCCTGTCGCACACCGCAGCTCGGTTTGAAGAAACCCTTTGGACGCCCGTTGACCAGCACCGAGAGCCACGTGGATTGGAGGACGTTGAGCACCATTGTGCAGAAAGCAGCGCTAAATCCCCGGCTCCGGAGCACCGCGAGAAGAAAAGGCCATCCAATATTGTCGAATGCTGCTTTGAAGTCTAGTTTAAGTATGATATTGTTGTGCTTCCGGCGTCGGTTTAGGCGGGTGATCATTTCCTCCATTAACAGAATGTTATCAGTGATGCTTCGTCCTTTAATGAAGGCGGTTTGCTCGGCTGAGATGATTGAAGGCATGATGGAAGCCAGCCGGGAAGCCAGTAGCTTGGAGAGAAGCTTGCCGACGACGTTGCATAGGGAGATTGGTCTGAAATCTGTAGGCGAGGACGCAGCCGTGGTCTTGGGGATGAGGCAGATCCACGCCGAGCCCAGGGCTCTAGGAATTGCCGAGCCCTCAAGGAATGCGTTTGCTACGTCCACTAGATCCGTGGCGAGGAGTGTCCAGAATTGTTTGTAGAATTTGACTGTGAAGCCGTCCGGCCCGGGGGCACTGGCGTCGGGCATTGAGGTGAGAATTGTCCGCAGCTCCTGGGCGTCTGTCAGCCTGGTAAGGGAGTCGTTCTGTGTTGGTGAAAGGGATGGTGGGGCGTAATGAAGAATTTTGTCAATGGCGGGTAGGCAGGCCGCCCGCCCACGAAAAGAGTCTTGAAAATGATTTATAAGAAGATTCTCCAATCCCTCATCCCCTTCCGTCCATTCGCCGTCTGGCTTTTTAAGTTTCTGGATGTGGAGCACATTCCTCTTAGACTTAACAGAGGCGTGGAAGTACCCAGTGTTTGCGTCTCCCTCCTTCAGCCACCGGAGACCCGCTTTCTGGCGCCAGAAGTCTTCTTCCGCGGCCAGACAATGATGAAGAGAAGTGTTCGCCGATTGTAACCGAGCTGCATTTATCTCATTTGGGGCCTCAATTAAGGCAGCTTCCGCCTCCCTCACCTCCTGCTCAGCTAACCTGGAGTTGCTGAAGAGGTTGCCGTAGGTAGTCTTGTTCCAACATTTCAGCGCGGTCTTGAGTCGTGCCTGTTTACCAATGAATTTGTAAATGCCAGCCGCTGCGATTGGGGCATTCCAAGAATGAGTAATCAGGTCCTCTAAACCCGGGTGAAGTAGCCAAGCATTTAAAAAGCAGAATGGCTTTGGCCCCCCGTTGCGATGGGACAGAGCACGGAAGAGGATTGGGGCATGATCGGAGGTGGAACGCGGGAGAATTTCGACAACTCCGTCCGGCGCCGCCTCCAGCCAAGCTGCATTATGAAGGAAGTAGTCCAACCGTTTTAGGACAATGGCGCCGCGCCTAATGCCCTGCCAGGTGAACGGACCCCCAATAGTTTGGGGTATAAGAAGGTTTGATTTCATCACGGCTGCGTGGAAGTCGCCGGCATCACTATTGCGAAATTGAGCAGCACCAAGTTGATCCTGTTCCATCATGGTGACGTTGAAGTCACCGCAGATGCACCAGGGAGAATCTCCGACCATCTCGCAGGAGTCAGCGAGAAATTTCCACAAAGGTCGGCGAAGATTCCGGCAATGTTTTCCGTAGACCGCCGAGAGCCAGACATCAGAATTTGCTCCTTGAAAGGTTACCTGAACAGTCAAGGCTTGTTCAGAGAGGCGAGCTGGGCTAACCCGGCATTTGGAAGACCATAGTATCCAAATCTTTCCATTTGGGGAACTGAGGCCATCCTGCATATCGAATTTGAGGTAGAGGAGAGGTATGCTGTCGTCACCAAGGAATGGTTCAAGCATAACGAGGACATCAATATGATGGGAGCGGATGAGTTGTCGGAGGCGGCCTGTGGAAGCTTTGCTGGCAGCCCCGCGGATGTTCCATGAGAGGACATTAATCATTGGGTGTGGTAGGCGGTTTAGAGCCCGCCGCGCTTCTGGTACAAGGAGGGGAGATCACTACCTGGCCTCTGTTTTTTGCTCTGCGATTTTTGAGTTTACGGGGGGCCAACGGTGGAAAGTCCATCGTCATTTCATCGTCCGTTGCCGAGTCCATTTTCGCCTCAGGCTGCGGAGGGGGATCCAGAATGACAACGTTTATTAGATTCCCCGAATTAGTCTGCAATGTCTCCTTCCCGGAATTCTGTAGTGTCGTTGGAGACCCATTTAAGGGTGCATAAGGTGAGACAGCTTCAGCTGTTGGAGAGTGGAGAGAATTCAACTCGTTCGTTGAAGTTGCATCTGCAATGTAGATTTCCTGGGAAGATGGAGAGGGAGTGAGAGTTGATTCAGGTCCTCTGTGCCGAATTTGTTCGGCCTGCCGGTCATTTGTAATTGAATTGTACTCCGGAGCTGTTTGGGGTAGAAGATTCGAATTATTTATGGGCTGAGTCTCTGTCTGTAGGATAGCTGGCATGGTCCTGTCCTGAATGTCGACCAGCGCCGTCTGGAGAGTGGGCCGCGCCCGCACGATGTTGTTTAGCTCTTGTCCCGACTGAAGGTCATATTGAGGAGATGATCCCGCCGATTTTGCAGGCGACAGGGGAAGCGATGTCAGAGGAGATTTGGGAGAGGAGCACTGGCCCAAATCATGAACAGGAGATCTTGGCGAGGAGCTTTCCGAGCGCGGCGAAGATACGATCGGACTCTTACCTTTATCCGAAGTGGGGCCGCCGGGCAGTGGGTTATTCCTACAGACATCTCTGCTGTGCCCAATGGTAAGGCATTGGGAGCAGTAATTTGGTTTATTCTCATAGGTAATAGGTTGCCAGAAACCGCCCACATGCACGCCGGGATGAGCTGAAATCCGAATCCGTTTAGGTAGTTCCTTAGTAACGTCAAGTTCTACGCATACCTTGGCGACGTGCGGTCGCGAGACGGATGCCGTCGCCGTATCAAGTTTCAGGGGCTTACCAATGGCCGCCGCCATTGAGAATAGAATAGCTTTGTCGAAGAGATGCAGCGGCAGGTTAGCGAAGGAGATCCAGACAGGGGCAGTCGTCGGCTCAGCTTCGAAGCGAAATTCCGGCGACCATTTTAGCAGTCGCATTGGGAATTCGAGTATGTACCAGATGGTTTTGAGCCAACAGAACAAATAGTCTTCTTCGAGTGCAAATCGAAGGATGACATGCCGGGAATTGAGGAGCCCGACAGTGACCACACCGCGGAAGCCGGCTTTGGCCAGGGACGAGCGAATGACTTCCAGAGTTGGGCGGCCGTGGGAAAATTTGCCTACCAAAAAAAATTCAATGGATTGACATTAATGGCTTTGTATTTAAGGTTATTAAAATTATTTTTTTTATTTCGAGCTTTAGTGATTTCGACACAATAAATGGACCACCAAACACACCTTAGCCCGAGAAGAATTGCGAGTTATATGTGTCCCACAGAATAATGCCGGACCGGTTCGGACCACGGCAGCCTTCTTCTGGATGATTCGTGCCGATAATAACAACGTTACGATTGGGAGGACGGTGACTAACGGCGTCGAATTCTCCTCCCTTTTCTAAGGCGAACCTCCGAAGTAGAGGAAAGCTCTTCGTCTGACAAAGGTGAAAGGGCGACGCGTTGAGGAACTCGATGTTGCATCAAAATCCTTCCTTCTTTTTTTTGTTTGATCCTCTAATCCATTCTTAACAAGTTCTACTTTTGTAGGGCTTTTTGGCTCTCCAGCAGAGTCTTGTTCTGCTATGATTTGGTAGTTTGGTCATCGGGGATTTCGAAGGCTTTGCGGTGAGATTCCGGAAAGGCAGAGGCTTTTTGCTGAATAAAGATGGTTTTCCATATGAAGATATAATCTTCGAACAGGAGAGGTTTAGTTCTCCGCAAGGGACACAGGTAGCTTTCTTTTCCTCGTGTTTTGGTTCTTTAGTTGTGTTGAATGAATTGGTTTTGGGATTCTTCTTGTTCAAATAGCCTTTATTGTGATGTTGTTGTTTTTGGTTCTCTTAATTGCATATCTTAGATCAACTAAAACAGAAGTTTTACCCATGGAAAGACTATTTCTTTATTCTTGTGTTGTATCAGATTGTTTTTCTTCTCCCTGTTGTTTCAGATTGCCTATGGTGAGTGGGGATTTCAGCTGCTTTTGTGTTTTCTGTATGGTTGTAAGCAGCCCTTCATCTGAAACTTAGAAAACACCACTTCAGCGGTTATCCAATTCTCTATTTCAACAACTAAAACCAACAGCTTGAAACGAAATGCTGTCGAAGCCCAGGATCCATGCAGACCCAGGTCTCCACAGGGACGAATTTGATCCAGTTCCGGATTCCATTCTTCTCCTAATTCTCAACAAGGTAGCCGACATCCGTTCCCTTGGCCGCTGCTCCGCTGTCTCCAAGAGATTCAATTCCCTCGTCCCCCTTGTTCACGACGTCTACATCAAGATCGACCGCATCGTTCCGGCGGACGGTGAGTCCTTCGAGGAGTCGGCCAACCTCTCCTCTCCGAAGCCCCGACACCTGTTCTCCCACCTCCTCAAGCTCATGCTTCTGACCATCCTGAAACCATTTCACAACCTCCGGAATCCGAGCATCGGGAACAAGCCCTTCCTCCCCCAGCTCTCCCACCACTCCCCATCGCAGGTCCTGAAGAACTTCACCCATATCCGCAATCTACGCATCGAGCTCCCTGCCGGCGATGTCGGCACAGATGATGGAGTTCTCCTCAAATGGCGAGCCGAGTTCGGGAGCACCCTGCAGAACTGTGTCATACTGGGAGGAACAAGGATCGAAAAGCAGCTTGACCCCAGGGACTGCGATCTCTTCCCCTCCGCCGAAGACAACGGAAGCATGCCCGAGTCGTTCTACACTAACGGTGGGCTGAAGTTGCGAGTCGTGTGGACGATCAGCTCGCTGATCGCGGCTTCCACAAGGCATCATCTTCTTCGACCGATAATTCATGACCACCCGACCCTGAGAAACTTGGTGCTCACCGACGCGGAAGAGCAGGGCACATTGACCATGGGCGCGGAGCAGCTCCGGGAGTTCAGGGAGAAGCCTATTGCAGCTTCACCATCGGCCAACCGAACCCAGGTGCCCGCTTCAAACATGAAGCTTAGGTATGCACCCTACCTCGAGCTGCCCGAAGGGATTGGGATGCATGGAGCCACTCTGGTGGCAATCAGGCCTTCGGTTGAGGCTAACGGTGGCGGTGGTGGAAGGATGGAGGCGGAGGCATTCGTGGGCGTGGCGTTCGAGGGCCCTTTCGGCATTGCGGCCAAGGCGCTTGCGAAGACTCGTACTTATCTACTGGAGATGAATGGTTTCTGAGATGTCTCTTTGCAAACATTTTTAGTGTTTCTTTCATTTGAGGAGTTCATTTACAGTTGTTAGTGTTTACTGCTCGTTGAATTAATCTCCTTGTGCTGCCGAGCTGTTCTTGTCTCTGCTTTATAAGAGCAGAAACATGATGCTGAGGTCTGCACAAAGCTTCTCCTTTTCTTATTGATGTGCTTCTGTTGTGGGAAAATGAACAGAATTCATGGACGCCTCTGTTTCATCAAATTTTTTTTTTTTTTTTTTTTTGGCGAATTTGAAGCTTGCAGTTTCTTTAAATTCATTTAAAAATCTTTCCATTTGTTGCATATGATACGTAATATTCCGTTTGATAAGATATAAATTTCTAGTTTTTCCGAAACAGAAAGGATTAAGGGAAGAATAAATGTATCAAAACGAAATTATTGGAAGAGTTAAATTATTTTTAAAGAAAAATTAAGTGATAGACCTTTCTCTTGGAAAGCAAGCATAAAACAGTTTCTTTCCACGGCAGTTGATATTTCAGATGGATCTGCCAAAAATAAATAGAGAAATGTTATCTTGCAAAGTCTGATTAATTTGGTAATATTAACTGTAATTAGACCATGGTTGCATTGAAAATAGGATTTAAATTTGTTTTATAGTACATATTAATATTAATTAATGCACCGTAATCATGGCAATTAAAATGATCTTTCTAAACAGCGGTGAAGTAGCGTGTAGATATATATACATATCCTGAAAACCATAACCTGTTTTTCTTATGCGTCAACCACAATAAACATCCCAAGCTTTCCAAATGCAGAGTCATGAATGAAATAACTGCCGATGGATGACCAAAAAAGTAATCAAAATGACAACTTCACTCATTAAAATTTGAATGACCACACGATAGCAACAATCTAGAGAACTTCGATTTAATCTCCAGTGCCATCAAAACGGCATATTAAATAATGTAACGTAGAGATTAATCAAATATCGTAAAACTAGATCTTCACAGGAAAATTAGAGAATATAATCCAGGAAGTCTCAGCATTGGTACAGGTGAGAGCTGAAAGAATACAAGTGAATCTGGAGCAAGTGTTAATCTGCCAGTCAACAGTTCTCTTTCTGCGAGTTGGCCTTCTCTATGGTTTTCATTGCGTCTTCGAACGATTTCTGCACACAAAACAACTTTTAGAATAGGAAAACGCTTCATGCATAGAAATAGGCATTAAGAATCTCATCCTCCGTCAATATCTTTTTTATCTAAGCTTAGTTGAGATCTAGCTAATCAGAGGTTCTCCTACCGCTTCATTAGTTAAGTAACAAAAGATATTTTTACTAAATCTATAAGAAGAATTTAACTTATTAAAATATTGATCATAATTACAAGCCCCATATTCATAAGCTTAAACTTCAGTATTAATGAAAGTCTATAGAATAATATAGTGAAGCGAATATTAATCCCCCTCTATCTCTTCTTTGCATGTGACATACGAGCTAGATTTGGTTAAAATCAAATAATCCATATAATTTTTTACTTGTGTTGATTTTTGCTTGTCTTTACAATGTTAAGTAAATTTCAAAAGCTTTTATGACTAACAATGCCTTGAAAGATGGGAATAAATGCATTATCGTTTGAACATTCTTTGGATCATGATTCTTAACATACATGATACTTAATGACGTTGAAAAAATTCTGTAAAATTGCTTCAACTTGATTGATCAAACTTGTACATGGCTCTTACAATGCCACTAAAGATGGAGTAATTGGAGTGTCTACAAAGAAAATATGTGGTTGTGATGCGAGCTCCTTGGTATCTTCGATATATTACATGACGCTTGACTCAGTCGAGAAGAAACTTTCAAGTGCAAATATGTATGAAAAGTCCTATATTGAAAGCAAAGCATACTATTGGAATCCATATTCAATTAAGTAGCCCTTAATAACAATTTGCCAAAAAAGGATAAACCATTGACAAGTTTAATATTAAAATACAAAGAAACAGCAACGTCTTGAGCTTTATAAATGTTTTTTATGAAACATGACAATTATCAACTTAAATGCTAGTATATAGTAAAATCAAGAAGAACGAAGATTGGATTCGTACCCCAGAATTATTCATCTTCCACAGTATGTCTACACCTCTCTCAGAGACAACAGCTCCACCTAACAGAAGACTGGAGCAAACACATTCATCAATGCAATAAAGTTGAAATCTAATAGCATTAAACAAATTGAATGCATGCTGATTTGCCATGTTAGCATAGAAATAAGATGTCTTCAATGTTCTTACATTCATTGAATGACATAAGATTGAAAATCCTATAGCTTAATATGCCTAAGTTTTGGTAAAAACATTCAGTTTTTATGGCATTTCCAATTGATTAAGTTCCGCCACAGAAATTGAAAATTAGTCATGCAACACATTTGTCAAAAAACTATAAAATAATAGGGACACTTAATTAGGAGGTGATCAATTGGGAATCCTTCAAATGGCAAAGGCATGAATACATTCTTTTATGGTAGAAATGTCAGAGAACAAGTGCACAAGGAAGTGGCCATTGCAATCTAATGTTCAAGGGGTAAAACAAATAAAAAAAATACAACAAAAAAGTAAACAGCTTAACTCAAGGAAAACGTGTGTACACATGATAAACCTATAAAAAAAAAAAAGGTTCAACAACCTACTTTTGTCATACTAAGACTTAATTTGGCAATTAGACAAGGAAGCCACATCGCTATGTCTACAGCAAACAAGTGTATGGAGAGTAAAAATCCAAGACCAGGTAACTATAACAATGCTCTCATATGGTTTAATTATGTCCTGGTGTGCATGCAATTGATGGGTCAAAATGATCATTTTGTAGATGAAGCAGATCCAATATGAATGAATTCTTTATGAGGGGAAGATTTATGTGATACACATGAATGGTGATCTTTAGCTACTAGTTTAAGTTTTTAGTTCAATATGAATTTCTGAGCTAATACACTGGATTAAAATAGGAACTCCCAAGGTCTTAAACTCCAAACAGATATTAGAGGTTTAAGGTTTGAAGGTTTGTGGTACAGATTTTCTTTTCCAAAGTTGGTCAACAAGGAGTTGTTGAGTGATGCTTTGCATTGTCTTCATTACTTGCTTCTTCCAACATAATTAATGGTCAAAGTTTCAAATGCTAAAAAAAACCTCTAAGTATGATAATAGCATCATATTTTTTAATTGTTAGATAGCAAAACATCCTGTGATTGATCATGATTTTCAAGTTATTTAAATATTTTCTACAGTAAAACCTTATCTAACTATGTAAATAAAATTTGAAGGTAGAGATTACAATGTGATTACTGTTCAAAATAACTGATTTGGCTTAAAATGCAATTGAATACTGTTACAATATCTATATACCCATGATTGGTATATGACCATTGAGAGTTCACCAATAAATTTCATCATGTAGTATCTAAACACTTGTAAACCACATTTACACATTTAAAATTTATATTTGACTATTGATCCTCATGGTTTGCATTTGATCATTGAGAGTTTATGCATGAATATCATAATTTAGTATCTAGACACTCTTAAACCATGCTTACTCATTAAAAGTTTATAAATTAATATTATTTCAACACCTTGATACCTGTGGTTTGCATAGGATCATTAAGAGTTTACATGGAATATCATCATTTAGTATTGAAAGACTCTTAAATTACATTAACATTTCATGTATGACTATTGATTCAAAGAATGACATCAATAACCTTGAATATATCCATATAATAAATAATACTTAAGAGATGGAAATAATATCTTGATATGTTAATTACAATGTTACCTAGATGGTAATAATATCTAAAATTTATCAATATTTTTTTATTGTTTGATTTAATACTATCTCAATAATATTTTATTCATATTTTTTACATCAAGATGACCAATATGTAAATTTTGCTCAAATTTGAATAACATTTTGATATCAATTTTGAAAGTTAAAATTCTAAATTTAATAATGCTATTTGTAGACGTCATCAAATCAAACACTAAATATCATTAGATAATAGTGTATTAAAAGACAATCATTTGTCTACGAGGTGTTTAGCCCCAAGCACTCGACAATAGACCTTTTTTTTCAAGTCACAGCAACGAAATTAAAGCATGAGAATAAAGAAAAACTAAGAAAGAAAGGAGAAGAGAGTTTTTATTATAAAGAGATTGAATTTTCTTAAAAAATTTCCCTTAAAAGAATTATGAATTCACAAAATTCTGAATTACAAAGTTCTCAATTGCTTCATTCAACATCTTTATCCCATATATAATATTTTAATTTTCACATGAAACATGTGATTTTTTACTTGAAAAAGAAATCTAGCAAAATCTCTACCCCAAACGACATATCAGTATAATTTGACAAACATCTAGAAGTATCACTTTACAGATAATTTTATCAGTGTAATCTTTAGTGATCACAAACTTCACCTTTCATTATTTTTCAACTCTCTTCTTGAATTATTTATAAATCCACCCCAATGAATAGGGTCTTAGATATGGTGTAGTCTCTAGGTTTAAT
Source organism: Vanilla planifolia (assembly GCA_023846275.1). Classification (NCBI taxonomy): domain Eukaryota; kingdom Viridiplantae; phylum Streptophyta; class Magnoliopsida; order Asparagales; family Orchidaceae; genus Vanilla; species Vanilla planifolia. The sequence goes on along the minus strand of CM043865.1, from coordinate 8,186,778 downwards.
CTATTCATAAGATTTTCTAATATTAGGTTCCTTTTGCTTCTAGTGTCAATGAGAACACTAATAAACTCTTTTTATACTTGAATTTTATTGGTGAAGAGTCATTCTCTTTGTTTTTGTTCATAATATATATTCTTTAAACTCACCATAAAAGATAAACTTTCATCAATTTATAGAGAAGTTTCAAATACATTTTCAGTCTCAACTATAACAAGTATTTTACCTTTCTTAAACTTTTATGGAAATAGTTCATAATACAATTTTCAACACTTTTGTCGTATATGTCTTTCCGATCACAATACTTTTGAGTTTTACAGGTAGAAGTGTCATTAGTTGTAGTCATAATAAACTTTATTAAAGAATACTCTTTCTTTTGTCGTCAATTTTTAAACTTATAATCGGACTTTTCGGTATTTTGTCCTTCTAATTTTATTTCATTATATTTAATCTTCTTTTCAATAGTCATACTCGTCTTTCACTAACTTATTCCAATTATATGATGGAAGTAATCTCAGCCATTCCTCACTCAAAATGGGAGGGGCTAATGCAATTGGTTGGGCAACTCCACTCTTCTTCCATCTTTCAACAGAGTTTATCCAAAGCTTCTCCGAGGTCACAACCCCTTTGCATAGGTTCACTCAGGTGCGCATACAGTCTTTCTAGAATACACCAATACAAAGGATTCAAAAAGAGGAGCATAATGCTCCAATTTGAACCATGTTTTAGAGTACTAACTTGTTTTAAAAATTGAATAAGAAAAAAAGATAATTCAGTGTTGATAGAATTGTACAAATTTGCAATATACATCAACAATGTTTGCATCTCGTCAATTAGTATTTCCAAACTTATAGTTTGTCGTCGAAATTCAGTCGTACATGCTTGTACTGTTTGTCCATGTTAGTGTTGTAGATTATGTCACTTTTTTCATCTCTTCTTTATGTATCCATGAGGTAATGTTTTGCTCTAATTAATTTTTTAAATTGACTAAATATCACTTTTATAACTATATCAATTCTTTAGTGTGCATTCCATCAGGCTACCACTTGATTCAACATTTCTAATCGAGCATATACAACTTTATCAGTTGATGAATAGCCGTATAAAAAGAAATATATCTCATGTTGTTCCAACCAAGTATCTAATTTCTTTACATTAACTATATCATCATAAATTAGTAGATCAAACGTAACATCTATATTGAAATGACGTCGATTTTTGTATCTAAAAAAGGTGAAATTGATGACATCCTTATTTTTATCTCTAATTATATTAAGATTACTACTTAATCCAGAATTCCTTAAATTAAAAATTTTCTTTTAATAGATTGTATTTTAGATCCGTTGTAAGGGATTGGGATTTTAACATCATCTCCATTAACATTTGTATTTAATGGCTTACTAGCATTACTTGTGCCTCAAGGTTTAATAGTAAAATAGTTCGCACAATCATCTCATCTGAAACCTCAATCTCTTAATTCTCTTTTGCAGCAGGCTCTTTAACTACTTTCTTTTTTACTCCTAAATTTACATCAAATCAAAGTGTTCTGATAAAAAAAAACTACATAATCTATCTGCAAAGTGTTCTCACCTCGAGTCCTCAATAGCAACCTTCTTTATCGAGTCACAAGAACGAAACTTGAAGCATGAGAATGGCAAGAAACTAAAGAAGAAAGGAAAAAAAAGAGGGTTTTTGCAAAAGAAAATCAAAATTCTCTCAAGAATTTCTCTTTCTACGAGTTCTAAATTCATGAAATTTTGAATTTTCAAAATTATGAATTTACAAAATTTTGAATTATAGAATTCTGAACTACTAAATTTTAGAGTTTTGAATTACTTTATTCAACATCTTTATCCATCTATATAAAAATAAATATAATATTTTATTATAAAATATATAATATTTTAATTTCTACAAGAAATATGCACTTTTTTACCAAACAAAATTCTATAAAATCTACAACCCAATTGGCCTAAACGTGCATACACGCCACCCGCCCATACCAGAGCAATATTCTCATGCACGCGTTGACTGCTACGACATGCTAAGTTCAACTATTGCGCATGCGCAACCATGCAACGCATGTGCGCTAGTCTGGCACAGTCGCTCATCCTTAACACGCGAGGGCATTATGCCGGCTAAGCCTTCCGAAGTGCGCGCCTACGCCTCTATGCGTGGTGCATGACCAGCGAACACTCTGATTTTCCTGCGACATTATACTGCTATAATTATTTTCGTCTTTTTGTTTCTTCTCAAGTCTTTTCAAAATTTTTTAGTTTAATGAACCTGGAATTGAACTCTTGATCAAAACATGTCACCAAACCCAAACAATCCTTAGATATTGACTTATTGTAAATTTAGTGTGAACCATTTCCACATTTAGCAAGTGAATGCAAGCTAATGGCTAAGTATGGTTTGCGACCCAATTATGGCATCAATTATGAAGTAGGTAAAACATATTATAGACACAAGTCTATAATAAGAGTGATGTAAGACGAAAAGAGATATTGTGCTAGAATATAGAATGCATAAAGATCTAAAGGAACTTTCGATTATAAGGGTAAAACCAAGGCTTTATCATAAGCCAAATACTTGAGTTATGACACAAGAGATAACCATCACCCATTAAGCTTATTTACAACTAATCTTGGGCTAGCCTTGAAAACCAAATTTAAAAGAAAAATTTGTGGAAATGAAATTTAAACATTTTTTTTATTTTGAAGCCTCTAGAAACATTTTATTAAGTTTGGATTAGTACTCTAAAAAGAAGATGCATGCACTTGATTTTTAGGATTTTAAATTATACTTAAAGCAATGTAAGCCTTGAATAAACATTAATATATTGGAATGAAAAAAGGGAACCTTTGGAAAGCACTTTTTGGTTGGCTTTAATGAGCAAATTATCTAAACTTGGTGGCATGAGAGAGAGTTGGTTTAATAACTTTTCCTAGTTTTAAAGCTTTTTCCGTTGTAGAATTTATAACGTCTTATTTATTTATTTATTTCCTTCTTATCCTTTTTAAGCTTTTGTTGATATGTTTGAACAATAATTAAGGCTTTACATTTTTTACTTCAACAATGATGATTAGAATATGATATTTAGATACTTCAAATAAGTGAAGTTGAAGTGTATACATATGTAACAATATGTGAACTATATTAAGTTGTTCTACAAGAGTATGCACACATTACAAAGCAATCATCACACACAAGCCTTTAACATGTAGATACCCTTGCAAGACTTAATAAAAAGAACAAAAATGAAATATGGACCATAGATATAAAAAGCTCATCAAGAGACAAACGGAACCATTCGGAATATAGTCGTAGTTGGCATTGCCTATATCCTTTACGAATAAGAATGCTTCACATATTTTCTTTAGTATGAGAAAAAAAGGAATATAATTATATCTCAAACACCTAAATGTTTTAAATCCAAGTTATCTCATACTAAGTCATAAGTTGCATTGCTAATCCTTTCATCCATATTAAACCAATATTTAGATAGTGACTATATTCCATCAACAAATGGAGATGTTTATGCCTAGAAAATGCAAAAGATGCCTATAAACTCGAGGCAAAAAAATTTTCCTATGGCAATACTTAAAAAATGGGTCGTTAACATTTCCAGCGCCAAGACTTTAATCAGGTATCAAGGTCCATAAAAGGGGCAATAATTTAAAAGATTAACGTCTTCAAAATGAATTACCTCGCAAAAACCAGACTAATCAGAAAACCCCGAGAAGTTATGATCCTGTACATGTACTTCGCATCGAATCCTGATACCCCAACTCCAGAAGGTCTTCTGGTGTAACCATCACCACCACCGGAACCATACCCGTATCCGCCATACCCTGGAGTAGCCGCCGGCGATCCTCCACCGCTCCATCCACGGCGTCCTCTGCCACGGAGGCGACTGAGATCATAATCGGCACGCTTTCGGTCATCAACTAGCACCTCGTAGGCCTCTGAAGCCTGGCGGAACATCACGGCCGCTCGTTTTTTGACATCCTCCGAAGATTGCGCGTGCCTATCCGGATGGTGGTCTAGGGCAGAGCGACGGAAGGCCTCTTTGATCTCTTCCTTAGTGGCGTCGCCCCGCAGCCCCAAAGTTCCGTAGTGATCCATAGATGCATGTGAAACGGCGCTATAAATCCATTAGAGAAAGACATCGGGACGAAGATCTTAGAAACTCTATATTGCTGATTAGATGTGGAAGGTTGTATTGCAGGAATTCAAGTTGCGGTGGAGAAACTTCAGAATTGTTCTCTCGCGCGTGTTCCAAAGCCTGACACGTTCTGCCATGACAGAAAATAGTTAACTAGACACGTATGTTGTTGCAAGATTTTAAAATTTAATTGCTCAAAACTAGAGCCAACGTTTTTAAAAAATTTGATGACTCATATGGGTACTAAAAATTATTTATTTGATTAAATAATTGTAGATAAAAGTTTATCGATATATAATTATAGATAATGAATTGATAATATGTGACTTGAGTTTTGCAACATGATTAGAAAATAAAATAGGTAAAAATGTAATATTTATATTAGTAAGAATAATATGATTAATGGTGAGAGATTAATTTAATCTACTTAAGATTGTAGTTAAGTTAATGAAAGTTTAAGATTTGAAGAAACTATAAGAAGGACAATAATGAGTTCAAGATAAAACAAACAAAGCAATGATAAAGTTAGGTTTTAAGGAGAAAAAAATGACATAAAATGAACAATACTTATTATCATGACTATAAATTCATTTATAAATAAGTAATATGTAACATCAATATGATATATCAAAATCTAACTAAAAGTTATATCTAAATTGCATATGTTTATAATATCACAATAAATTTGTGCATAATAAAGATTACATAAAAATTATATTATACTTAACGAGTGAACAAAATTACATACTAAGTAATACTATATATATATATATATATATATATATATATATATATATATATATATATATATATATATATATATATATATATATATATATATATATATATATATATATATATACGAGTGCGATCGGAAAGTCAAATCAAAGTTATGCATGATGTATTAGAAAAGTATGTTTATAAAAATCACAAATAATAATACACTTATTATATATAAATTATTTATGTAGATAGTATATATCATAAAAGTAATTAATATCCTCTAGTGATAATGATCATTGGGCAGCTAAGCTCATAAATTTTATGCAATCCTTCTATCTTTTTTCATCTTTAATGATAAAACTGAGATAGTTAAAAAAATGATATTATTACTCAAGTGTAATTCATAATCCAAAAAACCTAATACTCTAAAGTTTGTACTTATTAAGTTAGAGATAAGTAATTTGATACTTAAGATATGGAGAAGCATATAAGTAAAATACAAATAAATAATATTTTTAAAGTGCTACACAAAAAAATGTCTTCAAACCTTCACACATATGATAATTATGGTGTAAAAAAGTAGTAATTATGGTGGCAAAAGTACAGTTACAAATATACTCCAAATAATTTCTTTGTAACATGTGTAGATTGGTGAATAATGATAAGTAATAATACTGAACTCCTCTAGTCATTGATTGAATAGCACATTAAGTCAACCAAGGTGGATGTAGATTAGGTCTTGTATGTAACATTAAAACAATGATTTCACACAACTAAGACAAAAGTCTAACTTCTTTAAATTAATCTTTTGACATAAGTAGAACAAATCTAATGAAAATAAACATCCATCAAATGACTAGGAATGAAGCACAAATTCCAATTGATAGGAAATATTTGACAACACAACGTAATAATTGAGACAACTATTGTTTGTTTAGAAATTGCAAAGCAAATCAAAACTATAAAACTAATCTAATGTAGGAACAATGATGGTGAGGCGAGGAATGATGCTAATGTGCCATGACAAGAATGTGTTATAAAAGCAATGAATTTAAACAAGAAAGATATCATTTTTTTATATCTAGAAAAAATGCATCATAAGTTGCATTAATTATTTGAGCACTCAAAAAAGGTAATTACTTAAAAAATTAAAAAGAAAAGTTATAGTCTTATGAGATAAGAATAATCCTCAAACTTTTATACAAATTAGAGCTTATTTGTTCGTTTAACATATTATATACTAGGCTAAGGTATGGTTTTCATAATTTTAGATAGGTATAGTTTGGTTTGAGAATTATGACCAAAGATAAGAATTTAAAGTTGTGTTACAAAGTTGTAGAAGACTTTATATTCTAACTTGAGTTTAAATTTATTAGAATTTTGCTATCATTTAATACCCAAAGGGTAATAATACAAAGAGAAAAAAATTGAACTTTCTAAGATTTGATATTCAAAGAGAAAAAATTTAAACTTCTTAAGTTTTGATGTGAAATCATTAATTGAAGAATTGCTTGTACTCAATAATAGAATGGAAAGAGAAACATTCATATAATTTGAATCTTGTCCTTACCAAAAGTGACATAACCATATCAAGAAAAAATCAATGAAATATAAAAGCCAATAAAGTGTAGGAATGGCTAATCAACAAGTGGATGTTGAATTGTAAACTTTTATTAAATATTGCATTACATTTTAAAAACCTTTGTGTTAAGCAATAATAAGAACGCCAACACTTTTACATGGTTTGGCTACAATCAATGAGTCTATGTTTGTTCTTAGTTTAATGTCTAGGTTTACTCCAACAATTGCATTTTTCCAAATGATAGATAAGTAAACACTATTACAAAGTAATTTAGAAGTATCCAAAACTAGTGACTCAAGCAAGTCAAAAAAATATTGTGTATCACATACAAAAATAATGATAAAACCAATCTTACCATTCTTACAATATCTATTTGTGCAATGTTTTCTATAACCTTTTATTAATTACAAGTGGTGTTCTATGGTGATGAAATAGATGTTACCAATTATTACTTATGGTGAGAAGGAAATCGAAACTTATAATGTAGCTTGAGGAATAAACCTTTCCCAAAATAAAGAGCTTGATTGCATAGAGATTGAGGAAATAATGATGGTTAAAACTTGAATCTCATTTCTAAATTGAAAATATTTTCATTAACTTTTTCTATTAAGGATTTTTCAGTTATTTATAGACAAAGAACTTTTATTATACAACTTAAGTCAAACATAACAATAATATTGCAACTAATTTTTTATTTTTAAGGTGATTAACTAGTCATTACATGATTTATGCTTTCAAATATACTATATGATGGATAGAAATATATTGTAGATAATTCACAAAAATAAACTTTAAGTACCATACATCAATAAATAATATATTATATACAAGTTATAGGTCTTGAGAATATGTGATCATTATGAAAATATATTATATGTTAATAATTAATATATTATATACAAGTTTATAGTTATGATTCTGTTGAATCTAATAAGGACTACAAACCATATGTAGAAATATGAATTGTGTAATATCAAGCAAATTTAAGGTCAAAATATGAAAATTTTAAAATTTTTTAAAATATTTTTATTAGTTAAAATTCCTTTGATGTATTGATAATAAAAAGTGAAATAGAAAAAAATACAAAACAAGTAAAGAACTAAAAATGAAAAAGTTTTTAAGTGGGTTAACCTAAACTCATGCATAATTCTACAATATATCAACTTAACCAAGCATCTATTCATCTACTTTCTTTTACATAACTGATAAGAATAAAGTAAGTACAAACAAGATTCTTAAAAGAGTTAATAGCAAACAACTAAAAAGAGTTACAAAAGGCTAAATAAATCATATACAAAACTTTCAAATAAGAATGTGTATAGTATTTATTATACCTTGATCCTTTAATTACAAAAATGGCATAAAGCTAAATATACAAATCATATTTATAATTGGAATGTCAAAGTGAATTGAAACAAGTTGAGCTGAACAAAGATTGAAAAGTGTTTCATTTTGAAATCAATGCTTTAGCAATGTATGAGTATCATTGAGAACTTCTTCTTGTTCTATGATTTTACAAATTTAAATCATTAGCTTTTTTAATCTAAATTGTACTCCTATTTATATTAATGAGAGCCACAAAGACAACTATAAAGCTTGTCATCGCTAATTGAGCTTTTCAAAATAGTTTAAAATAGCCACTACGATCTTGAGTTATGTTCTTACTTTTATAATATGGGAATAAGACAAGAATAATGATATACATTAGGCTAGTATCACCTTAATGAAATTTTAGTATGAGTAGTATATATTAGTTACAAATAAATGATCATACAAGTATGATAATTGTCATCGAATTATATGGTTAAAGTCTTAGCATATAATTTACATTTTAGAACCTTCATATTATACAATCATTAGGATCATATAAAAATAATTTGTTTATTTTATAAGTTCAGATATGTCATTAAAGTCTAATTTGTTAATTGTTAGTGTAGAATTATTTTTTTAACAATGTACAAAGCTCTCGGTGATTTTTTGTACGAATTAAAATCGCACAAATATGTTGATTTTCTCTTGAGAGCAAAATAACAAAAAACACTTGTACCTATATGATATTCAAGATATGATGTTATTATACAATATGCAAATGATGAGAATTGAATATTTTTCACCTAAAGAATCTTATCTATTTTGTGAGGGTTAATGAATAATACATGTACAATATGTACTTCTTATTGTATGATAAATAAGTCAAGTGAATACAAGTAACATAACATAAATTTGTACATAAATGATATTATGTACTACAAAGCATAGTGAATCATTCTAAGTTATATTGGTAGTCATACCAATACGATGAAGAATATGATATAACTTTGATGCACATTCAACTAATTAATTATATTGTGCTGAAAAGGTAGAGAACTATCATACATGATTTTTATATTTGTATAATAGGTAATAAGACATAAACCTCAGAACACAAATCATATCATACACAATTGATTCTTTGTACTACTATGCCTAATCATTTCAGACTTATTTTAACAAACCATCTCATATGTACAAAGAGATTATCATACATTTATGATGATTATATAGATTCAACTTTTGCTTAGAATGTAGCCTATAAGATAGATCATACACCTATCATAAGTGATAAGTCATATTGCTCACTTAAACATGATTTATTTTATCTTAACACTTATTTTTAGTCTAAAGTGATTATATTAATAATCAATTCAATTGTAACTTTGGATAAGTTCTAACTCAAGAACTAGGTTTTGACTAGAATATATGCATGCGAAGAAATCTAAAGCACTACTTTGAAAATGAAAGAAGGTTTGAAATTCTAACAAAACAAATATGGTAAATGAATAGCTCCAAGTAGTTTAGTCATGTCACAAAAAGTTTGATCACTTGGCTCCTAGAATTGCAAGATGAGCCATGCCTTTGAGCAAAGTTCTTCAAGCTGCAAGCCACTCTAAAGTGTATGTACCTTACTCCTTATCATCATTCACTATTTCTATTAACTTTGTTTGCAAATTCATAACAACTTAACCAATCATTAGTTAACATGAGTTTAGTTTTGTGATCATCAACATAAAGAGCTCAATAATCTCTCCATTGTTTATTACAAAATAAATGCTAGAATAAAGATAGTACTAAAAAACTTTAATAATTAATGAATAGCAAACAAATGGAATAAATATTTTGCATAACTTATTACCAATATAGTAATAAATAAAGCATAAATACAATATTAAGTAAGAACAAAACAAGTATACACAAACAACTCTTTATGTGTTAATGCACACAATAGTTGTCAATAATTTAAGTTATGTTGAATAATAGTTCATTGCACAATAGCAATGCATAAATAATGAAACATACATGTAGCAACAACAAAAATATTCTTATCACAACAATCGTTCATAACACAACATTAGCTATTGGTTTTCTACAACATCCAAGCACAACAAAACAACAGTTTACTTCTCCTAAATTTCAAAATTATTTAATCATAATAGGTTATTTCTAGTTAATCTTCTCCTTGAATTCTAAATTATTAAATTCTAATTCTCCCTTTTATAATAATTCAAAAGGGCTAAGAAAATCTAAGGTCATCATAAGCCTAGTAAATATGTTTGAGGGTAAATGATTTGCAAAAATGTTAACAAATTGATGATTAAAATGTAAAAAAAATTAATACAATGTCATTCTTCTATACATGCTCCCTAATAAAATGGTATCTAATATCACTATGTTTAGTGTCATAGTGTTGAATGAGATTCTTTGTTAAACAAATTGTACTAACATTATCATATTAAACTACAATTGTAATTTTATCAATTATATGTTCAAGGTTACAAAAACTAACTTTCCTAATTAATGAAAAAATTTTCTTATATTTTTTCTTTCCCTCTTGCTCTCTCCTTTATCAATTTCCATGTCCTAAGTTTGCCATTTTCTAAACCCTTTTTTTCGTATCATTCGAGACCTCATATATGCCAAGAAATGAAATAAATACTCAATTAGGCCTAAGATTAGTATGATTTATTTGGAAATTTGAAGTTTGGAAGCTTTAAATTTTAAACCCTATATGCTTAAATTTTAAAATTTACTAATTGCTTACTATTGCTATTATCGCCTTTATCATTGTCCCTTTCTCTCTCCATGTAATAATCTTCTTAAACATTGATGACGAGATGCCTCTATTGTTGGCATGAAGGGGACCCAAAGATTTGACTAGTAAGGAATCACATAATAAAGGGATTCAAGAAGGGTTTGTTGACGCCTATCTATGACGTTTCAGTTGATGTTAATAAATCTTGAATATTTTTAATAAATTTGTTTTAAGTATTTTTTTAGATTTTAAATAATTGATACTTATGTTCATGGGAGAACTTGAAGAATTAAATTAAAATCCCTTACATGTTTAAATCCCATGAATATTATCTTGGTTGGATCGACAAACTACTAAAAAAAATATTTTGAATTTAACTTTAGGTATTTTAATTTTGTTTTAATTTGAATGTTAAGTTTGATTAAAATATTTATTATAAGACACATAAATTAAATTAAAATTAAATAATTTTAAAAAAATATTTAAATTTTTAATATTTTTTATTTATCTTATCTTGACTATCATTTTACTTTAATCAGATCTTTGAAAAATCTTAATTAACTTATTACAAAAAATATATTGTAGTAGTATTAATCAATTAATAAAAAAAATTGTAAACTTACCAAACCTATTAATCCATTTGATATGGTAAACCAATTCTGGTCAAAGTAATTATAAGACACATAAATTAAATTAAAACTAATCATCTTAGAAAAATATTTAGGTTTCAAATATTTTTTATCTTCTTATCTTAACGGTCATTTTATCTTAATTAGAACTTTAAAAATCTTAATTAACATATTACAAAAAATATATTATAATAGCATTAATTAAATAGTAAAAAAATATAAACTTAACCTGTTAATGAGTTCAATGCAGCGCATCACTTCGAGTTAAGACAATAAATGTTGAACCTATTTAGTACAATAAAACTAGTAGAGAAATTAGTCGTAAACCCAGATGAAAGTGTGTTCAATAGGTTATTACTCTTGCATCCATAAATCAAGTATAATGCATCATTGGCAACACGGATTGCAACTTTTGAGCAGGCCAAGGGGCAATCAACCCCGAATATACTAATTAATAAGCGTTGCCACAGTATTATAAAGCCATAAGAATTCTTTGCTTTTGCAATATTGGACTAAAACTTAGCTTTGTTTTTGCGTAACAAGCTTCCAAATTATGGAGTAATTAGAGCCATTTGATTGCATAATTTCATGATCGAATGATTATGATCTCATCCATATTTTTATCATGCTTAATTAAATCCTCCATTTAATCACACCATTTTGTGATCACATGGTCCATACTTATTCCACATGTTAGATCTAACTCTAGTAATCTGATCACTGTTCAAATCTAACTGTCTTAATTAAATCATACTTCTAAACAACACCAATTAAATGTTACACATCTGATTATCAATTTTCATGATCAAATGATCTCGAACACTTTTTTTCGAGTGACTCCTAAGAAATGACACTTTTAAATATTATTTTGAGTTGTTAAAATATTTTTATTTAAATAATAATTTTTTAATTAAAAATACAAACACTAACAAAACTATAATAGCTATTTGGTGAGCGTGGTAAGTGCATTTAGTTATTAAAAAATGTATGAAAATAAGAGAATTATTGAAAAAATTTAATGATAAATTTTTATACAATCTAAAGAAAAATTTTCAAACCTCTACATTTAAGTTGTTAGTAGCCTATGCTCATCATCATTATCATATGCTACATTTTTCAGTTGTCAATCTCTTAAATCTTGCTTTCTTCTTAAATTAGAAAAAATTTTAAATTTTTTTATTCTTAATTGATTTAATTAAAATACTTGTACCTTGTTAATCATTTTATCAAGCATAAAATTTTGTTTATATTAATTTTGATTTGTGTCGTAGAATATTTTTCTTTTAATACCATTTTATTTTTTTGTAAGATCGTAGCAGCCTATCTCTTTTGTTTCGTTATTGTGAGGGTTCAACCTATTCGTTTTTTTACGAAAGACTTATATTGAGTATTTTGTTTTTGTCTAATTTTTACTGGAAGTGGACGTAAGCTTGATTTTAAGCTAAACCTCTAAAAAATCATTAGAGTACTTTTTTAATTTCTATTGATTTTTTTATTTCATATATTTTTTAAAAATTTATTATTAAAAGAAAATTAAAATTTTTTAAATAAAATTAAAATTTGTATAAAATTATTTTTAAAGTTTCGTTCAAGTTTATTAAAAATTATTTTTAAAATATTTTTAAATATTTTTTATAAGAAATATACTTTTTTTATTCGTGATAATTCATTTTTCTATTATTGAACCACACTTCAATCCTATACTTAGGGATGTTTGAATGCTTAAAACATAAAGAATTATGTTATTTATTTATTAAATTCTATATTGTTTATTTTAACTTCAAGAATTCATAATAATTTAAAAAAAAACTCCTATCAAGATCGAATAAGTATTGTTGGACTCATCTTGATAAGCTTTATTTAATTCTATATTTATTTTTATATTTTGAAATATACTATTTTTTAATATGTTGGTATACTTTAAAAAATAATTTGTTTTGTACTTGACTTGAGTTTTTAATAATGTTACACAAGGTTTTCTCACAAATAATATACCATATTATGTCATTTTTTTAATCAAATTTCATTACTTTTCATCTTACTATTAGATAATAATATGATGGTGGTTAAAGTTGAGCCTATGTATAAATAATACTTGACAACTCATAAGACTAATTTTTGTATATCAATGACACAACTTGTTATTAAATATTTAATATAATAATATTTTTCATGAATGTCTTATCAAAATATCTCTCTTACAAATTAGTTTTGTCAAATCATACTAAAATGTCATCTTCGAAGCTCTATCAAAACAATTCCTACTAACTTTTCAGTGCATTTGAATTTGTCATACATTTTTATTCTTTGAGCTTTATGATATATCATTCATTCTATCATATCACTTAAGGCTAATTTAACCAAACTTAATTTTAATATTACTTTATCCTATTAAGTTAGATCTAATACATAATGACACCCTTTTATCAAAAAATCTAAGTTATGAGATTATGACCATTATCTTTTATATTAATATCATAAAAAATTATTTTCTATATACATCTTAATATATATTATACATTAAAATCTTTTTATGTATAATGATAATATAATTTGGATGAAGCATATAAAAGACAAGGAGTTATTATAAAAATATCTTGAACTGACAATTGTTAAATTTAATTTTTTAAACTGTAATTTAGATTTAAATCACTTAAACTAGAACGAGACATTAATGGTAATATTCCTGCGTCAATGAAATGCTTAGTGTGATCATGTGATTTCAAAAGTTTAATGTTGACGACAAATTTGAATGACAACTTTAATTTAAAGACATCATATGAATTAAAAAAAGTTTTTTTTATTCGTCCCCTTCTGTCAGTAATCACGGCACTACCATGAAAAGCTTCGTGTTTTTTTTGTATTCATAAGAAGGTAGTGAAATTTATTTTGTGTCGTTATTCTGTCGAATATAAACCTGTTTGCTATTATATGAAAATTACCTGGTTTCTGGATCAACACGAGTACAAGTACACCGTGATCGCTTGTCGCCGTCGGGTTCGACGCCATGGCTGCCCAGTTCCGCTTTTCACCCCTTCCCTACGGTGCAACAACCCTCTCAAAAAACGACCGCCTCCCTTCTGGAACGCTTTACCGTCCATCGATCTTGCTCCCCTCCACCTCTCCTCCTCCACTCTCCTCTTCGCTTTCCCTTTTACCGAGATCAGCGAGCCCGAATATATCCCCGACCTTAACCGCTGGTGACGGTGGCTTTGGATCTGGAGGAATTAGCAACCGAGGTGGTGGCGGCGGAGGTGGAGACGGAAGCGATGGTTTCAATGGTGATGAGCCGAAACGATCAGATCCGGTGGGTCCGATCGGTCTCTTTGTCAACGGGTGGCGAGCTAGGGTTTTGGCTGATCCGCAGTTCCCCTTCAAGGTCCTGATGGAGGAGCTCGTCGGTGTTAGCGCCTGCGTCCTCGGTGACATGGCTTCCCGCCCAAATTTCGGACTTAATGAGCTTGATTTTGTCTTCTGCACCCTTGTTGTGGGTTCAATCGTCAACTTTGTCCTCATGTATCTCCTCGCCCCCACTGCTGCTGTCTCATCTGCAGCATCTGCTTTCCCAAGCTACATGTTCGAGCCTGGGGCCTTTTCCCTGCTTGATCGCGTTGGCACCTTGGCTTACAAAGGTGCAACCTTTGCTGCGGTTGGCTTCGCGGCTGGGCTAGCTGGGACGGCAATCTCCAACGGGCTGATTGCATTGAGGAAGAAGTTGGATCCCGAGTTCGAGACCCCTAACAAGGCCCCGCCTACGGTGCTCAACGCGATAACCTGGGCGTTGCACATGGGTTTCAGTAGCAACGTTAGGTACCAGACGTTGAACGGTGTGGAGTTTGTCATGGAGAAGGTGCTTCCATCAACGGGATTTAAGGCATCCGTGGTCATTCTCCGGTGCTTGAACAATGTACTTGGTGGAATGTCATTTGTGATGTTAGCAAGACTGACTGGGTCGCAGAAGGTGGAGGCTGAGGAAGAGAAGGCGAGCTTGATCAGTAATGGTTCGGCAGTTGGGGTAACCGTGACAACTGGAGACCCTGATTTGCAGAGGGTTGATACTCACTGCAAGTAAGTTTCGAGCTGTTTTGTTGCGCAAGTTTACTAGAATTGTGAAGAACAAGTATAGCGATGTTGGGGTTCTCGTTAAGAAATTGTTCAAGGATGGAATTACAATGGTCGAAGTTAATCGCAGTGCTTTCTTTGTTTTTGATCTTGTAATAATGTGGAGTTTGTGCATCTTCTTTTTCTTCTTTCATATTTTGTTTTGGTAAATCTTCCTCTTAATGAAGCAGTATTGATAAAAATTGGGCCTTCTCTCTTGATCAATACTTAGATGCATGATTTCACTTTTCTTGTTTATCTTACTAGTCTACATGATAAATGATTATGGAATTTTTTACTCTAAGATATTTTAAACTAAGATGGAAACTTGATGGATTGGGCATTGCTTTAGCATATGTTCTAGGGGATTCATCTTTATGGATGTTACTTAGCATTATTTGTCTTGCATATTGGAAATTTTTTGGTAGTTCAATAGGGTACCAGAGGAGAGAAAGATTTACATGCTATTGGCATCAACAGGTGCTTGTTTATTCAACAACTGAGTAGTTTGCAGTTATTTTGTTCTTTCTTGCAGTAGCTTAAAAAGATGGTCAATACTGTATTATATCCCTGTATTTATTACTTTTGACTTGATTTATTTTCAGCATACACTGAACGGTTAACTGTGACCCATTTGTTTTTTTTTTCTTTATTTTGATTTACAAAAACTTGAACAAAAATGTGAGTAAATGGTGTCTTGAGAATTGATTTATTTTATGTTGTTCAATTTCATTGAAATTTGTCGTAGGTTTGCAATTTGCATAACCATCAGATACCACTTGTTTTGTAGCAAATTGGAGTCAAATGTTGCCAACTATACTTACTAGGTTCAACCATCTTTTGCTAAGCATAAGGAACCAATCTGCATCAGAATCTTGACATCTTTCTTGACTCAACTGACTTTTGATACACCACAATTTTTCCCACCACACTCAAAATCCTATCCTTCTGCTCTTGTACACCTCTTGGTCATTAATTCATTCTCATGTTATTATATCTGTATTGCTTCTTTCTTTAGATCTTTATCAAGTATATATTTAGTGAACTTCTTGTAATGTGATGAATCGTGTGTTCTTCGAAATTCAAGAAGATTATTTTTTTCTATTTATTTTTGTAACACATTATGGCTTCTTCGTGGTGGGATTTGTCAGACCTCATTTTGTGTGGGTGTAAGCTATAAGACCGCACTCCATTTGTGCTGGCATCCTTTAAGCCTTGTTTAGTACCGATTTATATCTTTTTTTCTTAGTTGTTGTATCTCTTCTATTCATGTTAGAACATAATCATTACAAATCAGGCCATGTACTCTCCCTTATTGTGTGGAGTGTTGCACATTTAGTTATCAGGATACCCTGCAACGTCATTTTCAAAATTTTCATTTTTATGCTTTATTTTTGTTGTAATATGTATTCTTGATTCAAACAAATGGGGTCTTAAGCTGAGGGTTTTGTCTTTGGTTGCAGCTAAGGGATGTTTTAACATAAATTTAGTGTTTTTTTTGACAACAAGCCCATGTTCCCTTGAATTGAACTCTGGTTGTGCTCATGCTCAGGTTCACGTTTAGCCATGTTAGGCTTGGCTTAGCATGATTTCCACTCTATCTGTCATGAAAGTTGATTGTTACTTATATTGATGGATCTACAAAACCACTCAAAGGTACAAAACTCTTATCCTTGTTAAGGTTCGGGAGTAGATCAAGAAGGAAGGATATTTTCCCTTCTCACAAAAAATACTTAAAATGCTGACTAGATAATGTATATTGGAGTTTATGAAGATCCCATTTTTTGGGTGCCTAAATTGTAATAATCTATCTTTAGAAGGGGCCTCAAAGATCAAAATGTCATGTTTTGAATTCAATTATCTCAAGCTCAGATTGCAGCATTTCTTGCTGGTATCATCATTTTCTAGACAAGTATTTTGTCATGTTTTTTCCAACGGGACACCACTACATTCTATCAATGACAAAATTCTTTGGTCTAGTCTTTCATAAGTCCCTTAAGAATTTTGTATCATCAAATTGTCATATTCAACATTCATGGTCATAGCTGCTTTAGGGAGGATGATAAACTCTGTAATCATCAAACCTCTACAAACTTTTGGCAAATGTTAGGTATCAATACCTAATTGCCTCCAAACATCAATTGGTGGGGGATAGGATGGTTCTTTTTAGCTCATTTCTTTTGTGGACTCTGTTCTGTTTTACATGCTTGTATTGGGAGAGGTTGTGACAGCATTTCAATACAATAATAGTTTTTTTTCTCCCATTTTGCATATTTTTTTTCTTTCTTGCTTTCAAATTTATCATTTATTTCTTTAAAGCTTTCGCATCTTCTTGCATTATTTACTTGATTTTGGAATATTGCATTTCTTTTGCATCTAAATACCTAGCCTCAAATTTAATTGATTCAGGGACTTGCTTGTTACCCTAAACCTTTAAGCCTAAAAACGAATCGAATGGAATTGAATTGATATAACTTTGCTTTTACTATTGTGTGATTGGAATGAATTAAATTTCGAATCACACAAGAATTTTATTTGCTCATACAAATGTTTCAAACAAAACTCTACGAAAAAGAACTTTTATGAAAGAGTTTTTGCCCAGTGGTGCTTTTATTTGAGATGAGACAAGGAGAAATATAAAAAAGATCGAGAACCAAACAGCTACTTAATGGAACTGTAAAAGGTTTATCTTACCAGATTCACATAGAAATCATCGTTCTTCCCACTCTTCTTCATGCCCTGCAAGGGAGGTAGAGTTAAGGACTTGTGCAGATTTGGGGGACCGTTCTTCTACTGGTGGCGGTGGTGCATGCACCGGAATGAGTGGTGATGGTATCGTCTTCCATCTGGGTGTGGATGTTCTTCGACATGTGATCGATTAATGCCATGAAGGTGCTCACGGTTTTGCTTTAAGAAACATGCAAAAGGGACTTAGATTCGCAAGTGTCTCTACAGTTGATTTTGTTGAGCGATATTGGAATGGGGGGGAAGGAGAAAGGAAAGAATAATCGAGTTGTAGGATAGAAGAGCTTGTGGTTGGTCACCGCTTCTTTATCTTTAGTTGCCTTTTTTTTTTTTAACCAATAAATGGAGTATTTGTGGTCTCAATGTATCGCATCCGCCTCATTTTTTCTTTAAAATCTATATGATGAATGTATGAAGCTATCCAAAATGATGATAATTTGTATTCAAATTTTCAATTTTGTTTGTAATTGTTTAGGCATAAGATAGAAAAAAAATAAAAAAATAAAAAATGGAATGGCATGAGTTAAAAAAGATCCACATCAAGATGGCATGGGTTAAAATTGTGGAATTAAAACCTTTTGTACCTCCAAACTAGTCCATGTAGAACTTTGTTTTGCTTGGAGGAAACTAGTATTTTTCTCACAAAACAACTCAAAGAATTAGAGTCACTTGCTCATTACATGCAACATATGTTTACTATTTATTAGTTATTAATATAATTCAACTACTACTTAACAATTATCATGAACTTTTAATATAATGTAATCACTATTCAATCATTATGAATAACTTTTAAAATAATGTAACGACTATTTAATAATTAGTTAAGTTTTTTTTAAAGATTTGGTCAAATAAATAAACTATCACATAAAAATAATATTTAGTCAAATAAATATAACTCACATTCCCTTTTTTTAAATTGAGAAATCTTTGGATATTCAATTTAATAAATATCCTTCAAATTACTTAAGTACTTCTCTTGCAAGTTATCATGCAAGAATGTGAATTTAGCATCTAATTGGAAGATAGACCATGGTTGTTGTGTTAAACTCATGGCCTATAAATGAGTTTAATAATAATAAAATAATGTACCATATTTATAATGGTTTCTTTGAGTTAACTTTTTAGAAATAGATAGGATCAAGTGGATTACAAGTAAAATGAATTAGAGTTTGATACATACTCTTATGAGAATTTCAAATTTAAGAGTCTTGGATGAGAAAAAACCCACGGAGGTCACTACTCTTGATGGTATGATAATTATTATGGGTACTTTTACTTCTTTTTATAGATTAGATTGTTAAAACTTATGGATTCTTTTATGACACATTAGGGTTGCATTGCATACTTAAGAATTTGATTATGTAAAATCTTTATTTCTTGAATCATTATTAATCATCTAGAGTTGCATTAGATCTTATATAATACTCATATAAATCTGATGCACTAGCAGCCCCATATATCACACAGGGGTTCTACTTGGAGACGTATTAGTTTTACTCGAACTCAAAGCCATGCTGAGATTTACTCTTCTACCTTTTAGTAGTCTTTTTTATTATTATAGTTTAAGAGGTCAGTTATAGACAACCCTTGTTTATTACACGTTTTAGTTTGATTTTTGTCAATTCGTAAAGTTATTTGCCTTTACACTTTAGTTTAAGTTATTTGAAGATTAATTAGTAACTTTTTAGATATTTTTAAATTTAAATTTAGTATAAGACATCCTTTGGTAGACTCATAAATTTGTTAATAAAAAAGTTTGTTGAAAATGACTTCAAAAGACTTAAAATTGGGTTTAAGCTATTTTTGTCGCTATTTTCCATCGTAATAGCCGCCGTTTGTAGTCATTGCCGTCACATGCATTGACCCACATGGGCCCGTGTGATCCATTCTATTTGCTCCACCTATGTTGACCTATAACCCACAAACCTGAATCGATTGACAACTTGCACCAAATTGCACTGATCTACTTCGCCCTCGTTGGCCCACAAATCAGACCCGAGGCATCGAGCCTCTCCACTTGTGAAATCCGTGCCTTGCCACTTGTCAAACTACAGCTTGAAATGCATAAGCTTATTTGGGAACTACTTATATCTATTAATTTTGTAATTGTTTAAGACAATTTTTAGCATAATTCAAAGTATGTTTGTAATTTTGTATGCCTTTTGAAATTCTAAAAATATCCTTTATAATTTTAAAATGTGTGTCCCTTAAAATTCTCAAATATCCTTTTGTATTCATAAATTAATAAATTACTATTATATCTTTAACGTTTCTATAATAGGAATGCAATAATACAATTTGAATGAATTAATAAAGTACTACCATCAAGCTTGTTTGATATGAGCATGCCATGTGCATTAAGATTGCATTGCATACTTAAGAATTTGATTATGTAAAATATTTATTTCTTGAGTCATTATTAATCATCTAGAGCTGCATTAGATCTTATGTAATATTCATATAAATCTGATGCAGTAGCACCCCCATATATCACACAAGAGTTCTACTTGGAGGCGTATTAGTTTTACTCAAACTCAGAGCCAAGCTGAGATTTACTCTTCTACCTTTTATTAGTCTTTTTTATCATTATAGTTTAAGAGGTCAATTATAGATTATGTCTTGGTAGTTGATAATATCTTGTATTAATTAGTAACCAATACTATTTATTACATAATTTACATAGTTGTTATACACATACTTTTTTATCATTACATGCTAGTTTTATAGTATGATTTAAGAATTTTTTATTGAGTCTCCAAGCTCACCCCTTTATACTTTTATAAGATCAGTGAGTTAAGAGTGGTGTAGTAGAGTTAGAGATTACCAAAATTAATCTATCAGTTAGATGACTCTCATGCTTTATTTCATTATCATAGTAGTTCATTTGAAACTTATTTATCATCAGTTATATTCATTAAATGTGGGATTATATTGGATTATTTATTTTATACTTGATAGCTACATATTATGATTTTATCATATTTTTGTAGTTATTTATGATTATTGTTTTAGATTAGAATAAATTTGAATAGTTTATTGATTTTATTGGCATTTTATATTATGATCTTATGAATATAGGATATTTGTTGGGTTACTAGCATGGTAATATATGTATGATACTATATTGTAAATTGTAGTTATGTTTAATAATACGATACTTTAGATTTTGATTAAACTCATGATTTTAGAAAAAAATAGCCATGTATGATAGGATTGCTTTATGAAATACTTGATCATGCCCTCTAATTGATTAATCTTTATTTGATCTCAAGATACATAATATAAAAATCACTTAAAAAATCATTAGTAAAACTAATATAATAGTTTTGTTATCATTAATCAAATAAGTGATGTAATGATCAAAAGTACAATAGTTGTGATGTAATTAGTGATCATTTAGGTAAAGCTATCAAAGCAATCTCAATTTCCATAGGGTCTAAAACAAATATCAAAGTGGAAGTCATGGAAATATTATTTGGTTTAAACTTATGTGATAATATGGGCTTATAGAACATCATTATATAATCATTTAATAAATTAATTATCGCAATGATTTAGGGTAGCAAGGTAATCCCTTGGCATATGCTAAGCCCATCGAACCAAATTAACTAATTATGTTTCAAAGTGATTCAATTCCAACACATATTCATAAAAGAATGTAATGGCCAACCAATTAACTCAAGTGGCTAGCAATTGTCTTCATTTAAAGGTTTTGGACTCTCAGTAAATTCCAAAAGTTTGTAAATATGTAATTAATCTGTATGAAGAAAAATATCTATATATTCATATAATGATCATTAAGAAAGTCATCCAATTATTTCCCCTTTAATCAGATGGATGAATTGCCTTCATATAGTTATTAGGGCAAGTTGATGGATTTATTTAGCAATCTCATGTCAATTCATGTCTTCTAATTTTATACTCAAATCATGTAAAATAAGGTAGTTCATTGCATAAGTTTGATAATCTAACTATTTTTTTAGTCACCTTCAACATCTATAATTGCCCTCTCTAATAAGCCAAATGTCAATTTTTTGCGAGCTCGTCATCTAGTACATCTTAGTTGGTCATCCAATATGACCTTTGAATCTATCCTAAGAAAAGGCTAGTTCAATGGCATCAGTCAAGTATAATGAATTTCATTAGACAATATGTTCGACTCTCCATTTGGTTTAGATCATTAGGGGCTTTGCTCATACGATCACAAATGTTTAAACAAATATGAGAACTCTTATTGATTATTCCTACATTGTAAGGTTACAGTATTCAACATTGTGTTGCACCAATCTATTTGCAAAATGTCTATTATAATGGTTCCCCTTAGTCATTAGAACATTTCTTCAAATAAAGGCTATCCAATATCACTTGTATGCACTTATACCGTTTTGGTGCATAAATCATGCAAAATTAAACAGGGTCACCATAAAAAGATCTAAGCATCATACTTGAACAGATCCATGAATAGCCTGTGCTAGCACTTCAATGAGACTCTCCAAATTGCGTAATAGTAACTAGATATTTACGTAAATTAGCTCATCTAAAGCTTATCCTCACTCAATGTCTCGCAAACTTTATAAATCATGATTTATCACTAATGCTTACTTAAGTTCAACATTTTTCCTATACAACCTCTAGCATGAAATAATATTCAATTTTTCATAAAAAAAAATAGGGATTCCCAAAAAAAAAACCTACTCTAAAATTTGTTATAAGATGTATAATAAATCCTTATGATATTAAGATTATATTATTGTGAATTTGATAATTAATTATATCATGATCAATTATGATGGTGTTTAAATACTATAGTTGAAATGGTTTAAATGGAATAATTACTAGGTTTTAATTATATGCTCATATATTATAATATATTCATTCTCATCATAATATTGTAATATCTATCAACGGTATCAATATTGTAATTTAAACCTATAATGTGCATATAATATTACATTATTATTGTAACTTGCATAATTTTGTAATATATTTTTTTATTTAAAACATATAAAAAAATATAATTTTGAGTTTTAATAATATATTGTAGCCTAACTTGTTCAGAATTATATAATGTTGTAATATCATAATATCTTGCATAATTTTGTAATATCTTTATTTTTATTTTAAAATTTTATACAAAACAAAATCAATAAAAAAGTTGAACAGCTTATTTTTTAATTTTTATTAATTGATCAAATCTTGAAAATTAAATTTTTGATTAGATAAAGACAAAAAGTCATCAAATCGATAAAAAAAAATAAAACAAAAGATGTAAATACAATATAATTTTTTTTGGATTTTTTGGATTGAAAATCCAAAACAAATTCAGAAAACATAAAAATTATTTTTTTCTACAAAAATTTAAAGCAAATTGTTTCAATACAAACCTTGCTGATCTCTACGTTTGGACTTATTGTTTTAATTTTTCCATTTAAAGCAATAATAATACCTTAAATTTTATAGAAATCGTCGTTACTTTTATAAAGTTTTTTAATATGTTTTATTGTTTACAATTATTATATCCCCATTCTATCTTTTTATAAAATCAATATATATGTATATATATATGTATATATATATATATATATATATATATATATATATATATATATATATAGATACGAAGCTTTTAATTTCAACTAAACTTTAGTATTTTGATTTTACACTATCACCCTCAATAGCCAGCGTTAGTAGCCAGCATTAGGGTTGGACTTCCGGTGCTTGTGGTTACATTCGCTTTGGTCGCCTATGGCGACCTCAGAGAAGGAAGCCGCACTCTCTGCTGTTCCCTCCGACGCCCCAACCATGTGAGCCACTCCTTGTTTGACTCATCCTTCAGCTTTACGATTCTACTTTGTGTTGGTTATCCATCTGTTATGATTTCTCAACCCGCGTTAGGGTTTTGGCCATCAGTCCGTGCCGTTGATAAATTGCAAGCGTAGGATTAGGTGGCTTGGTGTCTTTTTATTTGTTTTGCTTCTTGGTTAGTCGCCATGTTGGCGCCGTCTACTTTGTTGTGTCCCTCTTTTGATGATTGTGCAGCGTATCTAAATAAGCATACAAGTAGGCATCTCTTTCATGGGGAAGTACGGTGAATTTGGACTCAACTTCGGCTCCATGTTTTGGGTTTTTTACTGAACGTTTAGATGCGTAGCTGTTTGTTAGAATTGGCAAACGAATAGTAGGTTTCTATCTAATTCTGTAAGCTATATGCAGAATTTATATTTGCATAAATTTTCTGGTAATATATCCCTTTTCTTTGGCTATGCTTGCATGTTTTGTGGTGGAAAAAGCCTCTAGCTAAATCTTCCAAACTGTCACATAGTATATTTACTGTAATCATTCCTATGTGGCATGGGAAACTGATAGAATAGCACCAATATTTCATGAAGCTGAATAGATATAGGTCTTGGTGGCAAGTGTCACACTCTGCGTCTAAGTTGCAGTTTAACAAGACAGAGAATGAGATGAATTATGTTGAGATTAACTTGGTGAAAGAGTTTTCACAGGATTTTTATTATAATAAAAATAATCGAAGTGGATAAACCCATGAGATATCAAGTTAAATACTCATTTTACTCCAGTTAAAATTCAACTAACTAATTCTAAAACTCAAGTATAATAATTCAATTGTTCAACTCCAAGGATGAGAATTTTGAAATGAAAACATAGGAATGTTTTGCCCATGCCAGAATAGTCTACTAACGACCTCCTATGTTGATAGACTTCAATTAGTCTAGTTTGAACTGAAAAATATCCTACCATAATAAGTTTATAAAACAATTTGGTTTGTAAAACCATTCAGGTAATCATAAGCTACAAGTATTGGTCCATAATTTTAAAAACAAAATCATTTGAAAGCGTGATAGAATATGAATCAATTACTAAATAATCTTATCATTGTCATTGGCAATTTGAATACTTAGTCATACATTTCAACATTATCTCATAATATCACTCATATGATAGTATTGTATCTATATGCTATACTCACTCTAAATCAATAGGTTATCTTTTTGTAGGTCTGTTAACTAAGCTAGATGATATCATAACCATTAGGCATCTTTGACGATATCATCCATTAAGCAATCACACACATACATATGCAAACGTTAATTAACAATAATAGCAACTACAGTAAACATTTATATCATGTAATATAAGAAAAATCAGTAAAACTTTATTCATCAACATAGGCGTATTGTAGGGATCATTCAACACTTAAATGTGCCTTGTGTTAACATGATGAAAATTAAGCCCTAGATTACCCCATTCTGCTTATGAATAACATTTACAAGTTTGATGATGTAAAAAAAATATAATAAAACAATGCTACATAAGTTAACTATATAGCCTAAACTAAACCAATAATAAACATTAAAGAAGATTTGTCTTAACAATGATTGTGTTTTCATTCTCTAATAGTAAGAGTTGGCTACCTTGAGATGTATTACTCAAGTCAAATTTCTTTGAAGATTTGTAAAACCTTCAAATTTATAGTTCACGAGAACAACATCAACTAAGACTAAATTTATATAAAAAATTGCACATGCATTTGTTAGTCCAATTCATAATTTAGTGAATTTTTTGATGATCACAATTAGGATAATTTAAATTCACTCTACGGGTTCAAGTTATTTTATTCCATCAAATTCAATAGAATTTACATTTTTTAATCATGATTTTCCGATTGAAGTCAATTGGTTAGATCTTATGATCAAGACATAGTTTATAGCTTGATGATTGGTAACCAAAATCTACAAACCCTAGTTTTCTATTTCTGAATGAACAATTTTTTGTGAATTAATTTAGTAGTTGTAGTAAGTATTAATTCGTGATGAAGCCATGCAAGTAACATAAGAAATAAGGAGTGGAAATGAATAACCAAAAAAATTAGTTGTCTCACCCCCCATTTGCTAGAAATTGATTCATGAAAGGTGTTTGTAGTGAATCATTTTGAGCTAAATGTCAGGTCTAGAAGAAATGATGAAATTCTTTGTTGTGTTTTCCTTAGGGTGGCGAGAGGCTAGGGTGCGACACACCTCGTTGTTGAAAGGAGGCCAACAAGAGAGAAAGGTTAAAGGTTGTTGCAAGGGTGTTGTGTTTTTTAAGGTGCTGGTTTCTGAGAGAAAAATGGTGGATTTATAGGAATGAACTAAGAGGAGAAGGCGATTTGGACAAGGGCATGGATTTGCATGGTTTGGGTTCAATCATGAAGGGACTTGAGGACATTGTTGATGTATTTTCCAAGACAATCTTTGTAGCTTCAATAATTTGTGCAATGGCTACAAATGGAGAGAGCACTATTTTTTTGGTTGATGGCTCAAGAGCTGATGGTTGGATTGGCCAATGTGTCTTGTGGTGATATGCAAGCATTGGATGTGAATGGCATCTTTGTTCTTGTTATTGGCTTTATGATGGTGAATTTAGGCATTGTGGAGAGTGCGTGAGTGATCCAAGGTTTGATAGAGGAACTGTTGATTTTGTTGATGACACGTGGAAGCTACAAGTTATTCCTCAACTTTATTTTCTCAATTATGTGGATATGATGCAGAGGGTTGTTAGCATGGATGTTTGGAAGGATTTTCTTAATGAGGATATTCAAAAGGGGAGGAATTTGTATTTAAGGGGGTAGGAAGGCATGGGAAATTGTGCAAGAGGTTTGGAGGTAACCTTTGGAGCTAAAAATAGATGGGGAGAAATTGATGCTGAGTGATGGACTTGGGAAGGCACAAGGTAGTATAGGAAATCTCTCATGTAACATATTGATGGAAGAGACCTGTAGCTTCTTAGCACAAGCACAAGGTCTTCCTATTTTCTTGATGGAGCTGAGCACTTGGGTTTGGTCATGGACAATGAGACTAAGGCAGTTCTATAATATCATTGGGAGCTACGAAACCTCATGTTTCGCTCAAGGATGTTAGTGGCCTTGAGGCATTTAGAAGTATATAATTAACAAAGGTTTTGGGTTGGGGTTGGAGTGTTGTTTGTGCAATGACAACCTTTGCTTTTGATAAGAAGATTGGCAAGTAATTGGGGTGGGGGCTCATTAGTTGGGCATGACAGAGGTTTTTGGGTTGGCATGTGGAAATTCTAAAATATGTGCCATACAATTGGAATATCTTGGCTTTAGAAAGGTTGTCTTAGGGAGTTGTAATGCAAGTTGGTTGCAGTGTAGTTGGTGGTGTGGAATTTTTTTATATTGGATGCAACAATTGATAAGGAGATAATTGGAGTGGTGGTTGTGGATAAGGATAGTGACTCTTATGACTCTTGGTAGTGCAATTGCTACAATTCCTAGTGTAGTTGCATGTGATAATATGAGTAAGGGATAGTTGTTTCTATTGTCATGTTAGCCACCATAGGGGTTAATATGAGCCATGTCATGATTGAGGGTAACTAGTTGCTATCTCTTGTAAGAGGGTTAATCACATCCCCATTTCTTGGATGCTAACAAGAAGAGGGTATGGGAGATTACTATTATGAGTTCCCTACTTCTACTTCATTTCTTTTACAAGTAGCATTTTCTTATCCATCCCAGCTTGAGTTGAATCTTCCTTCCGCCAAGTAGTTCTTTCTTCTTCTTAGGCAACTAATTTAGTGGTTCTTGTTACCATGGAGGAGGTCAGGAGGGTTTTCTTCTTCCTTGGGAGCAGTCATGCTCTAGATTTTGATGAAATCATGATATTTTTTTTTAGTGGCCATTGTAGTATCACCAATATGGATCTCTCACCCAAGCTGTTTTTTACTTTTTTTTGTTTGAGGTCATCTAGTATAGGTGGAAGTATACCTTTGTGGCTTTTGTCCCAAGGTTTAAGGTGGTTGTCGGCCCAATTGGTTTTGACTTGGTAGCTTATGTGCTACTCTTGACAAGGTTTTGAATGTCCTTTCTTGAGTTGATTTCCAAGGAGTAGGGGCATTTTCCTTGGTTGTTGGATTGCCAACTTTTTAATTTTGGTGTAGGAGGTGTTGCATATTCCATCCACTTCTAAGTCCACCTTGGCTTGATGGTAATTAAAGTTGAGGTAAATTAGGTTTGTGTTCTTATGAGTGTTTTTTTTATTGCTTATATTATGGCACTTTTGCTTTCCTTATATCTGGTGCTTTTGGGTGTTGGCATGTACCTTTGAGTTGTAGTTTGCATTGCTCATTTGCTGTCATCACTTCTATTGGATTGTGTCATCATTCATTTTCCGATAGGGATGACTTTTGTCACCATACTGGTTAGTCCTTTACTTGAACCTCTTGTTTGCACTCACCTTAGAGAATTTAAGAGAGTGCACTCCTTTGCGTTCATGCCTCCACTTTAGCTTTACTTTGCTCATTTTGTTATTTGTTGATGATATCATTTTGTATACCCTTGCATTGATTCAAGCCTCTAGGGTATATGTGTGCTTCAAATTGCAGAGCTTGGGGGTAGAATGTCAATTCAGGAAAGTTGTTTTTTTTTAAAGCAAAAGGATGCCTTTAGAGGAGGAATAGAATGAGTGTAGATAGGCTCTATTTTAAGCAAGAAGGGGAGTGGAAATATTTGTTACTCTCTTCATGCATGCAACCCACCTTTGTTGTTTTCTCTTATGCACTTCTACCTATTTATAATAAAATTTGAGCTTGGTTCTCTTGTTTATTGTTACTTGTTGGATGGACTACACTAATGAATGGTGTCTTGGTACCAATTCCAATCTATATCTCTTGTACCCCTATGTGTCAATCATTGTGTCGTTTGCAATTGAGAGGTTAATTTGTTTATTCTTGTGTGCACGTGTGTTTTTTGGAGGAAGGAGAGGGGAAGCAACTATAATAAAAATAAATTCTTTTACTATTTTGTTATCAAAACCATTAATTGTTAGGTAGTTGCAAGATTAATCAATTTCGTATAGTATGTCGCTTCTCCAATCCATGATGACAAGGTTCACTCGCAAAGTTAACTTAAGTAGAAAAATTTACTTGAGAAGCAAATTGAAAGTAAAAAACTTGAATCTAAAGCATTAGGCTTAGATTAGACTTCTTGTGGTTCCCAAATAAGCTAATGCACTACTTAATGAAAAAAACATACTTGGGTTTTGGATGAGTTTTATTATATGTTTTCTCATTGGAAGTAAAACAAAGAATCAAATTTTAAACTGTAATATAAAGGATAGAACAAAAGGTTGACTCATCTTTGACTTACTTTCAAACTTGTAATAAGTTGAAGGTTGTAGATGTTCATCCATTATGTCCCTTTGGGGTGGATTTGCATGATGAAAATCTTAGTTCACTTGGTTTTGTGGTATTCTTTTGTGGCCAAGCTAGTATTGATTGTTTTGGCTAAGGACTTAGCCTATGGATCGATAGTTTGATAGCTAGATTTTTGTAGAGGGAGGGGGGCTTTGTGGTTAACAAAAGGAGACTTTTAGGTTTTGAAACTAATTTGTATTGAGGTAAAATTGCAAGGGGGAACTCCTTTTGGTAAATCAACGTAAGTGGTGTTCTCCATATGGGGTGCAAGGATCGATGCTACTCCCTTGTGATGATGAACTAGCTTAATAAAATTTCATGAGAATTCATTGGTGAAGGTCAATAGTTTATTATATGGGAATGTCTAGTGGGAGGACTTTGTGGTACAATGGTTTGTTTTTTATCTTGCTAATAGAATGGTGTTTGTGCACTATGCATTGCTATAGGAGGATGTTTGATTGACATTGTAGTATAGTAAGGGTTGCAAAGTTCCCAGTGCATCGCTATATAGGTTGTAGTTTGCTAATATGTAACGTATGGGTGGTAAGAATTTGTGCAAGATGTTGCCAAACATTGTGATGTTGTTGTGGAGTGTTTGTTGTGTTGCTACATTAATGAGGAGTTGGTTGCATGCTCGTAGTTTTGATGGATCTATGGTGTGTCCCATGGGCAGTTATGTGGTTGAGGATCTAAAGCATGTCTTTTTGCGATACGATTTTTCCATGTAGTGTTGGATCAGTTATATGATGTGTTGGACTATGCTTTGATGCACTATGTATTTGTAAAGGTGTTATGATGGACTAAGAAACATTTGTAGATTATAGCTGCAATGAAGTAGGCATGTTAGTGATGGATTTTTACTTTCTTTGGAAGAGTTGGAAAGACATAACGCATTGTGGTTTGTATCCTCTTTTTCGATGGTCATTGCTTTTATGCTTACTTTTGTCCCTTTTGTTGACCCTTATTTTCATCCAAGCCTTGTAGCATATTGTACCTAGAAAATACTTGCTACCACCACTTTTTGTGGTGTTATGTTTGATGAGAGATAGTTTGTAGGCTTGTGGCTTGATTAACTATGGTATGTCCTAAGGATTGGTGTATTGTCGAAGACTTGGAGCACAACTTTTTGCAAATGGGTTTTCCCATAGGGTGTTGGATTAGTTGTAAGACGTGTTGGATGGTGCCTCAATAAGATCTGAATTTGGGAAGATACTATAATGGATTAAGAGACAAACAGTGGTAGATTGGAGTTTGAGTGAGGTGGGTATCCCTACATTATGTATTGCTGTAGGAGGATACTTGATTGACATTATGGTATAATGATGGTTACAAGGCTATCACCGCATCACTGTATGGGTCGTATTTTGCGAATGTGCAATTAATGGATGATTAGAGTTGGTGGTGCAAGACTTAGCCAAACATCATGATATTGTTATGGAGTTTATTGTGTTTCTATATTGATGAGATGGTTGCATGCCATAATTTTTATAGATCTATGGTGTGCCCCATGAATTGTTACGTGGTTGAGGATCTAGAGCATGCCTTTTTGTGGTATGATTTCATCAGTATTGGATCGGTTGTAGGATGTGTTGTACAATGTTTTGATGCACTATGAATATGCAGAAGTGCTATGATGGATTGAGTGAGAAATATTTGTAGATCGTAGGTGCTGTGAAGTGGTGTGATGTGGGCATGTTAGTGATGAATTTCTACTTTCTTTATGGTTATTGTTTTTACAAGGCATGGAAATTGTTCTTACTTTCTACAAGGCATGGAAAGAAAGACATGATGCATCGTGGTTTGTATTCTCTTTTTTTATGGTTATTGTTTTTATGCTTGCTTCTACCCCTTTTGTTGGTCCTTATCCTCATCCATGCCTTGTAGCATAGTGCACTTAGAAAGAACTTATTACCTTCACTTGTTGTAGTGTTATGTTTATGAGAGGTAGGTTGTAGGCTTATGGCTTGGCTAATTGTTCTATGTTCTAGGGTTGGTGTGTTGTTAAAGACTTGGAACATATCTTTTTATAAAAAAATTTTCCTCATAGGTTGTTAAATGTGTTGGATGGTACTTCGATGAGATATGAATTTGGAAAGATACTACAATAGATAAAGTGATAAATATTTGTAGACCAGAGTTTGAGTGGGGTGGGCATGCTAAAGTAGTTTTCTACTTCTTTTAGAAGAGTCGAAACAACATGACACTATAGTTTTCTACTTCTTTTAGAAGTGATAAATATTTTAAGGTGCTTGTTATCCTTTCGCTTCCCCTAGGGTTTCTACTTAACTTCCTGAACGATGGATAAATGTCAATCTTGTTGGGTTGGTTAAGCATGAAGATAGGGGCGGTTTTGGTGTTGATCATCTGGCATGATCATGTTTAGTTCCTGGATGGGAGTGTATTTCATTTTTCTTCCATCAAATTGGTGGAGACAATGACTGCTTGGGATGCCTTCATTTTTTATGCGTAATTGATTGGCTTAATGAACTAGTACCTAGAGGGTTACTTTTCTTAAGCAGTTTCTACTATTCATGATTCTGTTAGAGATCTTGGGGAGCTTTGTCAAGAGTATTGTCACCTTTTGGGGATTTTTATTTACTTATCTATTATAGAAGCACTAAAGAGTGACAGACTTTATAGCTGACCAAGCAGCATTTTTTGATGTATCCTTGATTTAGATCGTAACTTTTGTATCCAATGCTTTGTGCCTTTTGATATATTACATATATATCTAGTTTGGCTTCTAGCAAAAAATTAGAAACATTTGTAAGAGGACAGAATAAAGAAGCTGTAAGAAAGGAATGAACAAGGGAATACAAAAAGGAGGTTACTAAGGTGAGTATTAACCAAATGTTGTAACAAAATATGAAAGGAGATAATGTAATAAATATACTTGTAACAATTACAGGGTAAATGTGGGGAACTAGGGAAGATGATTTAAAGTTGTGGGAGATGACTACTGAAAAGGTACTTTAAGAAAATCAAGAAAATCTTACTTTGGAGAGGGAAGTATTACATGGTATCAAAAAGATAGAGGCAACTTAGGGGTGGGCTTTTTTGACAATTATAGTTACTATCTGTGGCATTAATAATGGCAATGGCGATCCTTCTCTACTCTTTCTTAATGTCATCAATGGTGACAGGAGGAAGAAAGGGAAAGGAGTTGATGGCGGCTTCTTAGGAGAAGAGGAGAGTGGTAGCAACTTACTGAGTAATGAGTGGAATGATGTAAAGTAGATTGGTGGGGAAGGTAGTGTGCATGCATTGAGGTTCCTCATGCTTATTGTGGATGGTTTGCTATTTTTATTTTATTTAAACTTATTTGGGTTATATGGTTATCAGGTTATATAGCTAGTCCATTTTATTCCACAAATGCACTGTTCTAAGATCAGTTTTTAGTTGTGGTTACTAAACCTTCAACAACACATGCTTCTATAAACATATAGGATTTTACTTGATTTTCTATGCATATTTATCATCATAAGTCACCAAATTCTGCACTACACTAGGCAGTTATTTGCATTGCTAGTAAATGCAATCTATCATTATCCTATCAATCTTTAAAATAAATTTTACTCTGAAAATCGTTTTTTCATGGATTTGATCTTCTTTGGTGCAGATTTGATAAAATTATCAAGAAAGAGATTCCTGCAATTGTGGTTTACGAGGATGATAAGGTAATACTTCTTTTTTAGTTTATGCTTGTCCTTTAAAAGCTAGATATATTAGAGTGAAGAGAATCCTAGAGATTTTAATGGAATTGTAAGACATTCTTCTCTAATCTTTAAAGGTGGTTTTAAAATTTCTGTGCTTTCCTGCATGTGCATACAATAATATGTCGTCCCTGATTTTCTCTATCAATTGAACAGGTGTGTCCGCTCCCCTCTTGTGTTAAATGAGTTGGTTGTTGTTTGGTAATTGTTAAAGAGCTAATTTCTGTAGGTTCTTGCCTTTCGAGATATAAGCCCGCAAGCTCCGACACACATTTTGATCATCCCAAAAGTTAGAGATGGGCTGACTGGGCTTGCAAAGGCAAGTATTAGCCAACTCATAATTAGACTATTCTTTGTTATGGATAACTTACTATATTATAATTTTATTTCATATAGGTTTGTAGTTTTTATAATGCTTGCCTTGTGAAATGATTATATAATGATCTGAGCATGAGTTAGAGTTGAACAGATTATATCTATGGGTTATGGAAATGCTTAGTGAACTGGCAGACCACATGTTACTTCCTTTTTTGAACTGGCAGACCACTTCTCTTCTCCTTCACCCTCAGAATAAGATAAAGCAGCAACAATAACTCTTTTAGCTTGATTGAAGGTTACTTCCTCGTCTTTTGATGGTTACCTCATAGCTTGTTCCATGGTGCAGTTGTCTCCGAGTTTATTGCCCTTCTCACCACCCTCTTTCACCACTTCTGAGTTCAATTGTCTTGTGTTGCATTTGATAGACAGGCCTTGTTGTGGGTTGGTTTCTTCATCTCAAAAGTAGACCCACATTTGCTTCATACCGTTTTCTTTTCCATGAAGTTTCACCATCAGATCTGCATCCATATTGATGATGGGAGGCCATATGAGTAATGTGACCTGCCTATGGGGATGGACTCCATCGTGTTTTGTCATTTTTTAGTTTCTTATTTGTTTTTTTTTAATTTGTTTTGATTCGTTTGGGTAATGGTTTAGTGAATTTAGGATTGTTTCTTCAGAGATCATCTCCCGTATAAACCATTTTAGTACGAGATGACTTTGCATAATAGATTCCGTTGGGTACAAGCCATGCTTAGTTAAAGGTACTGTTTTATGATCTGTTAATGTGCTGGGGCTTGGATGCCCTTGCTCCTCTTTTTTCATTTGCGATTTTTTCAGTTTTACTGCTGTAATACCTTTCTTGAATTGAAATTTTGTTTGGAATTGAATAGTGAATTGTTGAAATTGATGCTATAGACAACTAAAATATTTGCATGCATTTTTTATTATTTCTATTTGTTTTATTATGTGAATCTATTTTATTGTTTATTTTTTGGATTTGTTCATTAATTCTTGATAAAGTAACTTATTACTTTCTTGCAGTGTGTTATGTTTTGTTCCATATTTCATACTGATATTGTACACTTGATTGGACACAACCCTTAAGATTACATATTTTCTTGATCTGACCAACACAGTTTAGCATTTAATTTTATACATTCACGTGGTTGTCGCTAAAACTGCCACCCTTGGTTTGTAACCAATTGGCAGTAACCTTCCTCTCCCAACCTCCCATTTTCTGCAAACTCCATTGCTGTCCCCTTTATCCCTCCCTCTTATGCTATTGCATACCCCACAATCTTTCTAACAACCACTCTCTTCCTCTTATATGTAATCAGCACATATACACACACACAGTACGCATAGAGGTTCATTTAGGTAGCTTGCATCATGCCAAGATGGACATAATATGATCAATAACTCGAATTGATAGCTTGCTAACTAGGGATTGATTAGATAAACTTGTGAGGATTAGTATTTGTTCAGTTAATATTGTATTAATGAATTAATGTTAAGTTTTAACACCATGTAATTTTAAGAATTGCTAAATATACGAAGTGAATAATGGGTAATTGGAAAGGTTGTAATAGGTGTTCATGAGCTAAATTATTGGGTGAAGAGTGAGTAAATAGAAAGGGAAGAATAGGTACTCAAGAGGGCTCTACATCAGCCAATCAGCAGAGCACAATTGTATGATTTCATTTTGTAGTCATGTTTAACATCTAGTAATAAGCATGAACACTTTAAACTTCTGAAATACATTTTTTTTTCTAAATTTAGTTTTTGAACTGTAAATGTTCCCATGTTAGTATACTGTTGAAAGATGGAAAGGGTGATCTACTTTGTTACAAATGAAGATCAAATTTTGCCAACCTACACACATTGGAGGTGAGAAACTCAAAGAAAAAGAACGCTAGAAGAAATAACAGATTGAAATTGCTCCGTTTGACATGGATGAGTTTTTGTGATTTCCGACTTGCATCGTTGGGGCTTACAGCCATTCTTCCTGAGTCCCACTTCAAATGTTTTTGTAACGTTTTTGCTTGCATTGATCTAAATTCGGCCTAGGTTATGTTATTTTGATGAATTTATTAGGCACTCTCGTTGAAGGTGTGAATCCTTATTGGTATTTGCATGTTCGTGTCAAATGAGCTTATAATTTTTTTGAAACTCCTTATCCCCTAATTGTTATATCAGATGCCTGTTTACATGGCCCTCCCATAGAATGCTCTGACATTTTATCACCAAAAGAAGAATGTGAAAAATATCAAATTATTGTTGATGATCCATGTTAAGAGAATTTAATTCTTGTTCATCAAGTCACACTTTTCAAGTTAACTAGCAGCTATTGTTTTTCTTTTATCTTTGTAAACAAATACCCTGAGTTTTCTCCCTGTTCCTATGCATATGATATTTGTTGCTACTAAACAAAAAATAAACATTCCAAACTCAATATTGTGAAAGCAATCATAAATTGTGGTATTTTTTTTATTGGGCAGCAATTACCGTTGGGCAAAGTTGACTCCATTCTCAACTTTTGATTTCTCATATTGTCTGCAGGCGGAGGAGAGACATGTTGAAATATTGGGCTATCTTCTGTATGTTGCCAAGATTGTGGCAAAGCAGCAAGGACTTGATGATGGATTTAGAGTCGTCATTAATGATGGACCTAAAGGATGTCTGGATCATTACCATCTGCTATTTCCCTTAGCCAAAACTGTTATTTGCCTTTGAACATTTTCTTTTTCATGCTTATTTTTCCTTTTTTTGATGTTCCCAGGTCAATCAGTTTATCATCTTCATATTCATCTTCTCGGTGGAAGGCAAATGGAATGGCCTCCTGGCTAATTAGGGTGACATCAATAACTTCCTGCCTTGCTCATCATCCTCTTCAAGGATTTATTTTCCTATGTTATTACCTGTTCCGAAATAAATTGTTCATGAAAAGTCTTCATGTTGATTCTAGGCATATGATGTACTTTTAATTGTGATCTTGGATGACTAAATGTTTCATTTCGTTTTCGTCATTTTGATGATGGAAAAATGCATACGTTTTCCATCTTTCATCACTTCGTTTTTAAATTTCATCTTTCACGTAGCAATGTTGTACTTGGCCTTTTTTTTCTCTTCACCATATATTTTCTTAATTGGCTTGCATTGGCATTTGAGCGGTATGATTTTAAGAATGAGCATTGAAGTGAAGTTGAAGTTGCAAAATCAGCGTTGTTTTTATATAGAATGTATACCATTAGACATGATAGGGGCATTTATTTGAAAATGATGTTGTTAAGATGTCATGAGATAAGAGCCCAAGAGGATGGCACGTTGTTCACAAGCTTGTTATTATCATGAAAAATTTACGAATGTTGTGCATGTCTTATGAATGAATATAAGCATTTTATAATTTTAATAGGCATTCTGAGATGCCTTGAAAGTTTGTGGGCAGAAACTTTCATGGGAGCGATAGGTGACAATGTGTTGTGTCATTTGAAAATTGGTTTGACAAGTAGATGTAGAGAAGAATTGTAGCATGATGGTGTAGATTATCAATAGATCATGTTAGAGACATGGACGTAAAATAACTACTTTTGAGAGTTATGTTACAGGATTACTAGTGTGAATAGCATGAAGAGAAGTGAGTGCAAAGTAATTATTCCTTTCTAAGCTATTTATAACGAGCATTCTAAAAGAAAAACTTGCAAGATAAGTTTTTTGTTAATATATTTTAAAATCTAGCAAAATTGTTCTATTGTGTTGTTTGGGCTTCTTGGTTTTGGTTTTACATGAAAATTCTGGTTTATATTTCTCTCATGGTTTGGGTTGCATTTGTGTGTTTGTGTGAGCCACAATCTAGTTCTTTGCAAACTTTTGTTGGTTATTTTATTATTATTATTTTATTAATGTGTAGTTGTTATTACAAAAATGGGAGGTTTTAACTTTGTGATTATCTTCAGTTTGTTTGCAACAATGATGAAAGTTGTGGTACTTACATTCCCAATATGCAAATTTTGATTGATTGCATGCACAAAGAACTATATGCTATAGTGGCAATTTGACATCTAACATTGTCCTCATCCTTCTTTAAAAAAACAAAGTATATATATATATATATATTCATACAATTTGAGATAAACAATGTATGGATGTTGTTTTGGTAAAAGACTAAATGGAGAGATTTCCCATGGCTTTCTTTGGTGGTGGAAGGTAGTCAATAACTTGTGCATTTGTTTTGGGATGTTCAATGCAAAATCATGTTGCAAGTTTTTGTTCCTCTCGCCTCCTCATCTTCACTAGAAATGTTCTTGATGTCCAACACGACTACAACATTTACAAGTAGCATGCATTTTCTGCATTTTGTTTTGCTGTTCTTCTTTGTAATCCAAGCATAGCAATGACTTAATCTCTTATCCATATAAAATATATAAACTAAGGGCTTTGAATTAGTACTTTGTATTGGAATATTGTGCTCTATGTTTGTTCTGAATTTGTTTAGGCACTCATTTTTTAGTTGTCTTGTTTTTTTTTTTAATATTAATTTATTGTCTTTTTTGCTATATCTTGGATTTGTACTTGGTCATTTCATGATAGAAAGTGAGATGGTTGGGGATGTTGTAATTCATACATAATGGCTTGAGTTTTCCAAGTTAGTAGGAAGAATTCCTTGGCTTAACGTTTCATTTGTCAATTTGGTCTTTTGACCTTCTCTTTCCTCTTTAACTACTAGCCTTCTGTTATTAATGACTTTGGTTAATGGATGCAAGGTAAGCTCATCTACATCTTTAATGATCTCTTACCTAAGAATATATTCCTTATTGGAGGCTCCATTATTTTTGTTTATGTTAATCTTTTGGCAAAGACTAAGGTATTGGCTATTGGTTTTGAAAACTTTAGACCAAAATAGATTTATTATTATTATTTTTTTTGGTGGAGATTGTACAATAGGGATCTTTCCACCTTTCCTTAGGTCCATAATCACATAATTTTCATGAGCTCCAAGTGTCCATAGGGTGGTAAGATGAAGCATCATTGGTACACATTGTTTGTAAATGTGTTGGAACATGACATTATTTTTTCTTTTAGTAATTTTTGCTTAACTTGTGTTATATGAAATTGGGTTTTGTATTTAATAACCATCTTAAAGGAAGAATCTATCAAGGATCAATGCAAACCTTTCATTTTGATTATGCTTGCTGATCTCTCTAGATCTAGAAGACCAGCAATGCAAGGTGCACTATTGTTTAACATACTTGTTCTTGAAGGCACCTTAAAGATGGAGGATAAATTGAGTACAAAATCCTTTTGCAAAATTAAAACTTTTAGATCACAAATCAATTTCAGAATTGTTGTAGCACATTCACATTCTAAACAAAGTAAATGTAAGAAAAAGGAAGGAGAGTATGAATAAAATCGTATTAAGATTTTTAGATGATTCATCTCCTACCCAAGTGAATTTATGCCAACCCACATTTTAACATGAACATGAGCATGGTTCCTTTGCTTTATCCTTGCTTATTATAGTTGGTGGACACATTATTACTTGTATGTTTCCTAAGGCTAACATAGAATTCATATTAAGTTTGTGTCAAACTTTACCTAAATCTCATAACATAGTAGAAATTTAGAAAAAAACAGTATGGAAGATTAAAAGTGAGGACATATGTATTTTTTAGGCAAGAAATGATGATGAGACAATGTAAATATTCAAATCCCAAATATATCACATATTTTAAAACTAAATAATAATGTTATTATTGAATAACATAAAAGAAACGTTCACATTTCTTTTATACATAACCCATGTCAAATAACAAAATATAATAAATTGTTAATATAAAAATATTATAAAGGGACATTGAAATATCTATATAAAAACTATAGAGAAATATATCCTTTAACATTCCAATCTAAATAATCTATTGGGTATGACTCTCATCCATCTCTTTATAATCCCCTGTTAAGAATCGATGAGAGCATGATGTCTTCATAAGAAGGGGTAAATTATGTAAATCATATATTTAATTAAATTTAAGTATATCAATGAATGTTATGAGTTTTGAAAATATTTGTATGAAAATACAAATAATAAAAATATTTAATTAATTTTTAGGTGATTTGATAAAAAATTTAAATCTATATTCTTGTAATAAAATCATTCCCTTTGATCAAAATGATTAATAACAATAAAACTATATAATGGGCTAAAGAACCCACAAAGTAATAGGCCGAAGACCCTATAATAATTATTCTAGAAGATTTGATAATACAACTTTAAAGGACCTTATATGTCACCCCTTATTTATCATTTACTATTATTACTTATTAATAGAACAGAAAATCAAAATATTACAATATAATGTGAGCACAAAAAATCATTATAAATGAGAGTAACAAAAATAATAAAACATTTTACCTCGATCCTCAACCAGTTACATTACATCAAAATAAGTTACATGTATGCATGCTTTTTCTTTGCTTATAGATATGATATTTATAACATCATCAATATGTGCATTATATTAAGCTCACAAATCTCACATACTACTCTAAACATCTTTTTATATAAATCTATGACATATATTGTAATGTAAGTAGGAGATAAATATAAAATACTCAACATATGAATTCTACATGAATAAATAACAAGCAATGATAAAGCTCAATATCAAATATGATAAGTATAATATCAATATGACATATTGGCAATACTCATATATAATAAACTAAAAACAAGAATAAACATGTTATATAAATCAAATATGTATATATTTTTGTTCTTTTTACATGTTACATATCTTTTCTTTTGCATTTCTTTTTTTATATTTCTTTATTTTTTTTAATTATAATCAAATGTTTCTTATAAGATTATATCCCATATTTTAATCATATCTCATCTCATTTATGATATATCATTATATCATCTTTAGACATTTGCTTATAACCATATCATAATTGGTCAACTATATTAATCACATAATCTTTGTACATCGACCCTACACAAAGGTTAGATGTAATGAAAAAGGTCTCTCATGCAGCCATTTTATGAAGCAATATAAAACTAGTACTTATCATGCCTAATATCTTATATTGGTTTTTATCTCATACCATGAAATCATAAGAACAAGTCTAGAAAAATTTTATTTTTTCATTATCTTTTCTTTTTTTAATAGGATATTTATCCTTGTTATTTTTAATATACATCATATCATATGTTGATTTTTTTTTGATATATATCATAATATCATAATATGTAAATTATACATCATGAATATCATATCTATACCTATTTACATCACAAATAACTAGATCTATTTTATTTTTTTATTATCTCTCAAAACTTTTATCTTTTTTTCTTCTCTTCTATTTCCTATAAGAAATTCATTTTTTTTCTTTTCCTTTTGTTCATGATCGAATGGTAAACCAAATTCATGCAGGAAAATGAGACTGAAAAGAAAACCATGCTGTAACCTTACCTACAGAAGCAATGATAATCGGAGAATAGCAGGAAACTGTTGATAGGCTCTCGTTTTCAAAGATGGGAAGAGCCAACGGTCACCATCTTCTCCATACCTTGAAATCACGGCATACGACCTTATTTTTCCTCTTCGCTAGCTTCGCCGTCTGCGACGGCCGTCCGGTGACGAGATTTTCCCCTATCATCTCTCGGAATCATCGCCTTGCAAAACCCTGGAGCACCTCAGGTAAGCTCTGGGAAAATGCCGAAGGTTTAAGAATAAATAAACTATTTTTTATATTTATTATGATTATAATTATTTTTCTAATAACTTTGAAAATTAATTAAAATTTAACGAGAGCTTTAAAAATTATATAATAAAGACCAAAATTAGTCTCATAAATAATTTTTTTTATAACTTATATTCACATCTGAAATTCAAACTTATAAAATTTATTCATTAAAGGTTAAAAGTTTCAAACATGAAAATGTTTATTAGCATTAGAATGTTATAATATCTCATACTTAAGATATTGCCTCAAAATTTAAAAATAAATGAGAATCTTAAGCATTTATATATGCTTCTATTTTCAACGATGCTCCTATATTTGTATGATTATGTCATAACACTCTGATCATGAGAAGTAGTTTCTTTCGTAATATCTTTTTTTATCCAAAATTATAATTAATTTCTCTTAATATATCATATATAATTGAATATATATTCCTTCTTTTTTATATTTGATTATTGTGATGGATTAGAGATATATTTTCATAAAAGAAATACATGAAATACATCATGTGTTCCAACAAAACATATTAGCAAAACAATTTTACAAGTCACTTATCCCATCCTTTCTAAAATTTGAAAATAACCAATATATTTGGACTTCAATTTTCTTACATTATCAAATCAAACAATACCTTTAAGTAGGTTGACTTTAATAAACAATGATCTTCTATCTAAAATTTAATATTCTTATACTTATTGTTAAAATATTTCTTTTGTCTATCTTATATAATTTGAATTCTGTCTTTAATTAATTTTATTTTTTCTATGACATTATTAATAAAATTAAACTCAATAAGTTATCTTTTTCTACTTTCAATCAAAATAATAGTGATTAATATTTTCTCCTATACAGAGATTCATAAAAAGCAATCTTAATGATAGTTTGTTAGTTATTATATATAAATTAAACTAATGATAGATAACTCTCCTAATCTCTTCTAAAATATAAAATACATAATCTTAGTAAATATTTTAAACTTTAATTACTCTCTTTGATTGGCCATATATTTGTAGATGAAATATTGTACTAAATTTAAACTATATACCAAAAGCTTTATGTACCTTTTTTTAAAAAAATGTGATATAAATTTTAGATCTTTGTCAAACATAATTTTTTTAACATGCTATGCAATTTCAAAATCTATTATAAATAGATATGAGCTAATCTTTCCATTGTATGTCACTTTTATGACTAAAAAATGTGTATAT
This sequence comes from Vanilla planifolia, assembly GCA_023846275.1. NCBI lineage: Eukaryota > Viridiplantae > Streptophyta > Magnoliopsida > Asparagales > Orchidaceae > Vanilla > Vanilla planifolia. The sequence continues at coordinate 8,144,565 of CM043865.1, read as the reverse complement.
TTTGATAACCAATAAATTATTATTTATATACAACAGGTTCTGTTAGTGATATAGGTAAGCCCACGATAAAGTCTTTAGCAATACTTTCTCATTTCTATTTAAAAATAGACAAAAGTTGTAATAAAAAGTATTTTATTAGACACTGGACTGTATCAAACTATTATATTACATTTGGTAGCTATTTATTATGTGTTTTTTTAGACTTTGGAGTTATTCATCATGTTTCCTTGTATTGGATTTTGATTAAGAGGCTTGTTGATTTTTTATGGATATTTTGTTTATGGTTTGATTTTCTGAATGATGAAAATTATTAGATTCTTAATATACTATCATTTTACTATATTATAAATTATAGGTATATTTTGATATTATGATTATTAGATTTTAGTTATACTCATGATTTTAAGAAAAATAACTAAGTGTGATAGACTTTGTAACAAAGCCTAGGTTGAGAGTTAGAGTATACTTAAGCATATTAAGTTAAAACAATGTAGGAAAAAAAGATCTAAGAATAATTATGTTAAAAAGATTCAATTGAGTCTTGTCCCATATAACCTAAGTTTGATATTTTCCTTCAATATGATCATCAAAATACAAGTTGCTACTTGTGAGGTTTGATAGGTTGTGAAATTGTTCATGGAGAGCCTACAATTGATTGATCTGTTAGGACTATTGCACCAGAGTCATAGCTTGAGACCTTAAAGAAACATTAATAAGAAGCTTTTATTGTAGATGATACCACAAATATTTGGGGACATGATTAACCCAATAGTGTTGATGATTAGCTAGCCCATGTCCTTGGTTTTAAATAGGAAAGTAGATACTTTATGGCATGGCCAACATTAGACTGTGTTTAGGAGTATCCTTAATAATGTTGTATAATGAGATGATTTTATGGTTGCTTACACAGCTTACTTATGCCAAAGTCATCTGAGGCTCATAGCAAGTCAAAGTTGACATACCCTAAACAATGTAGATATCAATTACAAATTTTGTTTCCCAACACATATGCTTGATTAGATATGCCTCTGAGTTGATGACATTAGAGGGGCATAGATGTGAGCTATTCATGGAGGGATAGACCTTCCCTTTAAAGAAATTTATTAATGACCCATTTTAATGGATATTGAGATTTGGTTTAAGGCATCCAGTGAATCACTAATATGCTTTTATTTAGTAATATTAGATTTGTTATCCTCCTCAACACTAGTCCATCATGCTCTTTTATTTTTTGAGTTACTTTTAAGAGAAATGAGGACAATAATGACTAGCTGTAATCATCAATGATGGTGAAATAGCCTTCTAAAGATGAAATCCAATCTAAATGTATAATTTATGGTCATATAGTTATTCTCAATGATGGTCTTGAGGCTAAGTTCATTGTGTGCTTATCATAGAGTTTGATATTATATTAGACATAAACTAGATGACCTAATATCATGTGGTAATTAATTGTTAGGAAAAAAATGTCCAAATTAGTGGGCCAAACTTAATTGACTTGGACAAAAGGTAGATACCCCTTATATTAATGTTGCAACTATGTAATTGATTTAGAGGGGTAGTATAACTTATTTAGCTCTGGTAAGGAATATAGAAATAAAGATTTCATCATTATAGGATATCCTAATCATGCAAGATTATCTTGATGTGTTTCTTGTTGAGCTTCCAAGATTACATCCAAAGCACGAGATTAAATTCTCTATAGATTTCAAGTTAGGCATAGTACTTATTGCAAAATCACCTTATTATATGGCTTTAGATAATTTGCAAGAACTCAACTTATTTATAGGACCAATTAGGCAACAAGTTGATTAAGTTAAGTGTTTCACCTTGGGGAGCTCCTTTTTTTTGTGAAAAATAAAGATGGAAGTATGTAATTGTATATGAATTACTAGAAATTAAATAAGATAATAATAAATAATTGATATCCTTTACCTCATATTAGTGATTTACTTAATCAACCATATGAAGCATCAATATTCTCTAAATTGATCTTCAATCAAGATATCATAAGATACAAATCTAAGAGAAGGATACTCTTAAGATAACCTTTAAGACTCATTATGAACATTTTGAGTTCATTGTCTTCTTTTTGGGTTATCCAATGCTTTTGTAATATTTGTTGTTTTTATGGCTCAAATTTTCTAAGCATATCTTGAATATTTTGTGATAATATTTATAGATGTTATATTAGTGTATTTCAAAACAAAGAGCTTTATGTAAAGCACTTGAAATGACATTGGAGTCACTTAGAACTAAGAAACTTTATACTAAATTTTTGAAGTGTTGTTTTTGGCTAAACTTCATGGTTTTTCTTAGACATGTTAAGTTGATAGAGTTTTGATGAATCCTAACAAAATATAAACAATCATAGAATGATAGAGACCCATTACAATGATAGAGATTCTTCTTTTTTTGGAGCCTATAGGATTTTATTAGAAGTTCATTTCTAATTTTCCTACGATAGTAGCACCACTTATCTAAAAAAGAATGGGGTAGTCTTTTTGTGATCAAATCCATGTGAATAGAGCTTTATCAAGTAGAAAGAAAAGTTGAGGTCAACTCCAGTTTTGACCTTGCTATTGCAAGGTAAGTCCTATCAAGTATACACAGATGCATCACTTGTTGGGTTGGGAGTTGTACTTATATAAGAGGAATGGGTTGTGACTTATGCATCTAGGTAATTGTATGATCATGAAAGCAACTACCTGACTCATGACTTGGAGTTGATAGCTATATTATTTACCTTAAAACTTTGGAACCATTATTTTATTAGTGTTGTGATTGAGCTTATATTGATCATAAAAGTTCTAAATATATTTTCATTCAAGGGAATTAAATTTAAGATAGTGATGCTAGTAGGAACTTATTAAAGGATCTAGATATAAAATATTGCATAAGCAAAGCCAATTAATAGTTGATGCTTTAAGTAGAGTTATGATCATTACATTCATGCTTACATGCAAATTAGAGATAAAGAGAGTTTGAATTTAGTTGGATTCAAGAATAGTTTGTAATGAAATATTAAGAAGCCCAATTCAACTCACTTACCATCCATGTTGAATGGGTGGATGAATTAAAGTCACTGCAGTAGAAAGAGCCAAAGCTTTTAATTGAAATTATCAGAATACAAATTGGTGAGATTTTAAATTTTTCTTTAATGGATGGCGTATTAACTTATCGTGGTCTATGGTGTGCTTCTTTTCAAGTGTTCAACAATAATATCTTGAAAGATGCTTATGTTAGTAATCTAATGGAGCACTTAGGGGAGACTAAAATGTATAGGAATCTTAGATCCCAATTTTGGTGTGGTAGAAGGAGTTAAAGAAAGACATGGTTTAATGTCTTTAGGAATGTTTCATTTGTTAAAAAGGTTAAAGTAAAACTTCAGAGACTTAGTGGTTTGCTTTGGAATTTATCAATATTAAAGTGGAAATGATAAAAATTAATATGAATTTTATTTTTGATCAATTGAAGGCTAAAATTGGTTATGATATGATTTGAGTAGTGATAGACTGATTAACTAAATTGGCTCATTTTCTAGTAGTAAGAAAGACTAATTTAGTAAGTTGGTTGATTTTTATGTTTAACAAATAGTATGACTATAAGGAGTATTTAAAAAAAATTATTTTTGATAGAGATGCAAAATTTACTTCCCAATTTTGGAGCTATATACATCGTACCTTAGGCATGACTTTGTAATTTGACACTGCCTACTACTCTCATATTAAAGATAAATCTGAAAGGCTAAGTATATAAAGATAAATCCTTATATCTCTTGAGATTAAGTATATAATTCTACTTCATAGACTTGTTCAAACAACTACCACTACTAGAGTTTGTCTATAAGATAAGCATGACACCATGCAAAGCCTTTTATGATTGACATTATAGATCTCCTTTATGTTGGAGTTATGACAAGACTTTGTAGATATTTGGACCTTAGATTATTAAGGAGATTACAGAGGAGGTGCAAATGTTATATGAAAGGCAATAAATAATTCATGACTATCAAAAGAAATATTTTAGTGATAAATATAGATGTTAATTTTAGAATTAGCAATTAAGTATTTTATTAAATTAGTCTTATATTTGGATTATTTAGATTTAGAAAAGTTTTTAAATTATGACTCACATACATTAAACCTTATCTTATTGAGGAGAAATTAGGCTACTTGAAAGTCTAGTAAGAATGCAAACTATTTTCCATGGGTTCAATTTAAAAAAATATGTTCTAGACCCACACACATTTTTAAGAGAGAGCTTGAAGATTTTTAGTTACAACCAAATGCATCATTCTAGGAGCAACCAATGTGAATTCCAAAGTTTGTTGCTAGGCATTAAGAATTAAGAAATTACTTATGGTTAAGGTCCCCCGAGGGGATCAAGAAGAGTGCAAAGCTACTAGGGAAATTAAGTCCAAAATACACTATAAATAGCTAAAAATGTTTTCCAATTTTGAGTATGAAATCCAAAGTAAGATATAGAGAATATTATACTAACATTCTTGGCCATATTATTACAATTTAGTTGATTAAGATATATGCTTTCTTATAAATGAAAATTTAAAATTTAATTGAATGTATTTAAATTTTGAATATGGATAAATTTAATTTTGAATTTTGAAATTTAAAATCTCAAAAATAGAAACATGGTTGAACGATAAGACTTGAGTTACACTACATAAACTTTAATAAGATTAGGTTTAATACTTTAAAATGAGCTTATAATCTATTTTATATTATTAATTTTATCCTTTATCTTTATTCTTATTCAACCATGAATGCATAATAAAGATATGAATTTGATTAAGAGTTAGTTGATGGTTAAAGATAAGAGTATTAAAAAAAGGTATATGATGTTATAAGTTCTTAAGAAAAAATATAAAAAAGAAGAATAAATATTGAAATATCTTTTATCCTTACCTTAGATTCTTAAATTTTAGAAACTAAATATAACTAGCTAAAAAGGGTTAATTAGATGTGATTTAACTTGAATAAGTGAACTATGACTCAATAAATCAATTAGAACTATTTTTTTTTGAAACAAATACTTTGTTTAAGGTGTGATAGAGGTTATTTAATCTCTTAATATGTGCTTGTAAGGGTTTTAGAAAAACCTATCTACAAAGGAGAATATGGAGAGGCCAACTAAGAGGATACCAAAGAAGAAAGTAAGACAAGTTGTGAGAAAGAAAGATAATCAAGCTTTGAAGTAAGAAAAGACCTAATTAAGGAGAAGTCTTCTACATGAATTTCTAGGTATAATGACCCTTCAATGTATACAACAAATTTAGCTAAGATCTAAAGCAAAAGGAAAAAAGAATTACTATGTTAAAGCTAAGATTAAATTTGAAGGTCTTATGAGTAGTCCTCTTTAGATTTAAAAAGAGATTTGATATGCTTGATTATGACATTGTAAGGTAAACCTAGCCTTAGAATTAGGCTTAAAAGTTTAAGAATAATCTATAAAAAAGAGACTTATAATAAAATGTCTTAGTGATTGATTAAGAAAATATAATTGATGAACCTTTATGCACATTGTAAATAATGCTTTAGATGGCTAAGCTCTTGATGAAGACCTTTGAAGAAGGTTAAAGAGTTTAAAATAATACTTAAGAATCTACTAGATTATGCAAAGCAAGCAATAAGGTAAAGATGTTGAGTAGAACATTAGGGTTGACAAGTTTCTTTCGATAAGATCATAAGTAATCTTGTTTAGGTCCTTAGGCCACATGATGACACCCTGAATGGAGATTTAGGAGAAGTGTGGTAGCTCAAGAAATGTCTTATGATGGGTCTAATGACCAGGGTTACCTTAGAAGCACAAAATTCATTAATGATACTTATGTAAACCCAAATTTGGTTATAATGATAATCAACTATATATGATACTTTAAGGGTAAAAGGTAAGACTTTGTGAATACTAAGGTTAGCTTAAACATATAAGGTCGTAGACTAAGTCAGGGCAAGACAAGATACGAGAAAAGAAGCCTAAGATATTCTAAATGGTTATATTAGAGTTTAGCGAAACCTTAAAGCACTCAAATAATAGTAATCTTGGATAAATGAAAAAAGATTTAAGATGAAAACCCTAGATTGACTTAACTAATACTTGAATAATCTTAGATATTATAATTAACATTATGAGAAATCCTTGATTTATTAGCTTAATATTATGATTAAAAACTTTTTACATGTTAGATTAAAATTGAGAAAATCTAACTAACATTAGATAGTGATCGATTAGAGTTAACAGGATCCTACATGTTAAGGTCATGATTTTGTTCAGGTGAGGATCAGATATAGTAGAACGTTGATCAGGCATGCTTATTCAAAAGATAATAATGTTAGCAATTTTACTACTTTAGCTTAGAGGTAGTTACATGTGGTTCTTGAGCCTGTAAGAGGAGTCGTAGATTGCCTGATAAGAGTCCCCAAGATTAGGTGGAAGTCATTATATAATAGTCCTAGGGAAGAACAATTATATAGTGAAAAATCATATGATAGGTTATGTTATGGAGGGAAGAGCATATTGTTATTAAGGGCATCCAGAACCATACAGGGTTGTCCCATATGATCAAAATTGCTTTGTAAAGTACTAAATTATGTGATGTGATAGAAGTATCAGTTCCTATCATGAGTCTCTTAGATAAGAGAGTATATTAAATTAAGAATAGACATTAAACATCTAGATTGTCATATTATAAGCATATGTATTGACTTAGATGATAAATAAAGATGTCTTATTGATAGTTAAATAAGGATGTCATTCATTTGCATGACTTAGTTATTATACATGTACTCATTAGCTATGGTATGTTAGTTTTATAATACGACTTAACAATTTCTATTGAGTCTCTCAGCTCATCTTTCTTTATATTTTTACAAGATCAAGAAGCATGAGCTGAATAGGAGTCGAGTTGGAGATCATCAAAGTAAGCACATTAGTTTGATGACTCTTCATCTTATATTTCATCATTAAAAGTAGTAGATTTATTGTTTATTTGTTATCAGCATATTTTATTGGACATAAGATTATATCAAACTATTATATTAAACTTGATAATTATTTATTACATTTTTTATTAGATTTTAGTAGTTATTTATGATATTTTCTTGGATTGGATTTGGATTAAGAGGTTTATTTATTTTTTTGTAGATATTTTATTTGTGCTTTGGTTTTTTATATGGGTGAAATTATTGGATTCTCAATATGTTAGTATTTTGCATATACTATATTATTAATTACAAGTGTGTTTAAATATTCTGATCTTTGTATTTTAGTTATGCTCATGGTTTTAAAAAAAATCAAGCGTGATAATAATGTTAATTATATTTTAATTATATATATTTGATATAAAATCTTGTCAATGTATTTTTATTTTTACAATATGATTTGAGGATTCTTTATTAAGTTCTTATTTACTTCTTTTTGTTTTCACATATAGATTTGGAGAGCCATAAATTTGAAACTTTCTTGTTAAGCATCTAGCCATTCATTAGTTATACTTTCCTCTTTTACTTTAGCAATAGTGACGTTTCCTTATGACATTGATACTATATTTGGTAGACATTATGTTATATCAGATTTTTATTATTAGATTTTTGATATTTCATCTTATGTTGTCTCTCATGATGGACTTGGTTTTGTAGATATCATGATTTGAACATGTAGTTATGTATGACTTTATTTATAGTTTGCTTTCATATCATATAATCATTAATATATATTGGTAAACTATTCTAGCTTAGAAAAAACAAGTCCCTAAATCAATTAACTATTTGCAATATGCATTATTCATTGTAGGTAGCACATCACAAGCATTATGATTAAATTGAGGAATTATGACTCCCAATTTGAATATTAAGCACAATAATGAAAGGGTGCCTCGCTATGTTTATTGATTGTATATGCGATTTGTGGCAATTAAGGATTTAAGAAAATTTGCTAAAAGAAAGGTGTGACATTCTTCCTTCAAGTAGTCCTTATGATGCAAAGGGTTGTCCATCCCCTATTTCTTGTTCCCATGGTGAGGAAGAAATTTGGCATATCTAATCTGTTCAACTTACTTTTGGATATACCTCAAAGTTTAGAGAGATGATCTCAAAATAAGCATAAAAAACAATACTAATGTTTAGGATAATAGAGTCACACATGATAGCAAGTCTTTAGTGTGTATAAAAAATGATTTATATCTATATGATCTAAGTAGAAGTGGGGGAAACTAGGCATAAACATAAGATAAATAAAAGCCTACATCATCATAAAAAAAATAAGGAATCTTCAAAGATTTTGTTTTTTTTATGAAAATTCTATCAAATGAGGAAACCAATAACAATCACTTCAATTAATAATAATATTTAAATAATATTATTTTATTATCTAAATAATATTCAACTAAATACCTTGCTTACTCTGAGTTATTATCGAACCCAACCACTTTCCATTCACTTGCATGAATCCTAGTTGCCCTTCGCTAACCAACAATTCCTGCCATTTTACGCTATATATTAGTAAGGAGGTTCAGCAATATGAGCATTGGGAGACGAATACAATATTATCTTCAAAATAAAATATATGTGAATTGGACTTGGTTGCTAAGAATAATTTCAGGTTCGTGTATGTTAGCATCGAAGGTTGAAATCTTCGTTGGATTTCAATTAGATGATCCAGTCTCACATGGTGTAATGAGTATTAATGCAAAGATTGAGAGTTTTGCCTCTCACATGCTCAGTTATCATCTTCCTCAAATGAGTCAGACTGGAATGAAATCAATGCTGATCTGTAACCTATTTAGGTCGAATCAATATCCAATGCATTTTAACAAAATTGGTTTTTTTCTCCCCTTCGTGGGCAGGAATTGATAGATTTCTCAGTGTTTTTTCTGCTGCTTGATTTGCTTGTTCAAGTTCTGTAAGCTTCTTCTTTCCTCACTAGTTCGCCTATCTTTTCCTTAAATGTGTAATTTTTATCCATTTTTAACATCATTCATGTTTCGATTTCTGGGAAGGGGTTCTGATCGAGTGTAGGGCGTTCTGCATATGCCGTAAAGATTGATCGTTTGTGCATTGGAGTTGGAGGAACATTTCATTACTTTCCGTTTTTTTTCTCACGACGCCTCTTGAAGGGTTCATGGACTCACTCTGTGCAGGAAGTCATACCTTCTTTGCAGTAGTTTCCTGTGCTTGTCCATTTGATGCAGCTTCCCGTTTTTTCTCAAAGAAAAATGTAGGCCCCTTTCTAAATTTAGGCCAGAAGTGTGGCCTCTGATTCCTTAAGGCTGTTGATGGGGATTCAGACAATGGGTCTGGGAGGAAGTGGCAATGGCAGCGAAGCCGGAAATCAAAACCAGATCCATTCTTCGGCCAAGCAAGGTTACACCTTCAGCCTGACACTCAACGGGGTTCAGAACCATGTAGGCAAAAGCTTGCATGATGTGAACCTTGATGAACTCGTGGAGAATGTTTTTCCACAAGAGTTCGACGTAAACTCATCAGCAAATGGAGGTAAAACCATTGGTTACCATGGCTCTCGAGCTGGCTTTCAATCCCAAGGAAGCATAAATAACGCAAGTATCACAGTGGATGAGCTGTGGAGGAAAATTCTACACCAGAATGCTGAGCATCGAGGCCGGGCTCTAGGCGAGATGACGCTGGAAGATTTCCTCAAGAAGGCTGGGGTTATACCATGTGGCTCTGAGAAGAGAAGCAATGTTGGTACTCAGAGTTTTAGAGAAGGATCACTGTGGTTGCAACAGTATGAGCAGATGGTGCATCAGCAAGCACAGCAAAGTCAGATGAGTGCTTATGTGTCTTCCAGGCCAGTTTCAATAGGCACGGGTTCAGGTAGTGAAATTTGGGATACAAACTATGCTGATGGGGAAGTGACCATTAATCTTTTTTATTAGGTTCTGCATCCGGTCAACCGAATTCTTGGAGAAAGCGAGGAGCAACAGAAGAGATGTTGGAGAGGAAGGTGGCAAGGAGACAGAAGAGGATGATCAAGAACCGGGAGTCCGCCGCCCGTTCACGAGCTAGGAAGCAGGCTTGTGCATCTCCATCTCCACTCCCACTCTTAACGAATAATTTTTATCTGCTAAACAATGTCTTGGCATCAGCAGGCCTATACAAATGAGCTGGAAAACAAAATCTTGCTCCTAGAAGAAGAAAATGAGCAGCTGAGGAAACAAAAGGTACCAATTGCTATTGCTTTAGCCATCTTCGAACAGAACTTATTAACATTTATCACAGATCAGTAACACAAAATTGTTGTTTAGTATCTGAAATGCAGTGTTCAAGATTGAATATTGTAAATAACAAACACAACAATACCTTATGAGTTTTGATAACGGCATCAATATTCCAATGCATCATCTGCATTTGTCTTACTGATGCTTTTGCAAATTTTTCACTATTAAAGGGTAGAACGAATAAATTCTTCATTGCACATTATTTAAACTGAGATTGTTTATACTATCGACAGGAATTGGATGTGTATCTACGATCTACACATTTACCGGAACCCAAGAACCAGCTCTGTAGATCGTTTTCATCACCATTCTGAGTGCAAACTCCATAGAATATGTATTCCAAGTATGTTGTGGTTCTTGTTTTGTTGTTTATGGTTATTGGGTCTACATGACCATGGTGTTTTTATTCTCAGTTGCTGCTTAGGGTTATCAGTTTTCTCAAATGTAAATCTATGTTTTAACTTGGATAAGTTTTCACAACAAAATTTTACTTTCCACAGCTTCCAAGTGACATCCGTCCATCTGTGGCACAATTCTGAGCTTTGAAAGCATTTCGTTTACAAAAGTTAAGAATTCAATTATATGTGTAACTAAGCTTTATTCAACTATTTAAAACTCTAATGCTAGTCTGAAAAAAGGTAACCTATTTATTTAAATTATTTACTGCACTTACCTAAAAATCAAAGTTGCCTATGTGCATGTGAAAAAGAAACCAGAAGCCATAGATTACTGCTGCTATAGCAAGCCTTAGATTGGAGATGAAAGAGCCAGAACACTACAACTAAACACTTTCTTCGATGTTTTTTTGAAGTCCAGTCACCTTATCCCAATTCAACAGGACGCAGATTACTTATATTGAAGGGCATCTTCATTCATATGCACTCCAAGAAAAGAAAAGTTATGGTTCCAAATCTTCAAGTTCTTCTGTTCTGAATGAATTTGCTTTGAACTGATTCTTTAGACAAATTGTTAGCAGGATGGTGCAGAAGTGGAAGGAACATGCAAATGCTAACAAATGTTAATCATGCATATATGCAAGTAGGGACTCATCAGTACGGATTCACAATGATCAATTATTGGAAGATAATATCCACCACTATGGCTTTATATAATCCTGGAAATTACTTCGGCTATAATAACAACAATGACAAAGCTTAATCTCACTAAGTTGGGTGACTTAGGTGAATCCACCATTCACTATTCTTTTTCCAGTAAGCTCCAAGAATTAGTGAAGAAAACAATTTAATAATTCAATTTGCCAAGCAGTCTATCAGCTTTAAACTCTTAAATAATATGCAATTTCTGTGTTTCATTTCACATTGTTAATGAAAAGTATCAAGCATTGTCCAAACTACTTGGATGAAGTTATGTCTAATTCCAGTGCACTTAATTTAGATCTGAAAATTATGAGCCTGAGAGTGCTTTCCATCATGTTTAGATTATGTTATATAAAGTCACTTTATTTGTTGACTTAATTAAAGCACATCATGAAGTACGCAACTTGTGTTACTTGGAATTCATTGAGGCCAAGACAGTAATATATGTCTAGCAGAAACCATCCTCTTCTTGATCACAAATCCTTCATTCTAATTAGCATAGGTTGTATTTGAGAGAATGACAGCCATTATCTATCGATTCAATCTCAAATTTACAGTCAAAAGAGGAGCAATGGGTATGTTGTTGTCTTTCAAGTATGAGCATAAAGAATCACAGTTCATGGTCTAGGATTAGCATACAATACAAAATCTAGATTACCATTGAAGGAAAATTTTTCTTGTTTAAGCAAATAAATCTTAAGTTTTGCTTAGAAAGATTTACCTCTGCAGTATTTAGCTAATGATTACTCGCACCAATAGTAGATAATCAAATTTTGAGTTATAACCTAAACAAAAATGCCTTTATGCAGCAAAACAAACTAAGCATACAGCTTTAAGAACCTATTCTTAGCTAAATCACCAACTTTGGTCATGAGATTACCTCATCAGATAAATTTATTGAATAATAATACTTAAGAAGTAGCACCAATTGCAATGGTTAAAGTAATCATTCCCCTTAAAGCTGTACCAACGCGGAAACAAGGAAAAGAATTAACTGTTTTAAGATCTTAAACATAACTGAAGCAATGTTTCTGCCAAAAGTTTGTGGGAATCATTTTTTGATTTACCAAGATAAATTTATCAATAGAACATACAGGAGGAAGTCGTACAGCTTTATGTTTGACAAGATTGAATTACTTCTTCCTCATTTCACTGTTCCCCTTCCACTTGTGCTTTTACAAGGCACTAGTAATCATAAAGTTCATAAGCCATGCTAAGTCTTCACAAGAAACCATCAAGCTGACAGCCACAAAGTATAAAGCACCCAACGGCTGACCTTTGATCCAATCCTTTATTTGCTTTTGTAGGACTTTAATTTGTGTTTGCTTTAGAAATGCATCATTTCTCTCTGCTTTATCACCTTTCATTATATCCATAGAACAAAAATAAAAGGCCACCACAATAAACAATTCAGGGCAGAAAAATTTGCCTTCTACACCAAATGTGTTTCTACAATATCAAACTTTTAAGTTCACTTTTCTTGATGAATTGTCATACATGATGGATATAAAATCCCCATTTGCTCGTTTAAAAGATATAGCCTTTATATAATATCAAAAAGATTTACCTAGGTATAAAACAAGTTATCCTGATCTAATATTGTAGCAAAAACGGGAGACACTTTCCCACCTAAGGGTAAAAAGCGGCCTCACTCACACAATTATAAGCAGCGCCATTAGCGATTCGAAGCACATCAAAAGTTCTATGACCTTCAAAAGAGAGCAAAACAGAGGCTACGTAAGAATAAATGCCCTAATCATCTTAGTTAAAATTAGTGCTATAGGCTTGTTCGGCTCTAATGATGTTCGATAATACTACAGAGTAGTTACCCTCAATTTAAAAGCCAACATACTGATCCATGAGCTCCATATCAAGCTTGAAGGCAAGCACTACACCCATCCTCTGTCATGCAGCCCACAAGGACACCCACACAGCAGCAACAGTTGCTACACCCGCAATGCCCCAAGTCACAAAAATTGATCTTCAACAAAAGAGGGACTCACGACCAGGGGCATCCCTGGCCAATTAGGAAGATCAGTGAAGTCATGGTAAAGGAATGAACAAATGTGGCGATAGTAGTGTGTGAGTAATGTTCAGATCATGAGCCTAATATTTCAAGATTAAATTTTGATGATAGTAGTACTATTTAAATGAGTTATTAATATCATTATCTAGTGTATACAAATTATTCTAAAAACAACTTTGAAACTTAAACAAGCTCAAGAGGAATACTCAAGCAGAAGCTCAACAAGTGAAGTAATTATTTAATAGAGGAGCTCAAGCACAATGGTAAATTGTTAAGACATTCTAAGCTTGTAATAAGGGTTGAAGTTGAAGTCAAGGAAGACAATGGAAACTTGCAAAAAAGAACACTTCACATAGCAAAAACTTTAAGGTCAATTTTTGAAAAAAGTTTTGTGAGTAAATATTGGTTAAAATTGATCTTATATGTTTTAAATTGTGCATATTACGTTTTTAAAAATAAGTAAAAGATCATCATTGTATGTGTCTATATTTCACACAAGAATGTTACAAAAAGTTCTCAATAACTTGTATGGTGTGGCAAGTACATACAAGTCTCATGGTAAAACATAGATTTGCAGAATAGAGGATTGCGGACTATATGCTGCCGCATAGCATATAGTAAGAAAAGTAGACGTGTGAAACAAAATTTGCAAACTATTGACTAAGACATTGTGGCTTATAAGTGGGGATGTTTTGAAGTCATGAGATCTTGATATTGATGAGCATTAACAAAAGTTAGTACCCAAACTCAAGATTTATTAAAAAAATTATGAAGTAGCTCACAAAATACATCTATTTTATGACTTGCATATTTCAATCACGAGAAGAGCTTACACAAGTCCAATTCACAAATAAGAGAATCATACCATAAATTTATGATCCATGTTTCACAAAATTATGATTTGCTAAAGATGACATTATCTTAATCATTAAGGACATCCATATCCAATGCCCACATTTGAGAATTTTGCTTGAAAATTGTAATGAGAATTTAACTTTTCGAAGGTTATAATTTTGATCATTATGTATAGCAAAAAAAATGAAGATTTAATATTCAAGGTAAAAAATTTTCTTCCAATATTTTGATGCATGACACAAAAGTCAAATATAAACTAAAGAGTAGTTAGCCATGATACACCATAGCCACAATTTTTGTTTTAAAAACTAGCCTATCCTAGCCTATTTGACTCCATCTAAATATTTTTTTTCTCAGCCTATGTTCTTAACTCTACAAATACAACATCCTTTGTGAAAGTGTCTCATCTCTTCTTCAAGCTCTTATAAATCTTCAAACTCTCTTGCATTTTGTGTTCTAAGTGCTACAAATTATGTAAGAGTTTTCCTTGGAAGAGCATAAATAGGGTTCAAAGCAAACTCTTCAATTTAGTGTTTTATTGCACTTTAAATGTTTTCTGTAATTTGATTTTTCACTTTTCTCATTTCTCTCCATCTTTTTAATCAAAATCAAAGCATTGTTTCTCATCTTCATATTCTACTAAACATACTTGAAAAGCTGTTTTTAACTAAGCAGTAAGGACATCCATTGAGGCTTAATTTAGTTCATGATTTAATATTTTTATTGGAAAACTTTTATATTTGAAAACTATAATTTTATAAAGATGAATTAATTGGGTTACCGTTGAGCCGTTTAAAAAGGTGGGTTGGTCTTAACGATGTGGTGCAAACTCGAATACAATTTCACGTGTTCATTTCACATAAAAATTTGGAAAGATATGAGTTGAAAATAAAGTTTGGTAAAAACAAAATTAAAAAAAATACTTAAATAAAACGGAATACAAAAAACTCTGAATATTTAAATGTTTCTCAATTAAAATAAAAACTTATTAAACCATAATATACAACCGAAAATACAAGCCATTTCAGAATTTTAATAGAATGAAACAAAAATAGAAGCACGACTTTTAACGGTCACCACATGACAAACTTTTGGTAAATGCCAAGGTACTCGAATCTGGAGATGCAAGCAACAAAAACCATATTTCCTTTCCTCGAAGAGTACAACAGTCATATAACATAAAGCTACAACCAGAGACCAAAACCAAAGAACAACAGCAAGACTGTTCAATGGAAGCATGGCCCAAACTCACTACAACCAACACTAAAAACTAATCAACAACAAAAGAACAAACTACGCATCACAAGTCAATGGCATAGAAAGAACCCATTTGTGCCAGTACAAAATGCAAATCTTATGGAGAACAAATAAAAAAAAATTAAAAAAAAAAAAAAAGAAAAAGATTTCTACTATTGGGACAACACATATCATCTTATACATCCAAATAACACTGCACTAGGAATCTAAAGACTTGTCAATCTTCTCCTCAGACTTACCTTCCTTGGAGATGTGAAATCCCTCGACCTTGCGCACAACTTCATTGACTCCCACCCTTACATTTCCAGAAGCCCCATTAGGTCCTAAGAATTCATTCTCATCAACTGCAGCAGGGCCCGTTTGCCATATTCTGATGGTGCCATCCTCAGAACCAGAAGCGTAAGATTCACCTCCCGGAGAGAAGCGCACACAATGAACAGGGCCATGGTGGCCTTTGTTGCATCCTAGAAGAGGAAAGTTTTACGGTTAAACTTAGACATGGTAAACATAGAGTTCTCACCAATAAAACATTTAGTTTGTAATGAAAAAACTAACCAATTTCTTCCCCGGTATGAAAATCAAACATGCGAACCCACATGTCCTCTCCACCAGCAACAAGTTTGTTGCCAAACTTAGGTTCAAGGGAGGCTGATTCAACTGTGCATGGCATATTATAACTTTTGACAAGACCAAAACTACACAGCAAAAACCAAGGCATCCTTAGTTGGGATGGAAAGCCTCTAAAGTTGATGGAAATTTTTTTTGTTAAACCGAGAACTCACTGGTTTGCATCCCAAATTTTGACATTTGTACCATCTGCAGTAGTGATGTAACGGCCATCGCGGCTTACTTCAGCACTAGTGACAGAAGACTTCGTTTCTAGGGTTTGTACGACTTTTCCACAGCGTACATCCCATAACCTGCAAAATGACCACTTTCTTGTTTGAATGATTTCATCACTGCTTTACATTGACCATTACAGAAGACTATTTTCCACAGCGTCCATAAGCTTGTGAAATTTCACATACAACTCTTAAGAACCAACATTCATACTACCCCACGGAGTTTATAATAAAATGCTAGAATTTTAAATATTATTTATTGGCAAATAATGATATAAAAACTCAGATTAGTCTATGAAAAGAGTTTTCTGCTCTAAACAATTTGTTAAACTTCAACATTCCAACAAAAATAGAGATCATTAATCTTAACATGTAGTACTAGATGTTCTTGCAGAATAATAAATTTCACACATCTGATTGTTAATCAAAGTAGATAATTCCTTTTTAGTAAACAATCCAAAGAGTGGGATGCAAGGTTGACTATTGAATGCATCATTAAATACACAGAGGCAAGTTATTAAATCTGTTTATGATTATATATGAGATATTAGTGAATTACTTATACATGTGATTCAATACTGACACTCTTACCTTATCAAGATTAAGAAATGCTTAAGGCATTAAAGATACAACAAGAGTTGATAAGATATAGTTACCATAGCTTAGCTTACACCTTCTCCTTTGCTTTACATATTGATGCACACCAGAAAGTGGCGTCTAAAAGCTTATGGAAAAATCAATTTAAGAGTAGTAATTCATGTCAAGAAACTTTTAACGTCAAAGAAAACTCTAAAAATGAGTGGTAAAACTGTTATAATTATGACTATATATCCCAAGGGTATAACTAATAAGAAGACACCTATAAGTTTAAATTCCTATGCAACTAATTAAATGTTATGCTTGTTATCAAGTCATTATGTTTAAGACTGTCCAATGAAAGTAAAATATGCAGATAATGAACACAATTTTGCGAAAGTAGAAGGTGATCTAGAACCACCCGAAAAAGCCAATAATGATGTTGATCCTAGTGACATTGGGACTGATTCAACTTCAATAGTAATGGGGGCATTATCACCACAGCACATAGTTTCGATGACTAAAAATAAAACATAAATAGTATTACATTTAAATGCAAAAGTCATGTCAATTAATTATAGATGAAGAAAGTTGCATGAATGTAGTGAATAAGGCTTCGATTAAGGATGAATTTGAAAGCTAAAGCATATCACAAACTTAAAAAGTAGTTTATGTGAATAAATTTATAACTCCTATTATATAGCTTTTATTATTAGAGCTTGTTCTGATCTAGTTTATTATAGCATATTCCTCATGGACGTGTGTTATATAATTTTAGGAAAATCTTGATTGTATGATCATAACATTATTAACTATGATAAAACTAATACTTATACATTTAAGATGAAAAGTCAAAAAAATAATCTTATAATCAACTAAATTTAAACATCATCCAATCTTAAGCAATCTAGTTTGTCTCTTGAAAGGAAAAAAAGATTAGTATTCTAAATAGGAAAGTTATCAACAAAGAGAGCTTTTCTTGTGATATTATTTATGTTTTAGTTTTGTTACACTCGTCGGGATTTTACAAAATGCAAAATCTTTATCGCATAAGGTTAAAGTTTATTTGAGAAATATATGGATATCTGACCAACGACTTACTATATGATATATTGTTCATAAGAAACATGCAATATGCTATAGATTTAATTCTTGGATTTTAATTACCTAACCAAATTATAGAATGAATCCTAGTGAGCATGAAAAATTATTGTGGTCAATAGGTGAATTTTTATATAATGGTTTTATTAGAACATATTTTGAATCTATTTGGAGCTCTTGTTTTATCAACAAATATAACAGTAATTTTTATGCATTTTCTGGTTTATATTAAATGTGCAATGACTTTTGACATTATGATATTTTACTGAAACGATTCATTCCATCTATATGCCACATGATGCACTAGATTTAAAAAAACTTAATGTGCCAATTCCAAAAGTTGTAAGTTCAAGTAGATTTTGAATGTTCTTTTTATTATTTTGCAAACTGCATGTATTGGTTGATGCTATTTTGGATTTCAATTTTTGTATAGTTCGTAAATTAAAAGCTTCTAAAATTTCTTCACAAGGGTAGTGCAATGCAGTGCTTGAGCCCTTTTTATTAAGGCTACAAGTTTAGCCTATGTTGCTTTAGTTGTTTTATTCTAATGATTATTGGGAGAACTTGTCTTCATATTGTTCTTTTACTGCCACTGGGCATGGTGGCTACCAATGAGTGTTTATCATGCCAATGATGAACTCAAGAAAAAATTACTAGGTTTGATGAGGTCAATGTTTTTTTTTTCAAGGTCATTTATTACAAAACAAAAGGTGCATGACTTGGATAACAATAGATATTACACTTGGTCAATTTTTAAAACCATATCACATCAGCAAACTGACACGAAATTCACATGTGAATTGAAAAATGAATTAAATAAGAAATTGAATAATAAGAGATATTTGAGAAGTCAGCTAAAAATGGATACTTGTTTGACAAATCACTTAAAAACAGGTGCTGCAGTTATTGAACACCAAATAATTCTCTTCTTTTGAGCCCTTGAGGCATTTGGTTAACAATAGAAGCATTAATAATGATTTGTTATTTGTATCTCCAGCTCCTATTCATAGAAGCAGGTAATTTAATACCTCAAATATTCTGTAACAAGTTCATTTTATTATCCCACACAGATTACATCTGCAAATTGACACGAAATTCACATGTGAGTTGGAAAATGACAAACAAGAACTTGAATAGGAACACATATTTCAAAAGTTGGCTAAAAATGGAGACTTGTTTGATGAATCACTTAAGAATAGATACCGCAATTTGTTATTGAACACCCAATAATTATCTTGGTTTGAGTTGGTAAACATTAGAAGCACTAATAATGATTTGTTATTTATATCTACAGCCGGTATTCATAGAAGCAGGTAATTTTATACCTCAAATATTTTGTAACAAGGTCATTTTATTAGGCCATATTACGTACCTATCAATTCTAAGAGTTTGGTTATTAGCAAAATTTCTGTTATAGTCAGCATATAAATATTTTGTTTTTCCAGAAATATCCTCGTAATAAACTTAACCATTCGTTGTCAGACAATCTATTAATGTAAATAAAACAATGGTAGATGCACAGATAACAATGGTAGATGCACAGATCATGTATGTGCTTAGTTTTGTTTTTCTCATGTTGCAAAAGATTAATATTGAGACATTTAACCACAAAGTTCAGAAAAGAAAAAGTAATTTTGAAACAAGTTGAAATGAAAACAACCCAACTTGTAATCAATTTTTTAGTTGAGTTGGCTCAACTTAGAAATCAATCACAATTTCAAATCTTCTTTGAGTTAACATCTTTTTGACATAGAATTGAAAAGGACTTGAATTTGATAATGGCCCAACAGAACACACAAACCATGGCATAATTTCGGAATAAAAGGACCAAACTGATCCACAGGGGATGGTTTGCACTAGAGATCACTCTCTTAGATGTGTGCAAAAGCCAATAGAACCATAAGAAGAGCACTAACGCATTCATCAAATTAATGAACCTACGTGATTGTTTTCTATAATGATAAGAAACTTTAGTGATCCCAATTCAGGGAGGAGAATAGGCGTACAACGCTGTGAGAGCATCTCATAGGACAAACTACTCAAAGTTCAACTTGTTTCCTAATTATAAGCTTTGTATTATTTATGGTCTAATCCTGATCATACTTGCATTTTATACATTAAATATTGGAACCTACTAAAGCAAATGGCCTTAAACTTGAAAGTTTTTCTCCACAAGTCAAGTTTATCTTTAAGCCATTCCCTTTTTTTTTTTTTGAAAAGGATATATCATTATATCAAAAGTGGCAAAGCCACACAGGTTTTACAGTTAGATCCTCAAGGGGGATCAAACAGAAAATCAGACAACATAAGTTTGATGAGAGGCTGAGGAAGAGATTCCCCAGGACCCCAAATGAACTCATGAGTGCAGGCTCTACGAGCAGCCCAGTCAGCAGGCTCATTTCCCTCCCTGTGGATATGAGAAAACCGGAGAGCCTCCATGGCCTTAACATACTGCAAAGTAACAGCAAGCACCCCCTCCCCACTGGGTTTGGTAACCATATCCCGAGCCACCTGAAGTGCAGTCATCGAATCAGACTGGAACTCAACTGCACGATACTGGGGAAGAAACTCCCTCAGAAGGTCGAAGGCCATAATGATAGCCTGGACCTCCATCATATCAGCAGCCACTGAGAACATCCTCTTACCGGCCACCATGAGAGGTTTGCCCGAGCAATCTCTAACAACGACACCAAGACCAGCTATGGAGTCACCAACCGCGGCATCACAATTGACCTTAATCCATCCTGTAGGGGGGGGGGGAAGCCAACCATGCGTGACAAGCAAATCCGAAGACTTGCCAGGATTCCCACTAGACAGAGATGAATGGATAAGATGCCTCCTGAGGGTCGTGCTGACCTCGAACCTAACCGTCCGAGACACCGAGCAGAGAGTAGGCACGAAGCCGTTGTGTATAAGCGCATTTCTCCTCGACCAAATGTAGTACAAGGTGGTAGCAATTGTAGCCACATGCTGTTCCGCAACGTCGCGCCGCGCCGCAGGAGAACTCAAGAGCCTGATAAACATCTCCAAAATTCTGAACCCGGACGCCGCACCCGTGGGCCAGCCCAACTCCATGAGCACGTGACGTGCATGGCTAGTCCCCCACATGTCCCGGGCACGTGGGCAGTCCCACAGCGCGTGCTGCAGGGTCTCCTCCTCCATGCAGCCGAAAGGGCACAGGGGATCGCGGCTAATTCCCCGGCGAGCCTTCCACGTCGCCGTAGGCAGAAATTCGCCGGCAGCCCGCCAAAGGAAGACCCGAACCCTCGGCAACACCTTTAATTTCCAAATTCTCCCCGTAGCTTCATCACGCCGCCGACCACCGCCCCCAGTAGAGGACGACTCGTGTTTGATCTGTGCGTAGATTCGACCACTATGAGCCTTCTCCATCTCCGTATGCGTATGGACCAAGCAGTCCTGGACGGAATCCCGAGCACGCGGGAGATGCCTGATTCTGTCAATAAGCTCCTCACCCGCCCAGTTAGAAATTGCCTCAACATCCCAAGCACCGTCGTCCCTGATGCATTCGGCAACACTTTCCGGCCAGCTTGCGCGAACATTAATGAACGTAGGCCAGCAGCTGATAAGTAGAACCCCAAGCCAATTATCCTCCGTAAATCTCACCCTCCGCCCGTCGCCGATGCGGCTACACGAAGCACGAAATCGCCGTCGGCATAGCTCCCAGGATCATCTTGCAAACGGCCGAGGCCTTCCGGGGTGTCTTCATCAACGGGTCGATGAACCCATACTTCCTTCTCATAATCTCAACCCATAATCCCACTTCCCGCCCAAGGATGCGCTTACAATTCCCCATCTGCAAGGCCTGGTGCCAAATGCGAAGATCCCGCAGCCCGAGCCCGCCGGCCACCCTCGGCGTAGACACGCAATCCCAGGACGCATAGTGCAGCGTCTGAGCACTACTCGTACCGCCCCAGAGGAATTGTCTGATTCGGCGTTCAATTACAGCAATGGTTCCCGCCGGCACCAAACAGTGGCGCAGAATGTGGTTGGGGATAACACACAGAACCGAGGACGCCAACACAGCCCTGCCCGCAAGCGACAATACCCGTCCGCGCCAGCTGATCGCAGTATTATCAATTCTTTGGACGAGGGAACTCAGGTCCTCCTTAGTCAATCGGCGCGCAGTAATAGGAACCCCCAAATACACCAAGGATCGGCCAATTGCCATACCAAGTTTCCGTGAAATTATGCTGGACTTCTTGCTGAAGCTATTGCTAAAATAGACATTTGACTTGGAAAAGTTGGCCTTCAATCCAGCGTTGTCCTCAAACGCCCGCAGAATGCGATGGACAGCGCACGCAGCCTCCCTGGAAGCCGGAGCAAAAATCAACACATCGTCCGCGAACAAGAGGTGGGAAACCCGCGGTGTATGCATCCCCGGCCTAAACCCGAGCAGCTGCCGGGATTCATATTCCCGCATCATGCACGACAGGTATTCCATGGACATGACAAAGAGAAAGGGGGATAATGGGCACCCCTGCCGGAGACCACAACGCGCCGACACCCAAGGAAGACGCGCTCCATTAATGAGTACAACGTACCTAGGACCAGAAATACATGCAGTAATCCAGTTACACCAAGTAACATGGAATCGCATAGCCTTCATAGTTTCGAGCAAAAAATCCCAGCGAACCCTGTCATAGGCCTGCTCCATGTCGACTTTCACTGCCATAAGGCCGGACGCAGCGGTACAGGATCGCATTCTCGCTACCATCTCCTGGGCAATATTTATGTTATCCGATATGCTCCTCCCCGGGACAAAGGCCGCCTGTTCCTGAGACACAAGACTAGGCAGCAGCAATTTCAGCCTGCCAACAAGAATTCGAGCCACCAATTTATAGATTGTGTTGCACAAACTGATCGGCCGGAAGTGCTCCGGCCGGCAAGCACCTTGCTTCTTCGGGATAAGAACAACAAGAGTGTCCTTCCAACTCTCCGGCATTCTACACTCCTCAAAGAATGCCAAAACAGCCTTGATGATGTCCCGCCGCGTGACTTTCCAATATCCATCGACGAAATCCATTGTAATACCGTCGATGCCCGGGGCGCGATTCCTTTTAATGCCCCGCATAGCCACCAAAATTTCGTCTTCCGTCACCCTCCAGCAAAGGCCAGAACCAGCCTCCTCACTGACGAAACCCGAAAGCGGGGAAATTGGAGGCAATGGCGCCAGGTTGCTATCGCCCCATTTCAATTCAAAAAACTCGAAGACAAGCCGCCTAATGTTGTCGGGAGAGTCCACAATGTTACCGTCTACGTCCCGCAAGAATGTAATGCGATTCTCCCTTTTACGAGCCGATGCCGCAATGTGAAAAAACTTCGAATTGCAATCCCCAAGCTGCGCCCACTGCACCTTAGCATGCTGCCACCACCACTGTTCCTCGTGAGCACACCCCCGGCAACCAAATCACCAAGCCGCTTGTGGTCCTCCTCCGACAGACCATCGCTAGACTCCCTATTTTGGAGCTCGTCAATGTCCCGCTCCAACACCTTGTTCCGATCAATAATATTCCCCACCTCCTCACGGCTCCATCTGCGCAGCGCCCACATCGACCGCTGAAATTTTGTCATCACAATCTCCATACTGTCGCCCTTAACAGTCCTCCAAGCCTTTTCCACCACCTGGAACGATTGAGAGAAGTCCAGCCACACGCTGTCGAACAGTAGCCTGCTGGAATACTGCCACTGATCTCCACCTCCCACCTTAATCAACAATGGACAATGATCCGAACCCAGCCTACTGAGGTGATGGACCGAACAATTAGGAAATGCAAGCAGCCCCGCCGAGTTCATAAGAGCCCGGTCCAGGCGTTCAAGGATGCGCGCACCCCCCTGCTTCCCATTGCTCCAAGTAAACCTGTTGCCGGAAAACCCCAAATCCACAAGTTGAAGCTCCTGCATAAGATCCGCAAAGTCCTGCTGGTCCTTGCCATAAAAGAAACGCCGACCCCCCCGCTTTTCCTCCGGTGCCAAGATCAAATTAAAGTCTCCAGCAACAAGCAAAGGCTCATTGCCGCCGCAGGAATTTCGGACATCCTCCCAAATGATCCGCCGTCTGTGATGACACTTCGGGCCGTAAACAAAGTAGCAAGTCATCCTGCCATCATGTGAAGTTTTGATTGTGCAAGCCATAGTATGAGGTGAAGCGCTAGTGACCATAAGGTCCACATCCTTCCTCCACAGAATCAGAAATCCAGCAGATAGTCCCTCTGAGGGGTGTGCCTCAAAGTCCCATCCTCCCCCAAGCAGCCAATTTGCATCTTGTCTAGAGAACCCCACATCCTTCGTCTCCATTAACGCCACAACAGCAACATTCCTTTCACGGATCAACCTGCGCAAATAGCCCCTAGACTTCTTCTTCTTGACGCCTCTTATATTCCACACAATAATGTTCATTGATAATATCATCAGAAAGCCCTTAGCCATGCAACTGCATCTTCCCGAACCTCCGCCACCCACCAGAGATGGCCGCTGCGCCCCACAAAGCGCAGCCGTGATCCACATTCTTAAGCCGCATTGCCACCCACACCAGTGGGCGGCTCCTTCTCCCGAGCCGTCATTGACCCTAGCAACTTCCCCTTAACTCCGCCCCCCCGAGCTTCCCGCTCCGCACCTTCCGTCCCCAAGCTCCAATCACCGGAATCCGCCAAGTGTTGAGCACGACTCCTGGATGGTGAGCCCCGCCTTGGTCTGCTCCTCCCGCGTTCCCTCGAGGGACGACTAACCCCCCTGGATGAGCCGGCGTGCACCCTCCCACGAGTTCTTTGAACGTCATTCCTGGGTCCATGGCTAGCCGTGGCCGCCGGACCCCTACGAGCATCGGCACCCGTTTTCCTCCGTCTGTGTTGAACTAGCATCCAAGGCCCTAGTCCATGCGCTTCTTCCGTAACCTCGGTAAGGACCTCTCCTCCATTCCTCTGATCCCCGTTCGCCCTCATTCCAGAGCATTCACCATGTCCAGGCTGAGTCACCTCCTTCGTAAGCTGCACATTGCATTGGCTTGCAAGATGCCCCACGCGACCGCACGAGAAACAAATCCTCGGCAATCCCTCATATTCGAAACTTTGGTAGATTCTCCCATAGTCCCCTTTTAGCCAAACACCCGGCTTCAAGGGTTTCAAAAGGTCTGTACGAATACAGACCCGAGCATAGGACGATCTCTCCATTGCCGCCGTCCACCCATCGAGAAGGAACGGATCACCTATAGCCTTTGCAATACGCAAGATATTGTCCGTATCCCAGTAAATCAGGGGCAAGCCGGGGAATCGCACCCAAATCGGCGCGCACATCGCGTGGGAGTCGCCGGGAGTGAATTCATGCGACCAAACATCCAAGCCCATGGCTTGGCCGGCAATTTGCCACAGCCCCCCGAGCCACACACCATTCCCTGATTCTTATAAAAAGTTATAATATCATCAACTAAAGACAAATAACACTTTATCTTGAATTTCGCTATTAAGAACATTCATAACTAACATAAATATTAAGGACTTTCAATTGGAAATTTGATGGAGTCAAAATATACTTAAAAAAATCGTTATTCAATCCATATAACATCTTACACAGCTAATGCTTCATTATACATGTCCTAATTAGTAATATTTATGCAATGATAACTTCTTCCATTTCTAAGATCTTCTAAAATATTTTTTGTAGTATTTTGTCATGTCTTTTATAAATCAACAAAAACTAAGAGATCTTCTAGCCCCAAGCCTTTTTATCCATTTGGTAAGTGTATCACCTCTATTATCAATTTTATGGTATAGTGAGTATATCAACTCCCTTGTCAATCTTACTACCATAAAATGTTATTGATTTCAAGATGTATTTGTCTCAAATCGTAATTTGTACTTAACTACTAACTCTAAAAGTTTCATAATGGCTTAACTTAATTCTTGAAGAACTAACATCATTTTGAATAGCTCCTTTATTTATATAAATTGGTATCAAATTACTTCTCTAATTATCTACAATCTTATTTGCCTTCAAATTAATATTAAGTAGGTTAGTAAATCACGAGATACCCCATTATTTCAAATATCTTTAATATATTATAAGAATGACCCTTGCGCCTATTGTTTTTCAAAATGTCATTTTCTTCAATGCTTCCCTCACTATTATTTAAGAATGCATTGAGAAAAGAAAAAGAAAAATTTGTATTTTCTTACAAACAATACTCCATTAAATAAATAATATTGTCATAGTATTTATTGAAAAACTTCTAAAGATAATTCATTCATCTAGATTTAACATATTAATCATTAAGTAATACATTTTCTTCATCATTACTAATACATTTTTATAATCATTATTAATACATTTTATCTATGCAAATGTATAACTTTTTCTCCTTTAATTTGACTAGTTAGTCATTTTCAATCTTTAATATCCAATTTCGTATAAAAATTTTCATAAATCTTAAATGAATTTTTAGCCTCTCATAATATTATTTTATCTCTTTATACCTTTCTATATTATCCATACTCTTATCACGAAGTCATGTTTTATACCAAAGCTTCTTCTCCATAATCTTATTATGCACTCCTTGTTTTTGCCACCAAACTTCGAATTTGAATCACATCCTTCAAACCTCCAAGCACATCATTAACTACCTTTTGTATACAATATCCAATAATATTTCATATAAGATAAGCTTATTCCAATCTACCCAAGGACATAACTATTAAACTCTATTCTTAAATATACTTTTTATACTAGTGATTTAACAATTTAACCCTAAGATGTAGGTTTGACATGTTATTTCTCATATAACTTTTAAAAGAGACATCTTAAACTATTAGTCAATATCAAACAATCAAACATTCTCCCAATATGAACTCACAATCTTTACAATCTTGATCCTTTTTACTTATAAGGAATCAATTTAGGTTGTTGAAGATTAAACCTTCTAACAAATCAAATACTATTCTCATTTCTTATTAAAAATATTAAAAACATAACATTATATTTAAAATAAACAAAAATAGTTTTACAATATTCATTAGTCTCCCAAAACCCATAATCATCATGAAATTTTATAAATTAATTTGATTCCCTTCCTAGTCTCATTGATTACTCCAAGAAAAATATTCAAATGAAAAGATCCTTATATTCTCAAAATTATTCCAAAACTTTTCTTAACACTAATAAAATTGATAATTTACCTTATTATAAAAGCTTTTAAAATTATGACTTTATATTCAATTCTCTTAACATCAAATATTAAAATCCTTAAGTACCATCTCTTTGGTTTACATAGCTACCCAACCAATTTCCTATTTCTTATTTCTTGTTTCTTGGATACACACAATCAAATGAAATCGAGTTGACATGAAAAAAAATAATTGTATTATAATGGATTCCATCCCATGATAATATGTTTTTATAGATAGATCTCTTCCTATTTGCTACCTTACCAAGTAATCTTATTTATGATATCATATCTTAAGCCAAATAAAAAAAATAACATTAAGCAACAAAGAGGGGATACAAACTAGGTCACTCTAATTTCACTTGTAACCTCCACACGATGATTCAACATTATGAAAAAATGGTTATGACCTACAAAACATATTTACATCAACTTTGAGTTTGATCACATCCTATTTTGATCAAAATTTGTGAATCACTCTAATTGGTTCAACTTAACTCCAATAATAGCAAAAAAATAAATGAGTTTTTAGCAATTTTCAATTTATAGATATTATTATCACCTCTAATCATTGTAATCAAGAAAGAAACATCATTTCTAGAGATGTCTTCCCTCCTAGGTATCATTTGAGCTTTCTATGAGGAATGACTTCTGTTGATTTCGAGTTGATGACATTTATTTTTTTAGCAAGTCAAACTAGGCAAGTCGATAGACCTAACCAAGCAATTTTGAACTAAAAAAATTTATCACCTCTAGTCATTGTAATCAAGAAAGAAACAATGTTATTTCTAAAGATGCCTTCCCTCTTAAGTATCACTTGGGCTTCTGTGAGGAATGACTTCTATTAATTTCGAGTAGATGATATGTACTTTTTTAGCTAAATCAAACTAGGTAAGACGACAATACGTAACCAACCCTAATGGTACTTCCAAATCATCAATCGTTTCAACAATTGATTTGTCACAAACATTAAACAATAGCAAGCCAACTACACTAATTGTATCTTAGGTTGCTTGAGCAATAAGAAAAATTTTTGGACCAAGCCCAACTTAGATTTTCCTTGATAGACCCAATCCAACTAAATAAAACATACAAAGCCTTTGAGCTCCTACTTGAGTTAATAAAAGCAAGCTACAAGTATGAAGACACTTACACAATCAAAGTAATGGAAACCAAATCTGAAATATTTTTTCTCTATCAGGTTGTAGAGGCCACTATGAAAGAAAATACTTGAACTCCATCACTTAGAAATATCGAGAAATTCCCAATAGATTATGGCTATAATCCCATCCTAGATGGCCATTATCTTACTGATTCTCAAAATGACGTCTTCAAGCCTAGCCAAAGAGATTGAGTGGGTATAACCCCTTCTACTTTAGTGAATTTAAGGCTATTCAATTCATTGGCCCAACTAAAAATAAGTTATAGAATTTGTCGAAGTAGTTATTCTCAGAATTCTCATTTGTTTCCTCCATAAATCCATTTCATGCAAAGAAAATTAAAGAATTAAAACATTATCATCTTTCCTTCGAACTTGTCATAGATTTTCTCTTTCAAAACCACAAATGCACCTTAATGTAAATGCAAACATATAAAAGCTTTATTTAACAATCCAACGATCCTATTTATAGGGCTCTTAGCTAAAGGCATTCATGAGCCTTTACCATACTAAATTTCTAGGTAAAAATTAAGTTTTCACTTTTTTGTGAATTTCTTCATCCAATAATTTACAAATAAATGCACTCTCCTTATCCCTCTTAAACATGATGAAGAGCAAAGTCTATCATCTCAATCATTATAATTATATCACTTGAAGAAAAACCTTACCACAATGGTGAAGTTGTTTTCACGAAACTTGGAGGTCAACGTTTAATTACTAAAAATAATCTCCTAAAAGATGTATGGTAAAGTTCCATACATTAGACCTCTTAAGTTCCACCTTCCTCACTACAAGAGAGAGTTTTGACATATCAATCTACCACATTTTATTTGAAGACATTCAACTTGTGGCTATGGAAGTGTCCTCCAATAATCATGTACAAAGAAAAAATAAACAAAAAGCATTCAATCACACTTGATCCCACACAGTCCACTTTATCCTTTGTGATGAATGTGGCACCAATCTAAGAATCCCTTGCTGTCTAGAAACATCCATCACAACCTTCACCATCTCATTTATGACAAATCCAATCTGGGATTCCTGAACTTGACTCTAGAGCTATGTGAAAGTCAGCATTTATTTCATATGCCAACTTAGTTCTTTTAGCTTGTCAAATCTAGAATACATTTTGACTAACCTTCAATTATATCTTTTAACTCTTCAATATGCAAAGGGGATAGAAATGTTTCAAATGGATTTTGCACCATGAATTATAATAAGTAGCATAACAATGGAGAGATCCAAGGATGTAAGATGCTTGTCTATTCCCTTTGACCTTACTTTTGAGATGTATGATAAATCATAGCCATGGAAGGCATATTGCATCAGACATAGGCCAAGTAAATTTTGGAATAACAAACCATACCAAGGTCAAGACAATGTTTTAGTATCGGTATTTTGGGAGTTTTGGGTATTTTTTATGTTGGATACAAATAAAATCCATGCTAAACCTATATATTCTTGGCTATGGAAAATGGAGCCATTTAATTTATGATAAGAAATTCTACATAAATTTGAAGACATTTAGGTGTAGAATGATATATGCAAATAACAAATATCTTTTTTCACATATACTCCTTTTTCTCTCTATTTTCTAATTTTTCACCATTTCTTCCATTATTTTTACGAAAAGTTGGTCATAATTTTATCCAAATTTTGTTACAATTAACTAGATTCATGTGCTTGAACCAATATAGTGTTAGCTCTATTAATAATTTGTTGTAACAATCTTTCTTGCATGGTTCATTACATCAAACCTTCAAATTTAGTTGTGTTCATAAACAAAATACAGTTTAGGTTCTAGACAATTGTAACCTCTCACTAATGTTCAATTTTTGAGAATTAACTAGCCAAAACTATATTGAAATCTAATATTATATTCCTAATTTGTATCCCTATACCAGGTTAAACATCAAATTAAACAGGACATATTGATTATATTCCTTCTGACCAAAGAGCTTCAATGGTTTAAGTAACATCCAAAGCCAATCAATTCTAATCAGCCTTTATACAACCATTTTTAAGCTTGTGGCCAAAGTCCTTCTAAACAAACTCAAGGGATGCCTTGGCTCCTTCATGGCCCTATAATAAGAGACTTTCACCTCTAGAAGGAATCTATTAACAGTGTTTGAATGCCCAAGAATTAACTAGCCAAAACTATATTGAAATCTAATATCATATTCCTAATTTGTATCACTATTCCAAGTCAAACATCAAATGAAACAGGACACACTTATTATATTCTGACCAGAGAGCTTCAAAGGTTGAAGTAACATCCAAAGCCAATCAATTCTAATCAGCTTTTATACAACCATTTTTAAAATTGTGCCCAAAGTCTTTGTAAACAAACTCAAGAGATGTCTTAGCTCCTTCATGGCCCTAGAATAAGAGGCTTTCACCTCTAGAAGGAATCTACCAACAGTGTTTGAATGCCCAAGAATTATTTTATTAAATGGAATCCACTACCTCATTTGAATTAATGGCGGCCCTAAAGACATCTAAGAATTGGCCCATGATCATGTGAAGTACCTTATCCAACTCTCCATGCTTGAGTACTTTGGTTTTCCCTAAATTTGGCAAAAGTGAGTGACCAAAGGTGTCGCTAATCCCCATCATTCCTTATGGACTCATGGAACCCATACTAATAGGATCTCCGGGGCTTGGGCATGGAGGCAGAGATACCCTTTATCCCCCTACCTCTTTATCTTTTAGCTCAAAGCTTTTCTTATTAACAAGTCACCATTGAATGGCGACTAAGGCTTTTGAAGGTATCTATATTTCTACCACTACTACTATCACTCATAGATGATATCCTCTTTTTTGGTCCAAACTCTTGTTGCACGACACCAAAGCTCACATCCATCTTAAATTCCTATTGCATTGTGCCTAAGCAAAAAAATCAACAAGGATAAGTCATCTCTTTCCTTCAATATGTAGATAACACTTGCAAAAAAAAAATGTTAGCCAATAAACTTAATCATAAGCAAAAGAAAGATGGTAAGTATCTAGGAATTCCCCTGACTAGTACTCAGTCAATCTCTGCTAAGCTTTTGTTCCTTCTTGATTCCATTAAAGATAGAATTATTGCTAAAGGCTCTAGGAATTCCCCTTGGCAAGTCAAACTATGCTCATCAAAGTATCCTAACGTCGTTGCTAGTTTATACCATGATCCACACCTTTGTAGTAGACAATAATTTTAAATCTACTGAGAAGCTTTTCAAGGGTTTCTCGAATAAGAGACTTTATTGGACATGCTTTACATTATCTACCATGGGACGAAGTTTGCAAGCCAAAAGCACATAAGAGACTTGGGATACATCGCTTAAAGGATTAAGAAGAATCCCAATCTCCAAGCTAGTTGCCCTCTTAATTGTTAAGAACACATCCCTCTAGATCGAGTGCTTTCAAGCCAAACATAGCCAAAGAGAGGATCGCTTGCAAATTAGGTCAGGCAATTCCTAGGCCTAGCACCTAATATGCCAAGGTAAGAATATTGCTACTGATAATACAAGTCAAAAAATTACACTTTGTTCTTAATTTACTATAGGTTGGCTCCCTTCAACTTAAGATATGATTAGCCTTTATCAATATGAGTATTAAATTGCTAGTTAATGTACCCCTCCCTTAACGATCAAGAAAATAGTATTAGGACCATTCCTGTCTCTTTTTTTCATGACCAACTTGTCACAAGGATTTTGGCCACTTGTTGAGATCCCTTTGTAACCCACAATTCTCTCTTATCTGGGGACTAGAAGAAACCACTCATGCCCCAACCTTTATCTTGTACCCTAATCTCATCTTCAATTCCCATTGGCATATAGTCTTGGTGATGGATGTTTAAGGCCCAAACAAGAGTTTATTCTTACCTATCATAAAGTATCACAAGACACTTCTAAGCCTAAGGACTACTAGGCTAACGAGTCCTTGGATCATGCTCTCTAGGATTATCCCAAGGCCATTATCATCTTCTCTTAAGCCTCCACATTGAGCTATCTATTGGAACCACACATTCCTCGTTTCCTTTTCCCTAACCTACTTATAGATGGAAGCTACAAAGGATAAGTCAAGCATACTTGATAGAATAATAAGCACTACCCCTTTTACCATTTATGGAGGTACCATAATGCAAAAGTCCATAGTCATGCCACATATCCACTTATTGCCATTGCATTTGTTCATCCATTGGCCCTCAAAATCTTTCTCACAACCCAGAGGTCTAGGATTCCCTTAATCCTTTAAGCTGTTTTTTCCCTTAATGTGATTCTCCTTCTCGTAGGTACAAGGTAAATTTTGTTTGTTCAATAACCCAAGGTGGGTGTACCAATGCAGCCTTGATCCTCAAGGATGACCACGGTTTGCTTATCAGGATTACAGCTCTTAACTCACCAATTTCATTGTCTACTCAAACGAGAGGGAGGTAGCTTTCTTAGACACTTGCATTCCATCGCTTTACCATACGATGAGATATGGCTTGATGGTATCACCTCTGCAATTCTTTGAGATATTGCTCAAGCCACCTTAGACGACAACTTCTATGAGATAGCTACTATGTGGATCTCTTTAGTGATTGCAGATAACATATAGGTAACACCACGAATAGTATAGCCAATTTTTCACCCATGTAGCTTCTACTTGTTCATTCAAATGGGATAGGGTATGTCCCTACTTGCTACTTTTTCTCTTATTCTAAATAAGAATTTATGAATTTTAAGCTGAGTTACTTCAAATATTTATGCATAAGTTGTAGCTAAATCTTCAAAATACTACCAATGAAGTTATATTCCATCATAAGCCTAGTCCATCCTGTGGATTTCACATTGTTTATACAACACACATGTCATGTGTTTATACAACACACATGTCATGTCCAACAAACTAATCAATTTGGCACTAAGACCCAATGGTGATATAAAATCAAAATCGTGACAAGTTTTAAGCGACGATATAATACCATCTTATTCACTTATTTTGTATGGTAATAACACCATTTTTGGAAGGATTTGTTCAACTTTGAAAGCCATATTGATTCCAAATTAGATAAACCATATAATGATCACAAAAAAAATTCAATATGCAAAACATTTTTAGAACCACAACCAGCCAAATCAACCCCTAACATGGTTCTAGAGAAAACATTCTCAATGCATCCGTGTTAGAATCGATTTAATTTTGTGCCTCACAAATTAACTATTCTAAGCATTGATTTCCAAGAAACAATAGATATTATGATTGTGATTTGTATGCTTGATATTGCAACTAAATCCCCTACAAATCTACATGGCACTAGTCAATCCACTCGAGTTTCTTGTATTATACCTACATGAGTCTAGAAATGACCATATTATTGATAGCATAGTGCAACATAGCCCTCCTATCATTATAAATGCAGCCTTATATATACTCATTATTCGTTGTTTATCTTTTTGACAAGGAAAAATGTGGAGAAAAAAAAGTAAATATTTAATGATTTTGGAGATAGATAGTGTAGCATCAGACCTGATGCCCCCTAAATCAGTGCAAGAACTTAAAATTGTTTGGTCACTATGAAGCCAAGTGGCAATCCGCACTGAACCCGGCGATTTATCAATTTCTCTTGCTGGGGCATCTGGACGGTTCAAATCAAATATGCGTAAAATCTTTTCAAATCCACCAGTCAGAAGCATGTGTGTATCCTGCAATAATAACAAAAATGTCCATGAAGAAAAACAAAAAAAAATTCAACTCAACAAGATAAGATCAGTGGCCATTCATAACTAGAAAAACATTCTGAAAAAAATTTGAAGCTCACAGACCAATATGTAGTCCACATGAACTTCCAAATTATCAAATAACATTTACAATCAACCACTGAATGGGCATCAGCAGCATCAGGTCTTGGAAAATGCAAGACAGGCAGTCAGCTAGAAAGCCACAAGACAAGATCAAAAAGATCATTCACCATAATCGAATACACATGCAAATACAATTTTCATGATGAGAATTTCAAGATGATGTTAATTAAAACACAACCATATTCGGATGGATGATCTTGTAATCAGTATACACATGCATGGTTAATTCACAAAAGTTCTCTAAGCCTCAAAGTAAAAATTGGTATCAAAGTGCAAATGCATGGTTAGTTCACAAAAGCCTTCTCTACCACAGAGAGAAAAATGGCATCGAAGTTCTACAAGGCAGTTCATCAAAAAAAACTAGATCAATGAAACTAAAAGACCTACAGTATAAATGCTTCAGCAATATAAAAGCAGTGCAGAACAGTTCAGAAAATTAATTAGTTATTCAGCTAATTTGATTCTGTGATGCTTTTTGCAACATCGCAACATAATGAAAAATAAAAAATATAACAATTACAACACAGAAGATTCAAGAGCAAGAAAAGGAGATTGTGGAAGGCAGGAGTAGCATATCACTTGTTATGCCTTCAGGATGCTCAGACATTGTTAAAGCACTTAGCTTGTAATTCTGTCACACTCGATCTAATTACCATCAACACTATACGACACACCATTCATATTGCAACATTTATTCACCACGTCTATGTCCAAATAAATTTTGCTCTAATCCACTCGTGTTGATATCAAATTTCTGCAATTTACTTTTCCATCAATATATGAGATCAATGTCCAGCTAAAATTCCCATTGGCAAGATAAACTATCAATCGATTGTTTTCCATTTTGCTTTATCCAGAAGTGTTGTCATCAAGGGCCTCCCAAATGAGAAATTGAGAGTTAGAGAGTGAAAGAGAACTATTGTTCAACTTTTAAGATCTAAACTAGGTTCTCAAATTCTCCTCTATTTTGAGATCTTAACCACCCAAAATGAATTAATAGAACCCCTTGGGGTATTTTTGCTCAATGGAAACTTCCAACACTTGACAAATGTCACTAATCAAATCTCAAACACATCCCCAAGATCATCAAACACATTATTTACAAGGTATCAAACAATGCCTACTGTTGGCCGCATTCATTATTTGTCATGTTCTCTATCTTTGACCTTAAAACCTCAAAAAACTTCACTAGATTACAATGTTTTAATCAATATCATTGACATTTCAATTTCTCTACAAAATTCTCGAGTCATCTTCCCAAAAATTGATGTCCTTTCAAACCTCTTATCATGCCTTGTTTATAAGATTCTCATATATGATTTGGTGATCAATTAACAAGTCTTAAAGGTCTCAAACGATCCCTTGATCACCAGCTTTTTCATCAAAGGCTCGAAGTTCCTTAAAGAGCTTGCTCGACATAATGATTCTTTATCAGATAACAACTAGACCACCAATTGCATTTCCATCCATTTTTCTTTGCTGAGATCATTGCTTGTCAAAGTTCAGGTAAGGTAAACTATTCCATCCCATAATCTCAACCAAACCACTTTGTGATTAAAGCTTACTTTCCCTTCTGCCCAGCTCAGCAAGCTGACTTTGCTCCTCAACTTAATGTAATGCTTTCCATTTCCAAGAAGTTGTCATGCAAATAATGCTTCTCATGGCCCAACATGAAAGCATCTATCAATAGTAACATCTCTAGCATTTCTCCATCCAACAAGGAAGGCTCAAATGGTTTAAGTTTTTGAGACTAACCAACCAATATATTTCCAAGGGAGGTGGTAATTTGAGTTCATAGAAGTTGTCATTGATCTCCTCTAGGATTTGAAAAAACATCATATCCTTCTCCTTTAAGCCTCTCCATGCAAGTGTAGATCTAGGCTATATATCTAACGTCATAGTTGCTCTCAACTCGATGTTGATCGTATCTCCTTTTGCACTTTCTCAAGGATTTCTCCAAGTGTTTTTCCACCTAAATATAAATCCGTAAAATTTCCTCAAAAAAAAAAAAAAACACCTCCCTCAATGTCATCCTTGTCTTTTGACACTAGTAGAGCTATCAATCTTAAACTCCAAGTTGAACGGCTCAACAATATGAATCCCAAACATCACTCAAATTGACTTTAATCAACAAAGCCAATCATAAGTCAGTTATATGCAAATTAGGCACATGGGAGGCTCCATCAAATCCTTTCAAATGTCATGAATTATACCCTTGGAAGAGTTGTACAACGATTCAATTTACAATATAAATTTGGCCATATATTCACTGGTGAAAATTGATACTCGTCTCATGTTACATACATCTTCAACTAGAGTTTACACCAAAACTCACTAATGAATCTCAAGTTTTTGTCCAACAAGATTTAAGATGGTAGGCCAAAGTTTGCCCTCACATTCCTTAAGAATGTCCATGCAGACCTTCATTCAAGAATTCTTGTCAAGAAAGTGAACAATGGCCATTTTCAAACACCTATTAACCACAAATAATTAATTACAGGAATGTCACATTGCCAATAGACAAAAATTCTTCCAAGTTGATTTCTTATCATCGACTATGTAACAAGTTAGTCTTGTAATGCCCTTGCACTATAAGCATGCTTGGTCCTACTACATTGCAAGCAACCATGAATATAATAAACAGATGCTCATCTACTGCAAACAGTTTTTCCTATAGAAATAAGACAAATTTTCAATATACAATGAAGCAAAAGACAGCAGCAAAAATGTTGATTAAATTCAGTGAATGACTTGTCTCTACAGTCCAACTGCTCCATTTCTTTTATCAACTTTTAGCTTCTGTAGTCATGCTCACTAATTTTTCTTCGCACATTTTTGTAACTGTGTTGGTTTTTCATACTATCATTCTTCTTTTAGGCTCATTTTCTATCATTACTCTATTCCCACATGGAAGTTTATGATATTTATCAAGTATAAAAGCCGGACATGAACCCCATGTAAACAAAAAGACTCAAATAAAGAAAATACAGAAATATACCCAACCAGATCACACCAAAATCAGCAAGGTAACAAATAACAGAATTCCCAGGATGATGGATAAAAACAATGTCACACCAAAATCAGAAAGGTAACAATAGCAGAATTCCCAGGATGATGGGAAAAAAACAATTTAAAAAGTTAGTCTCATCAATAGTGAAAAAAATTATTAAATTGTAAAATGTACAAAAATTGCAATTTGAATTATACCTCAGAAAAGGCACATGCACGAACAATATGTTTGTGCTCAAATGAATGCAACTCGTCACCAGTTAATGCATCCCAAACCTTTCTGCAATGAATTTTAAATTAAATAGTCATCAGTTCTGATGGTTTACAAGTCCTTGAAAGAAACTAAACAACATTAAATTAAAGAAAATGACATTTCCATTTTTCAATTCAAACCTAAAAAAATAACAATAAACCTTAATCCCATTAATTAAAATAAGATACATGAACTTCCTAAAACCAATGTAATTTATCTATGAACAACTCCTTAATATCCAAGCATAGGAAATTGTTTTTAATGCTCTCATCAACACAGAGTTTACCTCTTGTTCTAATCATTAAAAAAAAATTCAACTCACATTGATTAACAGAGTTGACAGTCGTCTGCGTTTAAAATGCTCAAATTATCTAAAATAATTTTTCTTAAGATTATTTAAATACCTATTAAATAAAACAGAATTCAAATTAATTCAATCCAAATTGGATTGAATTAATCATAAAGCAAACCTTTCTTGGCCTTTTGGCTAAGATCAAGAGTAATCATAAAGTTCAATCAAAGTTGGATTTCTCCCCTAAACCTAAATATCATATAGCTGCCTCCACTCCTCTGTTGTGCTATCTTTCTCTATATCACTCCAATCTCTTTTGATTTCTCTCTCTAATGTCTCCTTTAAAACTTATCACTGCCATCATTGTCACCCTCGCTCAATTTCTCTGAAACTCGAGGGTCATGTCATTACAGCATTGCCACCATTTACAAGGATGCCGTCAATGTCATCATCATCTCTTGATGAGGATCACAGCCAAGCCACAATTTCACATATTACCATGGTTTTTCCCTTCTTTTAGAAAGACAAAACTTTTCTAAATAATGTGATTATTCATTATTTTATATGATTTAAGTAACTATTAATGTAGGTATTAGTTTAAACAAAATTTGCATGTAGATGGGTTTTAGCATTATTTGCTGTGTGCAATTGAAAGAAGTTAAATTGATTTAGACATAGAAATTTTCTCAACTTGGTAAGAAAATTTAACAATGTTTTATCTGGATTAAATTATTTTGACCTAAATGTTACTTCTACATTGTTTGGGCTAGAACTAAATCGTGTGACTCGATAGATCTCAAACAAGTTACAACCCAAGCAATGCACGTTGACAAAGGTGATTCGTAGTTGCCAAAGGAGGAATATATTATTTATTGTTAGGGACTTTCCTTTGGTGTTGTTATGTAACAATTCAAGATACACATGAATTCGTTGTAAATTATAAGAGCAAGATTTTCACAAGTGAGAGGTGAATCATGCAAATTCAAATCTTTAAGACAACTCAAACAACTCAATTAATATTGCAACAAAAGACCTCTTTTCCTAATCTTGTTGATTATTAAAACACTAGTTCTAATAAAAATGTTGTTTGGCTTTACAAAAACTAATTATGTTATATAGAAAGTAAAATAAAGCACACAAAGAATTTCAAATAGTTTAATCCAAACTCAAAACTACATTTAACCCCAATTAAATGACCAGGTAATCCACTAAAACACCTACTTAATAAAAACCTACAATACCGGCTGTTGATAAAAACCTATATCACCAACTTGATAAAGGCCTACAACACCGACTTGATAAAAGAATACAACACTAATTTGACAAAAGCTTATAACCGACTTAATAAAAACCAACACATCGGCTTAATAAAACCAGACAACCAATTAATAAAAGCTAATAATAGAATAAGTAAAAGTCCCAACAACCAAACAAACCAAGTAAAGCTCAATACAATAATTCATATAACCAATAAACAATTGAACAAAAGCCATACTATTTGAATCAATACAATATATATATTGAAACTCAATGCTCATATAAGTTAATTCAAAGATGGAAAGGAAGGCTATGATGAATGTTCCAAGCTAAATGCCACGACTTTGTACTTTCCTCTTCTTAAAAATGATGAATACAATCAAACTCTATCACAAAAATAATCAAATTTTAGCATTAACCAAATATTTCATATTTGGATACCCTTAAATAACTCTTCCAAACTCTCTAACAACTCTATCGAAAACAAGTTAAACTAGTCACTACATATCCTAAACTGATTGTAATACACTACTAAAAACATCCAAACAATCACTATTGTCAGACTAGTTCATTTTCTTTATGCAAATGGATTGTACGAATAAAATGAGGTCATTGTATGGTATAACTAGAATAAAACTACACAGCATCCAAACTCTGAACTCTCATGAAAATATTGTATGATGCAAGATTGTACATTACGATATGCATACAATAAGCTTATTCTCCTTGATCATAATGAATCGCATTAGTACGATATGGGTGTCATGGTCTTACAATACAAATCTATCCAATATATAGCTAAGTCCCAATACTAGACTCTCAAGTGAAATGGTATCATACACGTACGATGGTGTTATCATATAATACAACCAAAATTGCTCAAACATAGCCTAAGTCCTTAGTATTATGCTCTTAGGTAAACTATATCGTTCAAGTACAAAAGCTATATCATAAAGGTACAAAAAAATATAATATATTATTCACTTAGTTAAGATCATCATACAAAAACAATTAGAAACATCGTATTGTACAAGCTTATCAATCCCTGATACCTCTCAAGCACTCAACTCATATCGCTCAATCAAATTCTTTATCCGATCTTCCAAATAAATCAATTGTACTAGTATAAATAGTAACATTATATTGTACGATGATCAAGAATATTAGTTCTCTCTCAAATAAATCATTAATGTACTTGTATGATAAAGGTATTGTGTTAATATAAATAGTAAAACTTATGCATATGCTACAAGATCGTCTATGACTGACGCTCTATCTGATCCTATGAAATAGCCAGTCCTATTATACGAATGTGCAATCATATAAGTATTGTTAGCACTGACACTACAATCTCACTCAACTCATTCACCTTTCAATTCTAACATAACTTAACAATGATGAATAATGTAACTCACTAAGAATACAATGTGCTAAGACAAAATATATAAATAAGTAATTTAAATGGAATACATGTCTTGAACTAAAACTTAATGAATGAAATGGATGTTCTTAAAAACATTCAAATAACTTAACTCATAGCTTACGAAATCCTAAGTTTCTCAAAAAAATTATTATAAGTTTTGACATTCTAATTACTAAATTAAAAAGGCTTAACAAAAGTCTTCTCATGTTATTCAAGTTTATGTTTCTCTTTATGTCAGTTACAACTATTACCTAAAATCTTCTATTAAACTCCTTGAGTCAATTAATCAAGCTCTTTATATGAATACCTATATGCTCTTGAGATACATGATCTAAAATCGATACTTAATAACAATATTAAGAAACATAATACAATTTTTTTGTTATTATCAAACAACTTATACAATAACCAAAGAGGATAACAAAATTCATTCATAATAATTATCTATAATGATTGCTTTTCATGTCTCATTTTCTTTTAATTGACATTCACGAGCATGTTAAGGGCAAAATTGATAACAAGTGAAATTCAAGAAATTTTACTAAAATAAAAGTCAATTTTCAATTATCACTGGAATTGAAATAAGCTCATTCAAAATCAATTCAAGTAGAATCAAAGGCATTTAAGGCACAAACTTAAACCAACCCTAGTATAGAGTGGGATCAATAGGAGGTGCCATCACGCACGTGTGATACCCATCCAACTATTCACAAAAAAAATTGAATTCTTCATGCTTCAAAACTTATACCATCTAAAAGTGAGGAGCATTAAGCACTGCCTACTTTGTTGTACTTTCATCATCTAGTTTATATGATGTCAAATACACTAAATAATATTTTGAATTGATTCAAGCCAAAGCTCATGTCAACCAACCAAAGCTCAAAATCAATTTAGAAATGGGTTACCAATATGGCTAATAATCGCCACAATTCAATTTAATTTGATTCTAATTTGAGCAAGATTCAAGAAGATTTTGAAACAATTTTCAATTCTCAAATATTTTTATCATAGACAAAATCAATATAGGGTTTAGTTTTTCTTATTAAAATTTTAGTTGATCTTGTTAGCTTTATTCATATAATATTGTTATGTAGTTCAAACAAATGAAATATTGATGACATATTTGATTAAATATAATCTTTATTGCATTGAATCAATATACAATTTAAATTACTTCATGTTTAATATTTTTGTTAGTTATTTGTAACATGCAAAAGTAAGTGTTGTCATTCTAGGATTATTTTAGATAACTTTAGCATAAAACAAAGGTTACATTTAGTGTTCAATCCTTGTTTTAATTGCATCATCTTTTTGACATAAGTTTCATGGTTTAGATTTGTGATCTAACATGGTTGCTTATTGACTTTTAAGTTGTATTTGCAAATACAACACATGTTAATACCAAATTATTGATGGTAGCATCATTGATAATTTAAGTATGAGTGTGATTGAATAATGAACAATGTGAAGGTCAACTATACCCTACTGGTTATAGAATGCATTGTGAGATATGTAAGCAAATAGCTTAGCTGAAAAGTCTATAGGGTGACAATTCTAATGATTCAAGCTAATGATGACCTTCTTGTAATAGGATGGTCATAATATTATATAATCCACGAGTGATATGATGAAAAAATGATAAAGATTCTATTATGATGATATTTGCACAATATATGTGTTGCAATTATTCACATTCTCTTTTGAATGATGTCACAAGTAGTATTGTAGCATAACATGATCATAATGGTATTATCAAGCATCTTTATAGAATCATAATAACATGTATAGAATATCATTGTGCCACTATTTAATATCATATGATAATATCAATGTGCCATTTGATTGCACATATTTGTATCCCATTCTTTGTCATTGTATTAATTTATTTTGCAAACTCACTCATCATATACATTTTTGGATATAAGTCGCACAACATGTGGACCATTGTCATGGTTTCATCAATTATGGTACATCTATAGGAGAGTGGTACTAGATACTTATGTCATTTCTTAGAGCAATTTTATTAACTTGGAAGACTTTTCATTTCAATTAATATTAGTTTTAAGGTTATATTAATTGTGTTATTCCTTAATGTTCATCTTGGTTTCCTTGGAAATTTATTTCCTATGACATGCATGTTGCCTTGACTCTTAACAAATACAACTTAGGCTAATGCTAAGCCCTTTTATCATACCTAAGTTATAGAAAGCAACGCTTTCTAGTCCCATGGGGTGACGGTTATTTTTAATTGATGTTATACTAAATTTTAAAAATATTTCAAATCACATCTCTTAAATATAACCACTTTTTCATCTCAACATCTTATTCTTTAAAACACTAATTCTATTTATATAGTTAACATCACGAGCAAATATTACCTACAATATAACTTGATCAATCTCACAACTATTCTTTAAAACTTACCATTAACCTTAAGCAAGATATTTTGAACACATAACAGGCTAAAAACACTTTTTTATTTCATCCAACATACTTTGATACCATCATGAACATACTGATCAATTTCTCCATTTTTAAGTGTAAACCTAACATAGCAAAATCTCTTAGTATTCATAAGGTTAAGATCCCTAATTTTAATGTCCACATTCTTTGCATTCCCACACAAACTATACTTATATTCAACATAATCGATTTTAGATCTAAT
Source organism: Vanilla planifolia (assembly GCA_023846275.1). Classification (NCBI taxonomy): domain Eukaryota; kingdom Viridiplantae; phylum Streptophyta; class Magnoliopsida; order Asparagales; family Orchidaceae; genus Vanilla; species Vanilla planifolia. Next base: position 8,101,498 of record CM043865.1, on the reverse strand, counting down.
AAAATCAAATTCTTTAGACTCCAAAGTCGCTTTTCATTAGTTTAGTATAGCTTTAAATCTTTATTAATAAGTACTATATCATCAACAAAAGAAATTACAAAATATTTTCAAACCATGTTATAAGGCTTTAGCCACTACTTAGATTAGGCTTAAAATCCACTAAGCTAGCATAGGTTAACTACATGGTTATAACAAAGATTAGAAAGATTACTTCAACTTTGCAATTCTACTTAGCTCAAACCATTCCCCTACCTTCAACTATTGCATCCTTGCACCATAGATAAAGTTAAAACCATTGCAAACTTGTGATATATAGTATTTATTTAGCGTTTCATTAATGAGTTTACCTAGGAAATTAATTTAAAATCTACAAATACTCTATTGATAAAATGTATCTTCTCTAGTGGTGAAGAAATATTAAGATCAATCAATCTTTGACCAAAGCTACAAAAATGGATAACTTAGGAATTAGACAACCACTAAAACAATAAAATCCCAACAAGATAATTGACCTTATAATAAGACATGCAAAAACATGAAACTAACCAACTTTATGTAGAAGGTACACAAAGCTTGTTGAATAACACCAAACGATAAAATAAATAAACAATCTCCAAAAAAAGAATTGGTTGAGCAAATTATATCCTACGCTGAAAAATCGGCAGATGCCGAAGCAGCACGCAAGGCATTAGTGTCGAGGCAACTACTCCATACAGCACCTTTGTGTCCTTCAAATGTTCCAATCCAGTCTCCTGTCTCACCATTTCTCAGCATAGGACTTGAATCTAGTTCAAGAAGAAAGACACGTGACTATACAAAAATAACAAGATAAAGCCAAGAAACTAACTTCAACCATAAAAGAAAAGGATGCCTATTCAGCTCCACTTGGTGATGTAAATGAACAACAGAAAGCCAGCACGATAAGAACAACATTTAAGAAGGAAAACAAGTCAGATATGCATTAAATGGAGTCTAAGAATGGCACTGGAACCATGTAAAATTATTGGCTATATCATTATCACTTTCAGACAAGCTTAGCCATAAGAAAAAATGGCACTCAAACCATAACATCATTGTTTAGATTTAAAAGACTAAAGAATAATCAAGAATAAAATCTGTAGATGAAGAGATCAGCAGCACTAAAAAATAGTCCATCAAACAAGTATACAGTATTAAACACAGCAAAATTCATAGGATGAACTTCAGGACGAACGTAAATACAACTCCAGTGTATGCCAAGAATGAAACAACAATCACAAAATAGCACAAAATATGAACAATGTCTCACCTTTGCTCGCACTAATGAGAAAGAAACCATCTGGAGTGATGGGACTGTAGAACAAATCTACCACGGGCCGCGAGTGTCCGTGGCACACCAGAGGAACAGCCACCCTCTTCTTCTCCATCTATATTCCCACAAAAAAAATAAACCCTAACACACAACAATTTCAAAAGGCGGAAACAAACTTCCACAGACCTTTAGAGCTCAAAGATGCTCTGATTCTCAATCAAGATCAATCTTCTCAGATTTTCGACAACACAACTCAGCCACAACGAACAGCAATATCAATCAAAATTGATAAGAGAAAGATCCAAGAGCAAATCTTGAAAGCCCCACAACCCAACGGGATTGAAATCGCTGTATAAAAAAACAGGAAAATAACAAAAAAATGTAAAAGGTGACTGGAGAATCTCTGAAATTGAAGCAGGGGGACGGATGCCTGGGGCACCGGGTGCTTCCCCGTTGGAGATGGAGAAGCTTGATACAGTGTGCCGAATGTCTGATATATGCAGATTCAACCAAACAAGGACGAATATCTTTTGAGTCGATCAGACACGATTCAGTGATGACACGCAAGTTAACCTGTTATAAATTTATGATTTCATATTTCATTTGTTGAGCGTTCAAGCGAAGAGGGTTATAATTCATATGATTTTTTTTTACATTGAATTAATTTTTTTATACAAGCAACTTTGGTTCGAAACAGCTTTTTATAATTGAATATTTAAATTTTGTATGCATTTATAATCTGTACGAGTGTTAATTTGGAAAGGTTAAAAAAAATTAACACTAGCATGTGGCTAAAGATAACAAAAAAAAAAAGATCAAAAAATATTTTATTTTCATCATAATAGATAAAAAATTAAAAGATAATTAAATTTATGCATATACGGTATCTAAAACTAAGTAAATTACCCATTTTTAATACATGTTAATTAAAATGAAGATTTGATGAATTTTTTTTAGATTTATAAGTTATTTGCAATCTCTTTTTCATTATTTTTTAAACACAAATTATTTAAATAAAATGTGAAATTTTCACTACATGTTAATAAGCAAATTAAACATCTAATTATTAGTCCAAGTGACAATTCCAAAAAAGGAAACATTCAATATTTAAATCATCAATTTAAAAATATGCATTTTGGAAGTACTATCATTGAAATTTAATACATAATTTCTAATATGTATAGATGTAAAAATTCATCCACTAAATTTCAGTTGATGATTCAAAACATTATGTCATGTTGAACATTAATGAAAGATAGTCTTTTAATCTTAAAATCTTGAGACTAATCTCTTTATATCAATCTCTTAAAATAAGACCATCAATATTAAATCTTTCAAAATTAATTTTAGAAACCCACTTTATAACTTCTTCAAACTATCAATGTCTATTTAATAATTATGACTAATTTTATTACATCATCAATAATCAAGCTTTCACATGGTTATTATAACTAGTCTTGAAACCACATTAGCAACCAAACATATACATAATAGTTATAACATTTTTGTCACATCGCTAGTAGGTAAAATCCTACTTGACAATTATAACTAATTTTGCTATGTTGTTAGTAGGTGATGTTCTACCTAATGGTTTAACTAATTGAGTTACATCAATAAGAGGTAGACATTAACCTCAAATGATCAGAATTATAGCTATAATTTCACACTTGTAAAAGAAAGTTAGTATACATCATTTTCCTTTTCATTGTAAATAAATTCACAACTCTTTTCTGATCTTTTATTTATCATTATTGATTTATGATATCCAAATCTTTTTATATAAAAGAATAAAAAAGTGAGGTTGATGTCCCTTCTAGGAAACTAAAGAGGATAATTGGAATAATAACATATCTTTTTTTTTTGTTCCTCATACACTAAAAAAGATTAACCTCTCAAGAATTAAATTCAAACCAATATCTCTGGGCTACATTCCCTTCTATCAATTATGAGTTTTTTGACTTATCAACATAAAACAAGTGTTTCAATGGGGGAAGAATTCTCACAAAGCTTGCAATTTGCACAACTTTCTACCATTATTGTATTCCATGAGAGGATTAAAATCATATTAAAAGCTTTAAGATATGAGTTAGATCAACCCCAATGGTCTATTTTTAGATCAATCTCTACGATCCAAATCCACTCTACTCTTTAGTTGGGATATCAACTATAGAGTTAGTCTCTTAAAGCTATCCTTTTTCCCCTAATAGAAATTCTATACATTCTCTTATCTTTCCTTCTTTATTAGTCATCTTCAATCCAAAATTAGCATCAATATTTTTTGGCTTCGTCTACAAGTAATCAACAGGAAAGCTAAAATGAGAACAAAAAGGAGTTAAAACCTAGTTGTTAAAAGAAAACCTTAAATCTCCTTGATCAAGAGGTGGTAGATATCTTACAGCCTTTGTCTTCACCACCATCTATTCTAATCATTTTCCCTCAACTTCTAACTAGTTTTTTAATATATTTTCATAATAGATATGTTATAAATATAAGACCATTAAAGTCTACAAAAAGATAGGGGTTGAATTGTGCTAATTACATAATTTGTACACTTCTCTTTTGGCTACTTAAGTATGTTATTTTCTCCTTATATTATTAATTAAAATATTTATAAATTTGATTGAATATGAGGATCTATGATGTAGAAGATTATATGTTATGATCAATAAGAGTAAAAATTAGGATGCAATATAAATAATTATGTAAGCACATTTTATGATCATACAATATGATCTACTTTAATCTACAACATGATTGACCAGAGTGCTATTTGAGAGAGAAAAGTTTTGATTAGATATTTTATCATATAAGTACTATATAGTGATCATATAACTATAATAAGAATCTTACAATATAATGTTATTATAAATACAAGAGAAGCTTATTTTATAATACAATCAAATAATAGAGAGAATAAAATCAAACTTAAAACTTGATAAATGATCATAAAAGACTAATCACACCATTTTACAAGGATATAAGAGTAGAAAATAGAGAATTGATCTAAGAAATATAATGATCATACCAATTCGAAGTCACTAAGAAAAAAATATATTTTAAGACCAAAGAACTCGAGATAACTAGTATATTGTATAGTACAATTAGCACATTCATAATATAACAAAGTTAAGAAAAATATCAAACACAAGAATCGTTGGGTTATAACAGGTGATTGAGATGCATAATGTATTATACAAATATGAATACTATATCATATAATTATTATTAGAGAAATAATTAGTTAGTAAAAGCAAATTTAGGTCATTATATAATATGAGATTATTATAATATTAATACAATATAGAGATGTAGAATAAAACATGATTTGTAATTAAGATGCTTTCAATCATAATCATTAGAATTAAGGTTTTCTATATTTAAGAGTTGGTAAATAACTTGACTATAGATAATTACATTAAGATTAAAAGAATTTAGATCATTTAATTATCATGATTTAATCCTAATTATAAATCTTAAGATACAGATTAAGGGTTTTGATCATTTTATATAAGATGTGATATAGGATAAATTTAGACTTCTATCAAGATCTAATTTGAAGCTTATAATACTAAATATGCTTAATAAATTATTAATAAATATAAAATAATACTATATATTAATTAAGATTAGGTAATATATATGATATTCAAAAATTAATATCCAAAATTATAGTATTAATTATTAAGTAAAGTAAGTGGTAACACATTAAGCATTAATTATGGAGTCCAACAAAATAATTTTTTTGTCACATCTAATTTCACACATAAAATAAAAAATTAAGATAAATTCTATGTAAAGTATTTTAATAAAAGAAAGAGCAATTCTAATTTTATATTACTATTTAGAAAATAAAAATTACTACAAGAGTGTACTTTTTTATAATAATATCTTGTAGTTTTATAAGTATTAACTTTTAGAGCACCAAAGATAGGAAAGATGAAAAGATAGTTATTTTGGGTTAGTAAGAAAGTTAAACTTAAAAAGATAATTAGATAATAAGTTAAGATTTAGAGCCTTATTGAGAAAGATGATGATTTGACAATTAAATCAAGAGAGTAAAAGGATGGGTGAAGATTTACAGATGTTAGTAAAAGCAATAATTTATTTGGCTATCGACTCTTTTTGTGGAAAATCTCTCAATTTTGATCATTGCCTCTCACAAGAGACTTAGTTGTCGACTCTCCTAGTGGAATGTCTCTCACCTTCGATCTTGTCTCTCACATGAAAAGTTGAAATCTCTCAAACTAGAGTTAGTTATATATACTTTACTCATAAATGTAGGAGCACATAAACAAAATAAATTTTCATTCCAAAATATTCCATCTTCATTATAATAAATATCCTTATTTATAGGGACCTTAATGGTTCATAAAAAAATTTTAAAATAAAATTAAAAAAACTATAAATTTAATTGACATTAAGCAATTTACAAAATAGGCTGTACATTTTGGGCGATGGTAATGATAAGCGGCAAAACGACGGGTAGTAAAATAGCTGACAGCAAAATGACAAGGTGAGCAAGTCAAGCAGAACTACATGGGTTAGCGAGGATTGGTGGATTAGCGTAGGTTGACATGGGAAAAAGTAAATCAAGTAGCTATCGCAGGTAACAGGTCAACATGGGTCGAGCAAATCAGCCAAGTTCTAAGTTAATTCTGGTCACACGGGAATGCGGGTCAACTCAAACTTTGACAACAATTGTTGACGACAGTGTGACAATGACAGGTGGCTAAAATAGCAAAATAATATAATTTTAACTATTTTTAAAAAACTTTCAACCAAATTTTATATTTATGAACTCATAAAATTGATGTGATGTCAGTGGGTTTGTGTTGTGAACTAATATTAGATACTCTAACATCAAGTTGTTTCGTTAATTAACCTAAAAAACCTAGTTATGGAAAGTAGCAAAGAGACAAATCGAGAAAAAACCTTATTCATGATTAAGAAGATGAAAAAAGAAGATCTCAATACTTGAAAAAGGAATAGCTTAACCTTTGGAGAGATTCTTTATTAAGAACAAAAGGTAAGATAACATTAAGATTATACACCTAAATTTAGATAGTTTTTGGAAAAAATTGTTAATTTAATAAAATTACATATAGATAAGTATGGTCACGATTGTGATAAGAAATGACAAACATTTTCTTAAGATTTTTAATTTAAGAAGATAAAAGAAATTAACCAAGCCATTTTAATCTAAATGCCTTATTAAATTAGCATGCTTAAATGATCAAATTATGTTTCTAAACATGAAGTTTATTGGATTAATGAATTATCCATTATGTCTCGTTAACTAAGTAACATGTGTTGTGATTTTATGATTATATGTTTGCAAAGCCAAAATCTATTAATGGCTCGTGAATTATATTCAAATACATTAATTTTTTTAATATAACTTATATTATCATAACTCATCACCCTTGACTTGGAGGGAATATTATGAACATGCCTTAGACTTCCTTCAACTAAAATTTATTAGAAAAGTTGTCAAAATTATGCATGTTCTTCAATATTGTGTTACTCAAGAATATGTATCAGAATATTATATACTCGTGCTTTTTACAGTGAAGATCCTTTATTGACATATATATGAATTCAAATTTTGAATTTTGTGATATGTTAGCATGTTTTCTCTTTATCTGAAGCATGGCTATATAGTATTATAATTAAAAGTATGCTAAATTAGAATGTCTTGCTAATTTCATAAATTTACATGCAAAATGAGATTTTTTAGCATAGAATATTGAAGCACATTTTTCTACCTAAGAAAGGAATATTTTCACTTAAAATTGTTAGTATGAATCGAAGGATTGGTTTTAGTTCAAATGCATAAAAATGTGAGATGTAACTTTGATGTTAATGAATATTAAGATAATATGATTTAATGAATAATGGCAAGCTAGAATTAAAGTTTTTAAGGATCTCATGTCTTTATAAGTAGCTTGGGGATTTTACTATGATTTTATTTGCATGCATTTTCAATTATGCAAGCTTGATGATTCGAGTGAGATTTCTTCATCAAACCATTCCTTTGTGGAGGTGGTCGAAGGCAAAATTTTCATCTTCACCCATTAAAATCAAGTATGTTCTTTCGTACAAAGGGGAGCCAGAGGTTGGCTTTAATGAGTGCAAAACTCAAAAAATGATAGCCCTCTTCAAGTTCATGCTAATTAGCAAATTTTCTTGTATGGTCCTTCAAGTATGAAATCTTTAAGAGTTAAATTCAAAAAGATTGGTTTCTCTAGGGCATACTCAATTGGTCATCTAAATATTATACATATCTTAATTTGCTTTTCTTAAGAAGATGATTACATAACATGTTGGTTGTATTATGTATAGCTCATTGTTAATTTTTTAATGAGGATTTTAAAATGGATGTCTAAATTTCAGCTAAAGGAAAAGCCATCTTTGGCCCTAGCTAGATTTCATTGCAGTACTTACTGATTCACCTTTTCAATAAATTGACTTTGTTTCAATTGTGTTTATTATTGGATCTCCACTAAAAATTGATGTAACTATTATGAACCTTACTTGGCCTCGTGTTGCAAGAGTCTATGTAGAGGAAAAGCTAGCCAATGAACTACATAATAGAATTAAAATTTCCAAAAAAACAGAGGTATCAATGTAAGATTTTGACAAAAAATTTATAATGATAATCTTTCTAACTACTATGTTTGATGTTATAAATAAGGTTACTCTTAGCTACAGTACAAACCAAACAAAAAGGTTAATAAAATTATGGAACATAGGCTAAAAATATCAGCTAAAGGAATACATAACACACTATTTTATAATAATTAAAAACCCAAATGAAATTAAGGAAACTTAACTTTAAAACTAAGAAGGTAATAGAAGCACATTATTCACCAAAGAAAATTAGAAATACAAAGACATGCCGTTTGATAAATAAAATCATATTATAAGAAGTTACTACTAATAAGGATATGGCCATAGAATTAACAAAGAATAGGATAAAGATCAAGAATCCAATTGATCAAGAGCTCAATTTTGAGCTCATTGAAACCAAAATTATGAAAAAAAAATTACAAGATGAGATAAATTAACAAAAATCATTATTACGTCATAAAGTAGTAAGAGTTGAACATGGTGGCTCAGTAAAAGATCATCGAAGCATGCATTGCACTGCACTGCAAAGGTTGAGCATTGTGCATAGAGGCATGAGCGTGCACATAAATAAGTGTTATATGTTAGATACTTACATGAGTTGGGAGCACATGACTACTTGGGATAGGCACACGGGTGCTACACATAGCCCATATCGACTATCTACAATTCAAGTGAGCACTTATTGGTCATGTATCACTGAATTCTAATAATAAGACGTAAGTTTAGGAAATTCTATCGAAGAGATGTAAATACTTTTAAAGTATATTATAGATATGTATTATTCTATTATCATTAAATTATCTTTTTTTCTTATTCAATTTTTAAAGGAAGCCAATATATTTATAATAGATAATGAAAAGAATAATGAATACAAAGAGACAAAATAAGAATGACAAAATACTAAGATGTCTGAGTATGAGTTCAAAAATTTAAAGCAAAAGGAATAGTAATCTTCAACAAAATATATTATAGCTATAAATAACAATACTCATTCTACCCATGAAAATTAATATTTTGTGATTATTGTAAGAAGATAGGATACATAAGACAAAAATATTAGTAATTATATTTTAAACTATTTCTTAAAAAATTTAAGAAAGTTAAAGTACTTATCATAATGAGAATTAAAAAGATACTCGAAACCCTTATTCAAGTTGAAAAGACTATATTGATAAACTTAAAGACTAAAATTTTTCATCACTAAAGACTATATTGATAAATTATCTATGAAATATTACCTCTAGATATTTATCAAATTATAATAAAAAATTCATAGTTAAGCAATTGAGATGTTGTTTATTATTGATAGACATAATGATATTTTTTTAAAAAAGATAGAAAATACTTTCTTTTGATATGAGACAAAGAAATATTGATAAAAAGATATTATTTGTGCTAATTAAGTAAAAAAGTTAGTGAATACTTGCCAAAGTTATTTGTTGTTAGCAACAAAATTAAAATAACCACTTGATGGGGATAACAAAAGTTACAATCTCCCAAAAAAGATGATTGAACTAGATTTTATAAAGAATTAGTTTAGAAAAGAAGACTTGATGTGACATAACATAAAAGAAGGGCCTTATAATTAGAAGCTCAATTTTGAGTCATTGAATAAAAAATTATGAAAAAAATAAAAAATATTAAAAATTATAATTGTAGCATGAATTAGTAAGAGTTCGAATAAGACCATATGTGGTGGCTTATTATTGGCATGCTAAAACATGCATTGTAATGCAAAGGTTGAGCATTGTGTGCAAAGACATTAACATGTGCACAAATATGTGTAGTATTTTAGAGGCCTATGCACATTAAATGTACACAATTGCTCAAGCTGGGTGCATATGCATTGTAAGTGTGCATGTGCTAGTCACCAATTGTGCACACACAATAGGTGAACCTATGGTTTCATCATTATTAACAAGCATAGGAAAATACCCAACTACTTAACCAATTCATTGGCTTTTATGCACACACACAACTAGGTCGCTTGGGGTATAAATTTTACAAAATTTGTGAAGATGTTTGATTTTGGTCAAAATCATATGTTTTGCTTGAAAATTAAAATATTATATATTTATAATAAAATATTATATTTAAACCTCTATATAAAAGAATAAGAATTATGAGTAAAGTAATTCACTCAATTCGACTAAAATTATGTCTTCTTAAGTTGATCTTTCAACTTTCCAAGGTTGCCCCTTTAATTTCCCTTAGAAAATCAAGATTGTCTTTTCAAATAAAAAACCAAATTTCTCTTTTATATTTCCTTAAAAACTAGAATATCTTATCAAATTTCCATTATGAAACCACTTTATATACCTTAATCATGGTTTTGGTTAGAACTTCAAGGTAAGGGTGCATCATGCATACATGGCTTTGGTTAAGCTCAAATTCCCTTTATCAATCAAGAAAAATTACCACTTAAAATTTTCTTAATTTATGGAAGCTCATTCCACCTAGAATCCCCCTAAATTCAAGAATTTTATGCAAATTTATAGTATTATCACATGGTTGTGAGTAAGATTATGATCATGCAAGATGAACATAAGAATCCTATCACTCATCTTATGCACATCAAGTAACCTATGAAAATTTAAAGTGAAGCACTTAGTTTACCAAATTAAGAGGTGAAGGAATCACTTCGGTTGACCAAAGTCCAATCTATGCTAGTAAAAAATGAGAAGTGACACTATACTAAGAAATTGAGCTTGGATCATCACAAGTTAAAGACGATTAAGACAAAAGAGAAAAGCTCAAGGATAAAACTACAAAAATCTCTTTAAAGAATTGGCCTCCAAGTATGCCAAATGACCCACTTTATAATACCCTCAATTGGCTTATTTATAATCAAGTTTTGGGATGTATAAGTCTTAAATGGATTTCATTTGTCTTTCCCCATCTCTTTGTCTCAATGACAATGCTATATGCATCATTAAATTATTCTATGCATAAAATATGAGAATTTTTAGAGATTAATATAATTATTATTATTGATTTTTTTACTTTATTTATGAAAGGAGAATAGGTGTTCTTATGATTATTAACATAACATGATCAATTATTGTCGCAAGATAAAGTTTTAGTAATAGACTGAACTTAAAGATTAAGTCTCGTAGAATTAAATTAGAAGGGCTTGACCTCAAAGATCTTGATTTAAGCTATTATTACTCAAGAGCATGATATGAAATGTTTTGTCATTGGTGTTTGTTGCTAAATTTTGGATCAATGATTGTGATTTAATTTGTTGAATATTTGCATTTTCAATATTGTCATTGAAGGAAAGGAGAAATAGTTTATAAAAAGATATGAACACTTGGATAATATTATTACATAAATATTAATATTATCTAAACGATATTGAAGAGCCAAATCTCAAGTATGTTGATTCTTGTCATGTTTGTTACATTTTGGACAAATGACTAATATTTAATTTGTTGAATTATTGCATCTTTAATAATAATATTGAAAAGAAATAGTTTATAAATAATATAAACAACTAGATAATATTATTATGTAAATATTATATTAAACATCATAGAGTTGAACTCAAAAGACTTGACCTTGATAATTTTGATTTATGTTGCTGAGTCTCAAGAGCTTTACCACAAATTCTTTATTATAGATGATTATTATTTTGTCGTTTTTAAGACCAATGATTGATATCGAATTTATTGAATTTTTGTATTTGTAATAATAATATCAAAGAAAAAGCTAATTTATAAATAATATAGATATCTAAATAATACTATTATATAAATATTTATATTATCTAAATAAGAATAAATCAAATATTTTTAGTTTTATCAAATCAGAAATCTTTTAATGATAACATGGACAAGCAATTCATTCAGTTAATATCATTGAAAAGTAATAAGGTGTTTGGACATCACACCTTTATCTCATGACACAAAAAGCAAAAGCATTGCAACACGTGGTGGGCTCACTCGATTATCAGTTTGTTGTCAATTTATTGCATCTAAATTTGAATCTCCCATCTGCTTTTAAGCAAAGGCCATGACGGATATTCGTCGAGTACGTGGGCCGTCGACCAACAGTGAAGGACAAAGGTACAGTTGGATACCACAAATATTAAAAAATGGGTCATACCTGGTTCTGCTGATCGCTTCGTATATATGCTTTGTTTTAAAAATAGTATTTGTTTAATATTAATTTTTATTTTTATACCATGTATAACTTATGAGTAAAAAAATTGAAAATTCAAACAAGAAATGTTATGTGAAGAAAAAAAAAAAAAGTAAAAATATTAAATTAAAATATAAATTGAAAAAATAAAATAAAATAAAAATGTAATTTGAATATTATAGGAGAACCTTGTGGTGACCGCATCTGATGTGCTTCCGGCCACCAACACGGACAGCAACTGCCATCGAATCTCAACCGTAGATCCCATCCAACTTTTGAAGTATCCTATGAACGCCTCGCCTGGCCCTGGATTGCCGTGCATCGGGAGTAGAAAATAAAAATGTTATATATATTGAATTTTCTATTTTAGAAATTTATCCGATTAGTGATTTTTTTTGACATATTTGTTATTTTATAAACATTTACGACTGAACTGCAAATAAACACTTCTCTCTCCTCGTGATCCTTTCGCATAAGAGAAGACATGCTATCCCGCTTCATCTGAGCCTTAGGTGCAAATCTGGTAGAGCTTTCCGGCGACTGTGGTTTACGTTGTCTCCTTCCCGTTGCCTCTATCGATCTGCGTGGTAGACGCTTCCTCCTCCAGCTTCCCCCTTCTGTTCCCTGTCCTTTATTTGCATTTAAATGTGGAACTCTGAAATTTTTTAATGACTAGGGTTTTTCGGGACATTGGTCGCGGTTGTGACGTTTCTTTTAATCTTCTCGAGTGTACTAGTGTCTATGCAATGTTTTTTCGGGAATTTAACTTACCGATCGAGCCATTTTCTTCTGTAACCGTAGATTTGTTGTTGTTATGTTAAAGATTGCTGTTTTTCTTTGTTTTTGAAAAATGTCTGGTGTGTTGAGTTTGGTAATTTGTTTATGTGGATCTAATTCTGAAAGTTATGTTGTCCATTACTTTGCAGCAATTTACCAAGCAGTTCTGGGTTCTTTTGTGCTTTTATAGAAATTTCCTGACTGGCGCTTCGGTTCTTATCCCTCTTTTGCCGGACTGGGCTGGAGTTTTTTCTGGAATTGGTACGAGATTTCAATTTTTATAACGTTCTCCGATTTTGAAATGCGTTGAAGGAGTCAAAGCTGCAGTCTTTACCCCTTTCTCTGCGGTAGCCGATATACTATCGTTGCAACTTTCTCTATAGTTGTTGTAGCTTGAAAAGATGCAGAGGCCTCTCCGTCCTGAGGACTACTCCCTGAAGGCGACCACTCCCCACCTTGGTGGTGGTGGAGTTGGCGGTGATAAGCTTACAAGCACCTATGATCTTGTGGAGCAGATGCAGTACCTATATGTCCGAGTTGTCAAAGCTAAGGATCTTCCTCCCAAGGATCTTCTTACAGGCAGTCTAGATCCGTATGTGGAGGTGAAGCTGGGGAATTACAAAGGGACGACTCGGCATTTTGAGAAGAAGACCAATCCTGAGTGGAACCAGGTGTTTGCCTTTTCTAAGGACCGGATTCAGGCGTCCAATCTGGAGGTTTTGGTGAAAGACAAGGATTTTGTTAAGGATGAATTTGTGGGGAGGATTTCTTTTGACCTGACTGAGATCCCAAAGAGGGTTCCTCCAGACAGCCCTTTAGCTCCTCAGTGGTATAGGCTGGAAGATAAAAAAGGGGATAAGGGTAAGGGTGAGCTCATGTTGGCTGTATGGATGGGAACTCAAGCTGATGAGGCATTTCCCGAAGCTTGGCATTCTGATGCTGCAACCGTACCAAGTGATGGTCTTGCCAATATAAGATCCAAGGTGTATCTTACCCCTAAGCTTTGGTATGTAAGAGTTAATGTTATCGAAGCTCAGGATTTGCAACCTAGTGACAAAGGTAGGTTTCCGGAGGTATTTGTTAAGGCTGTGCTTGGGAACCAAGCACTTAGAACCAGGATATCGGCAAGCAGGAACATCAATCCTATGTGGAATGAAGATTTGATGTTTGTTGCTGCAGAGCCATTTGAGGAGCACTTGGTCATAAGTGTGGAAGATAGGCTTGGCCCCAACAAGGATGAGCTTCTTGGTAAAACCATTATTCCTCTGCAGAATGTGGATCGAAGGCTTGATTACAAGCCTGTACCTAGTAGGTGGTATACCATTGAGAAGCATGTGGTTGTTACAGAAGGTGACAAGAAGAAGGAGATTAAATTTTCAAGCAGAATTCATCTCAGGGTATGTTTGGATGGTGGCTACCATGTTTTGGATGAATCTACCCACTACAGCAGTGATCTCAGGCCAACTGCAAAGCAGCTATGGAAACCAAGCATTGGAGTACTGGAATTAGGTGTGTTGAATGCTCAAGGGTTGTTACCCATGAAAACCAAAGATGGAAAGGGAACCACGGACGCCTATTGTGTTGCGAAATATGGACAGAAATGGGTTCGCACGAGAACCATAATTGATAGCTTTTCTCCAAAATGGAACGAGCAGTATACCTGGGAAGTATATGATCCTTGCACTGTTGTGACAATAGGAGTGTTCGATAACTGTCATCTTCAAGGCAGCGAGAAGGCAGCAGGTAATCGGGATGCCCGGATCGGGAAGGTTCGGGTTCGACTCTCAACCCTCGAAACTGATAAGGTTTACACACACTCCTATCCGTTACTGGTTTTGCTGCCCACTGGTGTGAAGAAGATGGGCGAAGTGCAGTTGGCTATACGATTTACTTGCTCCTCTCTGCTCAATATGATGCACATGTATTCCATGCCTTTGCTGCCAAAGATGCATTATCTCCACCCCCTTTCAGTGACCCAACTCGATAACTTGAGGCACCAAGCGACTCAGATAGTCTCCATGAGATTAAGCCGTGCAGAGCCACCACTTAGGAAGGAAGTTGTGGAGTATATGCTGGATGTGGACTCCCACATGTGGAGCATGAGGAAGAGCAAAGCCAATTTCTTTAGAATCATGGGTGTGATGAGTGGTATGATTGCGGTTGGGAAGTGGTTCGATCAGATATGCAATTGGAAGAATCCTCTGACCACTGTGCTCATACATTTATTGTTTGTCATATTAGTGTTGTACCCAGAGCTAATTCTTCCAACCGTCTTCCTGTATCTGTTCCTCATCGGTGTTTGGTATTATCGATGGAGGCCGCGGCACCCCCCTCACATGGACACAAGGCTATCACATGCCGATACGGCTCATCCCGACGAGCTGGACGAGGAGTTCGACACTTTTCAGACTTCTAGGCCACCTGATATTGTTAGAATGCGATACGATCGGCTGAGGAGCGTGGCCGGCAGGATTCAGACGGTGGTTGGTGACCTTGCAACCCAAGGGGAAAGGCTGCAGTCTTTGTTGAGCTGGAGAGATCCGAGAGCAACTGCACTTTTTGTAGCCTTCTGTCTGATTGCTGCTATTGTGCTGTATGTCACACCGTTTCGTTTGGTGGCTTTCGTTTCGGGAATTTATGTGCTGAGGCATCCAAGGTTCAGACACAAGATGCCGTCTGTTCCACTCAACTTCTTCAGGAGGTTGCCAGCCAGAACAGATAGCATGTTGTGAGGTTTTGTTTGTTTGTCTTTGGCTAGATCTGCTGTCTTGTTCTGTTCCTCTCTTTGCTTAACTATCCATCTCTTGGTAGATTCTTAGAATTAGCTGTACTTCGTTAGCTTCTTCGGGAAACATGTTCTGTAGCTTTGGCCGCTTTGTAATTTTTGTTTGAATTTGTGTTCTCGGGATCTGTTGCGAACCGTGTTCGATATGTTCTTTAACTTAGTTGTCCTTTGGCTTTAATCAATTCGGCTGTAACTTTATTAAGTTCTTTATTACTATCGTTTAGCTTTTTCATTTTTTTTTTTTGAACTTTATTAAACAAAGAAACATCTTTACAGATTAATAACCTACATTATTAATCCTGACACCATTTATAGTGCCATACTAGCAAACACTGCGGTCGAGCCTACACTGTTGTTGGAGATCTCAACAACCTTTTTTAAAGGCCAAGGGTATTTAACTTAGTACTTTGTAATTTTCTAAAAGCTTGCATTTCTGAAAGCTTGCATTTTTAATTCAACATATTTTTTATAACTGGTTTTGATATTAACAGGCGTTTGGCTGGTTGTGTTGGAACAACGAATTTGTTAAAAATATATTAAAAAAAGATGTTACTATAATATAACGGAAGTATTAAAACTATGTTTTAAAAGTGTTCTCTATTTATTATCTAATTTCAAATTTCTAACTTGATACGTGGCGCAATGATGGCCCCCGCGTCTTCGATTCACGTTTCAGATTCCAACTACGTGTCTGCTTTTTCGTTGCATGGTCCTGGTCAGTGAACGTGACCAAGCAATGGGCTAGCTGCGAAATGGTTCTCCGTTCTTCGCAAGCCCTGTTGCGCTTAGTATCTAATCAAGCTAGCTTTCGTCCTTCTTACTCCAGATTTTTAAGTCTACTAGTGCCTGTATCTATGGCGATCCGTTTGGATTCACATGTATTCGCCGGAAACCCTCTGTTATCGGCCAAGAACGTCCCGTCGCCCGGTGTTCTGCTTTCCGATTCGGCGTTTCAGGCTTTGAAATCGATCTTTTTGGCAGAACAATTAGAGGATGGTAATACGGCGGTCAAGGTCCTCGCGTTCAGAAGGGGTAGGCCGCTGACACTATCTTTGGATCCCGTCGGAGGCTCGTCGTCAGCCTGGCGTCTCTGCTGGATGCCGCCTTCGAGATTCAATGAGGTTTCGGTTGATTCTTTTGTTTACCTTGGGTCCAGTGAAGCGGAAGATGTAGCGTATTGGGCAGTTGACATCAGCGACCGTACCGGCCCTTTGTTAGGCAACGGTGGTAATGGATTGTGCTTCGTGGAGCTAAGGACTCTCATGGTTGCAGCGGATTGGACTGATGCTGATTCCATGGGAGAATTATCAATTGCTGGCCATGTTTGTCTCTCTCTCTCTCTGTTTCTCATCGTAATGTACGTCGTTTTTTGGATGATTTTAACTTTGATAGTATACGGTTTCGTGATTCATCTGTGACTCTCAGCGTATCAGGGCTGTTGAATTGCTGAAATGGATTTTCCTGAAGGCTGTGAAAAGCCAACTAGTCATATTTAGTTCATTTGAGGTTGAATTTGTGGTCATGATGAGTTTATATTGGTAGCATACTTTTCTGTGCATCTAAATGCTTTATGCTTGTTCATCCCTTTTTATGCTTCTATGCCATAATTATATGTGACCACATGGTTCAACTTGTGATGCTTTGTTCATTATTATGCTCCTTTCTTTTAATTATATTACTTTCTTGTATTTAAAGCATAATGAGCATTAAAGAAGAGAGAGGGAAGTTGTTGGGTAAGGGGGAAAGAGGAGTGTCAAGTTTTGTGACTAAAAGGAGTTAGAGGAATCAAATCTTTGTCTTTCAGAACTTTTTTGCAGCAAATTCTTCGTGAAAACAACGCTTGCATTGTTGCTCTATTAAAACCAAGATTGGATAGCTTCAATAGGAGGGATGCCAAATGGTTTTTTGGAAGTAGTGTTTTTTTTTGGTGAACCTATTTTTTGTTTTTTAGGAGGAATTGTTATCCTTCTGAGAAGGATAGTGCAGCTTTCGATAATTCATCACTCTAGTCTAGTTATCACAATTTACTATGTGGCAATTTTGTGTTGTCTATGCTTTGAAGGACTATATTGTCATGTATGCAGCATGATAACAAATTCGACAAGCTGTGGACGCTGATGGGCTGCTCCTAATTGTGGGAGATTTTGATGTTGTCCTCTAGCAAGAGGAAAAGAAAGATGGGAAAAGATTTCACTTTAATATTGCCTAGGAGAAGTTTTTATAGATTATTCAAGGTTTTCAATTTTGCAATTTAGGGTTTGAGATTAGATTCACTTGGTGCTACAATAGAGATAAGGGAGCCCATTTGTTTGAAAGACTTGATAGAACCTTCCAAATCTCAAAGTAATGCAAACTTTTTTGGGTATGGTTGTTCACCATCTTCCCAGAATTGCTTCTAATTATTGCTAATTGCATATCTCTTTCACAAATCTTTAGTTGGCAAAGAATATGCATTATCAACAATTTGAATCAATATGGTTATAGTATCCTTAGTCAAGACAAGTTGTGCACTCAAAATGGCAAAGATTAGCGAAAGGTGAGCCTCAACTAATCGTTTGTACCAAATTTGTTAGAGTTTTGAATGTGTTACATATGTGAAGTAAACAAGAACTTCATAGCTTCCTTCATGAGCCAAGGCGATTGGAAAGGAAATTCATAATTTGCAAATTAAAGAGGTAGAGGTGGGCCTAATTGCAGATGATACACTTACTTTTTGAAACAAATATCGGATTACCATAATGTTTTGGCTTGGAAGGAAGTGTGGTGGTGGCAGCATGCTAAAGTTATAGTGAATCACCTTGGGTGATTGCAACATTACTTTTTTCCATGCAATGACTACCCAACACTATAGGAATAATTTCATCTATTGATTAATCGATGATGATGGTAATGTTTGTAATACCCAAACGGAAATTCAGCATTGTTTATTACAGATTTTTTAGTTGCAAATGGTGCCCATCTTTGGAGAGTTCAGCTCAATTAGACACAATCAGCCTTAGGAAGATTGTTTCTGAAGAACATGCTTCCCGCTTATCTACTATTATTGATTATGATGAAATTCGAAAAGCTGCCTTTGCTATTGGGAAGATTAGAGCTCCTAGTTGTGATTGTATTTCGACAGAATTATTCATGGATAATGGGATGTCACCAACAATGATATTCTCATAGTAGTTCAAAGTTTCTTTTTTGAAAGCCATAAGCTTGCTTGTTGTAAAGACATGTTGGTTGTTCTAATTTCAAAGAAGAATGATGCAAGCAAGCTGAACCACCTTTGGCTTATAATTCTTTATAATAATTCAATTTACTAAGTGGTTGTGAAGGGCATTATTGATAACCTCAAGCCAATCCTTAAGAATATTATTACCTGGGAGTAAGGTGCTTTTGTGTAAGGAAGGTCAATCTTAGACAATATCATTTTAAAGCAATGATTGACTTGTTGTATATATCATTCCACCTTGAAAGAGGTTTGATGGCTGTTAAGCTTGACATAAATCAAGCCCACAATAGTGTTATTTGAGAATTTTTGATGCACATATTGAATCGACTCCGTTTTTTAGATATCTAGTGAAGATGGATCAGGGCTTGTATTTTAGCTCTACATTTTGGTATTCTTTGTTATGGACAGCTTTCGAGATTACGTGGGCTTTAGCAGAGATGTTCTCTCGTTATACCTCTTTGCCAATGTGTTGGAATATCTTTTGATTCTTATTTGAAGACAACAAACCATAGCTCTTACAATTGGTATCCTTGGGTGTTGGAATGCATCGGTTATCTCTTATTTAAATTTTGCTGATGATGTGATTCTTTATGTGCCAATGACCTACTGTACGGTTACTAGTTTCAAAACAGTCCTATACAATTATGAGATGCAAGTGGGATAAGTGTTAAATTATGACAAATCTATGGTGTTTTTTAGCAGGGGCATGAATAAGGAGCGAAGGAACATGATTGCTTGTAGGCTACATATGTGAAAATAGTTCCACTGAAGTACCTTTGTAACAGCCTTAGTTTTTCTTTTTTTTATCATTTCAAGAGAAAGAGCTCTTTGAGACGAGTCCAACGGTGTTTAGTTTGTAATTTTTGGAGCTCTAAGGAATAAATTATGAATTTTTAAAGATCTGGGATAAATTCATAACGTTGAGGATAGATTTGTAATTTTGTAAATGTTGGCATAACTCAAATTCATTTTGGTGAAAGGTATATTTGCAATTTTAAAGGATGTTGGCTGTGCTGGGTATATGTGTAATTTTAAGAATTTCGGTGCATGTCTAACTCTCCGGGCAGAGGATTTATGCTCAAATAACGAATTCGGAGGGGGTGTTATGCAAAATAGCCGGTTCACGAGCCTTCTGGCAGTCGGTTCACGAGGGTTCAAGAAATTTCAGCCGCGGTTATAAAAGTTAACCAGGGTGCGTTTGAAAAGCACTTCTGCGAAAACTAACCAGCTACGGGGAGGTTTGTCGGAGTGCGAGAGAGAGTCTTCTGGGAGTTGTGCGAGATTTCCGACAGCCGCCGCCGTGCTCTGATAGAAGTTCCGGTACGCGACAGTGATGGCCGACAAGGATTCCGTAAGGACATCAAGAAGAATTAGAAGTGGGCAAGACAATTTGTACATCAAAATCAGGTAGATAAATCCCTAATTTGTGATGTAGCACATTAATATGTGTTTTTTACATGGTTTTCTTACTGTCACATGATGCTTTGGTTGTTGCATATGTTGTTTGTTTATTGCATTTGCATAAAAACTAAAAAGGAAGAAGCAATATGGTATGATAATAAAATAAAAAGAAAGAAACACTATGGAACGCAAGGTCTTTTGATATGACATAATTATTTAGATTGATGGTTAGAAAATGACAGTAAAAATGAAATTTCCAGAGAACATTATCCTCACCACTAGGCACAGTGTGTTGGATCACAGGATATCGATCTTCGGATCAGATATCTGCCTAGTGTTATGTGCTTGGTTGGATGCCGGCTGGAGGTCATTTCTTGATGATGATTAGATCCATAGAGGATAATGCGTCAAAGGGAATCGGGCCCTATAATAATACACCTATAATCGGAAATAATAAGGAACTGACATTTTTTTTTATTTTTCATCTAGCATTATATATGACATCTTGTATGGTTTTAGTTTTATGCATACGATTTATCTTCACTGTTCATGGTATATCTTTTCATTTGATTTATCTTTCATACTCAGCTAATTATTGTGGATTTATCTATTGAGATCTGTCAAATCTTATTTAGTGCTTACATCATAGGTCATACATCCCATACAACCAATACATCGAGAGCTGGGAAAGTTGTTATAGGAGAGCCCTTTTCACTAGATATGTGAGAGAAGGGAGGACTTGGTGTGAGTAAACTTTTAAAAATGTCTTTGTTTATATTTTTGATTTTCAAGTCACTATGTAAATATTTTAGTTCAGTTCCATGGTTTGTTTTTGAAATGGGTTCGAATAGGAGTTGGGATTTGTCTTACCGTTGGGTCCCCACGTTGGGTTTTGTTCCTTGTCCTCGCTTGATGTTGTAGCGGCGAAAATCTTTGATATTAATTTTGTTATCTAGTGGTACTTTTTAAGGTGGGGGCTTGACAACCTTGGTATTCCCTTTACTGGAAGTAGGCCTAAGTTATGTGATTTTAACTTCTTTAAGCAAAAATTTACTGATAGGGTGCATTCTTATTTAGTTAACTCTCTTTCCTTTGTTGGAAGAATTATTATGATTATAGTGGTACTTGCAACAATTTTAATACATTGGTTGAGTGATTTTATGGTACTAGCTAGCATTGTAGTTATCACGGCATGGATTGTGCGTCTATTCTTCTGGGGGAATTGGCTGATCACAAAGTCATTCATTATGTTAGTTGGGATAATGTCACTTTGCCAAAAGATATGAGGGCCTTGGTATTTGTAGATTCCGATTATTACAGAAATTGTTGGTTGCCTGCCATTGTAGGCGATTTGTCTTTGGCGAGAGTAATTTATGGGTTCAAACACAACAAACAAAGTATGACATAAGACAATTACAATGCCAATGGAAGTATGATGACTCCTATGCTTGGAAATTGCTTTGCTCTGCTTTCTAATTGGTCATGGACCAAACGATTTGGCGAATAGGGGGTGTTGTGAAATATTCCTTTATGAATGGCAATTGGAATGGCTTAGTTGTGCTCTCCAAGTGGCCAACTTATGTTATTGTTCACATGGACGAGAAAACTACACTATTACTTTTTGAATGCTTTTGGTGGTTGGAAGATTGATAAGCTTCATTGTGCTTTTGGTGTTGAACTGGTGAATCTCATAATCAACAATTAGCTAATCAGGTATACCATTTAGAATTGATTATTGTTGTGTGATTCAAAGCTCAAAAAACCAACTATTGCATTGATGTATGAGCATATATTGTATATAGACCAATAGTAATATAGTCTTATTTTTTGGTGCTCGGACAAGGGATCAGACTAAACAATGGTAGAAATTAGAATTTGTTGTATTATTGTACAAGCATGGCTGTCATATCATATGAACACGCCATCATGTGAGGAGTTGATCGTAGTTGTACAACACGATGATATTTATCATAATCAATGATCCATTTACTTTTCTATTAGAAGTTCAAGATTTAAGTTATGATTGCGTTATTTTGGCCGTATAGTACAATGTAAGTTTTGTAATACGATCACTAAGATGGTATTATAGATTTTTATTAAGCCAGTGTTGTAGGCTTTTATTAAATTAGTGTTTAGTAGATTGCCTAGCAATTTGGTCGGGGGTGAATAAAGATCAAACTTGGATCAAACCACTTGAGGCTTTTTGTGTATTTTACTTTATTTGTTCTACAAGGAAACAAAGTTTTGTAAGCTTAACAACATTTTTTTAACTAAGTATTACAATAGTCAATAGAATTGAAAAACTAATAAGTCTTTCATTACAAAATCATTTGTGATTTTAAGTTAGTTTAAAATGGTAAGTCTTTATAATCCACTGACCTTTTGTAGACATCACACTCCCATAATTAATAATAAAAATGATCATATTTTATCTTTTGTTTTATTTGTGAGAAGGATTTATATAAATTGATATTGAGCTTGATGAAAATTTACTTGGAGTACGAGTTTTTGAGATAAAATGTTTCTTAATAAGATGGATTGATGTAAGATAGGTTGCATCATGATGATGATTAAGCTCATAAATTTATTTATTTATTTATTTATTTTATCATATTTTTATTTCATTATGAGTTGTAGTAAACTATTTATAAGGTTAGGATTTTTAAATTATGTTTATATTTTTTTGTCACAATTGATATTCTTGTCATTTGTTTTTAATCTAGATTTAGTCTTATAGCCTATTTAAAGTCATGTCATTTAATAAAAATAAAAAAAATTATTTATTTGGTTTTGTCTTTTAAAGATTATAATTTCTTCTATAATACATGTGTGCACATCCCTAAGTTGCAATCTAAGTTTTGTCAGGTTACAATCAAAAGATATACTAGTTGAGATTTAGATTTATTTTCATGGACATTGTCATCATTTTATTGTCCATGTATGCAAATCCCAAAGTTGTGGTCTAGGTTCCTTTAGATTGTATCCGAAAACATCCGAGTTGCGATTCACATTTATCTTTATCATTGCCATCATTCGCGTTATTATTGCCTTTTATCTTAGATCCTAATGCAGCACATTAGGTACATTATATTGATCCAATGCATCCCAAAACATAAAAGGTCTCATTTCGTCATAGGTTATGAACTCAATCACAGATAAGGGCTCAAAATGGGTTTGCATAGCATTTTTTAGCTTTTCTTTAATTCTTTATATTTTTTATTTCATTGTGTTGTAATGGATCTACATGGATAAAATCCTCTTAGTATTTTCATGATTATCTATATCTTTTATTATTTTTGCATGTTTTTATTAAAAATGATATTTTTATCATTTTATTTTTGAATCTATATTTAGTATTATAGTCTATTTAAAGTTTTGGTATCGAATGAAAATGAGAGAGTTTTTTGCTTGGTATCTTGCTTTAAGAAACTATGGTTTCTTCTCGTGCATCAGTACACAATGTGGGTTATGATTCAGAGATTTTTTGATTGCGATCTAACATCTGAATTGTGTTTTGAATTTATCTTTATTGTTGCCATTATTCTCATCAGCATTGCCTTTTATCTCAAATCTCATTGTAAGAGTTCCTTTTGTCCTTTTGCTATCAATTTTTGGTATTAAATCCTTGTTGATCCATTTTCCATCACAATTTATTAATATAGATTTAAGTAGCTTTTCGTTCCTCAAGAGTTGTCCAATTCAATTGCACTAGTGATGGACATATAGTTCCTAAATTGTCTTGGATCTAGCACTTATAACAAGTAATATCACATCATTTGTAGGACATGCACATTCACTGTTTTTAAGCCAATTGCACAAAATGTTAGTTGCACCTCTTGTACAAAAGCCTTTACTGATGTAGGGGCATATAAATAGATCCCCTGGGCCACTTCACTATGTAGGTATTTTAGGCTTAGTCTTCCTTTTAGACCTTGTTTTAGGAGTGAGTTAATAGAGAAGAGACCCTCTTCTTTTGTGTGTCTTCCTCCTGGTTTCTAGATCTACAACTCTCTCCTAATGGAGGTCTTCTCCTGTCTCATTCTCATTTTGAGGATACCCTCAATCGGTGAAATTTATTTCTCCCTTTTGGTACTTATAATCTCTAATAGCTTTACATGAAAGTAATTTTTTATTAAATTCTCCTGAATTCATAATTTGCATTAACAGTATGCAAAATTCTGGAGATCACTCACCAAATTCACAATTTTCATAATTGCTTCCATTGCATGATTATAGATCAAATTCTAGACAAAAATGGAAACGGTCCTTACTTAGACATCATCCCATCAAATAAGGAGAATGATTAGCCCACATTGGGTATGGATATCAGATGTTAATCCGTACAAAAATTTGAGGTAAAAAACCTTTTTCCTTGCTCATGGATTTGGGAAGAATGGGGTGAGTTGAGTTTGAGGTTTGGTGCAGACAAGAGGTGCCATCACAGGAAAAAAAATTCTAGAGTTTCCCTCCAATCAAAATTATTCAAATGTTGAGGATTTTTTTCCTTACTATTGCTTATGAGCCGCTCACGTTTAACTTCATTTCACTGCAATAAGCTAAAGCATCATGATAGGTTTTGTTGTACCCTTGATGCTTAATCTTTCATTTTAAGGGTACAGTTGAGTGGACAGTTTGGTGTTCTAAATGAGAAACGAAGATTGTGTCGTTACAATAAGGTTTCTTATTCAGTAAGTCGATAAATAGTGTGTATATTACAGTGATTTAAGATGAGATTTCATTTTTATTTTTTACGCTTAATGTGACTTGAATGAATTGCAATACGCTTCTTTCTAGGCTCGAGCTTTACTAGAGTGGCATAAAGTATCACGGTTCTGTGGGCATTGTGGATCTAACACAGCTCCGACTGATTCTGGTAGGCGGAAACAATGCACAAATGAATCATGCAAGAAGAAAATATATCCTCGCATTGATCCGGTATTGATTTCAGTTATTTTACATGTGATCTCATCAAGATGGCTTAGAGATGGCCCTTTTAAAATATTTTATCATTGTCATCTTTTGATGTTCCTATGTGATGCATGTGGATTTTTTTAGATAATTATTAGATGTGAAATTTTCTACACAGGTTGTTATCATGCTGGTAATTGATAAGGAAAATGACCGTGCACTTTTGAGCCGTCAATCAAGATTTGTTCCTCGTATGTGGAGCTGTCTAGCTGGTTTTATTGAGGTTTGAAGCCATCTCCTTAACCTGTTTTATTTGCACAAACTACTCTTGCTTGAAGCCAATATAAATAATTGATGTTTGATTGAAATAGAATGGTGATGGGAAGTGTCATGAAGTATAACTTAAATGTTCTTTAAAACACCAAAATGCATGGCGAATCATAAATGTGTAGTTTAATTTGATCTGCTGTAGTACTGTATATTTATATTTCAAGATGTATTCCATCAATTTTGTCCTCCGTTGTTAAAATTGCATTAACATATATCTATTTGAAGTAGACAAGTCTTCTAAAAGAGAGATAATGACCCAAATTGTGCTGGCTAATGCATGTCTTATGTACTGCCTTCTTCAACAGCAAGACCTAAAAAGAACCTCAGGGCACAAAAGGCATCATATGTGATTTTTATTTCCTACAAATTAAGAATAATTTGTGCCATCATATTGTTGATTTTCATATTTCTATTGCCATCATATCAGTTCAAATTGAATTTTCCGTGCTTTGAGTTCAGAGCACTTGATTCTAGTTTGCATTTTGTCATTTGTTTAGCCTGGAGAAAGCTTAGAAGAAGCTGTGCGTAGAGAAACATGGGAGGAAACTGGTATTGAAGTTGGCCAAGTTGTCTATCACAGTTCGCAGCCGTGGCCTGGTATTCCTTTTTATTTCTGTCAGGTTATAATCAAATTTTTTGCTATATGACGGTCTTGCAGAGTGTGTTTAAGATATGGCTTGTGAACAGCTAGTATTAAGTATCTAATTTGTCTTCTCATGTCTCAAATGTGTATATCTTGTTATTCTACTTCAAAGAATGAGCACTTTAAATTTGTGTGCATATTTTAAGGTTTGTGCTAGGTAGTTCATTGTTAATATAGAACTTGTTGGAATGGCATAACATGTAATTGTGGATATTCCTATGAGTTAAATTCAAGTGTCCTATGTAGAGAAAGGGTTAAAGCTAAGCCAATGTTATGTAGAGCAATTTTATAGTTTAAAGGGTTTCATCTTAGTAAATTTAAAAGTTGAATATGTAGAATGAAAATTTTGTGAAGGTGATAGTATAAATGATCTAGATATTAGAATTAACGATCATAATACTTGAAAAAAAGGAGAAAAATTTTGTTATCTCAAATCTACATTCCAAAATGATGAAAGAATTGATAAGGATATCGATAATATGATTCAAGCAGGTTGGAGAAAGCATAGGAGTGTATCATATGCGTTGTGTGATGAGAATTTTTCACTTAATATTAATGAAAAATTTTGTGAAGTTGTAATATGACCAATAATATTATATTATAAGATAATGTTGGTTTGAAAACTTCAAATATAAAAATAGTCAATGATATTGAGACAAATGAATAACTATACTTAAATAAATATGATTATAAATAACTATCTTCCAGTGAAAGTGTAACACCAACCAAGAATAAGTTTAGGGAGGCTCATCGTAAATGGTTTAAATGAGTTGAACATATATTAATTAATGACCCAATTAGGGTTAGCTATTGGAATTTTCTCTTGTGAGTAAGGGCAAAGATTGAGAAGCATTGCATAGAAAGGACTTGATGTGCTTGGATAGATAGAGACCCGTGGCCTTAAAGGGTTTATGTTGCCAATCATGCATAATCATGTTTAATAAGGTTAAGGCTTTGTTTTTTTCTATTCCAGACGCAAAATTACAAAATAAGCAATGAATAACATTCATGGCCTCTTCTTTTTTATGCACATAACAAACCCTTACAAAAGGTTTTTTCTTAAACATTTTTTTAATAATTTCTTTTTAACTATAGGTATTGCTTTTGAGCTTGGCTTAGACTTGTTTTAGATTAGGTTTGATTTTGGCACAAAGGATCAAATACTAAATTGATACTATATGGTTATTAAAAGTATTAAATAAAAGTTGAATTGGATTAGACCCATAATGTATATTGGAGAAAGCAATTAAGAAGATTTATTTTTGTTTCTATATTACTAAATAGTTGGTTCATTTTATTGACTCATTAATGCTACAAGAAAAATATTTATGACAATAATATGCGAACAAAGTATAGGTTGCTAAATATGATAAGGATTAATGGCTGCCATCGAAGGACTAACTCCATCTGGTAAGATATGATATGATGATTTTTGCAATTAATACTAAGGTTTCTAATTGTCCCCCTTAAGCTAGGTCATATATATTATTTATTCCTAGCTTATCGACCAATTTTTCAAAACTTGGTCCACGAAGGTCTTTCTTCAAGATATTTGCTTTTTGTTTCCTAGTTGAGACATGATTGAAACATTTTCGTTGCAAAATTATTTTTTTAGGGAAGTGTTGATCTACTTCAACATATTTAGTTTGGCCATGATGGATAGAATTATGGGCAATGTTGATTGAATATTTAGTACGTGTGACTTTTTTGATGACATATATTAATATATTTTTTTAAGTGTTTTAAATCATGTATCTGATAATTCAATAGACGAACTATTTGAAAAGCTTGATCTTGTCTTGAAGGGTTTAATTAAAATATTTGGTGAAAATAAAATAGATATCATAAATAAAACTTAAGCACATTTGAAGAAGATTTTGTAGAGTTTTTTTATTTGTTCTTACTATGTTAAGGCTTGTGATAATATTTTTGAGATATAAGAAAATGAGTGAGATTTTGGGAGCATAAAATAAAATATTTTTGAAGTTTTATTCACACATCTCATGCCATTTGAATAGGTTTAAGGTATGCGTTCACACAAGATCTATTATCTGTAGAAATGAATTGTTAGAGATTATAAATGTTAATTTATATTCATAAAACATGCCCTTAACATTTAGAATGCAAAACTTTAAAATGTTAAAAAATGAATATTATGATATGTTGTTATTAAAGCATAATGCATTATACTTGACTTAACGAGTAGGTTTGTTTTGTGTACTATAGGTTATTATTGATGTATAGTAGGTTATTATTAACATACAATACGTTTAGTTTAACTAAGTATGTAGGGGGATAGACAATATTCTGAGTGCTTAACTTGAAACTCAAAGATTGCATATGATACATTATTATTTTATATATACTATGTTTAGTTTGTTTAGGATTAACTATTATAAAGGAGAGACAAACCTAAGGATTAATTATGATACTTTAATATTTAATAGACAGTATAGTTAATATAATTTAGAGCATAAGATATGGTAAGGTTATTGGAATGTGTATTTAGTTTATTTTTGTAAGTAATAATTAGTTTAACCAGAATGTGAAATATTATAATATAATTGTTAGAGTTATTGAAAGTATTTTGGAGCTATTGAAAACCATTCTTAAAAACTATAAAAGACACCTAAACTTGGAGAAAAAGAAATGATTAATTGCAAATACTTTAAGAAACATTGCAATTGAATATGTTCATATTCATCAGCATTTGGTTAAGAGAGTTAAGCAAAAGTGAAATCATCATACTTTATTATCTCAACCTTCCTTTAAGTGTGGCTAAACTATTTCTATATCATTTGAGTGCCTTTTGTTTTTATTGTTAGATTATAGGATTTTATATTTGTGAACTCTATTTTGTTTCTTTATTCCTTTGTTGAGACTTTAGCTTTAGTTTCTTGATTAGTCTTTTAGCCATTATTATAAGATCCTCTAAGCCAATAAGTGTAAGGTCTTTTTATCTAGTATATAGGCTCATCTAAGTTAGCGATTTGTAGAGTTCTCTGGTCTAATATTTGTAAGTTTCTTTGGGTCAGTGTACATTTTTCTTAACCATATTTGCAAAATGTGTTATTAGTGTCTACCTAGCCTTTTGGTCAAGGGTGGATTCAGTTTTTTATGGAATCATTTTATGTTATTTATTTTATAAATTTCTTTACACAAAAAGATTTTAAAGTTAATAAGAGCTTTTAGATTAAGGTTCTAAAAGTAAATAAGAATCTCAAAAGATTTTGCACTGTTTTAAGTTATTTACTTTTAGAATATTATTTTTATAATTTACTTCCCTATTGTGTGGACATCGTAACATTTCTATTCTAACAATACTTAGCATGGGTTTTTTATTGCTACATAACTTCACAGATAAGGTATTAATAATTTTGAACTCCTTATAGATCTTTCTAACAATATTCCTTCACATGTTCAACAAGTTAGTGCTCAAAACTCTACCTCTATATCATTCCTGGTTGCTATTGTTTTTTTTAGTTCTCTAGGTTGCAAGATTGTTTTAAACAAAGGTTCAATATTCTAGAATTGATCTTGTCTATTAAGAAACTTACCCAATCAATGTATAGCTTTATTCTTTTATGATTCTTTTCCTAAAAGTAGCCTTCTACTTAGAGCTTGTTTCAAGTATCATAGAATTCTGTAGACCATATTAAGATATTTTTCTTTAGATAAAAACATAAATCGACTTATTATAGTTATTGCAAATGTCATCATTTTGCATATGTGACAAGTATAATAGCTATCTTACAAGTCTTTAATATTGTCCTTGGTCAATATTGTTGTCACCCTTAACTTTCAACCGAACTATAGGTTTCATAGGAGTTTTAGATGCTCCATATCCTAAGATACTATTTTTTTGAAGAATATCAAGTATATATTTTCTCTATGAAATGGTGATTCTAGTCTTGCTTTTGGTTACCTCTATTCTCATAAAGTATTTGAGGTTCTTTAGTTCTTTTAACTCAATTTTTTTAGCAAAATTTTTTGAAGGAGGTTAATTCAACGTTTATTGTCCTCGATAAAGATGATATCATCGACATGCAATACAAGTATAGCAAGTTTTCCATCTCAAGGGTGTTTATGGAAGAAAGTATAGTTAAATTGGGCTTAAATGAATGCTCGAGCCTTGACTACATGATTAAATTTTTTGAACCATTCTCTTGAAGATTGTTTCAATCCACAAAGCATTTGCTTGATTTACACAAGTTTCTTTCCTCTTCAGATCATGGTGTGAAATCCAAATAAATCTTTTCATATCCTTATTTAAAAGACATTTTTTTGACATCTAGTGGTTGTAGAAGCTAGTCAAGATTTGTAGCCAATGACAACAAAGCATAAATAGTATTAAGCTTGGCAACAATATTAGATGTCACTTGCTAATAGAGGGTTCTGTTTTTGCTCCACTAACTTGTTGAATCGTTCAGCATAAAAATGATATCAAAGAATAAAATGATTTTTCCGTTAAGGAAATTGACAAAGGGAATCATTGCGTACATCAAGAAGCAGCAAATATGATACACAAGGCACTCATGTCACGTGTGGCATAGTAGGCGAAGTGCGGCTGAGTATGAATGTGACAATATTCATGTGCAAGGCTTGTGTGAGCAGTTGAATGTGAGCTCTTAGAACTACACAAACAACAAAACCACACACATGCACGAAATTTGATGCATAATAGACTTACATGTGATAAAGTAGCACACAACTAACCTTGCACATGTGGAATTAGGTGTGTAGTAAAACTGCATGTGGTAAGTCAGCATGTGCATGGTGGATTGCACTCATGCAAAATAGCAAGCATAATGGACTACGTGCACAAATGGTGCAATGCGTGTGCTTGCATACTTACCCATGAACACGTGTCACTTACCGCCCATATGTGAGTCATGCACATCACAGATGTGTGAAGCAGTCCATATGGGAAAAAATTATATAAGACATATGAAATGACCTAAATACCCTTTCTTGTACTAATATAAAGAGAATCTTGAACCTTTTATTAAGGAAGAGCAAAAAAAAAAAGCAAAACCAAGATTATCTTGGAGAAGAAAAGAAGAAAAAAACGAAGCATTTTTTGAATGAATTTTACGTTTTCCACTCTTATCTCTTTTTCATATTTTCTTTGTTTTTCCTAAACATTTCATATCTCATTTTCCAAGGTAGTCACCTCTTCCTAGATAACCAATTTCCATTTTGGGTCAACAAGAACTTGCACAATTTTTAGTATCTCAATATTAGTAAGATGGCAATGAAAGCTCAAAATTTTGGAGAGAGTTCTTTGATTGAGACAAGTTTGTTGATAGGATGTTGTGTGTGGGATCTAGTTTTTTTCATGAAACAATAAGGTCTTGCTTAGATTTTTCGACAGTAAGTTTGGAGCAATTTTGGGACTGAGCATTTACGAAGGCAATGCATCCAAAATGTTTTAGGAAAAGAGATCAGATAGATCAAATGGGATTTCTTTTGAGTGCTAAGTTTAGGGACTTAAATTTGAGACTATTTTATGGAATAAGATGCTTTTGACATAGCTTTACCCTAGAAATATTTTGGTTCATTTGTAATGAACAGTAATTCTTTGACAACTTTGAGTAGATGACTGATTTTTTTAACCATCCCCTTCTTTGGGAGTGTATCTCGACAAGAACTTTGATGGATAATCCCATTACTTGCAGGGTATTCTGTTAAAGTTTGGGTGAAAGTCTTCCTTTCTATAAGTTATTCTTAAGGTTTGGATGGATGGATTGAATTGGTATTTTTATTTGAAAAGTTTTTACGACCTCGAACTTCTCTTTAATAACATAGACAATAAAAAATTGTGTGGTGATTAATAAATTTGATGAACCAACAATTACCAGGTATACATTTGACATGGGAGGGTTCCCAAATATCATTTGAATCAAAGAGAATGGATATTCTTTATATGGTTTTGTTGGAAATGATGTGTATAGATGTTTGATTAAATGAAAAACTTCACAGTTGAAAAAGCAAAGATTGTTATTCATAAATTACTCAAGAAACATGTGCTTAAGATATTAGAAATTTGGGCTACCTAGCATACAATGTCTTGACATTTTTTCATTATTATTGGAAAAAATAAGGAGCATAATAGTAGAGTCTACCATTAGCTCTAATAATGCCAATCATTCTCCCTGATTCCAGCTCCTATGTTTTACGAGCATCGAAGAGTTTAGTGGTGTAATTAAGTTCATTAGTTTGTTGATTAAAAACAAATGGCATGTTAGATTGATAGTATGAAGCATTGAGATAGAAGAACTCTTGTTGTTGTTGCTATGCAATGTTCCTAGTAAAAAAAGATTAAGAATGCAAACACTTCTTATATAGTAATAATTTCAAAATTCACACAATTAACCAAAGAAGAGAATAGAAGAAATGAATAAGTTGAAGAAAGAACTAAATTTTACCAAGATAATACTCAACAAAGTTGGCTGAAACCTAATATATTGTTTCTATACAAAAGTAAGATGAACTCTTTTTGAATTTCATTCCCTCTATCCTTTGAGGAGGACACTATTTATAGCATTAGAGATGATTGAAAGATCCAAATCTATGTTTGCGATCATATGTTTGCTTTCATGTGTTATTTGTTAAAGTCTAAGAGACTTATTTGCTCAACTAAGATATAAAGAACAAGATGAACTCTCCTTGAATTTCATGCCCTCCATACCTTGGGGAGGTTTTTATTTATGATGTTGAAATCCCAAGGGATTTACATAAGCAATTTGAATTCAAGTTACGAGATAATGCAAAAGCATTATAAATCTTAATCAGAATTTGTAGAGATCCAAATCTTCAAGGTAATTATTCTTTTGGTAGTTGTTAGAGTTGTTAATTTTGAATCATCCAATCCAATTTGAATTTAAGCTTAACAAGATATGGTGGCGTTGGGCTTGAAGATGGCTGAGCTCAAAATTTGAAAATCCTTTAGTAGGCTGATTGAACGGCCTGTTTGGTCTAATGGAATGTTCTAAGTTATGAAAAATCCAATGTGAATGATCAGATGGTCTGATTGCCTTTACCAGCTCTTGCTCCAAAACTCCCTTTCAATTGGACAATCCACAAACTGTTCAATCCTAGATCGAATTTTCTAATCAATGGATTTGAAGATCCAATCAGATCACAAATTTTCCTCTTCAAATTTTCTCCTGATTTTTGCTACACTGTCTTGAAGTTATTTGATGTTTGTGGAGGATTGTAACATTATAAAAAGCCCTGAGTGATCTCTGCTTGAATCAGATAAATGAATAGTGATTTTTATAGTAATAAAAGAATAAGTTTCTTCTACTATTTTGATTTGGAATTCTTATGCCATCAACAATTAGGGATATAAATTAGTTGTCATAACATTATAAATCCTGAATGATCCCTGATCAATAATTGAATCGGTTAAATGAATAGTGGCTTTTTTATTAATAAAAGTATAAGTTTCATCTACTATTTTGATTTTGGAATTCCCATGGCATGAGTTATATGAGTAAATAGGGATATAAGTTAGTTGTCATGTTATCTAATACAATAGAATCAAATATCTATGAGATTGAATTTTGCATGTGGAAAGTAGCACCTTTGTGAGCAAAACTGGTTGTGACGGTTAAACTTTGTCCTAGGCTACAGACTCAAGAGTTGGTATAATTGTTCTTGCTCAATTTTGTTCCAAAAACGTCCAATGGATTCACTATTAGTGGATTCTCCAACTATTCCTCATTAAACCCTTGGAAACTTTTGCTTTGGTCGACTACATGTTTAACTCTTGGTTTTTTATGAAAATCTTAGCATATCTCACGTTTATTTTCCAACTTGTTGTAATGGCTCTATTGATGCAATTGGTTAGTCTTTTAATCTTTAGGAGATTGGTTAAACATGTTCCTTGTTCCTTAGGAAGTGGTTCCAACAAATCTCTAACTAAAGATAGATACAAGGGTATTTGGTGAGCCCTTAGTTGGCATAAGGTGGAACAATCAAATTTGGGTGTCAAGCTTAACAATTGATGTGGTCAAGTATTCCTTTTCCACTAATAACTAAGAGAACTATATGGGACCATTAAAATTTTGGCTATCCAATTTGTGATTTACAATATGTAGAAATGACCCTTTAAGGTTTTTAGAGTCTATGAGATGGTTGTAGATGAACTTGATATCAGTTGATGAGAACACATATATTTTTGAACTTGGGCTCCCTTGTCTTACACTCCTTGTCAAATGTCTTCAAGAGCAGGCAAACAAAATGTAAGGATGATGCATTCTTTGTTGTCAAGAACGTTTGTTTGACATGAGTGATGGACAACAAGATATGGTTCCTGGTTATGGCCACATCACAATTGTACTATAATGGCATCTCAATGGATGTAGGAAACAAAGTGTTTAGAAGGTCGACTATTCATCGGATGGTATCAGAATTGCTTTTTTTTAGTTGACGGTGATAAACAATTAGAAGATGAAGAAGGAATAGGAGCAAAAATAAGTTTTGGGGTGCTCTGACAAGCAGAAATTTGACTCTTCAATGACAGATCACTTGATTTCTTCTCACACTAGAAGATTGATGACCGGATTGACTCTTTTGCTATTGTGAGAGGGAATGGCAAGTTAAAAGACTAGAGGTAGGAATGCTTGGCTTATCTTCTCTAGGCAGAACAAAAGATGGGATTGCAATAAGGGACTTTTTGCAAAAGATTTGATCTACCCCTTTTCTCTTGTGTAGGATTGCTTGGTTGTTTCTCATGCAATGAAGACCTAGCCATCTTTCTCTAATAATATGAAGTTGTCTAGAAGAATTTTTTTCTTTATTTTTTGTTATTTAATAAGTGGTGTAATTTTTAGACCCATTAATACTACACTATAGATATTGCCTTTCCCCATAAACTTTTGTATGGTGGGTGCTCATCTAATATTGTATTGGGCCTAATTTTATGTCTTTTGTTGAGTTAGACTTTTCTTTGATGTAACTTATATAGGCCTTTGATCGTTTTTAAATGGTTGAGCTAGATTCAAGATGTTTCATTGGCTCTCTTGGCATCTAAATGTGTTCAAAATATTATTGTATGTATGATTTTTGAGAGCATTGAAAAGCTTATTTCAAGTCGCTTGTGCTTGGTTTATGTTATCAAACCATAATTCTTAATGTATGTCAATTCATGTTTGAGCAATTATTGTGTCTACATTTGTTGATGAAACATGTGCTTTGGTATCTTTGATGCTTAACCTGATGCTTTTTTTGGTTAATCAGAAGGTTTCAGGCTTAATGATTTATGGACATGTGAATTGTATTTATGGGAAAGGATGTGCAAGTTGAGCTTAGTATTCATGCTTTAAATGTTTAATTAGATGACAATTCTTTATTAGCCTAAGCTTTAGGGTTGTTGAGTGTCCATTGAATGACATTAGGCCTATCTAGTCTCTTTTTTTATTAGCTTTAGCAAAACATTTTCCATCCCTTGTGAAGATTCAAGAAGGGATTTTAGGAGTCAACTTATGAACAGATAACTTTTGTATAAAAGGATATTTTTTTTATGAGGAGCTATTCTACACTTCAATCCATGAGGTTAAAAGCGAGACATTGGCTACAACAAAGAAAGTTTGAGTTTAGATTTTTAACTGTCATGATTATTTTTGAAAGGTATAGGATGGTAGGTGTGCATCGAGCATGTTGACGAACCCTTCTGCAAATACATATACATCAATTGTTGTTTGTTTGTGTAAAAACATAAATGCTTGGAAAACAATTTAGGGAGTATAGATCATTATCCAATGCCATATATAACTAAGAAAAAGTTGGGAATTTGAAAGATAAGAGCACAATATTTGTCATGGAAAGTATATAAATTAAAGGGAAAAAATTATATTACCCATGCATAAAAAAAATATATTAAGAGTGTTTGTTATAATTACAAAGAAATGGCTTAGTTTAATAATTAATGGAGTTCTCATGCCCTTACTTTTAACATGTTGGTCAATGATCAACTTGATCCCATTGGAAGTTAGCTCATAAGATTGATCACCTCATAATATATCGTGGAATCTCAAAGTGAAATAAATAGTCATCAGCATTCTTGTGAAATAAAGAGTCTTAATGAATATTACTCTACATAAACACCTTATAATAAGGTCTAAAGGAAGGTTCCTAGCCCTCTTAGATTATTGGATGAACTCATGGAGGGAGCATTAACAAGAATCCAAGATGCCAATCAATTCCTAAGTATGGTTTTGAGTTCTAACAAACTAACTGAACATTATGGTGCTTTTTTGAAGAAACCTGCTAGTTATGAGACATCATTAATTTTAGACAAATTGTTAACAGTTTGATAATCATATAATGTGTTATATAAATTCACTAGATGTGAGTCAATGTAGCTTTTCCATTTTACTCCTAGTTTTTATTCTTAACTTTTTCACAACAAAAGAAGTAGAATAACATTCTTGCTTCTATTTTTGATTACTAACTCATGTTGGACCCATACATCCTACTTGGTGAGAATAGCTTTCTACAATCATCTTCTTAACCAATTATCCTAGAGTTAGTATAGGGGAGAATAGATCATCTAGTATTACAACCTTAGTTTGATATGTATGGTCAAGATAGGAAATCTTAACAACATCAGAGTCAAACATCATAGCAATAATCATAGAAGATTTAAGGAATCCAATATCAATAGCCAACAATAAAGAACCCAATCGAACATTGAAGCAGCATTTGATGCAAATGGCTTGGATGGTTCAAACCCTGCCAAAGATTGTGATGAGGTAGTAATCTACCTAGTGGTATTGCTAGATGAACATACTCAAGTTGAGCACCGTTCTTGAGACCTACTAGGCCAAAATGAAATGAGATAATCCTTCCTTAGGGAGCTTTATAAGGAGGAAATCAATAACATTAACATCGTATCCTAGCAGCATGATTAACTTAAGCCACTTAAAAACGAAGCCAAAATCAATTTGTTGGTATATAATGGAGAGGTGAATGTTAGAGAATTGTGCATGTGGCTTGAAAAATACTTCTCTTTAGACGAATATATGCCAATTAAGAAGGTTGCTTTCAATGGATTGAAGCTCATTGGTTATACGTTAGCTTGATGGAATGCTTATCTTAGGAGGACCTTGGATTAGAAGGTTTCATAGAATCACTTCAAGAGGTTGATCTGATAAGAGGTTATACCTAGTGGGATACATCAAGAAGCAATGATAGAAGTAGTATAACTTATATCGATAAGGATAAACATTGTAGGATCATACTGTGAAGCTTTGATACCATATTGACACTTGGAGTTGTTGTCAACAAGGTTTTTATCTTTGATGAAGCATATTGTTGGATTACATTACTTAGTTGTAGCACAATTCAAATTATTTCCTTAAGGCAATGGAGGTAACTATACAACAAAAGGCAAGAAGATTCATTAGAGAATTTAGAGCATGCATATTATGACAACTATGAGAAAGGCACCAATTTTCTTTGGAATTGGACTAGAATGACAAATGACAATAGTCGCATAGCTTTGATTTAGGGAAAATCAATTTCTTTCACCTTACTTTTTCAAGTTGAAAGAAGCACAATTGATCTTTGAGCATCTTTATTGAGGACTAGAAGGTTCAATGGATTTGAATATAAAAAAGAGGAGTATATAATCAGTGATCAACCTAACATGATGGGAAGAAAGTTAGCTGATCACCTTAGCAATTATTGTGGAATCCCAAAAATAGTAGACAATCCTCATGAAATGAATATTATTCGAGACTAAGGTCTCAAAACTTTTAGCTGGTCTCAACAAAGGTTGCTAGTAGTTAAACATGGATAGAGATACTCGTATTGGGAGCACCAAATGAGAATCTAAGGCAACAACCAATTTTCTAATATGACCTTTAGCTACTCTGACCAGTTACCCAAGTATTATGATGCTTTGTTGAAAAATGCTTTAATTATAGGGCGTACTTAATTTTAGACAAATTATTAGTAGTTTGTTGATATAGTAAGCATGTTATATATCAAATTGAATTTGTAATAGCTCTTCCATTCTATCCTTATTTTTGATTCTTGAGTTTTTCCACAACAAAAGAAATTGAATGACTACTTTTTCTTTCATCCTCTTTCTTATTTTTTTATTGCTCACCCTTGATATACCTACCTACCATTGCACTTGCCAAGATGGTCCTACAAGCATCCTCTTAATTGACTACCTAAGAGTTAGTATGAGTTAGATTCAATTATTTTGTCTCTAAGATGAAAGAGGAGACTTCCTTTAGTGGCATTAAGGTGGTCTCTACTTTGCAAAGGAATATAATCATGAGATATAATTAGGGCAAGTGATGGTATGGTCAAATGTATGTAGTATTTCGTTTGAGGCTTTGTGATGGATCTCTCTCTCATTTATAGATAAGACAATCAAATAGTTTTCCGATACTTGTGTCTTGTCATTTAGTTAATTTATTATATCTCTCACTTCTATGACATTATATTGTATGCTCCTTGCAAGGGCATTACGTTGTGTTTTATTGAGGAAACATTATGTTATTATGGACTTTGGATTCCTTAATTACTTGTAGGGCTCATCGTTTTTTGTTGCATTATATGGAATACATCTTCTGTTCACCATCTTATGCTTATCTCTTGATTAGTATTACGTTTGGGGCATAATAGTGAGACATGCTTAAGGATTGAAATAAATACATAATACATGTGAAAAATTTGGATTGTGTTATTTTCAAGGCTAATGCTAGTCTTTGGTTCATTGGGCATGTCATTCACATGAACCTAATGAAACAAAAGACATAATACATATAAGAAGATCATTAAGTATTAAAGGTAAAATTCCTCACTTTCATCTATCTCGATTAATGTTTTGTGCGAGTTAATACAAATTTTCTTGACTTGGAGATTATATGCCCCTTGCTTCCTTTTTACTAGTAATTCTTTAATGTACTCTTATCCATTGTGGCCAATCTTTGTGTGCTATCATCTTGCAAAGGAGCATCCTTATAATAACCTTAGTGGGAGAAGTAGCTCCACCATAAAGGTTTGAATAATGGAAAGTATCTCCTTATTCTTCATGATGATGGAAAAAATAACATTATAATTTGGGTTAATGATCTAAGAGGGACACAAAAATATAGCTTTTAAACTTTTAAGTAGATTCTACAAAAGGGAGTTGAATTAGATGAATTTTTACACCCATTTTTTCTCTAAAATGTGTAACCAGATCCAATTATCATAATATCAAACTCTACCTACAATTTTTAATATTGTAATATACAAAATCTAACATAATAAGGATTTAATAGTTTTTTATCATCTAAAAAATTAAGCATAAATAAAATATTTTCAAAAATCAATAAATCTCTTGATTCAAATCCAATCTGAAGTAATATCATGAATAACTACCAAAGTTTAATAGAAAGCATAATAAACAACCATCAAGTCTAATATAACAGTTCAATACAATCTCGTGTCTAATAAAATATAACTGATGACATAAAATAACAATTATACTACTACTAATGGAATACAAACAAATGGATCATCAAATTAATACGTTAACTCTGGTAATTATTGGCTTGACTACTACTTATCTCATAATCTTTACTCCTATAAAAATATAAGAGGGTGAGTTAGAAGGCTCAGTAAACAATTCTTGAGTCATACTATAAAATTAACATACAATAACCAAGAAGTATGTATGTAACAATTGAGTAAATCATGTAAATGAATGATATTGAATCATACTATAAAACTAACATGTAGTAGCTAAGAAGTACGTATGTAACAACTGAGTAAATCATGTAAATGAATGGCATCAGTTTCTAACTATAATAAAGATATCATCTATCAACTAAGTTATTATATATTCTTATAATATGGTTAACCAGATAATCAGTGTTTCTTTATAATCTAATATGCTCTCATATCTAAGGGAATCATAATAAGGTCTAGCACTCCTATTGCATCACATATTCTAACACTCTACAAGGAAATACCAATCACATGGGCCAATCCCGTAGGGTTCTAAGAGTTCTCAACAATTACATGTACTCCCCACAACATAACACATGATGCGATTCCCTATGGGACTACATGTGCAACTATTCCTTCCTGGGACTATTTTATAATGGCTTTTAGCTAACCTTGGGGATGCTTACAATGTGATATGACACTCATATAGGTTCATCCAACCACGTGTGATTATTTTAGGCCAAGAGAATAGAGTATTCAACCTGCCTATCTCTTTACCGAGAATGTATGGTCATGGGTCTACTACATCTGATCCTCATATGATCCTTATCTCATCATAATAATAACCTAATATCAAGGTTTTCTCTTAATCTTAAATCCATTATCTATGATTTTTTATGCCTTAATTAAGTCAATCTAACATTTTCACTCTAAATTCTTTTTCAATTATTTAAGATTATTATCATTTAAATACCTTAAAATTTTTTAACATCTTAATTTAACTGTTTAGAATATCATAGCTCATTTTTCTTATGTTTAGTCTTGTCCTAATTTTATCTAGGATCTTATCTATCTAGGATAATCTTTAGTATTCATAATGTCTTGACTTTTATCTTCATGTTTTATATATAGTTGATTGTCATTATAAGTAAGTTTGGATTTACACAAGTATCATGAATGACCCTTATGCCTCCAAAACAATCTTAAATCATCATACCCCATTCTAAGGGCTCTTTTGAGTCACAACACAACCTCAGATCACCATTTAGGATGTCATCCTGTGGGTTAAGAGTTTAAATAAGGTCACTCATAGTCTTACACAAAATCTGGTTAAGGATTTTGTCAACTTCTTTATGTTATTGTTTGCTTAGACAAACCTACTCATTTCTAGGTCTTATTCGAAGCTCTTCTATCTTCTTCAAGGGTTTTGACTGAGAGCTCAACTATCCATAACTTTATTTATAATGTACATAAAGATTAATCAATGATATTTTCTCAATCAATCATTAGGAACTTCTATTATTGGTCTCTTATGAATTTTTCCTAAGATTTTAAGCTTAATTCTAAGATTAGGTTTAACTTATATAGTCGTATTTAAGTACATCACATCTCTTTTTTAAACCCTACTGGGGATTATTCATAAGACCTTACAATTTATTCTTAGCTTTAGCACTTGTAGTTATAACCAAAGTTTTTGCTTACCAACCATATCCTTACCAACTTAGCCTTCTTCTAAAGCCCCCAATCGAGCCCTCCATGGCTTTCCAACTAAAAATCAAGGGTTACACACATCTTAAAAGTCATTTAAGTTCTATTAAGGGTTAAACCTGTGCCTCCTATGACTTAATCAAGCCATGATTCCTTGCTTCCCAAGTATACCTGAGAAAAAGGGTTACTTGGAGACAATATTTTTCTTTTCAAGAGTTTTGGCTATATTTTCAAGTTGTAAATCTTGGTTCATCTTTTAAGCTAAGATTTGAATTGTTTATACAACATGTGACATGCTTTCATATAGGTTTTGCAAGACATATACTCATTTATATCATGTAATGAAATGAAATAGCATATATCTTCTTGAATGGTCAGGATTTTTTATTTCATATGGCTACTATGTAGAAAAGCATTTACATACAAGATTGGTGTTTAATTTTCAATAAAGAAATAGTAAGAAAATAAAACTAACATGTCTTGATTATGAGAGTTATACATATTAGAATTTGTTCTTCTAATTCAAGGAGATCAGTAAGAGTCAAGACACTCCAAAGGCAATGAAATAGAGAGTTATATTGACTATGCGGAGATAAACCCATGTGGGGTTATCTCTTGAGATTGTTGGCTTATTTAAGGAGGCTCCTATAATGGTACCCAATGGAGAAGGATTATGATGCTCTATTAGAAATGGAAACCAGATGGTGAAGCAAAGAGAGGAATTTCCTGTGACAGAATGGAAAAGGTTGCTTCCACTCGTATCAATATGGACCAAGTGGATGGGGATGAATTTAGTGAAATAGGCTGCATTGGTGTGGATATTGGGTAAGTATGCCCTCATGGATGTGTAAAAATCACGTCTTTTTTGGGTTTTATAAACATGTAGATTCTTTTAGCTTTGTGATAATTGTGTATTGTGACATGTCTAACAACTTTGCTAATTCATTCATGTTAAGTTGCTTCCAATATTTTTAGTATGGGAGCAGTATGGAGATGCTGTTCATTGAATTCTGTCTCTGTTGAGCTTATCTACAGTTTTGCTTTTATTTATTTTTTTGTTTGTAGTCTATTGGCGTTTCATCGTCTCCCTCTTGATAGTAGTATTGAGGTTTGCGTAGGCTTTTTACTAGCAATTTGGTTATTTCTTCAAGGGTATTGAACACATTTGCTTTTACACATGCTTTTTTTGTTGAATATGATGAGTTCCCATATTCGACCTAACAAGCCATCATGTTGCTCGTGCATGTTTTCGAGCACAAAATTTTTAAGCCACAAGTGTGAGAGGTCCCTTTGATAGAAATGTACACATAATGTTATCAAATTTACAGAACTACCTTTTTGTTGTTATTGGTTCTAATGTACGAGCATTATATTAACCGTTAATCGCAGATTTATCAAGCATGCCATTCTTTTAATGATGTTCAACTGCTAGTTATAATTTTTTCTTTAAATTTCTTTCAGTTGGACCAAACAGTATGCCATGCCAATTGATGGTTGGATTTTTCGCATATGCAAAGTCACTTGAAATTCGTGTTGACAAATCGGAGTTGGAAGGTATTTAGTCCACAAAAAGAAAGTCTGTACCATGTCAAACAGCTAAATTTATGCCTATCTTACTTGTTCAACAAATGAATGTTAAAATAATAAACAATTGAGATATGTCAATTTAGTATCCCTTGCTTCAAACATTGATCTCGATTCGCATCCTTCTGGAATCAAGAGTTATTTTATCTTAGTGTTTGATGATTTGTTTGAGTAGAATTTCCTCCATCCTTGCTTAAGAGAGATTCATTTTATCTTAACAGATGCTCAATGGCACAGTAGGGAGGATGTGAAGACGGCATTGACATTAGCACACTATGAGAAAGCCCAAAGAGCAGCTGCCTTCAAGGTGAACCAAATGTGTAAAGGAGTTGAGAAAGGTCAGAGTTTGTCGTCAGATTTCAACGTAGAGGGTGGAGAACTGGTCCCCATGTTCATCCCTGGACCTTTTGCCATTGCTCACCATCTCATAGCTTCCTGGGCTCATGGGACAGCAACTGCAGAGCCCGGAGAAGCACCAAAAGCATTTAGTTCCGCATCCAGTTTGTGATCATTCTTGCATTGCTTAATTTGTATATGGAAATAAGATGTATGTTATGGCATAGGAAACATTTTGAGAATGCTGCAATTGAGCTATACATTTATATAACTAATGAATACCCTTGTCCTCTATTATGTGCAAACATTATATTGCATTGTTGTAGATATTTTTACGGACACTTATCATTTTTGCCCTTCCATTCTTGCCTCTTTTTTTCTATTTCTATTTTTGAAACTTACTTCTAATGTTTTATCATTTTCACCTTCTTCACCTTGCTTGAGAGAGATGTTCTTTAGGTTTCTTTTGGATGTCGTCTCTTTCTTTGTCATTTTTTTCTATTCTTTAATCATGTTCAGATATAAGGTTTGAACCTAATGTTTTATCAGTTTCTTCTTCATTATCGGTTTGTTCTTCTTTGGCATTTGAATCCTTGAAGTTGAAGTTATTGGATGATGAAACGAATTCCTAAGTGAAGATTCGATTTGTTAGTAGGGTTTCTGGTCTATATCCTATAGATTAGTTGTACATGCTCTTTTGTTTCTTTATATATTATGTTGTGTTCATGTCTGATTATTCTTGTTTAGTATTAGGATCCATGGAGTTGAATTCCTTGTATATGCCACACCATTGCTGAAAGTACATCACCTTAGAAAAAAATGTTTACTTTAAACAAAAAGTATTACAAGTATAAAGAAGTAATTTATTTTATGGATGTTTTATATGTTTAAATTAAAAAAATATTACAGCTAAGCATAAACA
Source organism: Vanilla planifolia (assembly GCA_023846275.1). NCBI lineage: Eukaryota > Viridiplantae > Streptophyta > Magnoliopsida > Asparagales > Orchidaceae > Vanilla > Vanilla planifolia. Next base: position 8,057,366 of record CM043865.1, on the reverse strand, counting down.
ATTATGATATATTTTAATAGTCAGAGTTTGCATTCATGTGATGAAACTTATCCCATATACCTAAATTTAATTTAATATTTTGAAAAAGACAACAAAGGATTGTATTTTTAACATTAATTTTTTATTGTATAAAATTATATTAATTTTTAATCAAGCCATCATATGAAGAAATCAATATGAAAAATTAGCAAATTTTTTTTCTTTCTTCAAACAACTCATCGTCTACTTGCATTAATTTTGATATAATGAATCATATTTTTGTGTTAACTAAAACACTTCTTAAAAATATACAAAATTATTTTTATTGAAAATAATACTTTTTTAGATTAATATACAAGTGGAATGGATTGATTTAGTATATTTTTTTTTTCAAAATTTATTTACAATATTTGTTCTTATTTTCACTTTGCCTTACTAGTTGTGCCATATCTTTTTGACAAGTTAGTTAAGTCCTTGGCAAGTTAATTTTTTAAAAGGTAAACTTCACTGGTTTCTTCAATTTAAAATGAATTTATTAATTTTTTAAAAGCAAAGAAAATTAATAAAGAACTTCAAATATCTTTAAATTGATTGGAATTTATTGTTCAAAGTAGATATAAACAACTTCAATTTGTTATTTTTTTTAAATATATTTGAATAATGAATTTGTAGATTGCAATGTTTTTAATATAACCTAAAAAATATGAAAATATTTGAATAAAAAATTTTTATTTTTTTGAAAGAAACTTAAATATAGTCACATTATCTATCATAGGAAACTCGAAATCATTTTAATAAAAGTATTTTTGTTTAAGCTAAGTCATCCATAAGCAGACATATATTTATTTAGTGATAATACGTTATTTTTTATGTTTGTTGCCTTCCATTGAAGGCAAATTAATTATTGTGGCAATTGCTCTCATGGCTTCTTTTTTCAATGGATATTTAACAGCTGTTACAATTTATCTATATTATCTGTTTGATATATCATATGCTAAATATGTATTGTAATTCTTTCAAATAACTAAGAGACATAATTTAGGATTTTCATGATTTGAGCTTATGATTTGGGTAAGTCAAGTATTCTTTTATTTTATTATAATAAAAGAAAATTGATATTTCATATCTTTGATCATTATTGTCATGCACTTATAGAAATAACATCGAAGTACCTAAGATCAAAATATTCTTAATTACAATATATTATAATTAAATTCAATACATTGTATAAGACGTAGGATAAGATGACTTTCTATAATCCATTAAGGAAATATTAAGAAAATCTTGTTCAACCATGCGAACCATTTTTATAACCATTATTAAATAGATAAATTAATTCATAATCTCACTTGGGGTGTAACTTGCATGTGTTAATGATTTGTTATTATAGCCGCATCAAAGTTGTAAACTTGATTATTGTGCATGTAACGTGTTCCTCTTTGTTAACTATGACATTGCAAATGTTTTTAACTTTGACAATAATTAGCTAATGTTTCAAATAAGGCCATTCTTTAACAAGGTTAAGGTTGTTCATTGTTTGTTTCTTAGAATACCTTCATACTTCTCTGCCTATAGATTGTTTTATAAGATAATGATTTTAAGATTTACAACATTTAAATCAACTTCTAAGAATTATTGCCTATAATTAAAAAAGATTATTCATGAAACATTAAAAATTTAATAATTTAAAAATATTTTTTGAGTAAAATAATAATATTAAAGTTTGTAATATAAGAAAAATAATAATAATTTTTTTTAGAATATTGATCTTAAGATTTGTGACCTTTAATAAAAAATTATTAAATAGTACTAAAGATTAAATCCATTTGAAAATAGTTTTTTGTAAGGTCATTTTTCATAAAGATTAGAATTTCTCATTTTTTTGTTTTTAGAATCTCATCATACCTTTCTATTATAAATGGTTTTGTAAAATATTGATCCTAAGATATGTAATTTTTAAATTAAAATCTAAGATTTGTAATCTTTAATTAAAAAAATATTAATAAAAATATTAAATTTTTAATATATTTAAAATTATTTTTATTAAAACATAATAATGTTAGTTTGTAATATTTAAGAATTATATAGATAATATTTAAATTATGAATATTATATTAATAATTATATGTATATAAATACTAATTTTTAATATTTTTATTATGTGCTTATGAGGAAAAATTATAATCATCCAGTGCAAATTTGTGAAACTAGCCAAATGAAAGAGAGAATAAATTAAAATTATTTGTCTAGAATTAAATTAATTACAAAAGTAAACTTATCATTAACTTAAGATATATACCAACCATAAATTCATTCTAATACAACCTAATCTAAGATAATAGTCAAAACACAAAATCACTTTAACCCAACCTAACATGGGATAATTGTTGAAGACAATTTTGCTCACTAACCTCACTAACATAGAGATAATTGGGTTAAACTAACTTCAACTAATTTTGCTCACTATATTTCCATTTCAATTCGTTCTTATCACCATCGTTCAAACTAAAAAAAAACAGACCGCATAAGCTATCAAATAGTATGCCAAAACCCTAATAACAAGATTATTTGAACTACCATTCAGCATATCATAGAGAATGTTGAACATAGTTGCGCATAACGTAGTACAAAGATCACAGAACTAGATGAAGCTTCAAAGCGGAGGTGGAAAAAAACAAGATGGATGCATGAAAATAGAACAGCAACTTCTGATGAACATTTCCTTACATAAGAACTGCATATTTATCGTCGTTATCTATCGAAACCGACCCAGCAAAGTTCCGCTGCCTAATTTAACTCGAGTTTGATCTCATCGAATATTCTGCAACAAGCTTTGCAAACGAAGATGACTTGTTCTCCAGCAATCTTGCAGGCGTGTCATGTTCCATAATCTGGCCTGCTCAAGTGAAAGAAACAGCAGTTTTTAAGCTTGCTCACAGAGGAGGAAATATGAACATCTTGGAACTTAAACTAACCGTTATCAAGCAGCAAGACCATGTCACTATCGAGAACTGATGTTATCCTATGTGCTATTGTGATGACCGTTGAGTCGGAGAAATGTTGCCTCAGCGTTTTCTGAATCAGGTTATCGGTTGCAGTATCAACTGAAGCAGTTGCTTCATCAAGAACCAAAACCTTGCTTCTTTTTAGTATGACCCTTCCCAGGCAAACCAACTGACGCTGACCCACACTCCAATTTTCACCATTTTCAGTCACTGAAATTTGATTTTGTTGGCAAAATGTTAGATTGAAATGGTTGGCATTAAATGATTATGCAACCTTACCTGGTGAGTCAAGCTTAGTTTCTTTCTTCCTAACTTCCTCTCCAAGTTGACAGCAATCCAAGGCCTGCAGTGAGAATAAGTGCAGTTTAAAAAAATGGGTCATCAAGAAACCAAATATACTGATCAGCTTTAGAAAATTTGGAGTACCTCCCAGATTTGCTCGTCTGTATATTCTTCAAGAGGGTCTAGGTTGCTACGCACAGTACCTTCGAACATTGTTGGATCTTGTGGGATGATGCTTAATTTAGATCTCAGGTCATGCAATCCAATACTGGAGATATTTATACCATCAATACAGATCTGGCCAACGGTTGGTTCTATAATACGGAAGAGAGTTTGAATTAAGGTTGATTTGCCACTGCCAGTTCTCCCAACAATGCCAGTCTTCTGGCCTCCAGGGAAATTGCAAGTGATTCCTCTCAAAACAAACGGCATGTGTGCAGCATAGCGGACCTGATTTGAAAATTAGTTGGTTCGGTAAAGTCTTCAGTACAGGAAATATGGTAGAAACATTCCGAGGAAAGAACAGCAAGAGTTCCAAACATCGAGTATACAAGTAACAACAGTCCACGCATATAAGCCAACAAATAATGGGATACAAAATCATTTAATTAGCCAACGGTTTTTTTTTTTTCAAACGGCTAGAAGACGTTATATCTAGCATATGATCAGTCGAACCGGGAGCTTCTCTGTAAAAGCTAAAATGGATGAAGAAGGGTTCGAACTCACTCCCAAGGGGGAACTAAGACACCCTTCTTTATCAAATTAATCTTCACATCATCATCTCCTTTCGAGTCTTCTATAAAGCCCTTCTGCAATCCTTACCTAAAAGTCCTTCTCCATTATCCCGCCTAGTTCTGCCTTTTTGGGGCATCTAAGTTTGCAATCCCAATTCTTGCTTTCTCAGGAGAAACGGGTTCCTTTTCGATTATAGTTAGCATCATAACTCAAAATTGGTTTTTCCCCTCTCGTTCCTTTTTTTGGGGCATTTAAGTTTGCACTCCCCGTTCTTTGTCTTAGGAGAAATGGGTTCCCTTCTCAACTAAAGTTAGCATCCATTCCATATGATAGGTCAACACAATCCAGTGTAATTCCTTTGGTTGGTTACTGATCCATTTCAGCAAAGAGTTTTCTTAGGAGTAGGACCCCTAAACGGATTTGACTTTCAACCTCAGGATTTATGTGAGGTAATGACAAAGTCTGAAGGTATTTGAGAATTCTCTGCCTGATTAAGTTCTAACTCAACACCAGCTTTCTTTTTAGGACATGTTTGAGCACACAATTTGCATACAAAGCCACTGTGTTTTCCATACCCGAGCATCGTCAAAATGCCAATCGCATGTCCTGCTATCTCTTTTTTTGATTCTTAAAAGATGATTTCTCATTCTACTAAACATCTTTCACAAAAAAAAGTCAACAAAAGTTCAATCTTTCTTTATAAACAAATCCTTAGTGTTATCACGTTTTCATATGAATTCAATATCTATCATACATATGTTTAAGTTAATTTAATATGCTTAGGATTACCTGCAAATCACGAATGTCAATTTCCCCAATTGATGGCCATTTACTATCTGGTCTGCTTGCTTCTATAACAAGAGGAGGTTCGCTGGGAATGCCAGCATACTGTAGGATCCTCTCCACAGCTATCATTCTGTTTTCAAGGTTACACAGATTCCATATCACCCAAGCCTGCATCATATTCAGATTAAGCCCATAGGTCACCGCAAGGCCAGCAATACCTGACAAGACGAACACCAAAAGAGGTTACTTTGATATGTGAAAACAGTATTATGAGCCATGGCTGCTTTGCTTATTACAAAGACATAGATTAGTCAACCTTGGAAGGCAATTACCTGGATCAATTACCCCTTTAGGCAAGCAAATCAAGAATATCAAAGAAAAAGCAAACATAATGGATGACAGTACATCCAACCGAAAGCAAAGCCACTCCATAGCCCCAGCATTATGAAACCTAGGTCTACTGCATTCATCCAATTTCTGTGAATTAATGTCCTCAAATCTGGACTCCTGACCAAAGCTTCTAATAGTTGTTGATCCGGACAGTGACTCTGAAAAATGTTGTATAATCGGGGCTTTAAAAACACCCACCAATCGTGCCAGTTCCCGTGCCGTGTCAATGTAATATCTCTGAGGCACAAAATAAAAGCAGTGTCAAATTATGATTAAGATTGTGTTCTTAACCAACTCATACGCTCTATATTAATTTTGATTAGGCAAATACCTGATACCAGAAACTTAACCCAATCACTGGAATGAAGACAATGAACACCTGCCAAGCAACCTGTGACATTACTGCAACGATTCCAATTAACTGTATGATTGTAAAAGCTAACGAGGCAATTTGGAATGGTATGCTTGTATCGACATCACTTTGGTCAGTTGAAGCCTGCATAAAGAAAACCCATGTTTTTGATGGCTAGATCTGCAAAATGAGGAATATTTAACAAAGTAATCTTGCACAGCCATACATACTCTGTTCAAGATCCGACCAGTTGGAGTAGAATCAAAGAACGACATGGGAGCGCGGAAGATGCTAAAATGCATCTTATTGAATAGTATTGTAGCTGTTTTGTATCCAGCATTTGCAACCAAAATGGCTCTTATAAGGATGCACACAGCACTTCCAAGAGCTAATGCAACATAGACATAGAGGAGTGTAAAGATATTAACTGGAGGTTTCAAATCCTTAGAGACAGGAGCAGCCCAAGCCATCCAGTAGTTGCTACCAATTTGAAGAATTTGAAAGAGTATCTGGGCCAACAGTATAAATGGCACAAGTGCACCTTTATAAGCTGTTGTTATATACCTCCAGTAGACCCAGAACCCAACCCTTCCTTTCTCCCTTTCTTCTTCTTGCACGAGCTGCCCTTTCTGTATCTCTCCTTCTTCAAATTTAGAATTTTGTGCATCTTTCTTCTCTTCATCGATCAAAGCATGCACATTGCTTTGAATGTGAGACGAATCATCAGTTGTCTCAGAGTTTGAACTGCTACTAGCAAGTTCTAAAGTGTCAATAGCAGACAGTGCTTCCGTATGTGCACCTACTAATTCCATGAAATCGCTTCCCAATTTGACTATGTCATTGTATTTTCCCATTTGTGTAACCTTTCCATCTTTCATAACCTGAAAAGCCTTTGCAATAAGAAACCAAAGTAATCTATGGAAGAAAAAAAGCTCTATGGAAAAACTTACCAGGATTAGGTCAGCAGAAGGTAAAAACTCAATCTGGTGGGTAACATACACTATGGTCTTCGAAGCCAAAAACCCAAGCAAGCATTCCTGTAAACATAAGTCTTAATCACAATGTTTCAAATACATCAATATTAACTTCTATGAGGAAATTCACCATTGAAAAATAAATTACTTAAGAAAATTATCAACCTAATATGAAGCATATCATTCTTTGCTATCAACTAGGAAACTATAGCTATTAGCATTTATACTTGTGCATTAAAAATATGGAAACAAATTGAAGATTATCTGAGCTACCTTAAAAAGATGGGAGCCAGTGTGAGCATCAACAGCACTAAATGGATCATCAAACAGAAAAATATCAGCATCATGGTATAAAGCACGTGCAATCTGAACTCTTTGCTTTTGTCCCCCGCTTAGATTGATGCCTCTCTCTCCTATCACTGTCTGGTCACCAAAAGGTAGAATCTCTAAATCCTTCTTCAACGAGCAAGCTTCAAGTACATTGTCATACTTTTCCACATCCATCTCCTTACCAAAGAGTATATTATCTTGAATCTTTCCACTCTGTATCCAAGGTGACTGCGAAACATAAGCCGTTGTCCCATACAACTTAACGGTTCCAGTTATTTTAGGAACTTCACCTAAGATGCAAGAAAGCAAACTAGATTTTCCTGAGCCAACAGTTCCACAAACAGCTACTCTCATTCCTTGCAGTACTTTAAAGTTTAAATCTCTCAATGTTGGGGACTCAGATGAAAGAACCCATGAAAAATTGCCATCACTTACTTCAATTGCAACATCAGAGCTGCACTTAGGAAGCCTCTCTACCACGTTATTCTGCAGATCCTCGAGGCGAAGGAAAGATGATATCCTGTCCAAAGATACTTTTGTCTGAATAACCATTGAGATAGTATCAGGAAGATTATAAATAGGCTCCTGCAGAACCCTAAATGTTGCAAGTGCTGATAGAACCTTTCCTGATTGTAGTGATATTCCCATGAGCACACAAGCACCAAAAGTAAAAACTGCTACAAAAGTAGGTGCACCCCAAAACACAAACGTAGTCATGGCAGATGTGTAAACATATTTCTTCAACCAATTTGTTTCGTTATTCCTCAATTCGGCTATCTTAGCCAAGAACTTCATCTCCCAGCCTTGGAGCTTGAGAATTCTCATATTTCTAAGGATCTCTGAAGTAGATTTCATCCGTATGTCCTTAGTTTCCATCATCTTTTCCTGGTACTGCTTTTGCATTTTACCCAAGGGAACATTGGCTAACATAACAAGAAAAGTGGCAGCTAAAGCAGCTAATGAAGCAAGACCCAAGGTAGAATACAAGATCAACAAGGCCAAAGTTACTTGAAAAGGGACCATCCAGAGATCATGCAAGTACCAGCTAAAAAGTGAAATCCTATCAGCATCCACACTCATGATATTGATAATCTCTCCTGTGGTTCGACCCTGTCTTGCATTGCTTGAGAGGGTCAGAGCCTTTTGGTAGATAATTGATACGAGGAATGCCCTTACTCTCACACCAATCTGCTGTAATCTAAAGAACCAATGTCTTTGTGAAAAGCACTCAAACAGCTTTGCCACAATGAATGCAATTACTATAACAAAACCCTCGTTTGCAAACGTTTGGTAACCATTAAGATACTGAACAAAGTAGTCGATAAGGTAGGGACCAACGTACGAAGCCAAAGTATATAGCAGAGCATAAATGGAAGTAAGAAAGACAAGTCCCCAAGCAGATAAAATCATTGCCTTTGCCAAATTGAAAGATGTAATATGAGAAGTTCCATTGTCGTTTCCGCTGCTGCTGTTATTACCATTACTTGTTTTGTAGGACTCGAGCTTGCTTTTGTAAACAGGAAGGACGCCATCAACACTATCTCTATAATCTAACTGGGGCACATCTTTAAGGTCCAAAGTCTTCTTGTTACCAGCAGCGAGCAGTGGGCCAATCCAAGAGAAAGTGAGGATGGCAAAAAAATTTGCATTCGCGAATAACGACACGCTACCGCTGTCACTTGGGCTCTCACTTAATTGCACGTTAGGACTATTCGCCCCATCCAATAGAGTTTGCTGAAGAAGATCACTCCCATCTACATGTCTCTTCCCAAATACTGCAGCGTAGTTGAGAACAAGAGCAGAAAGAACGGACACAAAATGCAAGACCCACAAATGGGTTCCAATTATCTCAAACTTTCTATAATAGAAAAAATCTAACAGAGTGGAGGAACAACACATTAGCAAATAGGCAGCCCACCAAATCCTAAGAATCACAGGGAACCTCTCTTCGTGGGATGGAATAAAAGAAAAATGTAAGTGAGCCGATATTGCAAGCCATGTGATTGCACTGAAGCCTAAATGTAACCGAATGTCTAGACGTGTATCATAAGCTCTGTCGTCATCAATGTACCATACAAGATCATAGATGCACAGGAAGACGTAAAACAAGGCCAACGTCAAACAGACTGATAGGGTCACTTTGTAATACAAAAATCTACCCTTTTCTATTCTCTCTTTAATGGGGTTCCCACTTACGAATCTCCTAAAGCACCAGAGCAAGCACAAGGAAAGCAAGACCAATAGGTGACAGAAAGCGTAGAAGACATGAAGAAGTGCTGGTTGTAAGAAAAAAACATCTTTTAAATTCTCTCCCGAAAGTGAGGAAAAGAGAAGAAAGGGAGCAGCTCGCATACCACAAGCTTGCAAAAATCCCATCTTACACACTCGACAAGCAGTTTGTTTTGGAGATGGTTTTGCCTTGCTTTCTTCAAAAATGGTGTTTCATAATTGCGAGGAAGAAATTGAAACTCTTGGGGTTAATTACTTAATAAGTGGCAGAGGATGAGTAACGACGAGTCAACAGGCGGCTCCTTGCGGAGCAAGAATGCTCCGCTCTCCTCCCCCTCTCTCTATAAGAAAAAAAATAAATGAAGATGACCGAATGCCCCACCACATGGACCTTTCTTTTATTTTTTATGGTATTTTCCGTGAACGTTGGACCCATGTAAGCGGAAGAAGTGGCGCGAGAACGAATACCGAGGAAGCAAAAGGGGAAGGTCTTGCATGGCTACAGAAATAGTATGCTTCCTGCTGGTCCTCCGCTGATTTTGTTACATAAGCGTTCTCATGTAACGGAGTAAGGTTAAGCTAGGGAGCATGGCGAGGGGTCCGTTATTAAAAATTTAAAAAATATATATATTGATAAAAGTATTTTGTTACAATGAATTATTTTGTTTCAATATAGAAAAAAATATATATTGATAAAAGTATTTGATAAAGTTAAAAATTGAAAATAAGACTTCTTTTTAATGTTAGGGTTTCTAAAAGTCTAGCCAAAATCATATGCTTAAAACTTATATACCCAACTAATAAAAACATTTTTAAGTAAAGTATCATAAAAAATTTTGGCTAAGATCCACTCCTGTTTTGCAACTCATTGATAAGATTGATTCTATAAAATAATCTTCACATTTCCCTCACAAACTAACTTAGAAAAACTATCTCTAATCCTTTAGTGGTTGATTACACACCTTATATTCACAATTTTTTTTTATGCAATACATAGTTTGGATTCCAAGTATCCTATTTCTTATATGTATAAATTTAAAATAATTTAAATTTTAATAATCTATTAAATTTTTTTTATTTCTATTAGGTTATCTTTGTGTTTAATGAATCAAATATTAAATATTTAGAATGTTATTGTAATTGGTTTGTTTAATATGAATCAAGTGTAGTTCTTAATGAGCAATTTATTCACCTTAAAAGATAGTGAATTAGTGATTTTCAAAGTTACTTGGACTGTTCAACAAGCTTCAAGGATTGAAGATATGTGCACTAAACTTTGATAAATTTTTTTAATAGAATGTTAATTTATTAATTTTAAAAAAACTTTCATTTCGTAACAATCTCAAATCATATTCAATTATCTTCTTGATTTAGCAAGTGAATATAATTCTATTTTTGAATCTACAATCTTTTTTTGGTTAAATTCTATTATTGTCAAAATTCTATGTTAGTTTATTTGCCAAACTTTGATTAAATTTAAAAATTAATTCTATTAAATTTTTAATAATTAAAATAATTCTTTATCACATCCCAGCTTGTGAAGCTCTCAAGCTGGGCAAGCACTCGCAAGCCTCGGGTTAGGAAAATCGGGTCGAGCCTGTTCAGGCTGACAGTGAATCCTAAACTAAATTGGGGTAAGGCATTGGATCGAACTGGGTAGCACTTGAACTTATACAGCTCGCATTTTAAACCTGTATGTTACGATATGCTCAGGGGATGAATTCCCAAATGCACAAAAGAGAGCCAGCCCCATTTTAGCTATGTATAACACCTTTATGTGAATGCTTATAAATTTCAAATACTGCTCCTTTCTTGTAATGTAGGACTAAAGTCTTGTGTTTGTCTACATCCAAAATAGGCAGTGCTTAGTGCTGTGCGATTGCACATTTTCGTGATCACATGGTGGAGATCACCTCTATCTTTAAATTGTTATCTTAATAGATCCAACCATCCATTTGATGAGCCAATTAGATGATTATTGCTTCATCTGTTGTAACCAATTGATCCATTCAACTGTCGTGATCTCGTCTGACTTCATCGGACGACTATCTTTCTTTTTGCCTTCTTCTTGAATCGTGTGGATCCTAATTATCTAGTTTGAATCCTCTAGCTAAGATCAACTCTGACTTTATCGTTATTAAATCGAACAATCTAGATCTTATCCGACATGATCGGATGGCCAAGATCAAATATGCCTTGATAGAATTATCCATAACTCATCCACTTATTTAGCATTAAATCTGACGTTCTGTATCGTCTCCAATCGAATCCAAAGACCCTGGTTCATTATGCGTAATAGCTAATTACTTAGTCGTTGCATTAGCCATTTCTAAAAAAAAATTTAACATATTTTTAAGTTATATTGTTGTAATTTTTCCAATAACTTTCTACACTTTTTAACAACTATAATCAAAATTTTTCTATAAATACCTAATAATTGTAAATAAAATAACTGATGAATATAAATCAATCTTTGAGATCTCAACAAAGTGCTGCTGCATAATCTACTATTGTAAATTATAATCCCAATAATTGCGATTTCTTCTTCTCAAATCGTCAAAGTTTTTCAGCTAAGTCTTGCACATCTAATCTTTCAAATTCTCATTTCTCTTCTTGAATTTAAGTTACAATCATTTATGCAAACTACAAAATCATATGTGGCTTCCATGGTTAGGACTAAGCAACCATTATATTCATTCACCAATGTTATAACATTGAAGTCCACACCAACTAACCAAGGATTTTTCATGCTTGAACCAATCCATGCTAGGTTGCTCTATGGTTGTTTCCTTTCAAATGTAGAGCACTCAACATATACAAAGTTAAAGAAAGTGGTAACTTGATTTGCTTATCTGTATGTGCAAATTTATCCTCATCATGAACCTTGTCACAATGGACCTTGTCATTCTAAAATGCCCATATTTTATTAGTTGAATTTCCAAGGTAATATAAGAAACCGAGTGGGATTGCCAAAATCTCTAGTTTTTCTTTTTGAGCCATTGATTCTAACAATACAACTAGTGTTATTTTGTGAGATATGATAAAATAGTTAAGGAAAGCCATTGACTTTTTATTCACTATCCCTTAATATTCTATACTAGTAGATTATCCAATAATTGGTACATGATCTGCAATCTATATATAGATCAAGCACTTCTATGGTTTCCTTTAGGATTGGGACATTGCTTAATGCCTTTCCTAGCTTTTCTTCTTGATCTTTATGTTTGAACTAAGGTGAAATCATCTTGTTCTAGTTGTATTAAATAAGAATTTATTACTTTCTTATGAAATTCAATGTTAAAGTATTTTAATTGTTTCAAGTCCATCCCCTTTAAATTTTTTGCATTGAGTTTACATCTAAGTCATTAAACAAATATTTTGATGCTTCACTTTCTCCCTGATGATTGCATAATCATATCAATATCTTGTAGATATGGAGCTGCTAACGTTATAAATCAAATTGAATGTTCCATTGATTGAGCTCCAATTCTTTTGCTATTTGACTTGGATTTCATATTCCTACTAATTTAATTTTGATTGATATTTATTCTTTTTTAAGGAGATAAACTCCAATTTCATTGGCTCTAAGTAATTAACATGTTCATTTTGCTTTGCATTTAGCATAACTCAAAGATTTTCCACTTCTTGATTTAAATCTTCTTGATTTGCATCCCTACTAAATCTTCAACATTTTTAGTAGTTGTAGCTTTCCTTGTGATAAATTCACATGACAAGCTCACATGACCTTACTTGTAGTCGAGCCATTGCCTTTCAAAATGATTGAAACTCTTTTGGTAACTCCTTAAACAAATTAACTTTAATGGAAATCCTTGCAATACTTGGCAGTGTTAAATTTAGTATTGCACCATCCACTTTTAATGGCTTTCCAATAACATGTGCAATTAAAAATAATGCAACTTTGCTAAATAAATGCATTTTGAGATGCTCTAAAGATATCCATATAGGAGCAATAAAAAATTTGGTGTTCAAATGGAACTTATAGTGCCATTTAAATACCCTGTTTTGGTAATATGCAACATTTAATTAGTTATGCAACTAACGTCAAAGATAATCATCTTCTTTGTCTAAGTGAAGAAGCACATGATTGTTGTCCAGAGCATTAATTTTCTCTTCTCCAAATAATATAATTTAATGAATAGCTTTATTAATTGCTTCCATGCTTAGCCTCCCAAATGAAAATTTTTTAATTAAAGTGTTTAGTCTCCTCTTCTTCAAAAATAATTTCAAGTTCTCCATCAAAGAATGATGATAACTTAATTTTGATTGGAGATTTCCTAACTAATATGCAAAAGATCTAGTGAGGTAGAGGAGGGGGAGGGGGATAAGAGGAATCTCCCAATCTATCTATGTCACTTAGCTCTAGCTCAAAGACTAAAATTTCTTGAACTATGATCAACTAAGAACATACCCATGAGGGGGCTTAACAATCAAGGTTGATATAATCTTTAATGTTACTTGCAGCCTATTTTGCAACTTATGTTAATTTTTAATCCCATGGATCGATCAAGAAAACTAGCCATTGAGTGAACCCCATTATCAAGCCATCCTCACCGCACTGTCTCTACACTGTCACTAAGTTATCTTCAAACTTATGTGATAATTGTATAAACTCTATTATCAAAGAATAAATAACACAAGTACAATAATGATATCTTGTATGATTAAGTTGCACTCTAATCCTAAGTTCATATAATAGTCAAAATTATATGATGAACCATCGTTAAATGATGGCATGACATATTTGACTTTAAATGTTAATATAAGACAAAATATAGACCATATAAGAATGATATTAGACATCATATCATACGATCACTAGGTAGTGAAAAATATGATTCTTTTATATATAGTTTCATTAGTTTAAGTCTTGAATTGAATCTAATTTAAAGTATAGTGATGTTACCTATGTACTAATGTGCTTTTATAAGATGTGATCTAAAAACATGATTTAAAAAAGTAATGTATGCATGAAATGAAATGAATCCTAATTTTCAAATAAATACTAAGGATGAATTAATGAATCAAACCAAATAATTGTCTTGAAAGTGAACTTCTGATGAGCAACCACTTTACGAAGATTTGGGACTGTGGCTCCATGATATTCAAGTTGAATAAAAATTTGAGCAACGGTCTTCAAACTTCTTTTAATTCTAGGTGCATGAACTTTCTTTCTTTTAAATCATTCATTGCAAACAACACTTCAATTATTCATTAGTAATTATAGCTTATTTTGTGATCATCATCTTCAGTGCTACAATGCAATGCATCAAGGATGTTGGCAAATGAAACAAGAGTTCAAAACAAATTCTAGATATAGTGAAGGCTAGCCTATACTTTTTAGAGGATTTCTCTTATGTATATATACATTAAAACTCATTGATAGTTCTTAATTTGATGGTTGTCCAAACTTTTCCTTTTCATTCACATAACATCATCTTAATAAATTGCAAAGGACAAGCTAACTAGAATTATAAAGATAAAAAAACTCATTAGTCTACAAATTGATAAAAATAATAATAAAATAGTAGAAAATAAAATTATTTTGGAAGGAATACTAGGGAAAAAAATAAGAAGCATGAGTATATCTTGTAAATGATAAATTATAACCAAAAAAATTTAAATAAACATAATATTGTCCAAATTTTTATTTTTCTAAGTCATTCTATGAGATATGGTCTATGGTTGACAATGAACTTGGGCCTTTTACAACTTAGGAGTTCTTTTAGAAACTCTTGCTATGCAGCATAATATGGCCACTAAAGAGATTCTTCCTTTTAGAGCATCATTAGAGATGAAGCCTATTATCTCACAAAAAAAGTATTTATAGCTCATTGCATTTATTTTTATTAATGTATGACATATATAAAGATGAAAATTGTCAACTTTAATAAGCTTACGAAGGAATTTTTTGAAGATAATTCGTTATATTTCCTTCATGTGAAGGACGTTCACATAAGCCATATGAGGTGCATTTGTTCTTAAAAGCTATTAAGTTATTGGAGGAGTGACATTATGAATAAGAATCTCTCAAATAATCTACCTCCTTTGATGGATATCCAACATGTTATTAATCACATTTTGGGTTCATAGCTTCTTAATATGTAATATATAAGATGAATGCCATTAAGCATGTAAAACTTTAAAGGCAAGTAGTTTAACTCCTTAGAATGGGTTTATATAGAAGAGCTTGGGTCTTGCATTATTCTTGCATATTAAGACCAAAGAAGGAAGCAATTGTGAGGATATATGTTGAAATTAAGGATTTCAACAAGATTACGATTAAGTATTGGCTTTTTATTTCTTTATTTAATGATATGTTGACTTAATATATAATGTCAATAATTTTTCAAAGATAAATCTTTTTATTGATTACCATCATATTAGAAATAAACTTAGAGAAGAATGAAAAATTAGCATTCAAAACATCAGATGGGTTGTATGAATGACTTATGATGCCTTTTCCTTGTCAAATATATCTAACACTTTTTATGCATTAGATGAACATGATATTAAAGTCATTCATAAAAAGATTTCTAATAGCATAAATTTTGGAAATTTTAATTTATAATTCAACCCGTTACACATTGACCTGCATTTTACCTTGGAATAGGAATGAATTCTTTGATAGTGATTTGAACTAATAATTTCACCCATCATTATGGTTTATGCGACCTACAAACTAAAGCAGATCAATCAATTTTGCTTGGTCTGCCTAAATGCTTTGCACTTAAGCATAGGCTTGGGATATGAGCTAAGATATTTTTTTAATTATGAAAATTTAACAGAAATATTTTTTTTAAATTTAATCAAAGTTTAACAGTTGATCTAACATAAAAATTAACAAAGATGCATAAGTAAGATTTAGCCAAAGAAAAGATTAAATGATTAAAAATAGAATTCTATATGTTTTCTTAAACAAAGAAAGGATTAAATGCTTCAAATGCTTAAATAAGATCGTAAGGATTTGAAAGAATTTTAATGGAGAGAAGTGACATATAGTACTAATTAATAATCTAACATTCTATTTTATAACAAAAAAAATCTTTTCAAAATTGATGTGTATGTCTTTAATCTTTGAAGCTTATTGAATACTACAAAATATTTTAAAGGCAATTGACTCACCATCTTCAAAGATGCATAAGTTTTTTTCACAACTAAACATAATTCATACTAACTAAACTTATTAGAATAAAATATTAAATATTTAAGGCTTGACTCATCAAACTCAAGTGTGAGTTAATATTGTGTGCATTTCTCTCTGGCATGTCCTTTCACTTCATCATTTTTGTTTCACTTCATTATTTCCCCTTCACTTTGTTTTTAAAGTTTGCCCAACTTTGCCACATCAGTCTTCTTCAGACTTTATTCACAAATCCTATTTATCGTTGCCTTCATTACTCTCAATGAATTAGTTACTTTATATGTTTTGGATAATATTTGCATGAAACTCTTTGTTACTTCTATTTTTGTGATGATCAGTAAGGTAATTTCAATGCTTTCAATATACACCTATGTGATCTTTATTTTATTCTTTCTTTATTATTAGATATATTTTGTTGGTCTTTTTTAGAATACTTTATCTCCACATTGTTGAAGACGATGAAGGCTTAGAATATGAAGTGAACCTTGTGTAACTCTTAATTCCTTCTTGGATAAGATTTTCTTATATGTGTATCTCTTATGTGTTACCTTCTTAAGTTTATATATATATATATATATATATTCAATTTTTATTTTCTTCTAGTGTATATAGGTTAATCTCTATGCTACTTATTATAGTTTATTATGCTTTTTTGACATAAAAAAGAAGATGAAATTTCATCTTTAGTGACTTTAAGCAGTCTTATAACAAATTTAGCAAAAGTTTAGATGTGACATTCTTTTAATAAAGCTGTGGAATTATATTTCCTTGAAGGCACTTTGTGTAATGATGTTATAATAAAAAAGTGACATTTAGGCCATAATAATGAGTAATCTATCTACGAGGTGTTTTCGCCCAAACTCTCACTAACAAACTTTCTTTTCAGAGTAGCAATGACTAAAGTGGAAGTATGATAATGGTGACAAAGAAAGAAAAAAAAGAAAAAAAATATTTTTGTCACAAGGAAATTGAATTCTCTAAGAAGTTTTTTTTTTCAAGGGGTTATGAATTCATGACATTCTGATTCTCAGAATTCTCTAAATTTCTCAAATTCTCAATTCTTCTAAATTCTCTCTAAATTCTTCTGAATTCATCATACATCTTTTTCATCTTTTTATATAGAGTTTAGAAAATAATTTTTAACTATAAAAATATATTATTCTAATTAGAAAAAGACTCTTTTGCCTGTTTGACCAAATTTCAAACTTTTGGAAAATTTGAGTCATCCGACCTTATGTCTACGTAGAAGCCTTGTGTAAGCTTTCATGTGACATCAACCCCACACGCATGCAAATTCTATGCACATGGCTTTCGCGTGGTAGGGCACCTACTGTGCATGTGACACACATGGTCGCCAACCCATAGCATTCACTCACACGTTCGGGGTTTGATACACTTACTTGTTATGTGCATTACATGTGGCTTAGGTCAACACCAAATGCGTGTGCAATGCTACAAGTCAAGTGTGCTTGGCTACACATGTGAGAAGCACTCTATAATTTCTTTTTACTTTTTTATATATTTTTTTAATTTTTTAACATTACTACCTTTTGGTACTAAATCTCTAGAGGATAACGTGCTCATGCGTTGTGCTTGACTAAAGTGTCGCAACATGCACTCTTATGTGCTTGTAGTGAATCTCTGCTTACAACCCAACGTACAACCCTACCACTTTTGTGTTGCATTGTCCATTATTATCATTTTGTTTTTCTCCCTTAATTTTTCATCTTTTTTTATTTGATGATTTTTAAAGTGACTTTCTAATAATTGAGCTTACATTTACCACCAATCAAGACAAATCAAGCTCTAAATCAAAATGATTTTCATGAACGAGGTACATAAAACCTCATAAATGATCACTACAAATCAAAATTGGCCTAAAGAAACCTACACAATTAATCACCACTGAATAAATCATTAGTCCAAAAGATTCAACTAATATTGACCTAAAGGAGCCTTCAAAGTTGACTACAACAGCCAACAGGCCATTCAACATGGATAGAATAAAAGTACCTAAAAAATAAACAAGGAAATCAATTAAAGCTCAAAGTACATAATCAATCATATGACCAGAGAAATTATTTAGTAGCTACACTAAATTTCTTTATTAACCTTGGAAAGTTGTTAGCAATTTAGCATTAAATGCTTCACTTAATGATTTTAAAATGGAGAACTTTAAGATAGTTTTCTAGCAAATATTCAACTTAGCAAGGTATAACTAATTAGCAATTGAGTTTTGAAAGACATTCAAGTTTAAAAGCAAAATTGGTTCTTGGTTAACTTCTTATTTATAGACCAAGTTTAGTTGTAGACTAAGTTAATGGCGATAATGTTATTGGCCCATTAATCTTATAATTTTAATAATTTTGGTGATTAGTGCAGTCTTTCTACAAATTTATTGGATGGTCTAATCTATGAATCAAAAGATCTAATTAAGTTGAGCCAAAATAACTCAAGTTATCACATGAAGCAATACTCAATCCAATGACCAATAGATTGCTAATCAGATAGTCAAATATTGTCTAACAAAAACTTTATTTTCATATCAATTAAAAGGTTTTGGCCAATGAACTTTTTGACCTTTATTAGGTGGTCTAGTCATATTAAGACTATCAATAAATAGATTGTTTGACAAATATCCTTTTTACAAGTTCATAACTCTCTTAATATACAAAAGATTAGATGATCTGATAAAATATAAGAATGTTACTTGAATGTTTTTTTTTTCTTTTAGAACCAAATGACATTAAAATTTTGACCAATATTTTTCCAAAATTTTATTTTTTATATAAAACTTTTTTTTCGTAAAAACTATTTCTTAAATCTTCAACTTTAAGTCTCATTTTTTTAATTGATGAATTATACATTAAGAAAATCTCAACATTTTTATAAGTAAAACATAAAAAAGATATTTTTGAAAGATAATTGTCCAACAAAATTATGGCACTTATGATCACTTATATTTATCAGATTATTAATAATGCCTAAATGAAACTGCCTTTGGAAAACTATGCTTTACATCAAAATTAAATTAAAAACTAATAAATGTTTCATTAAACTGTTACTTATTATTAAAATAATGAATAAAAATTAAATCTTATTCTCACAGCTTCGTCTTTGCATAACTTTGGTTTAAAAAAGTTCTTTTAGAAAAGGATTAAAAAAAATATTGCGAAAAGGTTTTCGTAAAATTTTTGTAAATACTTTTTAATTATTTTGATATTTTGAATTTAAAAAGTATTTTTAATACAGTTAAAAATGTGGCAAAAAAATCTAGATTTCAAAGAAAATTTAACCAATCATGGGGCTTATATTTAGTGGACATTATTTTAAAATTGATGAAGTCCTCTTCCCAGGAAAATGATTTGATGTGAAAAATAAAAACAAATAACTTTCAAACTCGACGTAACTTACAAAAAGAAAGACAATTGCAAATAAAAAATAAAACAATAAAAAAATGAACCAAATTGAAATAGATAACTTGATGATGAGTCTCTGTTCATTTCATTGTTTTAAGAATAATGGTTGAAGCACATCACCGAAAAGATTCAAAAGATGTTTGATATCAAGTTCTTACAGAAAATTTATTGCATTGGGAATGTTTTAGCCATTGTTGCATGGCAAGCTCATTGTTTTGACACGATTCCTACCTAAGTTGGAGATATGTCACATAATTCTATTGCTTATAAAAGGGGAAGAAGAATTGGAAGGGAGGTAAGGGATTGATATAGCACTCTCCTATTGAGCGTTATATGCTTGTGTCGCATATTTATATTTTTATTGAAGTTATGATATCATTTGTATTGTTATCATTTGTTTGATGCTCTAAGGCACGTCGTGTTAGATCATTATATATTTATTATTATTTTTATGTTTTTTGTCTAAGATTCCATCAAATTAAGAAATTAATTGTCTATTTTTCTATAGGCAAATTGACTAGATAGATCAAGCAAAATAAAAAAGAATTTGAACCATATTAGGCAACCATTGTACCAATCATTAAACATCATGAGCTGGTTGTATGATGTCATTATTATTTTTTTTGGTTATTCACTTGGTAGCCTTCTAATGTTGCTTTGAGTATAGGATTAGACATTGTTGATGCAGCAATTAATATTTTAAGGCCAAAACAAAAATATATTATTTTTGTCCTATTTCAGAAAATAAGTAATTTTGTAAATTTGTTAAGAATATTAAATTAAGTATGCTAATGAGTAGAGCTCACTAAAAAGATTGTATTGACATTTGGTTTGTAATTTTTAGAGTTCAAGTAAATTTGTTAAGGATTATGGAAGCCAAATAAGTAATGTGTGTGTGTGTGTGTGTGTGTGTGTGTGTGTGTGTGTGTGTGTGTGTGTGTGTGTGTGTGAGTTTATTACCTTAAAAAAATAACTAAGTATTTTTAAAATAAGCAAGGGTTGTGATAGTTTTTCTCAGCTATCATTCTTATAACTATAGCTTTGATAAAGATAAGTGTATCTGAAGTTTCAAGAAGAATATCATTTAGTAGCTAGAAACTCCAAAAAGTTGAAGGAAGAAGGCAAAGGAGGAGAAGAAGAACAAATTGTACATATTAAGGAAACTTTAGTAAAGGAAAGTAGAAGTTTAAAGAGGAAAGGTGTAAAGAAATATAAAAGTAGAAAAAGATGGAAGAAAGGCAAAGCTAAAGCAAGCAAAAAGCTACAACAAAATGGCAAAGAAGAATAAGGTCAGGACTATAGTGTTGAGGTTAGTTAGCTTTGATTGTTCTCTTTTTTTTCTTTGTTGTCTAGGCATTTAAAGAGATGGTTAAGTTGTGGAGGTGGTTTTGTGTCAAATTATTTTAAGGTCAATTATGGTTTTGAGACTATATGCTACACTTTTTTGGCTTATTAAGTATATTTCTTCATTTGATTTTGTTAATTAAATACTTATAAATTTAGGTAATTAAATTAGATTATTATTAACTATATTTTAATGAGAATCATACAATATAATGGTAAAATATTGTATGATACAATATGGAAAGAAACCTATTTTCTTGATCAATTATTAATATTATGCAATATGATATTGGTTAATTGTATAGCATGACTAGGCAAAAAAAGTAATCAAGATGCAAATGTAAATAGTTTGTTATGGTAGATTTTAATCATAATAATATAAGTTGATGATCGTATAAGTTCAATGATTTTGTCAACATTAATGGTTGGACGTATTCAATAAGTTAAGAAAGAAGTTTTGATATTGTACAATATGAAGATGACACATTATATGATGTAGTATGAGAAAGAGAGAAATTTTAATGAGTACAAAAGTTGACTTATAACGTACAAGGCTGACCACCTAATCATATAAGGATGTTCATATAGAAAACAAAGAGTTGGTCCAAAGATGTTATGATCATATATGTATAAAAGCATGGATCATATCAGAATGATAAAAACAAGAAAATTTACTGAGTCTAACATTTTGAGTGTTAAAATAAAGATGTTGGGAGAGCTAATGGGTATATAATATGATTACCACAATTTTACGATAAAGCTAAGAGAAGCTTTAGATATATGAATCATTTTGTTACGATGTGATATATAAGTATATCATAACTATACAAATAGTATGGTCATACAATTGTGATTAGTAGGATTAATGATTTGTAAAGGGAGATTTAATTCATTGTATAATACCAAAATAAGTATAGTACTAGTAAGATGCAGAGAAATAAATAAAACAAATTTTGTATTTGGGATACTTTTGATCACAATCTGTAACAACCCTAGTTTTATCTTATTTGTATTTTTTATATTTTTTTATAGAAAGAGCTCTGTGAGACGAATCCAACGATGTTTAATTTGTAATTTTCGGAGCTCTAATGAATAAATTATGAATTTTTGAAGATTTGGGATAAATTTGTAACGTAAAGGATAGATCTGTAATTTTTAAATGTCGGTTTAGTTCAAATCCGATTGGCGGAGGATATATTTGCAAATATAAAATTTAGAAGGGGTTTTCTGCAAAAACGTGGTTCACGAACCAAGGCTTATCGGTTTCGACCGCGTTTATAAAAGGCCGACCCAGGTGCGTTTGGAAAAGCGCTTCTGCGAAAAACGGCGGCGAAGAGTTACCGGAGTGCGACGGCGAGATTTCGGAGAAATATCTTAAAGAAGTTTCTGCACGCTACATTAACATCCAACGAGGATTCCGGGAGCATTGGACGCGACAGTAACGGTCGGCGAGGATTTCCGGCAAGCGACAGTGAAGGCCGGCGAAGGCTTCCGTAAGGTAAAAAGAAATAATTTTTATTCGTCGTTAGGGTTATGTAATTTTTCCGGTGAGCGCGGGAGACCGAGAGGCGGAAGCCGAGCCGGATTCGATCGATTCAGCACATGAAACGGCCAATCCAGCGCCGGCGAAAGATTTCGGTTTCGCCGGACGCGAGAGAGAGAGGGGGGGGCGGCGTGAACCGGTCCAGGCTTTGGACCGGGTTACGCTGTTGAACCGGATGCCGAGGCGCGCGGTCCAGCACGTCGAGCGCGCGGTCCAGCGCCAAGCGCGCGCGGTCCAGCGCGCCGAGCGTCCGGTCCAGTGCCTAGCACGCGCGGTCCAGTGTCGGGCGCGGGCGGTCCAGCGCCCGCGTAAGCCAGATTTATTTTAGAAAGCCGTTTGGAAAAGGCTTTTAGAAAGCTTTTTTCTGC
This sequence comes from Vanilla planifolia, assembly GCA_023846275.1. NCBI lineage: Eukaryota > Viridiplantae > Streptophyta > Magnoliopsida > Asparagales > Orchidaceae > Vanilla > Vanilla planifolia. The sequence goes on along the minus strand of CM043865.1, from coordinate 8,034,468 downwards.
GCGGGCGGTCCAGCGCCGAGCGTGCGAGCGCGGTCCAGCGGGCGGTTCAGTGCCGCGTAAGCCCATCTTTTGGGATTACTTTGGGGTGTGTTTGGGAAAGCTTTTAGAAAGCAATTTTGACTAATAAGCATATTTAAATTAATTATTTTTGTATTTTACGGGCTTGTAGGACATCAAGAAGAAACAGAAGTGAGTAAGACAGTTGGTACATCAAATTCAGGTAGAATAATTTCCTAACCCTGTGATGTAGCACGATATTATGTGTTTTTACATGCTTTTCTTACTGTTATAGAATTTTGATTGTTGCATATGTTTATGGCATAAAAAGAAAGAAATATTATGGTATGGATTACTTATGCATTTGCATGAAAAAGGAAAAAAAAAATAACATGAAAAGAAAGAATATGATACAATATGCTAAAGAAAGAGATGAAACTATATGACATGAAAGGACTTTTGATATGACATGGATTGATGTTTGGAAAATGACAAATAAAACAATGGAATTCCCAGAGAACATTATCCTCACCACTAGGCTCAGCATGTGTTGCAGGGTATCGATCTTCGGATCAGATATCTGCCTAGTGTTTATATCAGGCTCAGCGTGTGTCGCAGGGTATCGATCTTCGGATCAGATATCTGCCTGATATTATGTGCTATGACTCCATGATGATTTACACCAGGCTCAGCATGTGTTGCAGGGTATGGTACTATACCTGCCTGGTGGCATTAGGCTCAGCATGTGTTGCAGGGTATCGAACTTCGGATTAGATATCTGCCTAATGTTATGTGATTGGTTGGATGCCGGCTGGAGGTCATTTATTGATGATGATTGGATCCAGAGGATAATGCGTCAAAGGGAATTGGGCCCGGTAATAACACACTATATAAGGAACTTGCATTCTTTATGGTTTTCATTTGGCATTTCCTTATATGTATGTATGACATTCATCTTTACTGTTAATGGTATTTGTTATGTCTTTTATTTTCTTGGTTAACTATGTGGATTTATCTACTGAGATTTATAAAATCTCATTTAGTGCTTACATCACAGGTCATGAAACCACTACACCGAGAACTAGGAATGATGCTGTTACAGGAGAGCCCTTTTCAAGAGATGTGTGAGAGGAAAAATTTTAATGTGATTAAATGTTTAAAAACATGTCTTTATATATATACTTTGGATTTTGAGTTAGTGTTTGTCTCACCGTCGGGTCCCCACCTTTGATTTTTGAGTTATTTGTCCTCACTTGATGTAACAGCTAAGCAAATTTATGATAATATTGAGATAAAATGGTACTTGGTTAGGTGGGGGCTTGACACAATCACTCAAATTAAAGGTTATAGATCGAAGTGTTAGAAATGACTTGGTGAGAGGTGGTTACATAGAATTAAGAGAATGTGAATCTTATTATCATAATAGTCTAATCATAACTATGAATCTTAAAGGAATTAAAGGCCTGTTTCTATTTCTATATAAGATATTATGCTTAATTATCCTAACAAACCTTCTATCCTTATAACCTAAAAAATTAGAACAAGACAAGGAGGAGACCTTACCATGAGCAAGCAGAGGAGGAAGCAATCATATGAATTGAAGGGAAACTAGAAAGAATTCCTTGGAGAAGACCTCTACATGCTTAATGTAGGATGAACTTCAAGTTTGAACAACTAAATCTATATATTTTAGGATTAATTAATCAATTATTTTGTGATAATGTTGTGATTGATGTGGTGTCATGTTTTGATCTTCTTCTCTTTCTTGAAACTCTTTAACAAGATGAATAAATGTGCAAACAAAAATCTTACAAATTAATTAATTACATGAATACTGTTCTTGACTTATTCTTAATATAATTGAAATAATTCTTGAATGATCTCACCATAAAATGTCATTTAAGCTATGCATGGTTATCAATCTTTCCATAATCAATAAATGTATGGTGGGGTATTTGGAATATAGTTTATTGATGTTGAAATTCTTCTTATCATAAAATATATTAAAAATTTGAATTTTAAAGTGCCCTATGCTAGCATGACTTACCTTATCAAAGACATGACCTTATAGTTTTGATTCTAGCAAGTTAAATTGGATCCAAAAGTGTATTATGTTTAATTGCTTAAATATGTTAAAATTACCTTAATGATTATGCAATGATTCTTCTTAACTAAGAGTTCATTCCATGGTTTTAAGAGTATTGCTAGTTATGTTAAGATCTAACAATGATTTGTGAATTTCAAGTAAAACTATGTGATTAGGATGAATTATGATAACATGATTTCCCTTTCTATGATTTAAAATGCTTTTAACTTGAAGCAAATATGTTGTGGCTTGACTGTGAAATTTTACATCACAATTATGAATAAAAATCCATGTTAATATAAAGATATGATATTAATAGCTTTGAAAAATCTTGATTTAAAATTGAAGATAAATTAATTTTTTATTTTTTTTGGTTGATATGATTTTTGAGATAAGCTTTAGTTAGACAAAACAACCTTAAACTCTATCATGATTTATGGCATGATGATTGAAACTTAGGTTTATACACTTGAAATAAAGGATAAAAAGTTGAGAATAAATCTTTATACAAAACAACTTAGACTAAGTAATTGACTGATCTATCTATGAGATATTCTTACCCTGAATCTTCAATAATAAATCTTATTTTTTATAATCACAAAAATGGAAGATGAAGTATGAGAATGACATGTAACTAAGCAAGAAAGAAAGAAGAGAGTTTTTGTCACAATAAAATTTAATTTTTCAAGAAGTTTTCTTTCAATAAGTTCTGAATTAATGAAGTTTTAAGTAACTTCATTCATCATTTACACATTTTTATATAAGGGATTGATATAATATTTTATTTTAAAAGGTATAATATTTTTTTAATTTTAAATTAAAAACAAGTGAATTTGATCAAAAATAAAAGATTTTGTAAACTTTTTTCAAAACAAGCTGTTCTTATGCACATAAGAGACCATGATATGACACTATTCATTTGCATAAATACAATTCTTGTGTATGGACAAGCCCTTCCACATGCAAATTGACTACAAGGTATAATAGAATCACCTATCGTAGATGAGGACCTTGTGAATAGTAGGTGACCAACATGCATGTAGGTGTAATGCACATATGCGATCCCACATGAGCATCATATGCACGACGTCTTCCATTGTGCATGCAAGTGTTTCTGCTCACAAAGCATGACTTGCATGCTTAACGCATGCTTTGGCATGCTTACAATAAGCTTCCATGTGTGGCCACACATGAGTTCTTACGTTGTGCTACTATAATAGTTTCCATTATTTTACTACCTCTTTTGATTTTTTTTATAATTTTTTGTTTTAATTAACTTAGAATTGAGCTCCTACTCATAAGTCTCTTTTTTGTGATTCAAGTTTCATGAAATCTTTTTTATCTGAATTGATTCATTAAAAGATCTAGTTTTTTATCTTTTTAGGAGGATAAGTCTTTTGTAATCTCTATGAAGTAGTTTTTTTTACTTAGTTACCAATAGCACATAACTTTGGTAGATGTTCATTAGCTTCTCTAGTTGGTTGACATGAATAACACTTTTTATTAATACTTTTTTTTCTCACATGTTAGAAGAAAATATTGTCCTTCCTTTGTGAGTTGATATCATTATGTTCATTGATAATAGATAATATCTTGATCCCATAATTATAGATTTTTTAATATATTTGATAAACATACAAATGTATTATTTTATAAATAAGCTTATCAATATAGTCTTTAGTAATGGCAAACTTCACTTTGTATTATTTCTTAACTCTAATCTCAGAGTCTTTTGAATCCATCATAAGGAATAGGGTCTTACATTTAATGTAGCTTTTAAGTTTAACCTCTTTATAAGATTCTCTAATATTAGATTTTTGCTACTTCTAGTGTCAATAACAATACCAATAAGCTCTTCTCTACTTGAATTATGTCAACAAGGAGTTTTTCTCTTTATTTTGCTTAATTGAAGATGTATTTTAATCTCACCATGAAAATAAGCTTTCATTAACTTGAAGAGGGATTTCAAGTACCTTTTTAGTCTTAGTTATAATAAGTATTTTATTGTTAAATTTTTTTAGAAATAGGTCTAGATGTAATTTTTAATATTTTTGTCATGTGTGTCTTATTTTCTTACACTGAACATAATATTTTTGAGTTTTATTGATAAGAGTATTGTTAATTATGATAATAATATATTTGTTAGAGAATAGTTTTTTTTTTATTCTTAATGCTCTGACTTATAGTCAAACTTCTTAATATTTTACCTATCTCGTTTTATCTTTTTATATTTATTTTTCTTTTTGAAAGCCATTATGAATTTATTTGCTTGTTTTAAAGATTGAATAAGAAAAATAAATAATTTAATAGCAATATGATAGTATAGACCCACAAAGCACTTCGATAATATTGACATCTCCTTAATTATTATTCCAAAATTCAAGACTTATCACTAGAACTCTATAATATATTCCTACACCATTTGTCATTATCAATATTATAAACTATACAATTTTCTTTACCTTTTCTCTATGTAGCCCATGACTTAAAATGCTTTACTAATAAATTTTTTAAATTGACTTCATGCCATTTCTATAATTAGAACTATTAAGTGAGTATTTCACCATGCTAACATATGACTTATAATTTTCAATTGGGTATATTGCCACTCTATTAGTTCATGAGTAGTTACACAAAAAGAAATATGTTACTTTTTGCTCTAACTAGATAATTATTTTATTTTGCTTTCACTGTATCATCATAAATTAGTAAACCAAGTATAGAATCAATCTTGGAAGGATGTTATCGAGTCCTGTGTGTTGAAAAGGTAAGATTGATATCATCTTTACTTTTATCTTTAATTATCTTGATATTACTACTTAATTTAAAATTCTCTTAAGTAAGGGTATTTTTTTATGGATTACCTTTTAAATCTGTCATACGAAAGGATTGAGATTTAACGTCATCTTATTTAGCACTTGAATTTTTTTGGTTAATTGAGCTACATATGTCTCTAGGTTTGATGGTAAAATAATCACTATAGTCTTCTGGACTAAAATCTTCTTAATCTTCTTATTACTTTTTGTGACTTGCTCTTTAATTATCATTTTTGCTCTTATCATCAATGTCAAATTGAAGCTACTTGATACCAAAAATAATATAATTTATCTATGAGATATTCTCATTCTGAGTCGTCAATAGTAGACATTATTTTGTTTGAGTAGTAATAGTAGTTTGAAGAATGAGAATGATAAGAGACCATTGAAGAAAGGAAAGAGAAGAAAGTTTTTATCACAAGAACAATGGTTTTCTCAAGAAGTTTCTCATCAAGGAGTTTTGAATTTATGAAATTATAAATTATTTTATTCATTATTCTTACTATATGGAGATTGGATATAATATTTTATTATAAAATATATAATATTTTTAATTTAAAATATGAAACATGTGATTTTGATAAAAAATAAAAAAAGTTAAATTTTGTAGTGCAACCAACTTGTCTATACACACATAAGCTACTACACATGTGTAAGAGACCATGCCAAAGCACTATTCACTCTTGTAGATACTATTCATGCATGCTAGTATGTCTTATCATAGGCATCTTGACTATGTTGATGCAATAAGTTCACCATCACATGCATGGTAGGTCTTACACTGGAGTCCAATGAGTTGTGCGTTCCTGTGTGTGCACTTGTACTTTGTATATGTTACATGACATATTCGTAGTAATGCATTCTTCGATGCATCTGCAATGAGCCTTTTGCGTTCAGAAACTGCACAAGTTTTGTTGTATGATACTATTACGATAATTTTTATCATTTTGTTACCTCCCTTGAGTTTCTTCACAATTTTTAGATTTAATAAACCTATAATTAAACTCTTAATCATGGACACAAGGATAAAAAGATAAACTTAGCTAAAACTTTAGGTAATCTTTTAACCAAGCAATGTCATGCCAAAATTTTACTTGAGAAGATAGCACATGGCTTGGTTAAGCCATGAGCATAATTTAGAATTTGAAATATCCTATATGACTTTTGGCATGTCCTGAGTTTCTAGTTGAGAAACCTAATAAGGCTCAATTGAATTCCTTGAAAGAGGACTACGATTGATTAAGAATTTGATTAAGCTTACAAGAGTTTAGCTGGGCTTATCTATGTGAGGTTTAGGTGAGGTTAATATAAAATTGATAGCTATTATATGATTTGAGGAAAATCTCTAGATATAGATTTTGTCTTATCAGAGACTCTTAACAAATTAATTACGGAAAATTTTAGTTTTAAATAACTTGTGGTTAATATTAATATAGAATTAAACTAGGGTATATCATATAAGATAATATTAGGTAAATTTAGTTCTAAATTTATATGAAAATAAATTCTAAATTTGAATCAAGGATTAGATGATGGATAATAGAACTTAGTTAGTGTTATGTATGCTTAGAATAAGGATGTAAGATGGAGAAGTCCTCAAGCAAAGTCTTGGATAAGGAGTAAAGGGCTTAAACTCGGCCTTAAAGAAAGATACTTGGCTCAACCAAGCGAAACATTACTTGTTCTTATAATATATAAACCCTAAGTATGGTTAGTTGATTTAAGTAAGATACTCAGTAATCTTATAGTCTCTTAGGTCATACGTTGGCACCTTCGAAGGTGGTCTGAGGAGTTGTGTGAGTGGTGCATGAGAGACTTTGGAAGGGCACAGTGACACAAACTAGATCAGCTAATAAAAGAGTTAATAGTGAAACTCTTATAGACCCAAATTCATAATTATGGAAAGATTCCTAAGGGTTAAAATAAGATTATAACTTAGGTAAGAGCTTAAGGGTAGCTAGATAGGCAAAAAGATTCTAAATAGGATTCTAAATAAGATCAAAGACAAAGCTTAATCAATAAAAAAATTCTAGATTTTTTTTATTATCTACATAGCTAGATTAAGAGTTTAAAATTAACCTCATAATAGTTTAGATAATAGTCTAATTCCTAAATAATTGATTAAAGGTTTTTAAGAAAATCTTAAGAATAACTAGATTTAAAAAAATATTTTTTTATTTTAATAACAATTTGATAAGAAAAGTAATCTTAATAGGGGATTGTCTTTTAATGTAATGGACCTCATAATTGGAACCCTCAAGCCAACACTAATACATCTTGGAAAAAAGACTAGTTTATATGGATACATTACATCTTGGGAAATAGTGCTAGTTTATATGGCTATGGCATGTCTTGGAAAATAATGTCGGTTTATATCGTTATGCCACATCTTGAAAAAAAGAGCTAATTTATATGATGATCAACTATAACTTAGGTTGTATGGGCTTGGAGGTAGTTTTAGATTTTGTTGGTCACTATACATCAATTAATTGCATCATACATTAATCTAGTTTAGGCTAAAAATTTTGGTGCTTGTTGCATGACATATGTGATTACGATATTAATCTAATATTGATTTATACTACTTATATAGCATTATTAATATAACTTGGATTTCATGTGATGTTTATATTATGACTTGAGGATTCCTTACTATGTCTTGGTTCACTCTCCTTATTTCTTTACATGTAGGATCGAGGAGACATGAGATTGCATAGGAGTTTGTGATTTGGGAAACTTTTGATTTACTTTATAGTTATAGTTGTTTATATTTACTTAGTAGTATGATGTTGATCTATTTTGGTTTAATATTTACTAATTAGACATTTATTTTATTATTTTTTATTCTAATCATTGATTTTAATTTATATCACATCTATTTGATAAACTTGGATGTTAGACATTTTATTATCTTTAAAGGTTACTTACATATGAATCTAGATGTTGGATACTTCAGTTTGTGCATGTGAATAATTTTGTATGTTGCTTAATACATTAATACATTATATGTTGCATTATTGAGTGATTATGACTTTGAGTTTAATAATCAAACCTAGGGAGTGAAAATGTGACTGGCCAAATGAAATAATATGTATAAGGCTTGTTGCATTGATGATTTTAAAAAAATTATTAAAAAAATTGGGTGTGACACTATGAGGACTTATTGAAATAAAATGAGTGTGTGAGAATCTTATAAGAGGGTACTGAATTATTGGTTTTAAAATATTTTTATTATAGATCATTTTTATTTTGTAAAAATTCTTTATAGAAATAAATTTATGTTTATAAAAAACCTTTATTTTATATATATTATTTTTTTATTTTTATGATTAAAAAAATTAAAATTAAATTAAAATAGTACTCCATAATTTTTAAGTGTTTGATATAAAAGATATGTCTATCCCCAATCGAGGTCAAGAGAAGTATCATTATTAAGAAAATTATAACTTGAGATTTTTTCTTATATTAACTTACAACTTATTAGTTTTTGTGGGTCAAACTATAGCTTGAGATCTTACAGCTCAACCAAAACTTGGTTTTTTTACAAGATCAAATTGAATTGAGCTTTCATAAATGTTGAGATGCCTGACCTAAAATATCCAACATCTTGTACTGGTACTCATCACATCTCGTAGAATTTCATAGTCTGGTATTAAACTAGTGCCTATGATTCCCATCATTTATGTCATCACAGCTTATAGAATCTATTAGCTTGGTATCAAACTAGTGCTTATGATGTCCAACATCTTGTATTAATGCTTATCACATCTTATGAAAATCATGAAGATAAATCTAGAAAAAATTATTTTTTTAGTAGATATTTAACCCTATTTTCTTTATCACATATTATATATCATGTCATATTCTTATCTTATATTCTCTTTTTCAATATGTATTATAATATCAAATTATTTAATTTATGTATCATGAATATCATGTCATTCTTAATTTAAATTATACCTACTTACATTACTAATAATTAAATTCACTATTTTTATTCTACATGATCTTTCAATTTCTTTTTATTTCATTTTTTCTTTTATATTCTACAAATATTTCATAATTTATTGAGGTTAATTCTTGTAGTTACATATATCAATGTCAACTCAATATAGAAATTAACTCATCTTAGTAAAACTTCTTGTTCCTACTAAAGTAAAGCTTTTCTTCTTTATTGCCTTCGAGACAGTCTTTCCTTTACATAAAAAGAGTTTATAAATTTACTTAACTAACAATAAACTATTACCCATTTAATTATAATATTCTTTACTATTTTTTCTATAATAATTATTGTAATACTTTTCTTCTCTTATTTTTTATCTATAACAACTTTCCCTATCTTTTTATTATTTTTTTGAATTTCTCTTTTTGGTTTTTCCAAATTTTCCCCATTTTTTTGGATTTACCCTTTATCACTAGCCAATGACAAAATGATACTCGCATGCTCGCTGATGGAACCCAAAACATTCTGAAAAAATGCTGCCCTCAAAAAAATTGGAAAATCAAAATAAAATTGACCTTTTTTATTCTCCTTCTTTCGTGCCTTGAATCTAGGCGTGACATACTTGTTCTTCATTTTTGGAGACAAGAGACTTTGTGACTTGTTCGATTAAGGTTGTGCTTGCATATCACTATCGAACACCATTTTCTTTGTGTTCTTTCTTTTGATCGCCACCCTTATCCTCTACAACAACCATCTGGTGACTAGATCTCGTCATTCACCCTAGAGATAACCACACGTAAACCCCAGCTACATTGGGCGTTCGAGAGAGCTACGAGATTGCATTCAGGAAATTATCGAGCGAGAATTTTAGGATATTTATCATCCCAATTTTCTTTTAAATTTATTTATTTGTTTATTTATTCATTCATTTTATTATTATTTTAATATTATTTTATAATAACTTTAAAATTAATTATAAATTAACAAGGGCTCCAAAAATTATGTGATAAAGACCAAAATTCATAGCTAAATTTGCTATACTCGAATTTATATTCACATTTTTATTTAAACTATTGATAATTATTTTACTAGATATAGAAACACTCATACCTTTTAGTGTTTACAGTGACAAGTTGTTACACTAATTATAAGAATAATATGATAGAACATTAGGTGCTTTTGAATGTATCATATAACATGGGTGCTCTAATTAAATTTCATCAAATAATAGTATTTAATTAGAACCATTATTGAAAATGAATGAAATACTTCAAATTTTTATTTGTAAATTCTAAAATTAAGAGAGACATATTAAGAGCGCTCTAATTAAATTTCATTAATTAATAGTATTTAACCTGAACCATTATTAAGAACAAATAAAATACTTTGAATTTTTATTTTTAAATTCTAGATCATTGAATTAAAAGAGTCATATTAAGAGATTGAGAATTCTCACTATTTTCTTGATATATGGATCATATTCTACTCTTAAAATGGATGAGCTAATGTGAGCTTATCAACATGGTTATGTGATTATTGTATTATATACTTTATCAAAATAAGAATATGATTCATTCTATTATTATAATAAATTATTATCATTTAATATAGTTAGTATTTTATATTATAAGGTGAAAAAGCTATACTTATTGACCAATAATGAAGGTTCACCCAAACCTCTTCCCTCTTCACTTTTTTATTCAATAATAAGGGTATAGACAAATCAAATTCTAAATTCTCATTAAACCTAAATGATTGTGTTAAGCAAATTCTAACATTGTATGATTGTTTTGGGAGAGCAAAATTGCTTTTATCATAAAAGTGATCAAGGGGTTACATATATACACATGTATGTAAGCATGCATGCTTGCCTATTCACTTGCACACTCGTAAGAAGATATATATCTCTATTTTTCTATGCATGTACACACATATACACATATACATACATATATGTATGTATGTATGTATATATATATATATACATTTATTAACATATACATGTTGAATAACTATTAAACATATTTTTTCACATTGTATGTTGAGAATATTATTGAGACTACACTAGACATCTAATTTTACCTACACTCAAAAGCATAAGCCTTTAAATTATCAGATGTCTATAGAAAGGAATATTGCTCACTTTAGCTTTTAATTCAATGAAGTTATTTCAAAAGTGATGTGAAAGTCTTATATTCTTCAATTGAGACCAATTGAAGTTACAAGGTCGATAATGACAGCGGGGTTATTGTGGTGTAACAAGTTTGATGACTGTAAAACTAATTTGGTGTAATTCCATGATACATGTTATCAGAGTTGATATCTCATCTGGGATCAAGTGGTTTATGTAAGATTTTTTGTGAACTCATATAGTGTCATCATGTGGTTGAGTAGTTCTTAGTGTACATGATATCTGATGGTATTAATAAGTTTTTATTGAGCTACATAAGCTTTATTTGATTTAATTGATGTGTGGTTTTTGTGGTCTAGCCACCCAGGTGAAGCACTTGAGATAACTCATCTGCATTATTGATGTGGAGTATGTTGTCATCCTTGATGTCAAATATGATAATTCAATCAATATAATGATTTCAAAGTTAAAAAGATAAAAAAATGAACAATATAAATAAGAAAAACATAATACTTTAATACAACAGATAATAGATTTACTCTCGCATTTATCTTTCAATAGGGCATCAAAATAAATTTAGTGTAAGTCTTAACAATCTGCTCACGTATATATATATATATATATATGCATATACACAAACATATGTACATTTATATATATGCATATTGAAGTAAAATCTAGTGTGCAAAAAACACACGAGAGGGGGATGAATTTTGGGTTTTAAAAGTAATTTTTGTTATTTTGTTTCTTAAAAATAATTTTATATTTGTATAAAACTTTGTATATATATATATATATATATATATATATATATATTATTTTTAATATAATAAAAAACAAAGATAAAGATTGAAATTAGGCATCAAAATTTTTAGGTGTTTAAGTTCAAATTAGAACCTATGTCCAACCCTAACTAAGGTCAATAAAATACATCACTAACAAAAGGTTAAACCTTGAGCTTTTTTCTTATGGTTCACCTCCAATCTATTAGCTTTTAAGGGTTCATCTAAAAGCCAGGATTTTGACAGCTCAACTCTAACCCAGTTTTTTACTAGATCAAATCGAACTTTGGCTTTTTCAAATATCGGGCCGCTCAACCCAAGATAAAAAAATGCGACAAAATAGAAAAATTATGATAAAGTTATACTACTTTTTATACTTGTTGATTAATATAACAAGATACAATGAGCTTAAATTTAAGAAAAGAAATAAGATTTAAAAGATTAGACATGCAAGGGTTAGCTGAAAAACTTTAACGATTTTAGAATGAGAAGTCGTAGTTATTATCAATAGAATTTACACCAGTATAATATGGAGCAGCACTTTATTGAGATCTCAAATATTGATTCATGTTTATTAGATTTTTTATTTATAATGGTTAGATATTTATAAAAAAATTATTATAATAGTGAAAAAATATAGAAAGCTATTTGAAAAGCTACAACCAAACAACTTAAAAAGTATGTTAAAATAATTTTTCGAAATGACTAAAACAATAGTTAAGTAATTAGCCATTAAGTTGGATGACCCAGGGTCATTAGATTCAATCAGAGGTAATACTGACCATCATATCTAATGCTGAATAAGCGAATAAGTTATGGATGGTCCCATCAAAATAGATTTGATCTTGGCCATTCGATCATATTAGATGAGATATTAATTGTTTGATTTGAGAATAGTAAAATCGAGATTAGGTTTAGGCCATAGGATTCAAATAGGAGAGATTTGGGCCATCAGATTATGGATAGATTATTTCAAATGACAGAAATAAAGATAGCGGTTCGATGAAGTTGGATGACATCAAGACTGTCGGATGGATCAATTGATTATAATGGATGCAGTAGTAACCATCTGATCGGCTCATTAAATGGAAGATTGGATCTATTAAGATCATAATTTAAAGGCAAAAGTGATCTCCATAGTGCAATTACAAAAATGTGAGATAGAATAGTGCTAAGCACTGTCGATTTTGGATGTAGATAAGGACAAGGCTTTAACCCCACATTGTAGAAAAAGAGTATTTGGAATTTATATGCATTCATGTGGAGGTGATATGCAGAGCCAAAATGAGGTTGGCTTTCCCCTTGTGTGCTCAGGAATTCATCCCCTGGGCGTACTTGTAACACACAAGTTTATAACACGGGTTGACCCTTACGTATAATTTCAAGTGCTACCTGGTTCGATCCAATTTTTTTACCCTAATTCAGATTAGAGTTCGCTGTCAGCCTAAATGGATTCGATCGAATTTTCCTGACCCGAGGCTAGCAAGTGTTTGCCTGATCAGGCTTGCTTGGCTCAAGTGCTTTGTAGGTTGGGATGTTGAGGGAAACTTTTTATTTTAATTATTAAATATTTAACATCATTGATTTTTTTAATTTAATCAAGGTTCGACAAATAAATTAACATAAAATTTTAACAATGATGAAATTTAACCAAGAAAAGGATTGTGGATTCAAAAATAAAATCTTGTTTATTTGTTAAATCAAGGAGATGTTTGAATATGATTTAAGATTTATAAGAATGCCTTTAAAAACAATAAGTTAATATTCTAAGAAACTTATCAAAGCTTGGTACATATTTTTTCAATCCTTTGAACTTGCTAAACACTCAAGACCACTAATTTACCATCTTTTTAGGTGGATGTCTTATTCATTAGAAACTACAATTGATTTGTAATAAACAAGTCTATTAGAATAACATGTTAAACATTTAAGACTTGACTCATCAAACATAAGGGTGACTTAACACATATGAATATATTTTATATACATGGTTTTATAATTACTCAATGCATAAGGTAATGGTTGATGATACATTATTGGTTATATTAGTGATATTTTTGGCTAACCATGGTTAACGAGCCTTTAAAGTGATAATTTCATGGATTCTTTTAGCCATTCAACCATGTAGAAGTCAAATCAATTTGGC